>CM060906.1:780734198-781984198 GCA_030737815.1 Allium fistulosum
AAGAAGAATTAAATCAATTCACTAGAAATGAAGTTTGGGAACTTGTTCCTAGACCTGAAGATAAAACTATAATTGGAACTAAATGGGTCTATAAAAATAAAATGAATGAACAAGGTGAGGTCGTTAGAAATAAAGCACGATTAGTCGCCCTAGGTTATTGTCAAGAAGAAGGTATAGATTGTGATGAAACCTTTGCTCCTGTAGCAAGATTAGATGCCATTAGGATTCTACTTGCTTTCGCAAATCATAATAATTTCAAATTATTTCAAATGGATGTTAAAAGTGCATTTTTAAATGGATTTGTAAAAGAAGAAGTATATGTTGAACAACCACCACTTTTTGAAGATGAAAAATTACCAAACCATGTATACAAACTTAAGAAAGCTTTATATGGTCTAAAACAAGCTCCTAGAGCCTGGTATGATAGACTAAGATCTTATTTATTACAATCAAATTTTGAAATTGGTAAAATAGATAATACTCTTTTTATTAAAAGAAATAAAAATGGTATTCAACTAGTTCAAGTATACGTAGATGATATCATTTTTGGTTCAACTAACTTTGAAATGGATAAAGAATTTTCTGAAATAATGACAAAAGAGTTTGAGATGAGTCATATGGGTGAATTAAACTTCTTTCTAGGATTGCAAATAAAACAGTTAGATAATGGTATTTTTATTAGTCAAGAAAAATATGCTAAAGAACTAGTTAATAAATTTGGTTTAACTACTGCGAGTAATAAACCTACTCCCATGGCAACCAATGAATATCTAAGTAAAGAAGATCCCTCGAAAGATGTAGATCAAAAGTTGTATAGAGGAATGATCGGATCATTGCTCTATATCACTGCTAGTAGACCTGATATCATGCATAGTGTATGTCTCTGTGCAAGATATCAATCTCATCCTAAAGAAACTCACTTAAAAGCTGTAAAACGTATCATAAGATATATTAAACACACCTCTGATTATGGCTTATTTTATCCTAAAAATGATTCATTTGATTTAATATCATACTGTGATGCTGACTATGCTGGATGTAAATCAGACCGAAAAAGTACAAGTGGAACTTGTCACTTTTTGGGACATTCTCTGGTTTCCTAGTTTAGTAAAAAGCAAAATACAGTTTATCTATCAACAACTGAAGCAAAGTATATTTCTGCTGCTTTGACTTGTTCTCAAGTAATATATATGCAACAAACCTTAAGAGATTTTGGATTAAATATCTCAAAATCGCCAATTTATTGTGATAATACTAGTGCAATAAATTTATCTAAAAATCCTACTCATCATGCTCGAACTAAACATATTGATATTCGACATCATTTTCTTAGGGATAATATAACTAAAGAAGTAATTACTCTCGAATATATAAACTCTAAGAATCAAACTGCTGATATCTTAACAAAACTATTAAATGAATCTATATTTACTAAATTAAGAAGAGAATTAGGTATTTGTTCAATAACTGAAATATAAAACATAAATATATAACAAGTATAATTAAATAAATTAAAAATAAATTAGAAGCCAAAATTAAAATACCCCTGTCGACAACCCCATATCCCACCATGTCGACATATAACGGTATTTTTTGAAAATTAAAATTCCCACCAAAATTTGAAAAGTTGGTTATATATTCTTCCATATTTCGACTTTCTCTTCATTCTCTTTCATTTTCTTCTAGTTTAACTTCTGAAACAAAAAAAATAATGGCTTCTCCATCAAATTCAAACATAAACTCGACTTTCTCATTTCACTCTCCTACTCTCGGCCCTCTTCAACGCTCCATTCACGCTCGTGTGATAAAATTAGAGGTTACTACAAAGGATATTCTGCAAATGGTGACTGAGATTCAAGTCAAACAAATTCGGATGAGTAAAGAACAGGAAAAGCAAGGTCGAATCCTTAGAAATTTGCAGAAGTTCCTAATGGATAACCAAGCGAACCCGATCTTGATCGAAGAAGTGTCTTCTAGTGACCATGCACAAGAGGACAGCGAAGAAGAGCCAATGGAAGAGGAAGAAGCACCTTTGGAAGAAGAGGACGCACCTGTTCATGAAGTGCAAGTTGAAGACGATGACACCGTAGTTTGCGTTGGTGAAGTATGTTTTGATAAGGATGGAAACCTTGTCGAACAGCGTGGAAACTTCTGTCTCCACTATCCTAATTGTTCGATTCATAGGTCTCCTATTGTCAAGAATACTCCTTAGTGTTCTTTCTTTCATTCTTTCGTTCGTATCGTTGTATATATAGTTGTTTATATTAAAAACACATGTATATTTGTTTACATAGTTTACACACATGTATAACATTATATAATAAATCGTGTTCTCTTATTCGTATATTCTCGTATCTTTTGAATATATAGTTTATTAGTTAAGAAAAGTATTTATTAAGAGTTTAGTTTAAAGTTAAGTATTGATTATGTATGATAACACTATCATTATAATCGCAAGTAATGTAGTCTTAGTTTCAGGGGGAGTTATATAGAATTATATAGTATTATAATTATGGAGTTATATGGTTTTTGTTGATGACAAAGGGGGAGAAGTATAAAATAGGATAGTTAGGCATAGATTAAGGGGGAGTTATTAGAAGTATTAGGATAGAAGTGATATTTTATAAACAAAGGTTGTCATCATCAAAAAGGGGGAGATTGTTAGTCCCTGAGGAGTTGGTTTTGATGACAATAACCTTACTTAGAATTAGATTATAAAATATATAATACTAACATTATTATGTAGATATATATAGATATGTTTGCAGGTACTAAAGAATGAAGAACTGTACAATATAAAGATTCAAGATCAAAGATTGAAGATATCAAAATTCAAGACTCATGAGTATCAAGAATTTCAAGAGTTCAAGTTTCCAAGATAAGTTATATAGTTAGGAATATTGTTAAAACTCATAGAAAGGCACTGACATCTTAAAATCTATTTTATTCGTGGAATGGAATCCACTTCGTGCTCGTTAAAGGGATGGAGCCCTAAGTAGGATGGAACCTACGAAGAATCTAGTGGAACATCTTTTTGTATCCACTTACTTTTATTTCAAAATGATTTTCAAAATATATAGCTTGTTTTTCAAAATAATTTTAAATATTCTTGTTTAAAAACCAAAATCATCGGTCCTGGTTTTTCAATATATTTTAGCCTTAAAAATATCCTTAGTTTTAAATATCCTTAATTTTAAATATCTTTGATTTTAAATTATTATCCTAAGTTTTTAAACTACAATTTTGATATTAATATATTTAGCTGTTTTATATATTTATACTTAAGATTTAAATATAAAAGTATAGAAAATTATTATATATATTTTAATATTGTTCTCTATAGTTATTTATGTATTATAACTATATATAAGTATATTTTAAAGTTTAAATATAAGTATAATATAATATAGAAATTATTTTCAAAGAAAAACAAATCACTAAAAAATACAAGGGCGTGTCGACATGGTCACATGTACCCCTGTCGACATGGTGACAATTAAATTGTTTTTTAAAAAGAAGTGTCTATTCGCCACATCTCTTCACCAATGGACATGGCTATTGATCTACTATAAATAAAGGGTGTTTTCAACGAATTTTAATCATTTTTTTTCTCTAATTTAACTTCTCTTCTTCTTCTCCACTTTCTTATTTACAAATTTCACCGTTACTTTGCCGAAATCAATATCGAATATAACTAGATAATTTCTGGTTTTGATTCTCTCCACTATCTCTACAAGATCCAAGTGCTAATCTGAGTTATAGACTTTTTGTAATCAACTGAGCGAGAGAAGGTGTGATTGTAGCCCTGGAAATCAATTGGGTGAACTTGTTGCCCGGTAAATCAAGTATCTCTACCCAGAGGATTGTGAATCTGGAGCGGTGTACCTCGTAGCCTTGAAATCGAGGGTTGTATTTGTAAGAATTGTTTTTGAAAGGAAATCCGTACTTGCGTTGCGGGACTGGATGTAGGGTAACTCCGAACCAGTATAAAATCTGGTGTGTTCTTTCCTTTACTGCTTTTACTTTATATTTGCATCTGTGTTTGGTTCTGTGTTCATATCTGTGTCTGATTAGTGTATACATTGTTAACAAATTAAGATAAATTCAAAAAGATTAACAAATTTCTTAAAACACTATTCACCCCCCTCTAGTGTTAATTCTAGCCTTAAGATCCTTAATCCGCATTCTAACAGGTGGAACAACATGAGCTTCTATCAAAGATTGACATCTTCTTTTTATAGCATCGTCCAGATCAATGAGTTATCACTCTTCCTAGTTACTAGATGTGAGAGCTAAATCATCCTTCAGTCTCCTAAAACAAGGAATAAAATCGGTTATCTTGTTTGATATTAAAAAGCTACCTTTTGTTGTTCCTTCTTCAAAGTGGTGGAGAAATTGGCTTGATCTGTTAAAAAAGAGGTCAGTGTGACTTTGATTCATTCACGTTGCTGGAGCTGATGAGGTTAAGGCCGTCATTAATTTTGTTTTGTGAATAGGTCGGTAGAGAGAAGATAGGGATAAGAAGCAGACAAGTGCAAATAGAGTCAATGCAAGCGTAGTTCACTTTGGTTGTCATGCGGTGCACGTTATAAGTTGTCTGGCTCTAGCACTTTTATATATTCTTTCTATTATTCCTTTGTATTTATTTACACTCTCTGCTATTTACCCATATAGGTGAATTTTGTGGTCTAGTTATCACTTGTTTTTTATTTATAGTAGTGAACTTGTATGTTGTAAGTTAGTATATAGATATGATATGTGCTCATTTTTCTTGCAAGACATCCATCTAGGTTAGAGGTTGTAAGGTTTCGATGAGACATGATATCGAAGTATATAATTTAATAGCAATAAAGTATCAATTTTGTTAATAAAAAACTAGTATTTGATCACAACATGATGTGCACTAGGATTTTAATGAGATCTAGTTTGATATGAACTAGGATTTAATTAATACTTGGTGAGGTGTTATGCACTTGAAATTAAATACACATTACATACGAGTAAGTGATATGAATGAGACGACGTTGAAACAGAATGGAAAGTGAGATTAAGGAGTTAGCGAGTAATGGGATGATAGAGTTTGGATGTTGATAGGTTTAACCATAAAAATTTAGTCCCTGTTTGGCTTGTCGTTTTTAGTTTTGTGTTTCGTCTATACAAAAACGCGTCCATTGTATGTATAGTTGAAAAATAAACAATTTTGAAAATTGAAATTAACATATAAAATAGAAAACAAGTTTATTTTATTTTTCGTGTTTCGAGAGATAACAAAAGCACCGAGAACAATCAAACTCTTTCGTTGTCCGTTGGTCGTCCCAACGGTTAAGAATTATAAATCTTCTTCTCTTATTTCTTGCTATTTCTTAGTGCAAATTGAAAACATAAAACTCAAAATACAAAATGAAGCCAAACGGGTCCTCAGTAAAGAGGAAGAAAACCATAAAAGTAAGTCCTTACTTCATTGAATGTGTTTCCAAGGAGGTGCATTTGGCGTGGGAAAGAGCTTGACCAAATTAACTTGATTCGCTATAAAATGGACCCTCTCACTGGAAACTAATTTCATTCTGTCAAAAAAACTCTAAACCCAGAAAATGACATTTTGGATTAGACGAGCATAGAACTCTATTCTCTCTTCAGCGAAATAAACATCAACTCAAGAGTCTTTCTCACTTATCAAGTATAAACTCCATACGATCTAGTAACGAAACTTCTCTAGTCAGCACTCGATTTGGATCCGATTCGATTTTCTTCGCAAATCGCAAAGGTTTTGCGAAAGGAAAGAAATCGAGTATTTTTTTTTTGTTCTTCTTCAATTCTTTTTCTTTGGCGTTATATATGTTGATTGATGGATGATTTGGTTGACTGATTTTAATTTCAGTAAAGTGAGAGTTTGTAATGTTTGTTTTATCATTTGCATACATTTTTTTTGCGGAGTGGCATATGAGTATATGTATATTATATCAAATCAAACTTCATTGTTTGGTCTTTAATACTCAAAGAAACTAACATTTACACGATAGAATGTGTTCAAGATTCTTAAAATTGGGTAAATGCTAGGAGTTCATTTCAGTTTTGAAAAAAAGAAGACAATTGCGATTGTTCTATTATTTGTTATGACCTAATAACCAATCATATATATTGTGTAAGGTTACCTTGATGTTCATATATATCAGCAAAACATATTATTTCCCAAAAATCAGTGGCATGATATTTTTTACATGTAAATCATGGTTTAAGTTTATGAGTAGCTACTTTATTAATTAGATACTCATGGAAAACTTCTTTTGTAGTGCCACTATTTTCTTTTGGTCTGCAATTTTGCAGTATCCACTATTTAGGATCAGCATGTCTCTAGCCTGAACCCAAATATATTCGGTTCCATTATAAATATTGTTTAATATGTACTTCATATGAAAAATGGACATTTGATTACCGTATTGGTTCTTAATTTCTTCGTTGTTTTGTATGTTCTTTCGTGATAGTCCTTATATTTGAGAACACATATTAACAAGTTAGCTTTATTTATTTATTTTGGAAGAAACAAGTTGGCTTTATTACTTTTCTCCTTTATGATTAGTTTTTTTACACTGCTCTTACTAAAATCATTTCAAAATTCAAATGAACTGTGTCTATAAAGTTTGTATTTCAATTGGTTCTATAAAAGTTTGAGTTTTAATTGGTATGAACAAAACTTGATTATGTATTGTTCCTTAATTTATAATGTTTGTATGAATTTTTCTTCTTACGAATCAATATATTGGATCTCTTCACTAATTGAAGAACATATATACTTCAAATGACAACAAGATTGCACATGAAAATCGAAAGAGTGTATACACCATCATCAAGATACTTTCTTACCGGCAAAGCGCATAACAATCAAGTTTAGAGTGGTATTTTTCTTGGGCATTATTAAAGAGACTCCACTTTTGGAGGAAGATGGTTTTTGGTGGACATGGCCATCGAATTTGAGTGCGTTTTCCAGTATTGAGTCACCGCGTGCAGTATTTTTTTTCGATGGGATTTGGCCGATTTTTTTGGCCCCCTCTTATCAAAAAGTGAAGTCCATTTAATAATGCTTGTTTTCTTTAAGGATGACTATTATAGAAAAAATAATAATGAAAAAGATAACATATAAATAAACTAGTTTAAGAACCATTCATGTAAAAGTTTCAACTTATTCTTCAGCTCATTAAAATTAGGTTCACAAAATTCTAAAATCACAACAAATTAATCTTCAAATGTCACAAGCAAACCTTCAATCGTTCTCATTAACCGTATAACATTGTTCAAATTTGAATGAAAAATTTGGACAGTAATGGTTAAAAATAAAGTGGAAAATTGCCCAAATGGGTTGAAAAATAATGACTAAAATTACGAAAAGAATATTAAATGAGAAGCAATTTTGGGATTATTGATTTAGGTCAAATTAGTACAAATGGTAAACTTTTGTATACACTAAGTGAAAAAAGCTTCACTAGTTTAAAATAATTTATTTTCGTAAATGTTACATTAATTATTAGTCAAAAGCAACATATTTTTGTAAATTCAAAATGAATTTAGCTTAAAGTAGGCAAGACGAAAAAGCAACAAAAAGCCTTAGCGTAACGCGCCTAGGGCTCTTTTGGATGTCTTGAACGTCGCTTTTTTGAAAAACGCACTTAAAAAGTGCTAGTAATTGGACTTCAAAAAACTACACAGACATACGATATAGGTAAAAAAAAGCATCACGGGTTCGTCTTAAGCCAAAACTTTAAATTCAAACTAAAATCAAAACTTAAACTTTAAATTCAATTTAAAATTCATTAAACTTTTAAATTCAATTTGAAATTAAGACTTAAAACTTAAAATTCAATTTAAAATTAAAACTTCAAATTCAATTTAAATTTAAAACTTAAAGACTTAAAACTTTAGAACATTAAATTTTGAAATTAAAATTCAATTTAAAATTTAGACTTAAAAATTAAACTTAAAACTAAACTTTAAACTTTAAAATTAACTTAAAACTAAACTAAACTAAATTTTATGACTTCAAACTAAACTTTAAAGTAACTTAAATAAGTTTATATTTTATAAAATTTTAAAATTTAAACTAAACTCGTTAAAACTAATTCAAACAAGAATTAAATGTTATTTACGGTTTTACACATAATAAGCATTTCAGAGTTACAAAAAAATGCACCTTGTACTCAGCTGGAGGTCGGGTTCGGCAAGATGGTTGTCAATGCAAGAAGGTGGAGACGACAGGCGGTTCAATATGTTGGTCGGCAACTTCGATGGCGGCGAACGAATTTGACGACGAGTCAAAATTTTAGAAAGTTTTTTTTTTGTATGCTTTTGTTTTGTTTAACACTTCCAAAAAAGCTTCAATCGAGTTGATTTTGGCCTGAACCCTTAAATTTTCCACCGAAATGAAGCATGCTTTTTTGAGCTTTTAGCCTTTTCGACACTTCAACTTCTAAGCATTCTTTTGACGCTTGTGCATCGTCACCACTTTCAGAAGGAGAAATGCCATAGGTAGGCACCTAAGGTTTTTTGGCGCCTAGGCGTACACTTTAATAACAGAGATTTAGCTTCATGGAAAAAGGTAGCCACAAGTAGCATTTTCTAGTAAATATTAAATACAACTAGCTTTGTAACAAAAGATGGTTACAATTAGGCTTTTTTTAATTATCATTATGTATTAATTTTAATTCTACGTGATTAAAATAATTAGATTCTAAATGATTAAAAATTTGAATTTTGTACTAAATTAGATAATGCACAAAAAATTGAATCCTATGTGATTAGAATATCATATTACAAAAAATTGGTTTAATATGATATACACACATAAGTACGAACACAACTTTGAAGCAATAAAAAAATAAGATGGTGACTTTCTCTTTTCTTAAACATCAAAAATCTTAATATATATTAAAAAATAACAACCAAACTAACAAAAGTTAATTTGTCGCTTCGTTCAAGTACAAAATTGAATCCTCTAATGTGGCTCTAGATCTACTCATTTTAAGGGTATTGTTATTGACAGTCCAATTTGGACACGAGAAGGCTAAATTACGTGAGCACTCTATGTTTAATAAAATTAATATAAGAGGTACATGGCATTTAATCAAAGTTAACATATTTTCCTCTTGTGCCCTTGGTTAAAACTCTACAGTAAAAAGTAAACGTTCTAACCCTTTCTCCTTCCTTGCTTTTATACAAACAAAAAAAGTGATGAGAACCAAAAATTCTGAGGAAAAACCGAATTTAAACTAAAATTTAATTTAAAAAATGTATGAAATTCGATGAGTGTATGCTGCACTAAAACCATAAAATTGACAATAGGCTGCTGAAATAAAAAAAGTTAAACGGTGGGGGACCGTCGAATTAAATTATTCATTTTGATCGTTCCCTTTCGAACTTTATTTCAAATATCGGTTATACATTGATTTTTCTGGTCGACAAATACGTTAACCTACAAAACCATGGACATTTAAATAAAAATACCTATACTGAATAAAATCTACGTTACAAATACTTTCTTGAATAAGAATTAACTATGTTTATTTCTCGTATGGAGTTTGATTTCTCCATTAATTAATAATTTGGATTAAAGATTAAAGAAGGAGAATAGTAGGAGAATAGTGAAGACTAAAAGAATTAGGGTAAAAGAAGAAAGGGTAAATTGGTCCATTTAAATTGTAATTTTACGAGGAGGTTATTTTTATTAATACCCAGACAATAAAATTTTGTTTCTAACAAAAATAAGCCCCTATTTTAAATTGCAATGTCAGTCAGATGGCCATTTTTTATTCTTTCGACTTAAAACCCTAGTCATTGAAAATGTCTGTTTGTATAAGACGAACTCCCTTGTTTCGAACTATATTTTCTCTACAACAATTTCGATGTCAAATTAAAAGTCTCACTTGTCAAAAGTAATATCCAATTGATCCTCTAATGAATCATCTCTCATCAAACCTTGACCTGACCACTTTTCTTCTCAAATCATAGGGATTTTTTAGAAGGAAAGAAATCGAGTATATTTCTATCTTGTCTAGTTTTTTTTTGTTTCAGTATTTAATATGTTTAGTTTCTATAAAATGTGGCATGAGTTGTTTTCAGCTCATTAGAGAATGATAAATTGCAATTATGTGGCATTATTTTGACTTGTAGATAAATAAATGTGTTTGTATGTTTAGGTTGGTTTTTTCAATGTTGCTAGAAGACCTGAAACTAAACATCAACAAAATGATTTAAATTTGAGAGGCTCAAATTTATTGTATAATGTCTACTACTAATAAGAAAATTGCTTGTATAGGATTCACCATTCAAACGTCGGTAAAGTTGTATAAACAACGTTTCAACTGTCATTGAATTACATATTTACCATCTCAGTTTTGTGTATTGTGTCCCGTTTCTACATCATATGCATTCATGTGCACGTAACGCATGGCACCACTAGTATACCATTAAAAATCTAAGTGAAAATCGGATAACAGAATATCATATATAATTAAAATTATTTTTCATTAAAAAGGTGCACAGTTTTGATTAGAGTTAGATGTCAAGTTTAAGCATATCGCAAGTTTGCTACAAGTACAATTCAGTATCATCTTAATTCCGTCTGATGATTATGTAGTATGTTTATCCGCAATCATTCGGATATGCTTTTTACCCTTTTTGGTTAGTAAGCCTTTTATTGGCGATATTCAATAAATGAATATAATAATTTTGAATCTACATGAAAAGTATAATTTTAAATTTTGAGTTTTCTAATAGGATTTGGTTCTTCTGCATGGCGTAACCACACAAATTTTAATAAGTTAAGAACGTATGTTGAGATATTTTGTATATTGAACAAAACGTGCAAGTTAGGATTTTTTTTAGATTGTTAAAATCCTTCTAGATGCTCACTTAGGTCTGCCTAGTCTTAGGCGAGGCTTACCGCCTCACCTATGTATTTGAGTAGTTGTATTCGAATTACATGGTTATGTTTCACAATTATGGATGAATACATGTTAAATGATTTGAAAATTTTCTACCGAAAATAGAATTTCATTTTTGCCTCAGCCTTTAAAATTGTTTCCAGCATTTACATATATAAGTATATTGAAAATACGTGAAGATATCACAACTCACAGCTTAGCATTCACTTAGTGACTTTTATAACCTTGTTAATATATATACCAAATTAAACATTGTATTTCTAAATAATGCAACCATATTCCTATGTTTCAAAGTATAATCAACCTTTAATCATATATAAGAAATTAAACCATAGAAAATAAACCTTACATGTGTAATTCATATTAATATATGGTTTGTGTAATTTTTATGTTTATGCAAGTGGGCTAGATTAAACTCATTGATACAATAAGTCTACATAGACTTAATGTATCCATTTTGAGTTCTAACATAAAATTAATTAGCCATCATTTTTCATGAAATGGGTTAGGTAAAAATCAAATATAAAAACAATTGAAAAATAAACAGCAATGGCGGCCTTCATCAGTTGCTGACAAGTAGATAACACAATTCGTCATATCATCCACTTATTCGGTTTTGTTGATTTTTTATGTTTTCAGTAAAATGTAAATTTTGGAATATACCGTTTTATTGCTTTGGTTGTGCTAAATCAATGTCTATTTATAATGTATTAATTCAATCAACTCAGAGAATGTGATATTATAAATTGTCTTTGCTTTTATGTTATAAACGATAGTCGTTATTGCATCATGCATATAAAAAATTGATATCTTTGCTACAATATTGTGTTCTAATAATTTTATTATCATGGTTAATAATGATTCCAATGTGTGTGTTTAAACCCTACAAGTGGTACAGATTTTGCAGTCAAATAGGTTTCCTCCTTCGTTGATAATTTATCATGATGAATGTGGACTTTAAGTGCACCCTTTTTCATTTAGACTTAATTGGGTTGTTTTGACCCTTGGATTAAAAACTATGTGACAAAATATTGAAAATCACTGGATTGAAATGAAAATTTATCCAAATTACGATTATGATATGAAAATATACAATTAAGAATATTATGATATGCTTTATGAGTAAGAATATTGATGATGATGTTTTCCATGAAGGAGAATTTTATGTTGTGAAATATTCTAGTTTATACGTTTTAATATTGTTAACCAACCAGGCAAGCTTGAGCATACTAGATTGAATTGTTATATTAAAACTAGAAAAAGATATTATCACATGGAATCTAATTTTAACATGACCACTCAATTTAATGGGCTCAAACCCTCCTAGTTATTTAGATCAAATACAATAAAAATTCAGATATTTCGGAACATAAACTTTTTTCCTTTATAAAAAACAGCACCATCAATACTCCTCATCGTATTCTTTCTTATACAGCATGTCGTTATATTTTCCATTACATTTTATATTGTAATCGTAATTTGGGTAAATTTCATTTTAATCCACTAATCACATTCAACTACATATGATTCTTGATTCAAGAGCCAAAACAATCCAATTTGGTTTAGATGAAAGAAAGATTACACTTATCTTATGTAGAGTTTGTATTCATTGAAGCAGTTATCAAGAAGGGAAGAAATATAATCAAATGTTAAATGATAATGTGCGCTATTAATAAGGTTTAAAACATGCAGATTGAAATCATTATTGATCGCATAACAAAACCATTGGAGCACCATACTATAAGCAAAGACATCAATTTTTACTTGGATATTGTAACAACGATTATTGCTTGTATCGTAAATACATAGACTATTTATATTCTCTTAGATGATTAAATTGATTTGTTATTAAGTACAAAATACTTTGGTTCCAAAATGTATATATTGCTGAAAAACATGTACAATCAAGCAAGTGGATGATATGATTAATTATGTTACGTACTTCTCACCAATCGGCGAAGGTCGTCATTTGATTTTTCTCATTTGTTTTCAAATTTAATATTTACCTTAATTGATTTCAAAAGAAATAGTGGCTTAATAATGTGATCTTAATTAAAATATGTGATCTTAATTAAAATGAACTCACAATGAATTAGATATGTGTGTATATGTATATGTATATGTATATGTATATGTATATGTATATGCACTATATACGTATTGATGAGTTAGCCTTGGCCTGCTAACATGAAAATAAAAACTATAGATTAGCACGGATAACACGTTAGAGCTTGTTTCGTATAGTTTGATGCATTGTAGATGCTAAATGGTTAATTTGAAATGTAGGATAACGGTTCTACTTTTTAAAAGTATAACATCAAAGTTGTATATATAATCTACTTTTACGTCCAAACATCATGACTTGCATGCTTGCTTAGTGTTAAACATATCTCGACATATGTTTTTCAATGTCAAAAATATCTTAATAACAAGTCTAATTTGTATTGGTATTTGATGTTTGATTCGGTATAATCAAGGCGCGCGCCTAGGCGCAAAAAAGGCTCAGGCGCATGTTGTGCGTTCTTTTGCAGTTTGAGGTGCCTTTTTGCAAAATTCAAATTTTAGTTTACAAAATAGTTAAATAAAACAAATTAATAGTTAAATGAATTATAAAACATGGTTTAAATTTAAAATTTAGTTAATAAAATATTTAAATAGCGGAACGGATTATAAAATATGGTTTAAAATTTAATTTGTAGTTAGTAAAATAGTAAATTAAACTTGTATAAAAGACACGCAAAAAGGCCAAAGACTTAAGGCTTGTGCCTTTTTGCGCCTTAGCGCCTTAGCTACTTTGGTTTGATCTAAAATAATGAGTTCGATGTTTCACTTTATAAATATATAGTAAAACACATGTTATATGCGATACAGTTTGTTTTGAATATGTAAATCTGCTATGAGTTTTATTCATTTGTCGGATTTGATTTTTGCGGGAACTTGGTTTATTAATCAAGTTTCGGAAATAATATTTCCAACAATGAGATAGGATTGTGTACAACTTGCTCACTTTGGACCATGTTCGAGTAGGAGTCTAGTGTCCTGGGTAAGATTACGAGGAGGATGAATCCATGGAGAAACAATCAAATCCCATTGGAAATATGTAAATTCAAAATTATAGTTTTCATGTGGATTCGAACTTAAATATTCATTCAATATTGTCGATATAAGGCTTTCTGGCAAAAAATAGTATTGGAGATGAAAACATCCATATATTATATTGATTGGACAAAATTAAGAAAGTGTTTATTTTTACTTGTTAATCTATCATTTTTCTAAACACGTGTAATACTAATGTATATTATTTAAACAAAAAAAAGAAAAATAACCTTATCTTATATGTTTTCATGTTATTTAATTTCTCTGTTTTAAGGTATACCAATGCATCGATGTGGGCACCATCTTAGGTCGGAACAAGTTGGTATGATTCTACTTTTTACGTCCCTTGAGACGTATTCTCAAAAGATATATGTGTGTGTGGCAATACTGGCGTGGTTTGGTAATACGTCAATTTGTCTATTATTAGTAGGTAAAATAATAGTTATCACTTTTGAATCCAAAATAATTCTACTAACGGTCAACATAAAAAGATTTAGAGGTTATTTCTTCAATTTGCTCTCCCTTCTAATTTGTTTGCAGTAGCTTCATCGATTTTACCTTACAAATAGAAGACATGCTTGGGAAAACTGTCTAATACCAAAAAAGATCAATCCATGCTCATGCACATGATATAGAAATGGGACGTAATATGCAAAATTGAAATGGTATTGTGTAATTTTGTCAACGGTTCAAATGACGATCCATCAACGAATCTAATAAGTTGAAAGGTTATTTGTATGAATTTGACAACGACTGAAACGGCAATACACCGATGATTCTATACGATCCATCTTCTTTATTAGTAAAAGAAATCCGAACTCTCCTTATATTTTGATCCCTTAAGTATACGGTTTGCCTATTCCTTATCTTATCATTGAACAACACATTCCCCTTTCCCTTACCTTTTAATATTATGTTTCTGTTTGAATTTTCATCGTTTACCTTTAAACAACATTTCCTTATCGAAACTCATATCATGGTTTTGTTATTATTTAAAATTAGATTTCTTAGATAAATAATGATCACCATAGGTAATGTTTGTTTGAATTTGATGGATAAATTTGATTTTATATGAAAAGACACTCACTTGAAAAGATAAATGAATGTGTTATTTCATGAAATCATGTCTAATAAAATATACAAACATAATTTCTAAAAATATACCCATTCATGTATCTTGTTTTTTTTTTCTTTTTTATTTTATCAAAGAACCAATATATGCTTGTAAACTCTAAGAAGATGTGCATTTAAGCAAAGAGCCAATCGCATGTTGTGTTTTCACATAAGGAGATTGATGTTCAACTATAAATCTGATCATATTTTCTCATTTTCCATCATTAAAAAAACTTCACTTTTCATTGCATATGTATGTTTGCTCCAAAAATGGGACACAATCAAATAACAAACGTAAATGATAGAGACTTAAGATTAAAAGAGAAGAACACACAAAAATTTAGAGTGGTTCAGCCAAAATTAATAGCATACGTCCACTATTAACTTTGTTACTGATTATCTTTTGCTTTTTACAAGGCAGTTGCAACAACATGGTATTCAAACCGTTCTGGTATGAATTCGACAAAGTTTGGATGCAAAAATCAGTTAACCAAAAGATCCCCTTCCAATGCATTAGCCTTGCTATTTATAGACGAAATGGTCCACCAAAGTCATAGGAATTCGGTTGCACACGTTCTCCACTCCAGGTCCGAAGTTTCAGCATGCAGATCTGGTCAAAATCGAAGATATCACGAACAAAAAACGATGGTAACCGATCGTTATAGATTGGCACCAAGTAGTCTATCTATGCCCATTGGCACTTTCTTTTGACTTGATCTTCATCCTTGATTAAGTCATGCTGTCTCACTCAATGACTCAATAAGGATCGTTATCGATCGTTATGGATAGGTGCCGAGTTATTCCTTGGTTTGGATCTTCCAACCTTCCTCTACTTCTTTCACCATTTAGTTTCTTCGAGGAAGTTAAGCATATCCACTCCTATAAGGATCGGTACCGATCCTTGTGGCCTTATCCAATCTTAGTCATTTTCCTTGCACTTTTCATTCTCGATCTACTTCACGAGTACTCAATAGTACAGATCCATCGAGATATCATTTGGTTCAACTCGGATCTGTCAACGAATACTTTCGGATGCGGATAATGTCATATCCCCATCCGACATCATTTTCGGATATCCGCATCCGTGGGTACGGACGGATATCAGATAATTATGTTATCCGCTAACGATCGATAAATCAAGAAACGTAAATGAATACTTTTGTTTTAACCTAATTTTTTTAGTCCGACTGATTATAAAAGTATGCAAAATCAACAAACATAATGATAATAAATAATTTTGACAGCTAATACGCATTAAATGCAAAAAAATACAAACTATTAACTTAATGAAAAAATAAATACATATATTTCATTATAAATAAAATATAATTTTAGCAAAAATCGGACGGATAATTTTTGGATGTTAATGCCTTCGTATCCGCATCCGTTTTTTCGAATATCATATATTTATCCTTTTTTCGAACACGGATGCGGAAGAATTTTGGATTTTTCAGGTATCCATTATTAGTGTGTGTGTGTGTGTAATGTATGTATATATGTATGTAATGAAAAAAAATGGGAACATATTAACATTTAACAAATTTTGAGGTCGGCTAACCTTGTTTAAAATCATTTAAGTAAATTTTGTTTAGAATCCATTAGTAGGTATTCTACTAATAAATGTTTAATTACATGCTCAGGTTGAAGGGAAAAAAGTGTTGTGCAGTTTGGAGCTCAACTATTGGATTTTCTTTGGAGTAATATTTCAATATCTGCATGGTTTGCTATATGCCAATATTGAGTACACCCTATTCTGAATAAAGGATCTTGTCTTTACACCCGAATAAACTCGAGCCTGTATATCTGTCTTGCCCGAATGACGAAAGTTTGGCATTTCCCAGTTCGTCTTTGACAAATAATAAAACTCAAGACGCAATCCCAGCATGATGGCATATATATCATGCTAGTTGCAATCGCATTTTTTCTACATTAGTTTACGTTTAACCATCAACTGGTAGAACTTTTCTTACTTTTGGATAATTGACCCATATCGGAATTGCTAATATATGTAATGAACTTTCTGACCAGCTAAATTTATTCATCTTTCCACTATAATGTTGCAACAGTGTTTATTTAAATATGGGCAAATGCTATAATTAAGCTTTAAAATAAAAGAAATACCTTTTCAAGTATAGGTCTTAGAATTTGTCTTTTAAATAATTAGTAGTTTGTCGTCTTAGGTTTATTTAGCTTAGCTTTGTTTCCAACTTTGTAATGTACCATGAATCCCAAGGTTTCAAATTGGGATTTTGATAATGTCTTGTTTTAGAATTTCCATCCATCATATCTCGTATCGGTTGACATCATGGACGGGACTAGTGTATATAAGGTGCACATCTCTGATCTTAATGTACACATTGGCATTATCTCGGGATAACTTATGTGTCTAAAGTGAATTTTTTTAATGGTTGTTATCTATTAAAAAAAGAATTACTTGATTTCCACAGATAGATGGTCGATGCAACAAAACAAGAATTTTTTAGGATGATAGTAGCTTGATTAATTGGTAGTAACTAAAGAATTGTTCTTATTTAAACATTGATAAAAGGAAAACATAAAATACGAAGTCTTTTGCAGTGATTTACCTGGATAATAGGCAAACTCTAGGGTTAAAGGAATATTTGAATAATGATTGGTAGGATAATTTTGTTCGAACTCATATAAAATTTAAAAGTTCTGCAAAAGAAAACATATAATTTTGGGTATACTGGAATTAAGATCTTGGTTCATATTTCAATTGAGATTTTAATATATCAAACGAGATGGGTGTCAAATGAGATGTGAATGAGATGGTATTCTGTCTGGTCTATATGCGAAAATTGGGATCTCTGGTGAAATCTCGGCGAGAGGGATGAGATTTAAAACTTTGCTCATAATGAAGCTTGATGTCACACTTAATTTATGATTGTAGCGACAATCAGTAGAAATGAAATCAAATATAAATTTCAGCTTATTTACACAATCAAATGATAACAGGACCAATCATCTTCTGGTTGATCAGGCAGGATCCATATTATCATATTTGTAATGCAACTTTTGCTTGTCATATCAAAGCAAAGTTCTTGATTTCTAATATACTTGAGCTGATTTTTTCAATAGAAAAGGATGATGATGGTGATACAGTCCAGGCAGTTCCAGATATGGATCATGTGAAAATAACTGCTCGTTCACAAATGGATGAAGCAATGACGGGTTTATCAAAGGAATTAGCTAAACTTCGAACTGGCAGAGCATCTCCAGGTGCATTACTTAATTAGTAAGTTATTATGCAGAATATAATGTATTGGGCTATGCTTGACAATAGAGTCTTAGTAAACACAGATGCCGTATTTTTATTCTAATAGAGTTCTATTTTTTTTCCGAAGTACTGTCCATTTTGGAGCTTATATGACTGTGCTTTTCTCAAAATCTCAAGAAATGTATTTAGAGCTTCAGCTCTGCAAAAGTTATTAAACCTCTAAACATGCATCAACCAAAACCATTTTTGCATATATTTTATCAAGTGAACTGTTTTATTAACAATCAATTAGCTAATGCAGGTATGCTTGATCACATTATTGTTGAGGTAAAAGGTGCAAAAACACCACTGAATCGTATGGCTGTTGTCTCTGCCATTGATGCACATACTCTATCAGTGATGCCTTATGATCCTAATGTAATATACACATACCCTTGTATTCAATTCAGTGTTACTTTCTTAAATATCTGATTGTATCTAACCTTTGGTCAGATAATTTTATTTTTCCTACAGAAACCATATATGCACAATATACTCTACCTTAAAACTTACGCACACAAACTAAGTTCTATGAAATCATTGAACATAGCAGACATAATAAAGGCCTTCCATGCACTACTAGTCATGAATAAAATAGAACTGAAGATCACACACAGATAGGCACTCAATTGAGCATGTTCATGCACAATGTAAGCAAAAAATTGAAATAAAGAAACAAACATGCATACTTGTACATATCATGTCATGCTTGCACGTATTATAATTTGAAGCATTGAGTAAATTATAGCAATACATCAACATGTTGACCTACTCATGATATTCTTCATGGATTATTGAATGTTGGACAACAAAGAATCCCTCTTGTTATAGTGTACTTTTTCCCTTTTTATCCAATTAGCTTAACTTCAACTTTTATACAGTCTTTGAATTCAATAGAACGTGCAATTGTTTCGTCCTCACTGGGTTTAAATCCAAGAACTGATGGCGACAGATTACTTGTTGAAATTCCTCCGTAAGTTCCCACCTATAGAATTTTGTTAAGTTCATAACAAAATTGGAATAACTAAACACTCCTTGTACTTCCATGGCTGTAACTTTTTATATATTGATAATTGTCTTGCAATTCAGGTTGACAAAGGAGAACATTCAAGTATGTTTACTCTCATTATCTTGTACTACGATGTATGTACTAGCCTAAATCGTAATTTTGATATCATTCTTTGTAGATGTAATTTAAGGCACTTTGTAAGGTGGTTGCTAAAGCTGCTGAAGATGTAAAGCAGGTATCAGAAGAGCTAGGCAAAAGGTATCTTAACACTAATTTTCTCACGATGGAACTTAATCTCTTCTGTATGGACAAAAATATATGTTTTGAATCACAATTCCTTTGGATGCAAAATTGTTATATTTAGACAGAAGAGAATAGAAGTGTTTGTGTGCATAAAAAATTGAGAAATTATTTTATTGCTGCATAAATACATGTGATAAAATTAGGGCACAGGTCTAATTTGTATTTCATTTGTAACCCATTTTTTTCCATTTTGAATCTCCTGGACTGTTCAGGCACTAAATTCAATAAAAAAGGTTTCATCGTTGATTCCTAAAGATGATGTGAAGAGGCTGGAAAAGGAAGTAAGCTTCTCAAATTTTCAATTAATGACTTATTTGCTTGTATTTTGTATTAATTTGATCAATTTTTTATTTATTTAATAGATTGAAGAGATAACAAAGGAATTTGTGAAGTCTGCAGATAATACGTGCAAGGCAAAAGAAAAGGAAATAAGTTTTGGAAATGAGCAGTTGTTTAATTTCCCTTTTACCCCCATTTAGTTTTCACCGAATCATTGCTTGCTATTGAACTGAGGAACGAATGACTCTGTACATTAATTGCATGTGTAAACATTTTCCAGAAGGAAGAAAGAAAAAAAATCAGACCATTTTTTATTACCTGGTCTACTTATTGTCATACTTGTCTGTCTTGGAGCCAATTTTGATATCTGGTTGCAAATTCCAGTTTGCACATACGTAGGAGATATTCATGCAGTTATAGGCTTGATATATGTATGCATATGATGCAAATCTAACATATCTATGTTACATTATGATTTCTGTTAAGTCCACACTGAATTTCCTTTTTCTTTTCACTAGCAGTTTATGTTTAGCTATTGAATGCATGAGATTTGCTTACATTATCTCTTCTGCTATTTTGAATCAATGCAAACTTGTGTCATCGCAGTATTTATTATGGCTTGTCCCGTTCTCACACTTTTGTTGTGATGTTAACATACTTATTTACCAGCCTTCCTCTACATTGAATGTTGACATAATGATATTCTATTGGACAATTTTTTGATCAAGGTCCTCCAGGAAAACTAATAACACAAATAAGCATCTTCAAAAACTAATTGCCAAAGTAGGCCTCGTTTAGTTTTGTACTTGCGCAAATATGAAATGCGCAAGTATATTTTTTTATACGTAGAGCTTGCGCATTCTATATTTGCGCAAGCTATATTTTTAAGCTTGCGTAAATATGGGATGCGCAAGGTCATTTTCGGGCATAAAAAAGACAGAGACCTGAATCTGGGTTCATTTATCAAACCTATCCATTTTCTTCCCAAAACCCTTCCATTTCCAACTTCAAACCCATTTCAAATCCAAATATCTTAATTCAAAATCATTTTTCCTCATCTATTTCTTCAAACAAACACTCTATTGCACATAAAATGGAAGCTGGCTCTTCATCTACGTTGATTAGAGATAATTATAATTTATGTTTTTAACTTGAATACTACTTTAGAAATGATTGTTGTTGTTAGCGGAAGAGGTAGTGTTGATGATGTCGATGTGAATGTACACACATTGTTGGTTTCTTTGTCGAAAATGCAAAAGGATTTGAAGTATTCATATAGCAAAAACCCTAACTTTGTACATAGTTTTTGTATTGATAAATGGTTGTTGTTGTTTGTAGAATTGTCTCCTGGGCCCGAAGATAGAAGTGTTCTCTATCTTCAAGAACACCATAGGAGCCAAAACGACACATTAATGGAGGTAAATGTTCGATATTGGTAAACCGGGTAATTCAAATATGAAGTCCTAATTATAATTTGTTTATATATTGCAGGGTGTTGAAACTGTGAAGATATGCGATCATTCGAGCAAGCTCAAGGATATCGATTATAAAGATCCAAGATTGGAGCCGAATCTACGAATCTCCAGATTTTGGAAAGCTATGCAAATCGACTACATTCGGCTCGATCATCACCTTCTTACCGCTTTATGCGATAGATGGAGGCCGGAAACAAATACGTTTCATATGAGAGTCGGGGAGATGACAGTGACTCTAGCGGATGTGCATTTTCTTTTCGGTCTTAAAGGAGACGGTCGTCCGGTATGTTTGCAAAATTTAGATATCGATTACATCGAATTAGCTCATGACTTGCTTGGTATTTTTCCGCCTAGAGAGGCGGTTAAGTCTAAAAGTGATTTATCAATGACTTGGTTTAAAAGTGAATTTTCTGAACCACTACCCGAAGGGGCGACCGATTTAGATATACTTCGCCGCACTCGTGCCGTGATATTGTATTTTTTGAGTTGCCGATTATTTCCCGATCATTCGAAAGGGAGATTAAGTTCGAAATTTTTACCTTTTTTTGGATGATTTGGCTGATTGTGGTTATCATTCTTGGGGTAGTGCTGTTCTCTGCTATTTGTATAGTGAGTTATCGAACGTTGCCTTGCAACGTCGAAAAGTTTTAGGGGGTTCTGCAACGTTGTTGCAACTATGGTCGTGGTCGCATATTGCCATTGGACGGCCGTCTATTAGAATTTCTACCGACTTAGATCCGTATCTTCCATTCAGGGCTAGGTGGAACTATGCTAGGAGTTGGCGTGAGATGCCAAGAAATGTACAGTTTTACCGTAATGAGTTGGATTTGTTGGCGGATGATGCGGTTACATGGGAACCATATTCATTAGTGTATAAATTTGGACATCCAGAAATTGAGTATTCGTTCGCCGGTTGGATTGCTAAGAGCCGACTGATTCTATTTTTATACTTTGAGTTGTATGCACCCGATCGGGTTATGAGACAGTTTTCCTTTGATTATCAGCACATTCCCGATCTTGTCGTACCCCTTGACCCAGAACCCATGTAACGACCCATATTTTTACGGATCGAAACATCGTAAAACAGTTGACATTTGGTCGCATTGTTGATAAGTCGTTCAGAGCTTTAAGTCCTAGGTCGTATGGGAGTTTCGAGCGACCCAAGGAAGATGCGAGCTTAGGAGTAAACGACCTAGTGGAGTGGAGCGACTTAAGAGTTGGGTCGTATGATAGCTTAGGTCGTGAAGGAGGTTATGTCATAGGCGACCTAAGGGTTGGGATAAGTCGTGTGGAAGTTAGGTCGTGTGGTGGCTTAGGTCGAGTGAACGACTTAAGGAGTATAGCGACTTATAGGATTCAGACTTAAGATAGTAGACGACTTAAGGAAAGTTAGTGACTTAAGAGTTTTGGCGAGTTAACGACCTAAGGGGTAGGTCGGCGACGACCTAAGGAAGCTGGGGTAGCAGTGAGCGACCTAAGGAAGTTAAGTCGTAAAAGACTTAGGAGTTAGGTCGTGGGTTGTTAGGTCGCTAAGTATTAGGTCGTAAGGGGTTAGGTCGTGACCCAGTTAAGTCGCGTATTTGTTGAGTCGATTAGGTCGCACAGTGTCTTAGGTCGTGGCATTTTTAGGTCGCGGAAGCGCATCTGCTGTTAAGTCGCTGGGTCGTTAAGGCGCGCATGTGATAGGTCGTAAGTCGCGCGTAGTTAAGCCGCGAAGTGTTAAGTCATATGGTTTGTGATAGGTCGCGTAGGGGTTGATCTGTTAGGTCGCGCGCTTGCGCTAGGTCGTAAGTCGTAGACTGGTAGGTCGTGAGTGCGCATAAGCTTAGGTCGTTAGGTCGTAGACTGAGGGGTTTCGATAGGTCGTAGGTCGTGATGCTCTATAGGTCGTGGACGACCTAAAAGTGGACGACCTAAGGGTTTTTCAGCCTATAAATAAGAAGGTTTTTCTCACTTTTTGGGATCCGGATTTCGAAGCGACGAAGTGCTCCCATTTTGAGAGCTCGACTTCTACACTTCTTCACTTCTTTTCTCCACTCTAATCTAGTGATTCCTTCCATCCAAATCGAAGATCAAATCGAAGATCGAAGAGCTTAGATTGAAGATCTACATTCTTCGAAGAGAGATTTCATCGTTTGAAGCGGATTTGTGATAGATCGAGTTAGATCTTTCGTTGTCCAGATCTGAAGTGTGTTGCTTTTAAGGTGTTTAAGTGATTTGGTGAGTGGTGATTATCTCTCACACGGATCCAAAGGAGTATATCGGATCGTTGGCTTGATTTGATGTTAAAATAGTGATTTCCATGCATTTTCCTAATCCTAAGTATATATCTATATAGATTCATTGTTCATAATGATTTGGCATCCATTTTACTACATGTTAACCTATGCAAGTTCATTCATCAAGATTATAGAGATATTGCTCATGTTTTCATGCTTGTTAGACTTTTGACTCTTTAATTATGAAATTGCCATTATTGTTATAATTGTCTATTTTGATCATATTTGAATGCTTGTTTACTTGGATTAATGTTTGACTTGATTGATTGCTATGAATTAGATGATTGATGATTTGATTTAGACCGAAGATGATTCAAAAGCTAAGGGAAAGGCTCTTGAATTGGGAAAGCTGCTTGTGGCATATGAGGTGGATGAGGAAGCTCATATGGATAGATTTGATGATGATGTTGAGATGAAGCTTTGCTATGATGATGATGAGGCGAAGCATGATATGAGATAGTCTTGGTCTAATCCAGACGGGATCATTCCAAGCAGATTGATAACTCGGTGAAATGGTTCGAGTTTGAGGATAATGGTTTGCTCGAGAGGCGCTTGAGCTAGTATGGAAATAGTCGTCGAGGAGGATGACTAGAAGGCTGAGATCTCATTGTTCTTGAAGGTTCTAGCATGCTCAAAGCAAGAGTACGTTGGGCAGATTCGATAGTCCCTGAAGGCTACTGATTGGTAGTCAAGTACTCTGGGCAGATTCGATAGTCCTAGGCACAGGTCACGACGACATGCGGGAGTAATGTCTAGAACCGGGGTTTCCATTAGCCCTTGACGGACGGATGAAAGAATGAGCCGGTCATTCAATTAACGATGATATCGAAGCAATGATAACAGTGATAGCCAGAGTCATGGATGTTTGGTTGTATCGTCATTCGGTCTCAAGAGCGGTATTTTCTGGGTGCTTATCTGATCTTGGTTTAGACCTTGGGGGTTTGTACTTGGAAAACATCACCCTTGACTCGAGTGATAATTGTTTTACTTTAAATTGTATGCTCTGTTATGTTTGCTTATGCTTAGTGTGTGTCTGGGGGCTATCACTGTAGAAAGAGGTGGAGTGGGAGGGTTCTATTCCTATTTCTTTTTTCCTTTATGCTCTTTTGGTATGTTGTTAGTTAATTTACCGCTCACTAAGACTGTTGTCTGACTCAAGGCTTTATGTTTTAACTCTTATTGCCTTGGGCTGTTCGTCCATTTTGGGACGGGCAGACTAGGTAGCAGGTGACAGGTGCTGTTCTTGCTTTCCACGATGCTGATGACGAAGACGAGCTGGAGGATTGCATATTATTTCTTACTATATGTACTGGATGTTCCGCTGTTTGTATATTCTCTGAGTGTTATGTAGTGAGGCTTGTTGTATTGACTATTCAGATGTTTGTATTCAACTATTATGAAGTTTTATTGATGAGATTCTATTCTATGAAGCTTCACTATGTATATATTCTATTGTATTTTGTCCATGCGCTGTGAGTAATACGATAGATTCTGCTGTTTTTAATTTACCCTGACAATCATCCATGGCTGCCTGGCACACTTTACAGCGCACTTTCTCTAGGTTCAGTGCAGGGGTCATGGGCGGTCGTCACATTTGGTATCAGAGCTTTGGTTAATCGATTTTACCCAACGCTCGTTGACGTAACTACGTATGAGAGACGTAATTGTATTTTGATGGATGATTACTATATATAATATAGTAGCTTAGTAGAGTTTGAGTCCTTTATGCAGTTGTTTCTCTGGGTGTGCTAATCATTCCTTTTTATAGATATTAAGGATGAGTCGAAGAGGGAGACCAGCTGCTAGGGAAGGCCATGCTACTGAAGGGGCTGTTGATTATGCTGCTATGTTCGAAGCAATGATGACTTCGATCATGAGAAGGATGCCAGCTCCGGGGCCATCGGTGGATGTTGGAGTTCAAGTTCAAACTCCAAGACCGGTGGATTTTGCTAAGCTGTGTAAGGATTATACTGCTCTTGGAAGGAAGGTTTTCTTTGGAACAGAATCAACCATTGAAGTCCAGAGATGGATAGATGCTTGCAGAAGAATTTTTGGTGATTTGGGAATCGAGGATGCAACTAAGAGGAAGTTGGCATCAAGACAGCTTTAAGGAAGAGCTTCTGATTGGTGGAACTCTATCACCATTGATACTCCGAAGGAAGAGATTACTTGGGTGCAATTCCAAGCCAGATTTGAAGCTAAGTTCATTTCTATAGCTCAGAAGTCTGTTCTGTTCAAGAAGTTTGTGGAGCTCAAGCAAGGAGGAAGACCAGTTCTTGAGTATGTTTCTGAGTTTGAAGCTTTGTCCAAGTATGCCCGGTCGTATATTGAATCTTCATATCAGAAGAACGAGAAGTTTGTGACAGGCTTGAACAGTTATCTTGGAAGACAGTTGGTGAATCATTTGGACGATTCATTTGAGAAGCTTGTGGAGAAAGCTCTCAGGCATGAGAATCTGTTTCCTAAAGAGGGATCTGTTGTTGCTGTAACCAAGGAGGAGTCTAGACCACAGCAGGGTGGAAACAAGAAGAGGAAGCAACAGCAGCAAAAGGGTAGGGATGGCCAGAAGAAGCCGAAGGGCGAAGTGACCTGCTACAATTGTCAGCAGAAGGGCCATTTCTCTAGAGATTGCAAGAACCCGAAGGTGCAAGTGAAGTGCCACAACTGTGACAAGGTGGGGCATGTTAAGAGGAATTGTCCAGAACCGAGGAAGGACAAGCAGATTGTGCAAGCTTATGCTTTAGGAGCTGTTCCATCATCTTCGAAAGCTCCTACCGCTGAAGAGAAAGGAAAGAGTGTGGTGGTTCAGGGTACTCTTTTCATTTGTGGTGTTCCAGTTAGAGTGCTATTTGATACTGGGGCGTCGCATTCGTTTGTTTGTAATGAACTTGTAGGCCGGTTAGGTTTAGAACCGGATATTGTTGATAGGCCATTGGTTGTGACTAATCCAGTTGGGGGTTCGTCTTGTTTGTGTATGCTATGCCGTGGTCTGATTGTATCGAGTCATGATTGCTCTTTTGTTTGTGATTGTTTTGTTCTGAACTTTGCGGGGTTCAGAATTATTTTGGGTATGGACTGGCTTAGGAGATATGCGACAAAGGTTGATTGTGAGAGGTTGGAGGTGACAGTCGAGAATGTGGAGGTGCGAAAGATTGTGATACGATGTAAGCATGAAGAAGGCGTCTTCATGAGCTTCATGTATTCGCTGGTTGTTCCACGGGATGGACTGTTATCGTTGCCAATCGCTAATGGATTTGAGGATGTCTTTGACGAGGTCAAAGGGTTACCGCCGCATAGAGAGATCGAGTTTCGTATAGATCTAGTTGACGAAGCCAGACCTGTTGTGATGCCTCTTAGGCGAATGACGCTTAGGGAACAGCAGGAGTTGAAGGTGCAGGTTGATGATCTTTTACAGAAAGGATTCATTCGGCGTAGTGTGTCCGAATGGGGTGCACCAGTTGTGTTCGCAACCAAAGCGGATTGATCGTTGAGGTTGTGTGTAGATTATCGTGAGCTGAATAAGATGACTAAGAAGAACAAGTATCCATTGCCGAGAATAGATGACTTGTTTGATCAGCTTCACGAAGCTAAGGTGTTTTCTTAGATGGATTTGGCAACGGGATTTCACCAGTTAAGAGTGGCTAAGGATAGTGTGTCGAAGACTGCTTTCAGGACACCATCCGGTTTCTTTGAATGGCTGGTAATGCCGTTTGGATTGACTAATGCGCCAACATATTTTGTGGATCTTATGAATAGAGTGTTCAGAGATCAGTTGAGCAAGTTCGTGCTAGTATTCGTGGATGATATTTTAATTTATTCCAGAACTGAAGAAGAGCACAAGACGCACTTGCGTATTGTTTTGGAAATCTTGCGGAAACATCAGCTGAAGGCTAAGTTTTCGAAGTGTCACTTCTGGAAGAGTGAAGTGAGGTTCTTAGGCCATGTTATCTCTGGAAATGGAATAGCGGTTGATTCCGCCAAGGTGGCAGCAATCCAGGATTGGGTTAGACCTAAGAATGCATCTGATGTGAGAAGTTTTCTTGGATTAGCAGGATATTATCGATGGTTTATCAAAGACTTCTCTAAGGTGGCTGCACCGTTAACAGGATTGACGAAAAAGAACCTAGTGTTCGGATGGGATGATAAGTGTGAGCAAGCTTTCAGAATCCTGAAAGAGCGATTGACAAGTGCTCCTGTTTTGACTATTCCGAGTGGGAATGATGAGATGGTGGTTTACACCGACGCATGTGGTACTGGACTTGGAGCAGTGCTGATGAAGAGGGATAAAGTTGTTGCGTATGCAAGTCGACAACTGAAGCCGCATGAAATGAATTATCTGACTCATGATTTGGAATTAGCGGCGATTGTATTTGCTCTGAAGATGTGGAGACATTACCTATTGGGAGTTCGATTCGAGTTGTTTACAGATCATAAGTCGTTGAAGTATCTTTTCTCCCAAAAGGATTTGAATCTTCGGCAGCAACGGTGGCTAGAGTTTTTAGCATCATATGATTTTGGTATAGCCTATACTCCAGGAAAGGGTAATGCAGTGGCAGATGCTTTAAGTCGAAGACATGCAGGATTGGGAGCCATGTTTTTAGAATGGAAGAGTCTCGAGTATTTAGCTGGATTTGACTTCAGGCCCAGATGTGAATTGGAACCTGAGATGTTGGCAAACTTATCGATAAGACCCACTCTTGTGGAAAGGATTGGCGAGAGCCAAAAGAGAGACGGTAAACTTGTCAAGATTATCCGTGATTTGGAATCTGGATTGGAACCAGAAAAGGATAAAAGATTCGAAGTCGATCGAGAGGGTTGGCTTCGGAAGCAAGGACGACTAGTTGTTCCTGATATAGATGAATTGAGTAGTGAAGTTCTGAAGGAAAGTCATCACTCGAAGCTGACAATTCATTCAGGTGGAAATAAGATGTATCGGGATATGAAGAAAACCTATTACTGGGAAGGTATGAAGAAGGATGTTGGAAATTTTATTTCCAAGTGCATGAACTGCCAGTTGGTAAAAGCCGAACAGAAGAAGCCAAGTGGATTGCTTCAGCCATTAGAAGTTCCTACATGGAAGTGGGAACAAATATCGATGGATTTTATTGATGGTCTACCTAGAACAAGGACGGGAAATGAAGGGATTTGGGTCATCGTAGATCGTTTGACTAAGAGTGCAAGATTCATTCCTGTTCGATCAACTAGGACTGCATCAAAGTTGGCTGAGCTGTATGTTAAGTGGATAGTTCGATTCCATGGTATTCCGAAGAGTATAGTGAGCGATCGAGACCCATTGTTCACTAGTGGATTTTGGAAGAGCTTCCAGGAAGTTTTGGGAACCGAGTTGTGTTTGAGTACAGCTTATCACCCTCAAACAGATAGTCAGACCGAGAGAGTCAATCGAGTTTTGGAAGATCTCCTCAGAGCTTGTGTTTTAGATTTCGGAGGATCATGGGAAAATCACCTTCATTTGGTGGAATTTTCGTATAACAACAGTTACCAATCAAGCATTGGTATGGCACCGTATGAGGCATTATATGGAATACCGTGTAACTCTCCGACATGTTGGTTAGAGACAGGAGAAAAGTTGATACTTGGGCCTGAGATGATTCGACAGACTTCGGATTGCATAGGGATCATCCGACGACGAATGAAGGCAGCCCAAGACCGTCAGAAAAGTTATGCCGATAAGCGTCGTAAGGATTTGGAATTCGACGTAGGTGATATGGTTTTTGTGAAGATTTCTCCACTGAAGAATGTTATTCGATTCGGGAAGAAAGGAAAACTGACTCCGAGATTTGTTGGACCATTCCCGATCATCGAGCGAATTGGAAAGCTCGCTTATAGATTGGAGTTACCAGAAAAGATGTCGGATGTGCACAATGTTTTTCATGTATCATATCTACGGAAGTATGTGCACGACTCGAATACAGTGGTTTCTGCTGATAGCTGTGAAGATTTCGAAGTTGATCCAGTCGATAGGAGACCTCGTAAGCCGCTTCGTGTTGTGGAAACCGACACGAAACAGCTTAGGAGGAAGGTAGTTAAGTTGCTCAAGATACAATGGAGTGATGATGATAACGACTGTACATGGGAGGTGGAAGAGAGGATGAAAGCAGCTCATCCCGAACTCTTCAAGGTATGGCCCTAAGGTGTCGTGTCATCTAACGACATTGTAACTTGTTCTAAGTTTTAGAATTCTACATGCTAAGCTAGAATTGGATGAATGGTTTGTTGATTGCTATGGATGGTAGGCATGCAGAATAGTCTCTGATTGCTCTGTTTGTCTGGAATTTCGGGGGCGAAATTCCTAAGGGGGAGAGAATGTAACGACCCGTATTTTTACGGATCGAAACATCATAAAACAGTTGACATTTAGTCGCATTGTTGATAAGTCGTTCAGAGCTTTAAGTCCTAGGTCGTATGGGAGTTTGGAGCGACCCAAGGAAGATGCGAGCTTAGGAGTAAACGACCTAGTGGAGTGGAGCGACTTAAGAGTTAGGTCGTATGATAGCTTAGGTCGTGAAGGAGGTTATATCATAGGCGACCTAAGGGTTGGGATAAGTCGTGTGGAAGTTAGGTCGTGTGGTGGCTTAGGTCGAGTGAACGACTTAAGGAGTATAGCGACTTATAGGATTCAGACTTAAGATAGTAGACGACTTAAGGAAAGTTGGTGACTTAAGAGTTTTGACGAGTTAACGACCTAAGGGGTAGGTCGGCGACGACCTAAGGAAGCTGGGGTAGCAGTGAGCGACCTAAGGAAGTTAAGTCGTAGAAGACTTAGGAGTTAGGTCGTGGGTTGTTAGGTCGCTAAGTATTAGGTCGTAAGGGGTTAGGTCATGACCCAGTTAAGTCGCGTATTTGTTGAGTCGATTAGGTCGCACAGTGTCTTAGGTCGTGGCATTTTTAGGTCGCGGAAGCGCATCTGCTGTTAAGTCGCTGGGTCGTTAAGGCGCGCATGTGATAGGTCGTAAGTCGCGCGTAGTTAAGGCGCGAAGTGTTAAGTCGTATGGTTTGTGATAGGTCGCGTAGGGGTTGATCTGTTAGGTCGCGCGCTTGCGCTAGGTCGTAAGTCGTAGACTGGTAGGTCGTGAGTGCGCATAAGCTTAGGTCGTTAGGTCGTAGACTGAGGGGTTTCGATAGGTCGTAGGTCGTGATGCTCTATAGGTCGTGGACGACCTAAGGGTTTTTCAGTCTATAAATAGGAAGGTTTTTCTCACTTTTTGGGATCCGGATTTCGAAGCAACGAAGTACTGCCATTTTGAGAGCTCGACTTCTACACTTCTTTACTTCTTTTCTCCACTCTAATCTAGTGATTCCTTCCATCCAAATCGAAGATCAAATCGAAGATCGAAGAGCTTAGATTGAAGATCTACATTCTTCGAAGAGAGATTTCATCGTTTGAAGCGGATTTGTGATAGATCGAGTTAGATCCTTCGCTGTTCAGATCTGAAGTGTGTTGCTTTTAAGGTTTTTAAGTGATTTGGTGAGTGGTGATTATCTCTCATACGGATCCAAAGGAGTATATCGGATCGTTGGCTTGATTTGATGTTAAAATAGTGATTTCCATACATTTTCCTAATCCTAAGTATATATCTATATAGATTCATTGTTCATAATGATTTGGCATCCATTTTACTACATGTTAACCTATGCAAGTTCATTCATCAAGATTATAGAGATATTGCTCATGTTTTCATGCTTGTTAGACTTTTGACTCTTTAATTACGAAATTGCCATTATTGTTATAATTGTCTATTTAGATCATATTTGAATGCTTGTTTACTTGGATTAATGTTTGACTTGATTGATTGCTATGAATTAGATGATTGATGATTTGATTTAGACCGAAGATGATTCAAAAGCTAAGGGAAAGGCTCTTGAATTGGGAAAGCTGCTTGTGGCATATGAGGTGGATGAGGAAGCTCATATGGATAGATTTGATGATGATGTTGAGATGAAGCTTTGCTATGATGATGATGAGGCGAAGCATGATATGAGATAGTCTTGGTCTAATCCAGACGGGATCATTCCAAGCAGATTGATAACTCGGTGAAATGGTTCGAGTTTGAGGATAATGGTTTGCTCGAGAGGCGCTTGAGCTAGTATGGAAATAGTCGTCGAGGAGGATGACTAGAAGGCTGAGATCTCATCGTTCTTGAAGGTTCTAGCATGCTCAAAGCAAGAGTACGTTGGGCAGATTCGATAGTCTCTGAAGGCTACTGATTGGTAGTCAAGTACTCTGGGCAGATTCGATAGTCCTAGGCACGGGTCACGACGACGTGCAGGAGTAATGTCTAGAACCGGGGTTTCCATTAGCCCTTGACGGACGGATGAAAGAATGAGCCGGTCATTCAATTAACGATGATATCGAAGCAATGATAACAGTGATAGCCAGAGTCATGGATGTTTGGTTGTATCGTCATTCGGTCTCAAGAGCGGTATTTTCTGGGTGCTTATCTGATCTTGGTTTAGGCCTTGGGGGTTTGTACTTGGAAAACATCGTCCTTGACTCGAGTGATAATTGCTTTACTTTAAATTGTATGCTCTGCTATGTTTGCTTATGCTTAGTGTGTGTCTGGGGGCTATCACTGTAGAAAGAGGTGGAGTGGGAGGGTTGTATTCCTATTTCTTTTTTCCTTTATGCTCTTTTGGTATGTTGTTAGTTAATTTACCGCTCACTAAGACTGTTGTTTGACTCAAGACTTTATGTTTTAACACTTATTGCCTTGGGCTGTTCGTCCATTTTGGGACGGGCAGACTAGGTAGCAGGTGACAGGTGCTGTTCTTGCTTTCCACGATGCTGATGACGAAGACGAGCTGGAGGATTGCATATTATTTCTTACTATATGTACTGGATGTTCCACTGTTTGTATATTCTCTGAGTGTTATGTAGTGAGGCTTGTTGTATTGACTATTCAGATGTTTGTATTCAACTATTATGAAGTTTTATTGATGAGATTCTATTCTGTGAAGCTTCACTATGTATATATTCTATTGTATTTTGTCCATGCGCTGTGAGTAATACGATAGATTCTGCTGTTTTTAATTTACCCTGACAATCATCCATGGCTGCCTGGCACACTTTACAGCACACTTTCTCTAGGTTCAGTGCAGGGGTCATGGGCGGTCGTCACATTTGGTATCAGAGCTTTGGTTAATCGATTTTACCCAACGCTCGCTGATGTAACTACGTATGAGAGACGTAATTGTATTTTGATGGATGATTACTATATATAATATAGTAGCTTTGTAGAGTTTGAGTCCTTTATGCAGTTGTTTCTCTGGGTGTGCTAATCATTCCTTTTTATAGATATTAAGGATGAGTCGAAGAGAGAGACCAGCTGCTAGGGAAGGCCGTGCTACTGAAGGGGCTGCTGATTATGCTGCTATGTTCGAAGCAATGATGACTTCGATCATGAGAAGGATGCCAGCTCCGGGGCCATCGGTGGATGTTGGAGTTCAAGTTCAAACTCCAAGACCGGTGGATTTTGCTAAGCTGTGTAAGGATTATACTGCTCTTGGAGGGAAGGTTTCTTTGGAACAGAATCAACAATTGAAGTCCAGAGATGGATAGATGCTTGTAGAAGAATTTTTGGTGATTTGGGAATATACAGCGCTTTGGATGTGGTGGGCGAAATAGAAGAAAGTCATATGGAGCCGGACAAGGTCAAAAGCAAGTGTATTGACCTACGACGAATACTTGACACGATTTGGGTCGGAACAAGCTAAGAAGGCCGGCCAAGCCGCTGCGCATTAGAAGAGCCACCACGTTGTACAGAGGTGATACATACCACAGTAGTGGGTGGACAAGGCCAATGGGAGGAGGCACATGCAGAGGGGGAGGCTTCACAACATCCCAGTGGCGAAACTACAGCAGGATGGCCCGCTTGGCCCGAGGTAGAGCATCAATACACCGGCGGAGAAACTCACGATGAATGGTCGGTTTGGCATGAAGGAGAACAACAATTCAGATATGTTGAACAATCGACATACGAGCATACGCAAGAGCCGCAGTGGAAAATTCAACAAGAAGAACTCTTTTTTGGGCCAAGTCAACAACAAGAAATTCCGCTGCCTACACCCGCTCCAACATTCAAAGAAGGCCAAGGATGGACCACTAATCACATATCTCCGCAATAAAAATTTGGATATGGTTGTTGTCCCCTTGGCACGGATGGACCAACAGGATGTATAGGCGTCAGTAAATTTCCGCCAATATATGTTGATGACCAGGCATTTCCGCATAAACAACTTCACATAAACGAGCGTGTAAGGTTGATGATCTTGAATAGAATTTACACGGTACTGGTTCGAACTGTGTTTCCAGAACATGATCGACATCAAAGTCAATATGACTTGAACTTGCAACTCCGATTTTCCCTTCAACCTCATCAAAATGTTTCATCAATATTTCATCGTCTATCTCCCAATCATTAATGTCTACCGTCATAATAAACAATTAAGGTGTAAATTAGGGTTTTTAATTTACTACTATTTAAATAGGGTTTTCCAGTTCATCAAACACTAACAACTAATTCAACAACAACACCATTGTCTAATAATTAACACCACCACCACCAAAAACTCTTCATTTTTAACAACATCAACAATAGCAAAATTACATCTTAATTTTCAAAAACATGAATTATAATTACCTCTAATCAACGTAGATGAAGAGCTAGCTTCCATTTTATGCGCAATAGAGTGTTTGTTTGAAGAAATAGATGAGGAAAAATAATTTTGAATTAAGATATTTGGATTTGAAATGGGTTTGAAATTGGAAATGAGAGGGTTTTGGAAAGAAAGGGGATAGGTTTGATAAATGAACCCGGATTCAGGTCTCTGTCTTTTTGATGTCCGAAAATGACCTTGCGCATTCCATATTTGCGCAAGCTTAAAAATATAGCTTGCGCAAATATGGAATGCGCAAGTTCTACGTAAAAAATATAGTTGCGCATTCCATATTTGTACAAGTACAAAACTAAACGAGACATATTTTAGCAATTAGTTTTTGAAGATGTTTATTTGTGTTATTAGTTTTCCTGAATGACCTTGATCAAAAAATTGTCCTATTCTATTTCGTAATCTTTTTTAAAAGTTGCTGCATCTTTCAATGCTTAACGTTGTTGCTGGATGATGTGAACACAGTATATTTAGGTTTTATATTTTGTATGATACTCGTCGTCCATATTTCTGCAGTATATTGGATGAGTGGGCAGTTGAGTTATACATATCAGCTATCTGTCCATGCAACTACTTTCTTTTATTGCATCTTAGCATCACCTACTCAGTACTAAATGGTCAAATCAAAACGGACATGGTATGATTAGGTGAAAATGCTGGTCTTACATTTCAGTTTGGCAGGCCTGAAGAAGATTCGCAAACATCGTTTCATATCTTATATATGTATACAACTAAATATACTTTAGCAAAGCAAAATGATGCATTACGATACTGTTTGCTCATAAAATTGTCATTATAGTTCACAAAGATATCCATCAAACCGTACATCAGTCAAGTGATGAATAGAACCATAAAAAGTTCTGTATTCAGTTTTGCATATATGTAGATACCCAGAAATATGAAACTTGATTTGATAAACAGATATCAGATAGCAACTTTTGACACTTCTAAAACTTAAAAAGAACCAGCAGTCTCCTAGGTATAAATTACAACCAAGAAGAAAGAAGACAAAAAAAGAGCTCTCCATAAGCCCTAGCTATCATACTATACATCATTCACCAGAAACTCAAACCCTAAACAAATTAGCAACCCTAGACTTCGAGATGAAGTCCCCCCTTGTCACTCTTCCTAGTTTCAAATTCAAATTCAAAAAACACACCATTCCCATCATCATACAAAAGCCGACCTTGTAACATTCCTAATCCCCCTAACCCAAAGAGCGGCCGCCTCATCCCCTCCTTCGCAAACGAAATGAAATTCCTTCCCATAAGTAGTCACAATCCTAAACAAACCCTCCCTAAAACCATCCCCTTTCCTCCTCCGATTCCTTTGAAAAACACTACTACCCCCCATACTCGCTTCTTTGCACACCACGTTCCTTTTACTCGACTTCCCCCACCTCAAAATCCCAGCGCCACCAACCATCCTCATCGTCTTCTCGTGCACCCTCCCCTTCCCTCTCTTCGTGTGCTTTTTCACTTTTCCCCCTTCCAAAACAAATATTCTCGCCATCTCGTCCAATATCACAGTCTCCGCCTCGTTCCCGAACACCGAGCTTTTTCTCGCTAAAATCAAAGCGCTTTCACCCCTACAATTTCGAACATCACACCTCGCTCCACTACTTATAAGCAACTCGCATAATTTCCCATGCCCTTCTCTAGCCGCTAGCATCAATGGCGTGTAATCATCGACATCGGCCATATTTACATCATGTCCTCGGTTTATCAACAGACGAACCGCAGCTAGATCTCCACGACGTGAAGCGCAGTGTAGTGCGTAGAACCCTCCAGAATTCCCTTTCTCTAAAGCGAACTCCAACATCACTTGCTCGAAAAGCTCGCTCTTCTTGCTATTCCTTGAAAGATCGATCGCCGTCTCTCCTGAATTGTTCTTCAACTTCACGTTAGCTCCAGCAAAAACCAACAATCGGAAGGCATCCACGTGCCCTTCTTTCGCCGCTACCATTAAAGCAGTGAATCCGTAACTATCCTGCTCATCTATGTCGAAGTCTTTAGGTGTCAACAAAGCTTCAAGTGCATTGACCTCGCCCGTGGATGCCACGAACAAGATTGGGGAAAAAATCTCGTGGTTGCTCGATTTAGGGCTTGCTCCCGATCGAATTGCATCAAGCACTGCACGAGTGAAACTCACATTCCATGTACTCTTCCTTGCTAAAGCTTCAGCGGAAGCATTTGTACCATTTACTAACCCGATATCCGCACCTCTTGATACTAGGACACGTACGCAGTCTTCTGTTTTGAATTTACAAGCTAACATCAAAGCTGTATCCCCAGAGTCTGTAATGGAATCCACTTCGCATCCTTTGTTGATCAAGTGGTTTAAGATTAAATGCTGACCGAGTCGGGCAGCCATGTGGATGGGCCTGAAGTAACGGTTTCGGGCTGTTTTGACTGGGAACTCAAAATCCGCTCCAAGGGATAGAAGTGTGTGCGCTGCACGGGCGTTGGAACATAGGATGGCATGGTGCAGAAGGGTTCGAGTTATGTGCAGTGAATTTGGAGAGTAGTGGTTGAGTAGTAATTTCAGTATTGTTCCCGTTGATTCAAAATATTCGACTGCGCACCATGCTATGTTGTATGGGTCGGCAAGGCCAGCACCTACACGGAACTCTTCACCGTTGTTAGTGTCCCATGACCATGCACCTAGGCTTACCTTTATGTCCTTTTTAACCCCAGCCTGAAATTTTTTATATATAGAGTTAGAATGGATGTAGACGTAAAAGGAAGGATATGGCGGTGTTTTTTGTAAATTTACCTGGAGTAACTGTTTAACAACGGAAACCTGCTTGCTGACGATGGCTGCTACAAGAGCAGTGCAGTCGGCGTTGATGTGAAGGGATGGTTTTATCGACCGAAGTAGTATACGAGCTGTTGCATTAGCATCTACTCCATGCTGTAATATAGTATATAACTGTTTACTCAAACAAACATACTAAATATGGATAGTATAAGAAGCAATGCCTTAACAACACGTGTATTTTTTAGAGCACTTGGTACATGGCTCATGTACAGCATATTCTTAGTTTACTCATTCTTGTAGTTAAGTGCTACTTGTTTATGATCTTGGTATTGTTTAATAATTTATTTCCCAAACATTTTCAATAAAACCACATGCATATAATGACATACTGCCATATTACGTGACTACGGTAATTGTTCAATTTGACCCACCAGCTTATAATTATTATATACTTACATTTGGCATAATGTAGATATGCTACTTCGCAGTTGTAGTATAATATACTATATGGTAATAAAGGATGGAACAAATAAAAGGTGAAAAGGTACAATTTAGATAGAATATTCAACCATCAACAACATGGTAAAGAACAGAAAAGTATGTCAATTTTCAACTCTTCTGTTTTTTTCAGATACTCAACACATGTGACATTGAAAATCACACAGTAGTGACTGTGGATCAGAGTATTAACTCCACCACATTAATAGAGCACAAATTCACATGCATATATATTAACTAAACACATACTAGCATTTACTCTTCCATTTCTAGCTAATGCATATTAAACAAATGCTATTTAAGCAAGATCCAAAGATAAGTACCTTGATTAGAGTGTCAATCACATCTGCGTACCCTCTAGATGCAGCAGAAACTAAAGCATGAACAGCAGTCTGAGGTCTGATAAGATCATATCCCATCAGAAGTTCTGTTAATTTTGTTCTTCCATGAAGACAAGCCTCGATAAGCGCCTCTTCGCATGCTGGCTGTGCAGCACCTGCCTTCAGTAAAACTACCAAAACATCCCCTTTGTTCTCTCGAACTGCAGCTGTTGTTGCATATCCACGAAATAGTTTTTGGTTCACGTCCGCCCCAGCACTCTGCATATAGTTTGCTATTTTAAGTGAAATATATTACATTGGTAGGTAGATTGATGATAGTTATATTAATAATCACTCTAAAAAATTATAAAGTAGAAAAACAACATAAACATGTAACCTTTCGTTTGTAGATTGAGTGGTCCAGATCAAACTGGTAAACTCGGTTGGACTTAAAATAAAACTAAGTTAGCACCTATACGAATCATCTAGTTCATGATAAGATGATCCATGATATATGTTGTTTCTTCATTTTTTAATACGGTAACATATTCAAATCTCATAAAAAGTGGGCCTGATCACATACCCACTCTGGTTTTAAACGAGTAGAGAAATAACCAAGGCCATTCTACCTATTCAGTACTACTAATATATATATATATATATATATATATATATATATATATATATATATTATTTCCCTGCTTGGGATGAAAACAAAATACATACCTAACTGGCTTAACTCCAATAAATATGTTGTGGTAAAACAAGTTTGACATGGATGTAACCAAGGTTCAAGTGGTCAAATTAAAATAAAGCTTTTCCTAGGGGTTTTTTCTCTAAAAATGACTCTCTAGTCTCACGAGAAGTCAATGTAGGACAGGGATAAAACTTAAAACATCATGGCACCACAAATGTCTTAACTGTTCAAAGCCATAATTTATAAGCAGGTAAAAAATAAAAAATAAAAACAATACAACCAAGGACCAGAGTGGGGAAAATAACAAGCCATGGTGTAAGAAAAATTCATTATATTCTTTATGATATGCATCCAGTTCTGAGCTTTCACCGTAAATAGGTGGGATAAATTCAAGAAAAGGACATAAGAGTAAAAATACCTACAGAAAGAACATAATACGTGCATAAATAGTTCTAAATTGAGGGACCAATTCAAATGTTATATGAGTTGGCCCTATATGTGCTACTATTCTCTGTGTTATGTCTCAGGTTATACAGCTGGAAAGTTCAGAAAAATTGCATTAAAACCACTTATAGAGGTCCTATAATAAGTACTCCAAATTGAGAGATGAGAAGGACTTTGCTCCTACCTCTGTCCTATTTAGGATAAGTCGGTGGCAGTAAAAGAACAAAATAGTATGTGTACAAATTTCAGGATTTTCGGTCAGTGTTTACCTGAGAATGGAGATTCTTGTGTTACATGTGCAATAATATATATATGCATGAATGAGCGTTAATGGCACCCCAAACAGTGCAACTTCTCTATAGCCCCCCTTTGATTTCCACCATAATCCGAATTAAATAATATGACTAGTGGAAAGAGATAGAGAAAATCATATTATTTAATTCGGATTGTATGGTACAAAATCAAAGAGTTATAAAGGTGCTGCAAAAGACTATGACAATGCACTAAATAGAGTACATAACTATAGTAGCTGTAAAAGAATGTGGTTCATATATACAACATAATAATAATGATAACTAAGAATAAAATCCCGAGAAAATCACTGTTATGGAACAAGAAAAACACTGTAAAAAGACAAGGAAATAGTGCTTAAATAATTTACCTAGCGATTACAAGGACAAGACAATACGGAACCGTATGCACATAACAAACATACAAGTAACAGCAACAAGAGTCACCGCACGTGACAATGCTAAGTGTGCTCATATATCATAGGATGCTATGCCCCCCGAAACAACATTATACTGCATTTATCCTGACCCCATAATAATTCGATCACTGATTGTCTTCCTTGGTGATAATCAAACCAAAAGAACACCATGTGATATGAGAAATCAAATATAGACATCCTATAGTCTTGATTATTGGACACATATTGGACACATATCATCTCAGTAAAACTTTGAAGTTGATATAATGCACCTTATGATTCAGAGTGTCCAAACTCATAGTGTAAAAATCCAAAATTATCCACTGTAACTAAAATAATAGATCTAAATCCTAGCCCTATAGAAATATAGGGTATCAAAAATGATACATAGTCCAAGACCCACCTGTAAACATTGCAGAATGAAAGTGGGAAAAAAGAAACTTCATAACTATTGACAACTAATACAACATAACACCTCAACCACATTTTACAAACCATCTCCAACACCTAAAGAAGGGTCAGATCGAAGGAATTCATGTTTTTTATTCTCACGTGGCAGCTATTGGTTTGATTGTGATAAGAGGAAGAAACCGTAGACAAAATCAAAATTGAAGAATTCCATATTATTTTTTTCCTCATACCACAACAGTTAGAGATAAGCAGATTGTTTTTACGGTTTTATTTACTATTGTCCTCCTCAAATTTACAACTTTCATGGAGATGCTCCAATACCCTAAAAGCACCTAGAGTAGCCATGTTAGTTTTTGCAAGTCGAACATTGCTGCATAGTACAGAACTTAGTCATCAACTAGGAAATCGTATAACCTTATTTTTGACCATTAATCTCTAGAGCAGTTCAATGTGGGTCAGTGATTAAAAGTAAATTTTTTACACCGACCTGCACTCACTCACATCCAATGATTAAAATTGATTTCTTATCCGGCATGTAAAAGGGGCGACTATAATTTGCAATCCGCTTAATTGGTATTTATTTGTAGCTACATATACTTATTCAGCATTATGATATAATGACGGATAAGAAAGTAACCTTCGGGATTGGCAACATTTTGTGTTCTTGCACCAACAAGCCTTGTGTTTACTACCACTTCAAAATATTTTTTTACTATAGCTAAAATATTGATTGCAGTTAGCAACGAATTTAATTTCTTGATGGAAAAATAATAATAATCATCTTTAGCTAGTAGGCTACCATATCTAATATAGACTTATTCTACTAAAGATGCTATACTCAGTTCAGTTAACCGTAACAGTTACTCGTTGTCATGTTCACTTTCACTCATTGTTAAGTTCACTTCCACCGCATGGACTACCAGTCTTGACAATAAAACTAACAAGTAAATTGTTTTTTGAAAAAGCCTACAAAATTAAGGTGTTTATCACACTTTTTACATAGAAATTTCCAGGCTGGACCAAGGCCGTACACTTGAGTAAATGTCTGTACAGTGTAGTATACTGCCAGCCTGCCAGCTATTTTAGTGTACATTGTATATCACAGAAAACTCATACTACTACAGAATTTCAAGAGATGGTGACAAATCAACTAAAGCAATAGAAAGAAGAAAAACAATATCTGCTCCTCTTTTGCTATTTTGAACAAGTTCTAGCATATTCCATTTGTTTACCGATGTCAAAATTTACATGTTATTTTCTTGGAACTCTATGTAAACGGTAAACATATTCACAAAATCCATTACACATACTCTAGATAATTTTAAAGATATTTATGCCCTCGGTAAGAATCTAAACTCATTTGACATTTCAGAGTTTTGATCTCACAATGTTGATTTACATATTTAGTTGTAATAATACATTAAAGCCTAAGATATCAACTAATGGGTTTAACATTTGTCTATTACAATCAACAAGGTTAATACGAGAGATATAAGTCAAAGTCAGACCAGTGTTGCTTTTCTTTTCTTTTTGAAAACATAGTGCTGCTTTTCTTTTTGCAGTACAGTCATTAAAATATCACCAATCAAAGATGCAGAGGTTATTCAAAATGGCTAATTTATAAAACAAAATGTACAAATTATTTGCACTGACTACTTTCCAAAAAAAAAGTAAATTCCTCGACCAAGCTTTAGCTTCCCATGAAATCCTTATTCCTAGCTAAATTAAATGCAGCATACAGCATACTCATGAACCCAAAACCAAAATTCCAGCTCATTAATTATAGGGCTATGGGTGATATAAAAGAAAGAAAGTTTTAATTTGTATTTCGCTCATTAAGGATATAGAAAATCAAACAGGAAAATGTTTTTAGCTTTTGGGATAAAATAATTATCGACTGGAAATATACCGTAACCTTTTATTTTCTACATTTTTTTTTTATTTTCTACATATAAACCTTAAAATAGTCTAAAAATACACTCAAAATTCCTACATTTGCATTAAAACCTGAAAACCTGCTTCAAAATGATAGCTTTTAACACACATAGATCCAAACACCGCTAAATAAACTCAAAACGTCGCCACAAATAAACAAGAATTACCAGCAATTTCCTCACGAGAGCCAAGTTTCCAGCATGAGAAGCAAGAAACAAAGCGTTAATATCAGTTCGGAACTCCTCATACTCAACCCTTACCTCATCACTCTCCTCTTCCCTCAAAACCACTTCCACTTTCTTCGATCTGAAATTTACAGCTCCGATGAAGTTCACATCCACCGTAGACTCGCCTATCAAATCAACTGCTGCCTTCGAATCGCCTCTGTGTATTGCTTCGAGAAGCTTCATGGACGTTTCCGCCTCGTAGTCGAGCGGATAGATTTTGAGATCCGCCATTTTTGTGTATTGGTAGTGGAACTGAAATTAATTTTTGCAATATTTAAGCTTTTAATTTTTGTATTCTCTCTCTCTTTGTTGGGAAACTTGAAAGAGGAAGGCGCCAGTAGAGTAGAAAGAGAGATTTATAATAGGAGATGCATGGGACCCACAGTGTCACGTCAGCTAATTAATTGGGCTCCACTTTTAAATATTTCATTTTTGTATTTGTAGGCTTGTAGCTGAACTATTTGCCAACAACGATGCATCCGTATGAACAAGTTTTTAGATATGATTTCTGAAATTCAGGATGATCCGTCTTTTTATTTGTTCCCACCTAATTTTCAAAGAAATATGGCAGCACGAGGAGAGTGATATTAACATATTTCATTTTTAAAATTGATTTTAGCAAATTTTCAATGGTTCTTTAGCCTTTAGCGTTGGAAAATATTGCATATGAACCAACTCGATTAACGGATATAAATAGAACAAGTAATGGACTTGGGAAGACAAAAACATAAAAAACCTCGGTACTTTTACATTTATTAGAACTTATACTTTGTTGAAATCCACACAACCCTCTCATATCATCACACAAGCAATTACCTTGATCCAATATTTTATTTACCATTTTTTGATATTCTAAAGGCTTTAGAAACTATTTCAAACAAAAAGGAAAGAAAAAGAAAAAAAAACCGAAACAGGGTACCCATGGTCAACTGCTGGTATCCCGTGATCGACCAATGGTATCAAATTTGATTTTTCTTAAAAAGTTGGGTTGGAACGTGGAATGCGTCTGTTTCTTCATACGTCGCGACTTCTTCTTTTTCTTTCTCTTCTCTCCATGCGAGACTCCTCGTCAGAACCTTACCATAAAAATGATGCACCTCTATCATCAAAATTTACTTTTAACTTTTATTTTGATTCTCTACTCTATTGCATTCAATCTCTCAAACCTTAATTTCTATCTTTGATCTTTGAGCATTTAATTTTACATTATTCTCCTATATTCGTTTTGTTCTAATAGCTCTGTATTTCGATTCAAAGAGTTTTTTGTGGGTTATAGGAACGTTATACCAAAATTGATAAATTTGAACTTTAAGACGCAATGGTTGTCGACTGTATTTGTTACAAGTTGTTTTGGAGTTTGTTGGGGGCAATTTGGCACAATATCGGGATATATCCAAACTAGTTGAAAAATACGCTTAAGATCAGGACATGCACCTTGATTGAAAACCGCGTCGCAATCCAAACTACAGATTAAAAGATATGGTCTTCTTAAAATCGATTCTTCGCCTAACGAACCATCCAAAGGCACTGGAGTGTTCTACACGATGATACAAAGCTATTGGTCCAAATTACACTGAATCTCGACTTAAAATGATCATGAAGTTATGACATAAAGAAAATCGTTTGGAAATGAACGACAAACGGTCTGTGTGAGTAAGCGGCGAAAAGGAAAATCGATCAGTAATGTGCTTGTCGAACCGAATCTCCGCCGATTTGAATTGGTCATACATGAAAAATGCCTATTTTGTATGAACATCACACTCATAAATACCACATGGATGAACAGTGATGACTGACAAGTTTGAAGCACCATAAATTACCAAAACTAATTATTCGAATTGAATTTATGGAGTATTTTTAGGCAGCAAGGAATTCGCTTGATCTTATCTAATCGTCTCTAATCATCCAGTTCACCATCCAACATCGAGTTGTGGCGGAGCAACCTAACGATCTAAGGCATCCGAGCTTTGTCAATCACGATCTAATAATCCACAGTTGTTGTAACCAATCTAGAGAGATCTAGCAAGCATTACAACAATTGTAAATTGAAGAATCGTAAAAAAAAGATATAAATGTACGTAGCCCAGAGATTACCGAACCACCATAAAAATTAAGTTTCTCATTTACTTTTTGTATAGTTTACTACTTGTTTTATTGTATATATGACTGCAATTTGTAATCTGAAATAGAGTAAGAACGTAGCATATTCAAAGAACAAATATCCCACTTTATAATACCCTATAAAATTTGGAATTAAATTAAAATATTGATTAAAGGGTAAAATGGTAATTTTAATAAAAAATAAAAAATATGATTTTTTGTAAATGAAAGAATCAACAATTAAACTGAATTGGATAAATCAAAGTGAAATGTTTCGTTATAAATATGTATAAAACGGACGCACGGAGTGTAAGTTACAAACAAAAGAATAAATTAAAGTGAAATGGGTTGATTAGGGTTAATGACCCATTAATGCCAATTAATGAATTCATAAATCTTCCTAACCTAGAAAAGAAGCACGTTCATTTCATTCATCTAAAACCAAAGAGCGAGTGGAAGCCCAGCCAAGTGGATCGCACCCATTAAGGTATATTCACATTCATCTAAAGAAGTTGATAGCATGCATGCGTTGATGTGAGTATATTCGGATTTCCTGTGGATTTAACGGGGTCTAGCTTGGAAGTTCTCGAGAGTGTTGCGTGTTTGGCGTGGACTCTCAAGTATATATTATCTAGAGGTACACTTTCAGTGTAGGGGGGAGCACTCTCCAAATTATGTTGGATAAATTCTTTTTCCTTGTTTTTATCTTGAACCTTGGAATTGATCTTTTCATCTTTTGTGTTACGTCAATCCAAGACGATTTGTACTCGTTCAAGTGTTGATGTATTTTTTGAAAATGACTAAAACCAAAGAGCGGGTAAGAGGGGCGCACTCTCCTAGTCATTTGTCGAAAAATTTCCCTTTTCTTATTTAATTCAAAATTTTGAATTGTGTTTCGTAATTTGCATCGAGAAGTGTCTGAAGCTCTTCTCGATGTCTAATTATATTTGCCAATTCTATTAGTTTGGATTTTGTTGTTATCTATGTACATCCTTTCTTGTTTGGATTGTTGTTCTGATTGTTTCCCATTTCTTTGTATATGGGTTGTTCTTGTGAGGGGAAAATCCCGTTACGCGTTTAGCCGCACATGGTCCCACAGAATTACTAAATTTTAGCCTTATTACTTGAGTTTTCTCACGTTAGTTTTCCAGACTGATCCGGATGTTATTTTATTATAATACTCGGGCCAGACTGAGTATTTTTTCAAGTTATCACTGGTGGGACATGGAGCTTATGGAGTAGAGTTCACTACAATAAAATACCCCTTTTACAATGGGCAATGCCCGTTGTAATAGGGGTTTCGCAACGGTCCTAGGCCCGTTGTATTATGCGATGTTGTAATATAGTGGATGAATTTTACAACGGTTATTGCCCGTTGCAATAGGAGTCTTTTACAACGGTTTTTGCCCGTTGCAAAAGGGTCTTTTGCAACTGTTTTTGCGCGTTGTTAAAAAGATTCAAATGAGAAAAAAAATAAAACTACTACAATGCACGTGTAAATTTTAAACTAATTTGAATTGAAATAAAATTATTATACTAATGACAACCATATTATTCATATTTCCTAAAAATAGCAAAAGAAATTTATATTTCAAAATAACAAAAAGATTCATCTATTCACATCATTCATAAAATTTTACATAGTTACAAAACATCGAATACAACCTTAAACTAATATAACACGTAGTACATACAAATAATAACACAAGATTTAAAATTTAGACCGAACGACATTGAAGCAAACCTTGAACCATAATATTTTAGTTAATCAGAACCCATATAACACCTTTTTTCTTCAAAAATTCCTTTGCTTCTACTATGTCCTGCAATACATACAAAGATAATGTAAATTACATACATATATGTGTGTATGCGTGTGTATGTATAAGTATATATACAATGCATCAGGAACTTGGAAAGCAATACTGAAAATGAGAAGTGAATTGGCAGTGAACATTGAAAGAAAAATAGGAAATGGAGAAAACAATCGCTTGGTTTAACCCATGACTGCAATGTCCATGATCAAGCTGTTAATGTAGAGATAAAGTCTAACCACAGTAGTGGAAGCAACGACAGTCCTTAAACATAGTTGACATTAAGAGCACTGATGTGCACCTATTCCTCTGTAATAATTCGTGCACTTTAAAAACGCACAAGCACGGTCAAAAGCACACTACAGTCAAAACCAATAAAACAGATCATTTGATATTCAAGTTCAGTTTTCCTTTGAATCCAAACAATCTAAATTGCAATATTACCATTTGAGACTGGGATAGCATATCCTCTCTAACATGCACAGAAATAAAACTTCATCAAAACTAGTACTAGACACCTATTTATATATCTACAACAGAAGTTCACAATTCTCGGACATTAAAACCTAAACTTAATTTAACCTACATTTATATCTAACTGCAAGAAACATGGTCTGCAAAAATTGAAAATAAAATAAGTACCCTGAGCCTTTCAGAAAGCACGGAAGGAGTAATCTGTTTAAACTTGGGGACTTCAGTCAACATCTTGTCATAGCTCGCTTGATCAAATAACACCGCATTGTTCACCTTCTCCTTTTGCTTTCCCTTGCTCCACTTCTACTTATTTTTAAGAAGCCGCGAAATTAATCAAGTTCAATAGAAAGATCTACATAATAATCGGACAAAATCCGTTGTTATATTCTAAAAATTAGATCATTACCTTCTTCTTCTGCTTTCCACCTCCAGATTTCGCAGGTTTTGATGGAGGAGGAGCTTTCGAGTCTTTTTTGGGTGCCTGTTTAGATAATAACAACAAAAGGATGAGAATTTGATATCAATTAGACGATAAATTAGGTTTGCATGAATAATTAGGATTACCATGGCTAGGAATGCGAGAAGAAAAGGTTAAACAAGTGCGGCGATGTAAGAGACAGAAGTGCTACAATTTATATGCCTAGGGTTTAGTTCAAGTTTGTAATGGGCTAGTTTGAAAAGTTGAAAAGCTAGGCTTTAAAAGGTTGGGCAATATTTTTAATGGCCTTTCAGACAACCTCAGATCCATCCAGCCGGGGATGAACCCCGGGTAGAATGATCCTCTACAAGATGGACTAGGTTAGTAATCCACTAACTCGTTAATCACGCTATGGAAACGAGGCCACATGTCATCATCAAGACTGAGTTGCCTTCCTCCTTAAGTTATAAGGATAAAGTAGTACGAGCCTATAGAACAGATCCTGTTCAAGTAAGGTCGTAGGTTGGGCAATATTTTTCTGTGTAAGCAGATAATATTTTTCTGTGTAAGCAGATAATAAGCAAATGGAAAACTGGCGCAACTCTTGACTGTTTAAATTCTGAAGTATAGATCAAAATCATTTGAAGTTGAGATGTATGTTATTCTCTGAGGCATTGAGATTAAGATGCAAATATCCAATCTCTATTTTATATATGTTAGTTGGCCATTGTGGAAAGTTTTTTGTGAATTTTGTTTACGGTTGAAGTCAAGCTTTATATAATGAAACTAAATAACATTTATGATGCATTCTTACTTCATGTTAGGCCATTTTGATTGTTTGATATTATTTTTGAAATAAATGTACAGATGGTTGGACCTGAGTTGTTTTCCTTCACTGATTTAAAGATTAAAGTTAGAATTAAACTAGTGTGCAAAAGAAAAGATTTTTAATGGTGTTGATTATTGGAACCAAGGAGGTTCAATGTGGATGCTAACTAGTATGTTGTTAATGCTTATTTTGTCTAATTTGATTTACCAAAAGAGGAATTATAATGGTAGACTTTTTGAAATTGCTAATTTCAAAAGTAGACCAGGTTAAAGCTTTATTACAAATATAGGATTTTTATTGGAATGGAGCGGCACATGGGCAAGTAAAATGTGTAGGTACAAATGTAGAAAATACGTGTATATACCACTTAAAACGTTTCTATATTTATAGTAAATTTCAAATTTAATCTATTATTGAAATAAGTTAATAAAAAATATAATATTATTAATGATTAGAAAATTGGGATAATGAGCACCATTGTGATTTGAATGGACATTTATTTGCAACTGTCAATATCTAATTTTTGTCTATAATTTACTGATATGTTGTTCAAAAATTGGAGGGTGTTATACAAATGTAATTGTCAAGGTATGAATTATGACGAGCTAATCAATATTTAAAATATACAAGACAAATATCAACAGAATGTCATGAATTTTACCTCACCGTGATAATTTGTGGGTATACCACCCATGTTATAGTGCACTGTTGGTAGAACTGGTATAGGCTCTTTGGTAACATCGACACCAACAAATATGGCAGCAGTTTCAGATAGGCCAGGAAGTCTTTCATTAAGAACTTCTGGTGGTAGGTGATTCAAATGTAGATAAATATGATCCTTCAGGGGTCCTAAGAAAAAGGAAAAAAATGAACAGCAAGTCACATTTCATGCAAATAAAGAGATAATGCTATAGAGTTCTTCAACATATACAATTATCAAATCCCTAAACAAGTTTTGGAATAAATATTTTAACCCTTTTTTGTTGGTGACTTCACCTACCCCTCATATGGACAACATAAGATTGTTAGTGACTTCTAAATTGGTACAAACCTTGATTGAAACTATGAATCAATATGAGAGGTAGGTGATTCAAAATTCTGTAATAACAAGCTTTATGCCTTATTATACTTATTCTAAAGTATTTTTTACAACTTCAAAAAAAAGGTAGATGGTCATGAAGATGATCTTAATATGATAAACCAGAATGCCAGCATGAGCTCCATTCGCTAGAAACATCAATTGGTAAAAAATCACTTACCTACGCCATGACCTTCCCTAATTTCCATAGCCATAGATCTTGAAACATCATCTCATGAAGCAAGGTCTTTGGCAATAGGTGCATATCTTTCCATAAAACGTCTGCCTTCACTATTTCTTAGGATACCACCTTCGCCATGAGATCCTGAAATTGCAAAGTACATGGTCAAATGAAGACATGGGGTTTTTTTTTAAATATGAAGTTCCAAAGAATGATAACACATTCAAGACCCAAAGAAATGACCTTTTCTATTAAACGTTGAAAGATGCATGGTTATTTCTAATACACATTATCAAGATGAATCTTGTCACAGTTGGAGTCATGATCACAATTTCTATCTTATTCTCCTATCAGTCGGTGCACTACGGGTGGCCAACTTAGAGGATACGATTTATAGATGCATGCTTTTTTTACTATAAGACGATACTTGAGTTTCAAGTGGAACTTGGCGTAAGATATATAACTACTAGCCTTGTCTACAAGTACAAACCTACAGTATAGGACGATTTATATATGCATACTTTTTTTACTATAAGACGATACTTGAGTTTCAAATAGGAAAAGTATGTTTATATTACTAATGATGGTTACCCCAGTATAAAAAAATGATTTAAATTTTGCCTAAGAATTCAGATGTTTCAGAAAAGAGAGCACATTCATGTACTCAATGGCTAAAAGAACAGAAGCTTGTTTTTAAAATAAAAAACATTCTTAATAAAGACTAAAAGGTTTATTGTGAATATAAACACATTTTAAAATTAAAAAACATTCAACGACAATATGGAACGCGACTTCTTGCCGCATTGGAATCCCATAAATGATTACATGGGGAAGGTAAAAGGATACAAGGCAGGGGACCTGGGAGCATCGAGACTCAAGCAAAGCAAATGGATCTAATATAAATTAAGAGGCCATAGAAATCAAACTCACTAATTAGAAATAGCAAAACCCACTACCATAACCAAACCATGAATCTGTATCAGCTAACAGAAACCTAAAACATAACGTACCTAATGTAACGACCCCGAATTTTATAAATATTTAAAATGATAATTTATTAATTTTTGAATTAATATTTGTGAAATAAAACGATAAATGGATTGAAGAGATGCGAGTTTCCCCAAGTCCAAGTATATTCGGTATAAATCATTTAAAAGTAAAAATTGAATATATATGTATATATTTGATTTGAATTTAAATCTTAAATAAATTGTTTAATAATAATAAATGATAATAATAGATATTAAGTTATAAATAGAATCGAAAATATATAAGATAAATTATATAGTATAAAATAGAAATTTATTTTTATTTTTGAAGTAATATTACAAAAGAAAACGAAATACATATGCAAGTATGAAACAAAATCTCCTCAACATCATCTCCCAGCCGAGACAAGCTTGTAAAGCAGGTACAAAAGGAAGTAAAATATTTGTCAACAAAACAAATACACATTCAAATAAACAAAAGTAAGGAAATAAATCAAGCTGCAGCCACCAAAGTAGATCCATCAGCCGAAGTCAATACATAAACAAATAGTATTGTAAACATGATTGTACAAAGCATTAAATACAAGTATATAAAAGCAAGATCCTTAGTACACGAGTAAATATCACCAGCCTCCACAAAGAAGAAAATATCTCTGATATATTTGTACAAGCCAAAATAAGGTGTTACCCTATTGTACAAACAATATAATACCCTGTACAAAGTTATAATCCCTGTCTACTTCATTTCTTTTATACATATCAACTTCACCTCAGCTTCTTCATTCGAAACTGAGAAAACTAAAAGAATATCAACTAAAACTTAAACAAACAAACTTCAATCTAAAACAAGAGAACCCACTTTAATATTCAAGTTTGAGAACAAATCTGGGAAGTCAAGCCTGGAAATTGTTTCAGGCAAATCAAAAGATCAAAGCACAGATCAAAACAAATCAAATCTGGGCAAATATGCAAATCTGAAGCATCTCAAATTCAAGTCAGTTTCGAATTCCAGAGTTTCAAATTCAATCTTCTAGGCTTCAGTCCTCCGTTCTTTCTTTTTAATAAGGTGAGCAACTTTTGTTTTAAGAATTTAAAAATATGAATCTGCTGAATACTTATCTGTGAGCAACTCTTCTTATTTACCTGTGAGTAAACATCATCTGTGATAAGTATGTTTGTGTATATATATATATATATATATATCTATGAGTATGACTGTATTCATGCCTGTATAAACTTGGGTATCTCTGTTTTGTTTTCCCAGACCAGATTTGTAAACAAATTCGTATCTTTTGTTCTAACCACTGTTAGCACTGGGAACATAAACAAAAGTTGATTGTTTGATCGTGAACCAAGTTTAAAAATTTATATATATCAAAAACAACTTGTAAATACCTCTGAAACTCAAGAAACCTGAGTAAAACTTTAACTTAATCCAAATTCAAACATTTTAATTTTTTAATTCAGGTATCCAAACTGAATTCTCATGGGAAGACATGATTTTTAAAGCATAAACCAAAATTTTTAGAGTTAGGCTTCGAGGGCAGTTTGAATTCGTTTGAAATTTGGTTTTTGGCCAATCTCTGGTGATGGGTCGACTCGTGGAGGTGGTGTTCGTGGCTGGAGATGGAGGAGGCTACGGGGTGTCGGCGAAAAATACTCGGAGGCACTTGCGATCACTGTGGCGATGGTGGTTTTCGATTTCAGTGGGTAAACCTAATTTTTGTTGCGATTTGTATTTGGTCTCGTTCCTCATCAATAGGCGATCGAGTTCGATGTGGGCTTGGGAGTTGGTGGAGGAGGTGTTGAGGAGTGGATGGCCGAAGTTTCGTGGATTCCGGTGGTCTTGGTCGTGAGAACGACGAACTTCCAGGTTTGGGGTGCTGGTTGCTTTTCTGTTCCAGGTTTCTTTCTCTTTTACTCGATTTTCGTATTCGAGGTTATGACGAGATTAAGATGATCGGAGTATGGTATTGAAGCGAATGTCGACTTGCTCGTCGATGAAGCACTGACCGGAGATGGCGATTTGGGTTGTATACGTGCACGAGCACGTTGGTTTGGATCTGTAGTTGTTTCGCTTGAGTGCTTCAGGTTAAACGTGTGTTTACTCGAGTGATTCGTGGTGTTTACTCGAAGCAAAGAAGGGAAGTCTTGGGTCAAGTTTTGTCCCAGTTTTAAACTTGAAAACTGTTCTCTGTTTTAAGGATTTTAAACTAAATTTAAATTTGAAAACAAGGTTTTTAAAACTGAGTTTAACCCAAAATTGTGAAATTAAATATTCGATGTAATTTATGGAGTTAATCGAATTGTTCAAATTAAATTTCTTAAGTTAATTTATTCAGAATAATTAATTGATAATTTGTAAATTATAAGTTAAATGTATTAACTAAAGTTTAAATTAATAATCAATTGACGATTTGGAAAATAAAAATTACTTAGAGAAGTAATTAAAAGAAATTAATTATTGATTAAAGGTTGATAAATTAAGTGATTGAACAATAATTAATTAAAGGATAATTAATTAATGTGATAAATTAATTAAGGTGATTAATTTGAAGTTAATTAATAAAGGTTAATTAATTAATTAATGGGATTGATTGGGGATAATCACTTATTGAAATTAATTAAGGATAATTAATCAAATAATAATTAATTAAGGGTAGTTAATTAATTAAAGAATAATTTAATAATTTTAAGTTAATTAATTAAAATGGTTGGTAATTAATTAATGTTGATTGAATCAGGATCAGTGACTAATCTGATTTAATTTGATCAAATAAATAAATTGACCTTACCTATGTAAGTTTGGATTCTATTGAATGACTTGATTGTTTGATATCCCTGATATATGATGCTTTGTGATACACCCTGATTTGTGTTGTGATCTGTAATGAATGTAATTGATTATCCGCGATATATATATATCTGTTTCTGTGATATATTACTATGTGAATATGAAACCCTTGACCCTTAAACGACATTTGAATTTCGATGCGACAGGGAGTCGGATTCCAGTTGGTTATCCGAAAACCACATCGAATTGTAATAGTGAATCTTTGTGACTGATAAATTTATTTTATCTATGAATCTGTGAATGAAGATAAGCGTTATCGATTTTACCGCTTATCATATATCTGTGATGATTCATTGTGTTGCACTATTGTGTTCAACCCCCGGACTACACTATTACACACACAAATATGGATTTCACGTGGAAATCGGTTAAGTCACAGATAATTTAAATTTGATGTTTTTGAAATTGAAATTTTAATTTCAATTGATTTTGAAATTGGAAATTCGGGTTTAAAGTGAAACTTTTGAAATGGAATTTCAAAGATAAAAGTTATTTTGAATAACTTAATCGAGTTTTGAAAATTTAAATAATTTGATTTCAATTTGAATTGAAGTTTGAAATTGAATTCTACGATTTGAAACTAGGGATTGAAAATGTTATAAATGTGTTTATCTGAATTTAAACCATTTAAAAATGTAATTTTGAGAATTTGGATTTAACCCAAGGATTTCCACTCGTATGAATGAATCAGATTTTCTGAAATGAAACTGTTGTTTTAAAAGAATAAAAGCTTTCAGATAAGAAATGAAATTCCAGTTTAATTACAGGAATTTCAATATTGAATTGAAAATGGTTTTCCAAGTTAAGAATGAATTCTTTTTGAAAGCTATGAATTGAATCTGTTTATTTTTAACAGATTTAAAATAATGATTTGTTTAAACCATTTGAAATGGGATTGTTTTGAAAGCCATAAATTAAATCTTGATTCAAAGATTTAACGAGTTAATCAAATTGAAATGGGAATTAATTTGGAAAATCTGTGAATGAATCTTTTGTTTAAAGGATTAAAGTGTGGAAAATTGTTTAAACCGTTGAAGGTTGTTAAAATGAATCTTTTTGTTTAAAGATTTAAAAAATGGTAATTTGTTAAACCATTTGAAAAGAAAGAGTTTGGGTTTAAGTTGTGACTTAATTGAAATCCCATATCCATATGATTTTCAAATATTACGCTCATTATTCGGTTTAGCCGGGAGAGGACCTTTGGGTCGTATAACCCATTCCGAATATGTGATACGTCGATATGGATGGCATTTGAAGACCGGTGTTGAAGACCAGATATTTTTGAAAACGGAAGGATTACCGTCGAGTTACTCTGCATCGGCTGATCCCCGATATAGAGGTTTTATCATCCTTAGTGACGGGAAGTCCGGACGTGATTGGAAATTATCCGGATTTGCAAGGGCTTCGTGAGAAGTGCCTTCGGTTCTGTTCGATCCCGGAACAGACTTGTATGGATTGTGTGTTTGACATTACACTTTGAGATATAAAGCAGATTTCTTTCAAATACATTTCTGTTGGTGGCGGAGAATTTATTCTCTTAGCTTAACACCCTTCTCTGAGACGTACGAGCTCAGAGGTTATGTAGTTGAAATTTATCAGCGATATATCCCAATTTGGTAACGTGGCATGCTAAGTGTTGCTGTGTGATGATCAGTGTTTGATCATTTGCGATATGATCATTTGTTTGATCATTTATCTTTGTGATCATAGGTTGATCATCTGTTGACCCAAAGCATGGCTTTGTGACAAAGCGTAGCTTTGTGGACGAGACTTCGTCAGGGCCTCACAACCCGGAAATGGTCGAAACAGGAATGTTGCGGCAAGGTTATGAGGGTCGCGCCCTTTAGGGTATGTCATTTCCTTCTGGAAAGGGGTGGTATCATGGTATGGAGCCCAGATACTTACTCATGTGGATACACTTTCTTTATGATGTGTGATGTTGGATATCGAGCGCTCGGATAAAGGTCCCAAAGGACCGGGGGGTGGCATATTCGTGAGTTACCTGTTACAGGGGTAACCCGGCCTTGTTTGGCAGAGAGCAGTTTGTCTCTCGGGACGTCCCGCCAGAGGCGTTCCCATGCGGCGGAAGGAAGTTCCTTAGCCTGACCATTTGTTGGAAATCCATTTCTCCAATACGGAACTTGTACGGTATTAGTTGTAGAACCTGCCATTTACGTACGGTGGTCACCACTGTTTAGATGGTAGCTATAGTAGGCATACGATACTGGTCGTATGTTGGCTAAGATTAATATTATACTTTCGAAATGTTTTCTACACTATGCACTAATGATAATATTCAATGATTTTGCGTAGTAAGCATCTTTGACTATCATAAGAAGAAATCTCCTCCAATTCTGCGTTTGCATTGTGTGTGTGGTGGGAGGTCTTATGGTAGTTTCATTTTCCAAAAGCATTGCGGATTTCAATGTTTTAAATCCTTTTGTTGTTGTTTAAAGATAAACTGTTTTTGTTGCTCACACCAGTCCCATGACTGATCCGGAGTTTATTGTTCCTTTCCTAAACTCTGGGTGCTCATAATTTTCCACACGAGCAGTCTAGAGTTGGGTTTCTTTTCAGATATTCAGGTTTAGTAGATTATCTGGAGCTAGTTCATTCATCGGAGTTGCTTATCTTGGAGTTGTGGATTCATTCTTGTCTGAAGATCATTTTGGAGTATCACTTCTATTGATATTTTTCCGCTGCTGATGTTATCTTTTCTTTTCCGCTGCTATTTCTTGTATCATATCTCTGATGTATATTGATATTCATTGTATCATTCTGTTGTATCAGATATTGTATATCAATGTATTATTTTTTTCTTCCGCTGTGTTATTTACTTAATTGTGTTATAGCTCCGACGAATCGGATTTGAACGATCGAATCTGCGGCATTCTAGTACAATGTGAAGTGCGGATGTTGATTTTCGAGCGGGCAAAACCCGAGTCGTCACACCTAACCTATTCGAGATTTCAATCCACGGAGCCTCAATTATTTCCATGAACATGAAATAGGCACAGAGGAAAGGTGAATGAATAGGTGTCATCTCCTTAAGCGTTCTGGCATATGTCGGACATCTAGTTCGAAGGAGACGAAATAAGGTCATCTTAGGCACGGGGAAGCAGTAACAAGATTATAGAAAAGCGGCACATGTTGATTTTGGTTTGGGGTTTGAGATTTAGGGATTTAGGATCGATGAAGGTAGAGAAGCAAGCTGCGATGAAGGTGAACGATTTGGGATTGAGGGGATCGATTAGGAATCTAGGGTTCAGGAAAATTAAAGTGGTGGAGGGGTGGGCGGTTAATGAAAATAAGAGCGGGGTTTGAAATTATGGCGCTAGTGTTTTTTTTGTTTGCAAAAATGTAGGGTGGATGGTTCACATAGCTTGTAAAAAGTAGGAAGGATGGTTCATATTTATTAATTAATGTCTAGAAATTAATAATAAATAATAATTAGTTTGAGATAAGAATATGTAATTTAATCTCAAATGTGTAGTTCTACCATCAACAATTCGTTTTTTCACACATGTCACAGCTTTACTTCTAAGTCCAATAACATATTTCCTATATGAATACTAATTTAAGCATCTACAACATTGAATGATCTTAGCTTTTATTTCCTAAGATAGCCACAGATGGAATTTTTTTTCATGATATTTTGGTGCAAATGATTGATGATACATCAATATTTGTTACATTTTTCTACTTCTTTGCTGAACACAGTTAAAAGCACTTCTAATCATCCATACATAATACGGAAAAAGAAACACTAATAATTTGACGCAAGTTGCAATTTGAAGTTGAGAAACATACTTAATTTAGTTTTGATTAGGGATTTGCATTTGAAGGATAAAAGAAAATTGCTGAAAGGAGAAACACAGATGATTTAGTTTCAATTAGGGATTTGGAGTTGAGAAGGAGAATGAAACGGAGATTGAAACGAACATCAGTACTTAAAATGTAGGACAGATGAAAAATAAAATTTGTTTAGAGCCAAAATTTCATGGTTGGAGCCGAAAAGTTTGATTTGGAGACTAAAAGAAAATTGTATACTTTGTTGCAATACAAAGTTGCAATGCATTTTGCAATAAATTTTGTCTTCAAACCTTATGAATATTTTTAAACTTTTAAAGCAAATTTTAAAATTTTGTCTTTAAGTTCTATAAATATTTTTTAATTTATTATAAATTTCAATTTTCTTTAAACATTAGATATAATTATTAAAATTTTAATGCTAAATAATAAATATTACTTCCTAATCATTAAATATTATTATCAATTATCAATTTTTAAACATTAAATATTAATTCTATAATTAATTATGTAATATTATTAATTATTAATTATTAAATTAAGTATTAAATACCAATAGTAATTATTAGTTATTTATATATTTATTACTAATTGTTAATTACTAATTATTAAATTAATTATTAAATATTAATAATAGTAATAGCAATTATTTAACATTAAATACTAACAGTAATTATTAAAAAAAATTATTGATAATTTATAAATTTTAAATTTATTCATTTATAATTATTATTATAAATTATTATAAATTATTGGGCATTTTAGCCCGTTGTAAAATTGGCACCTATTACAACGGGCGTTATGAGCGTTGTAAAATTGGCATATATTACAACGGGCATTTCGTGACCGTTGTAAAATTTACATCTATTACAACGGGCAATTTGTGAACGTTGTAAAATTGGCATCTATTACAACGGGCATGAAAAGACCGTTGTAATAGCATTCTATTACAACAGGCATTCATTGCCCGTTGTAAAAAGGGCGTTGTATAGGGAATCTATTACAACGGTCCTGAGTGGACCGTTGTAATAGCCTTCTATTACAACGGGCAACAAATGCCCGTTGTAAAAAGGGCGTTGTAATAGGGTATTTTTGTTGTAGTGGTTGGATGTTCACATATCGTATTTTACTTTCCCGTGTATTATTTTTACCTATCAACAACTGTAAGGTCAGAATTTTATAATTGTCCCACTGATAAGGTTTATTTTTAACTCTGATGTACTCTGTATTTCGGAGTGGCAGTTTTTACTGTCTTTGTTATATTATATGTTGTCGATTCCATTGTGAGATTCTGATTTCCCTGTTCTCTGTTCTTTTTATTTTATTTTACCCTAACAATCTGACCTTTTGACGATTGGGTATTCGGCACTTGAATACCGCGAATGTATTTGTTGTCGACTTTTGATGGTCGAAAAGATGGATCGTTACACACTCAAAAAATGGAAAATGAGGAAGAAGGATCACTCAAAATTCGGTCTCTTTCTAGTAAGCGGTACATGTCTATTTATAAGAACTCTTGCCCTTGGATTCATGACAGGTGTCATCTGAAATGAATGGATGCCGAGATTTATTGACATGGCAAAAGCTTTTTTGATCAACATGCGATAGTAAGGAATACAGTGGCATCTAGGAATGTCGATTTAGATGTAATTTTCAACATTCGACAGTTTTGACTATCTGCATGCAATGGTTCATCTATTTCTCAGTATCCGATAGCTCCTGTTAGATTGATAGATTGATTGTTGAGGGCTTAATCAACCAACATGTGATGACTTCAAAAAAATATGACCTTTGATGGTTTAACCTATCAACCTACGATAACCCTTGACTTCAACATGTGATGTCTTTATAAACCCAATCCATGACAACTTCCTACTTCCATCGCGACACCTTTATAAACTCAACTTGCAATAGCTTTTTACCTTCGTCATGTGATGATGCTATAAACTCAGTACACGATAGCTCAAATACATGATCTCAACCTTCGATAGTTCCTGGAGTCAACATGTCATAACTCAAACATCTCAACCTTTAATAGTTCTTGGAGTCATCATGCAATAGCTCAAACATCTCAACTTCCGATAGTTAATGAAGTCACCATGCGATGGCTCAATCATTTCAACCTTCGATAATTTCTAAAGTCAATATGCGATAGCTCAAACATCAACCTTCGATAGCTTGTTTTAGGTAACTTGCGATAGCTTTGAGATCATCATTTTTCGATAGCTTGTTTTAACCAACTTGTGATAGCTTTGAACCATCATCATTCGATAGCTTGGTTTCTTTCAATCTGTGATAACCAGTAATTTTGGGTATAACAATTACTATTCTTCGTTGGTGATGGTTAATGATGGTGTGTGGCAAGTGAAGTTGTGGAATAATGGCACAAAGAAGTAACCTGGTGAGGTTAGGCGATTTGGTGGCTAGATGAGGTAACGCTTTGAGTTGAAGATCGAAAATTGGATGTTCATATGATTTTGAAATAATTTAGGTTGCAATGACGACGGTTAGTAACAAGGGGGTGGTGACGTTGAAAGTGGCAGTGTGGCGGATCATGAATGAACTTTTGGTCGGTTCGATCGGTTTTGATATAAAAAATATCAAACCGAATTGGAACCGAGAAAAATAAAACCCGAACCGAACCAATTTATTTTCGGTTAATTCGGTGGATAACCGATTTAACAAAGTAAAAAGGTAAATGAAAGAAATTATCATATGTCATTTCATTTACTCAAAGAAAAACATAAATTTACGTTTAAAAAGATCATATTAAATATTCTTTTATATTTTATATAAAGTTTATATTTTATTACCAAACCAATTATTAGAAGTATTGCAATAGGTATTTGGATAATTTGACAAAACCTCGGTTAATTCGATTAAACCGATAATAGAAAAATATATTTTACAAGTCAAATTAAAACCAATTTAATTTCATAACTGAATTGAACCGACCTAATGAATCGATATGGTCGGTTAATTCGGTTCTTACTGACTATTGCTCATCCCTAGAAGAGTGTCAGCAAGGGATGTAATGATGCCAACGCAAGATGAGCCGGTGATGTAAAATTGCATTGAGAAGATACAATGGGAATGCATCGTGATTTCCATAAGACAAAAGATGTGATTTGTGCCCTTGTTGCTAAATTTGCAAACTTGTAGTCAATAGATAAAAATATGTATTCAAATTTATTCCTAAAGATTGGCTGCCCGTTCAAAAATAAAGATAATCACCCTTGTATAAACAAGGTTGACATGGTCATGATTAAAAAATAGCAAAAAGTACAATACGACACACATTAAACGGATCACAACAAACAACTTGTTGTAATTTCCTTGGCTTCATTAACTACAAACACAATGCTTAGGTAGAGACAAATGGGAGACAAATCTAAACCTTAGCATTAACCTAACTTATTTTTGCATCTGACCACTTCTTTCTCCTTTAACACTTGTGAGCCTTCTATGCTTTGATCCAGTCCTTTTTCATCTCCTTCTTGTCTACTCCATTATCGTACTTGGAGTACGTTGCAGTCTATTAACTAGTAAAGTTAATAGTACATATGACAAATGTACATCAAATTTGTGTTCTTGGCTGCATCGAAGGTGTGGTTGTTAAAACCGTTTATTGGATGCAGGCCCTTGTTAAATCCGCTATTATTAGGTTAAATTAACACGACTCCTTTTGTTCTCTATATAGGATAGTGTAGACGTTGTATTTTATGTTTAACATTGAAGTGAAAGTAGTTAAAATTAGAAGTAGGACAGTGATATTATAATTAGGTAGCTACTAAGTAGTGTTGTTTAACTAAGCATAATTAAAGGGAGAAAGAAAATGCAGAGCACATGATGTACCACAGGTTTAAGTACATAGACAATTAAGTAGCAAGTGTACTAAACTCGAGGCATTCCATTTGGATTAACAACTATATGTTCTGATTCGTTTCCACGTTTCACTTACACCAACTATTATATATGTTCCCTGTAAAAAGTTTCTTTTCCATATAAAAATATAGGATTGAATTCGTTAAGGTTTTGCCCATTTATCAGTTAGGTTTAAGACAAATTAAACCAACTTAATTTGAACTTAATGCAATTTATTTTTCTACTGTATATGCAATTATTGTTAACGTAGAATGTTATGTTTTGCTGAAAATTACGCATTTCTTTTTCATAAGATTTGTACCTGGATGTATATCATAAAGATATTTGGATATCCCAAAGATAAAGACGTTTATCACCATCATTGGAAACTAATCAAGGACATACAAAAAATTAAAAACTTATCCGATGCCTTCCTTTTAAAGATTTACACTTAACAACGTTATGATACTTGAATATATATCATCATTCCACAAAGATTATATGTAAAAGAATAAATGTATTTATCTTACTCTTAAAAACACATAGTGAAATTTTAATTATGAACCTTCAGTACGTACTTATTTAAACTTGACTTAAATCACTGCTTCTTCTTATAACTGTATGTGTAGTAATTTGGAATCTGGATTCTTTGACAAGCTTGACATAAAAGATTAATGAATTCCTTACATAGTAAAAGCAAAGAAGGATATCATCAGAACCAACATATTCTCTTTCAAAAAGCACGTCCCTTTTGGGTTATTTCTTGAACTTTAAAAAGACTATATCTTGTGCTCCAAGGTTATGGTACTCCAAGCCTATTATAATCATCAATCTTTAAACTCATAGTTTTACATTGATTTCTACAAAATTTATACAGGGCCCGGCTCGACTTAATTGATAACTTTTCTTGAAAGCAATGAAAAGCTCAACTACATGATTGATTTTAGTAGCAATTAATGGCATAAATCATATTATTTTCCTCAACGCTAAATATAAAGTTATCGTTATAAAAATCTACATAGTTGAGTAATTTTTGTCATTTGATTAATTCATTTTCATCTCAATTTATTGATCGAGTTTTTCATATACGTTAGAACCATATATGTGTGTGTGTTTGGGGTCAATAAATCATATAATTGGATTATAGTGGTCGTTGTATTACTACTAATATATAGGGCTAATGATATGCATGGGCCTTAAGCCGTAGATATAATTTATGAATGTAAGAAAACAAGCGTGGCAAAGTAATGTAGCAACTCATAAAGCATGACCAAGTACAAAGAGCACTAATCCTACATATATATAAAGAGTGGATGGTGAATTTGGATATTAAAACATTATTAGGATTTTGTTGATGCGTACAAAAGATAAGCTAAGGTTGGTGAATGCAATCATTTTGTATGATTGTGCAAATAAAGTGTATGTGGTATGCATGTGTTCAATACGTTCATATTTAGCTCGTTCAAAGAGCCATCCTATTCGTAGTAGATTCTTGAGAATAATAAGGCTTATTTATACGTGTGTGTATATACATACACATGTATTCTATAATTGATTTTAAAATCTACAAATCATAACGTTGTCACATCGTGTTTGAACAAATTTTGCTCCTGCAAAAAGAAAAAATTTAGCTATATATTAGCCATACAACATATGTATAGTCATTGATTGATGTCACAAATAGAAAAGGTGTAGAAAATTCGAACGGGCTCAAAAGTTGGGCTTTTGATTGATCTTTCCTAGTAAATTTGAACAGGCTCAACAATAGGGCTTAAAGTTTCATTTGGTAGTCGAGGGTACGTAGAGAAGGTGCAAATAGAAAGTGGACCAGCCGATAAATGGACCTGTTGAAATGTTAGATAAGGTAGATGAACAACGAGTTTAAAGATTGGTTGGAGATGCCCTAAGGCGCCCAGGCGATGGATGGCTGGTTGAGAACAAAGTCACAGATGTGAAAATTCAAGTTTTAATCTTTCTACCGGCATACTCTAAATTCAGTATTCATTCCCCGGGATCGATTTCCCCGTTCTTTTATAACATTAATAGACTAAACTCGATACTCAAATTCCACAATTTAATATTGTTTAAAGAATATTCTATTTGACATAAAAACAAGAAGCAAAATAAATAAAGGAAACTTTTGGCTCGCATCCCTCTTTTTAAACTAGTACAACCGTACAACGGTGAAAAAATAAATATAATTAAAGGTACGAATATGAATATGATTTGCTCAGATGTATTCTATATAAAAACATACGATAATAATAACCGAAACACAACAAAATTTGAAATATAAGATCACAACTAAATAGGGACAAGTGCATAACGCAAAGAAGTAATGCATTTATAACTTCAAACACTTACAGTTTACCAACGACGATACGACGTTGGCATCAATATCACTTTACCAATGCCAGGCTGATATAAGACGTTGTTGGTAAATACTCGAAAATAAAACTTTCGTATGAGTTACCGACATCATGCATTGGACAAACTACCGAAGTCCCCTGTGTATTTTACCAACGTCTTTTCAAAGTGTTGAATCCAAATTTACTAATGTCAAGCCAAAGTGTATAAATACATAATGATATATGCATTGTGCAACATTGCTTTCATGATTAAGCAGAAATGCGTTGATACTTGATTTACATATTTTTTTTAAAAACCGTAGCATAATAATAGACTGTCATCGTGGATCTCATGGTATCAAAAACTATCATGGCATCGCAGACGAAACAAGTATTTAAACTTCAAATATATGACACCTTAAAGTATAGTGAGTAGTTAGTAGTAGACATCATAATGATATTGCACCATTAACTTTTGGTTTGTTATTAGACATGGCTAAAAACTATTATAGATGATTTTAACTCTTCATTTATAATCACATCCATAAGCTTCCGGCTGCTCTATTTAAATGCAAAATAAACAATAACAATCACAATAACAATAAAGAAGTTGCTGTAAACTAAAACTAGCAAGTCGTCCTTGTCATTTTCTAAAATTTTGTTGTATGGATCAATGAATATGCAGATCATAGTTCAATTTGGCTACTCTATCAAGTTCTAAACTAATTGCATTATCGAATCCATTGTCCTAACAATAAAATCACAAACAGTTACAAGCGTTTCAAGTATAAAATACATGACATTATACATAAAATTATGCACCTGGTTAGCCGAAGAAACACTTGTACAACATGTATAAGATTTAACTATTCTACTTTTGACTTTTGCTAGAACAAACGTGTACAAAAAGTTGAACTTTGTAGTATTAGAATTATACATGGATTCTCATATCTGCATTGGAGATAAACTGTGTGGTCTTAAAGATAGTGCCTCCTATATCTGTTTTTACAATAAGCATTTCAGATCAGAATATGTCCAGCAACATGACAAAAAAAAAGAAGGGATACAAGGAGAATACGTGTATCCAAGAAAAAAATGCAATATAAACATGAACACAACACTACAACAAAATACTCATTTTACAATTAGCAATGTCAGTTGTAATAGGTCTATTACAACTGTCGTCGGTCTTAATATGCGAAGTTGTACTAGGATTGAACCATTTTACAACTGTTTTTGCCAACTGTTATAAGTCTTTTGCCTTGTGCTTCAATTTTGTTCAACAGCTTCAGCGTTGTTGTTTCTTTGTCTGCTATCTTTTTCGAACCTGCATTGCTTATGCCACAATAAATTAATTGTTACATCTCTAGATTTCAGTTGAAATTCAGTTGGCCTAGTATCTTTTGAATTATTTTCCAATGTTATGATACATGTTCAATTACTTTCAAAAGCATCCAGCACAGTAAGACATGAATTTGACAGAAAAAAATCACCCAGACCCAATATTTTTTGTTCCCTTATGCCCACTAATGAGTATTTTGACACATGATCGGGTATTTTGCAAAATAACTCTTTACAAAGAGAAGGAAAAGAATTCCTGCAAAAAATGTGTGTGCGTTACTTTCAAAAGCATCAGATTATGCTCGAGTAATAATAAAAAAATAGCTATAAAATAAGATGATGAAAATATGCATATTTTATCTATTCAATCTGATGTCAAATTTCTTATAATTAGAACATATATTGTGTATCATCACCTCAAACTGTTAATTTTATTTGACTATGACTTAAAAGAAGAGAAAGGCTTTTATTTATATGTTTCGAATCATTTGGATCAGTATTCATCTAAAGACGTACGACTTCTAAATTTACTATGTGTGTAGTGAATTTATATATGTGTGTCCACACACACGAGTACGAACCTGTGCTATGCACACGGTTGAAGTACATTCACCACAAGGAGAAGGTTGTTTAGCGTCGGTATATAGCCGACTCTAGCCGACTCCGGCCGACTCGAGCCGATGCTATATGCCGACGCTATATAGCTCATCGCCAAGTGATATGGTGATGGAAATGGGGATGGGTCCGTCCCCTAGTTTAGCGTCGGCTAGAGTCGGCTAGCTGACTCCGGCCGACGCTAAACTCAGTCCATGTATAAAATAATAAATGACCCATAGCCCGACCCGAGCCGACTCCAACCGACGCTAATCTGGGTAAATTTTTCTGCATTTCCAGCAGCTATTTCTACTTTCCATCCACACAATCATATATATTCCTCAAATATACTTTACCAAACAACAATATACATCACATATATGCCCAACTAAGAACCACAAAACATCAATATACATCTCCAAACGTCCTTCACCACAAATATTCATAATATTTACAAAATTCAACCAAAAGTTCATCAAATATACAAGACATTCAAAGTTCATCAGAAAACATATATAAAAACATACTACCACTCGCCCCAATCATCAGCAGCGCCAGATCCCTGTGTTGGCGGCATATTCGTCCCGTGCTCTGCCAAGTAAGCAGCAATCACCTCGTCTAGTTGCTGCTTCAATCCAGTCTTCCTCCAATCGTTCAACTCGGCGACTTGTGCTTGCAAGGCCGCTATTGTTCTTCAGCCTGTTGTTTATTGTAAGCGGTAGGGCTGTCAATGGATACCCGAAAAATCCGAAATCCGTCCGCATCCGCATCCGAAAAGCGGATAAATATCCGATATCCGAAAAATGGATGCGGATGCAGATACGAAGACATCCGCATCCGAAAATTATCCGTCCGGTATTTGTCAAGATTATAGTTCAAATTATGTGTATTTTAGTACAATGAAAGATATTCGTTTATTATTCTGTTAAGTTAGTTGTTTATATTATATGCACTTAATGCTTATTAACTACTCGAAACTATTTATTATCATCATATTTGTTAAATTTTAGCACTTTTACAATCAATGTGATTGAAAAATATTTATGTTGAACTAAAATTTTCTTTTTATAATTCTTCATTTATCGATCGTTAGCGGATAGGATAATTATCCGATATCCGTCCGTATCCGCGGATGCGGATATCCGATATCCGAAAATGATTTCGGATGCGGATACGGATATGGCACTATCCGCATCCGAAAACATTCGTTGACAGGCCTAGTAAGCGGCTTGCATCGCGGCCTGTATATTAATAAATTCATAGTTATAGTTTATACGTAATATTCAATAAAATTTATAAACTGGTTAATGAATTAATTAAATTCAATAAATATTACCGCTTGATTGCCATATCCATACTGTCTATTTCTGGTCGGTGGGTCGGTAATACGAGCGAATATCATGCCCGTCTCCTCAACGGTCAACTTCTCCCTGCCAGACTCTGCAAGCATGCGAGCAATCTCCTGATCGCATATCCCCTGTGTTTAGAAATATAATTTTGAGAAGATGAATATTCAATTTAATGTATTGTTAAATAAGAGAAAAAATTTATAGTCTTTATACCCGGATATTCGCTGATTTGGCGTCTGACCATTCATATGTTACCACGCAATCTTCATCTGTATGCTCGACGGCGTGTGTTTGGGTGAAGATGTCCAAATGAGACGGTGCAACACCACCTCTCTCACTCGTCTGAAATTAGATATGATTAAAGAATGTATATATATACCATATATACATATATATAACTAAACAATGTTATAAGTAAATTACAAATAACAATTTTTATATTTACCATTTCTTCTCTATATTGCTGAAAAGACTTGGATCCACCGCGGTGTGTTGCAGGATTCCTAAGCCTGTTTGCGGAGTTCCTCGATGCTACCGCTTGTATAATTTAACTATTATATAAACATTTAAACGAATTATAATTACAGACATATGAAAGTAGAAAATTTACCTTCGCGTCTTCGCTTTCCCAATATTGCATAAACCGCACATACAAATTTTCACTCATCCAGTTTGGCTTTTTACCGGCCTCTTTCATCTTGGAGAGCGTACCTCTATAGTTTTTTCTCATCTTACTCTCCTAGTGCGTCCTGAACGTCCCGAGATCTTCGGGATCCACAATAAAGGACGCCTGCACGTTGAAATTTAAATGAATTATATAAATTGTATATTAATTTTCAAAGATCAAATATGTCAATCTCAAATTAGTTAGAATTTTATACTTACCTGGAGGTCAGCCCATACGACATCTATGGTATAAAGTGGGATCTTATCCCACTGCTCCCACAAGTCCGTCATCCTACTACGGTAGCTGTTGCTAGACACAGCTAGAATGGGCTCGGACAGCTGTAGATCGAAACCCCTGAATACATTTTGATATTGTCAGTTAATAAATCACAAATATACTAGTAGCATGCACTAAATAATATAATGAAGTTGTAGTAAATTAAATACTTACCCTTCATCGGTCTTCAGCACTAAGTATGCTCTTTGGCGATTATCGGCCGTACCACTACTACCCTCGCCAAGAGCAGGGCCTCGTGAACCTTGAGACCGCCTGTTGTATGACATAATATCTGCTAGAAATATGCATATATATATATATATATCATTTCATATAATGAAAAAAACATATATCATTTCATAATTAGAAAACATGCGTGATTAATAATCACATACATATAGCTCACAACAGAATAATAAAAGAATAATACAACAAACGATACGAATTTCCATTACATTAACACAGGTTTTAGTATTGACATAATACAACAAACGATACAAATTTCCATCTTATATACATTACATTATCACTAATTAATAATCAATCTTTGTTGTTTTCTTATTCTGACTCGATCTCGCACTCTATATCGTCATTTCCCTCTAAAGTCTCAAATGCTTCTATTAGAATATTTGATTCATCGTTCAAAGGCCCTATATCAGTGTGATCATCAGTTATTATTAATTCATTATTTGGATCAAGATCTGCTTGATAAGCTGCTTCATCTGGAATATTATTTCCGTCAAGTGTAAATCTTGTCTTTATTTTAAAAATAGCCGACCAGTCTGCTTTATCTCGTTTTAGTGATGGATACGGAGCAAAATAAACCTGTAATGCTTGTTTGGCTAACACGAAAGGATCATACTTTGAGTAACGTGAGTTATGGTTTATTTCAATAAGTTTATAGTCTTTGTGCATGTTGATACCAGAGCCCGAAACATTGCTAAACCAACTGCATTTGAATAAAAAAACTTTTTCTGCAGATTGGACAGAATATGTCAATTCCAAAACCTGTGTTAAGACGCCGTAAAAATCTTTTATATGTTCATCTGGATTATCGGTCCATTTGACAAATACACCACTGTTATAAGTCATTTTTTCAGCACCGTATTCCTTGGTGTTGAATTTAAATCCATTCACGAAGAATATTGGATAAGTGTTGACATTTCTTTTTGGTCCTATCGCAAGACGTTTCAATCCTTCATCACCGACACAATTTCTTTGATCATAAACGTATTTCGTAAACCAGTTAGCAAATTCTTTACTGAGATCGCCAAGTGGATGTTCTGATTCGTAAATACTGCAAATATATGTATACGCATATTAAGTGCAAAATCAATTTAAATTGGGCAACTCGTAAATAATGCAAATATGTACTATTATCGAGAATTATCATTCAATATTTACCTAATAAATGGTGCAACTTTAGCACAATTAAGAAGAACGTATGTGTGTGTGCGCTATATGGTAATCTCTATCGTCTAACCATATTTCCACACATTTTCCAACAGCTCGGCCATTCTGTCTAAAAATAGAAAACATTGATTCAGAACAATCTTGTTCAACGACTTCATCATTACGCGAAACACTTGCAAATGATAAGTTCACATGGTCACTGAAATAGTGAGAGAAAAAGAATGAAGCTTCTTCTTCGATATATGATTTGCAAATCGAACCTTCAACTCGTGCTTTTTGTCTAACTTTTTTCTTGAGATGATTCAAGTACCTATTACAAAATTTATTCGATTAAAATTTACTTACATCAAATTCAAATTTAAATTATTATTTCAAATATTCAAAATTACCTCTCAAATGGATACATTCATCCATATTGCACAGGACCTCGAAGAAGTGCTTCATATGGAAGATGAACAGGTAAATGCTCCATTACATTAAATAATCCTAGAGGAAATATTTTTTCAAGTTTGCAGAGCAGTATAGGGATGTCATTTTCAAGTTTACGAATACGCTCAACTTTTAACGTGGTCGAACAAAGCTCTTTATAAAACAGACTTAATTCTGTTATAGCACTCCACACTTTTACGGGCAATAGTTCTTTGAAAACGACGGGTAAGAAATTTTCCATCATGACATGGAAATCGTGACTTTTCATCCCACTCAATTTTTTTTAAGTCAACACATCTACGGAGATTTAAAGAAATCCCATCAGGACATCTTAGCCCTTCAATCCACTTCAACATAAGTTTTACTTGATTGCTGTCTAGCTCATAGCATGCTTTGGGTTTTTTTTACTGTCATTAGGGTTTATATGAAGTTCGGGACGTTTACAATATTGTTCTATATCACGTCTTGAATTGAGATCGTCCTTAGTTTTACCCTTGACATTCAAAACTGTATTAAACACATTATCAAACACGTTTTTTCGTTGTGCATCACATCAATATTATGTCGTAGTAAGAGATGCTTACAATAAGGTAACTCCCAAAATATACTTTGTTTGCACCAATTATGCCAGTTCGATTTACCTGGAATTGCAGTCTGTATTCCAGTTTCATGTATCTTCGGATATTCTTTAACTAGTTCATATAATTCTTCACCTGATAAAGTCGTTGGTCGTTGTCTGTTCTCTGCTCTATTTACTACAAAGTTTTTCTTATCTCTTCTAAAAGTATGATTAACATGGAGAAAACATCGATGACAATCAAACCATGAACATTTCCTTCCATGTGGTAATGAAAATGCCCGTGTATCTTCCATGCAGTAAGGACAAGCCAGACGACCGGCCGTACTCCAGCCTGAAAGCATTGCGTAAGCCGGAAAATCACCAATAGTCCATAACAAAGATGCAAACATACGAAAATTCTTTTTTTCGACACGTCGTATGTATCCACCCCTTCATACCATAATGTTTTCAACTCTTCGATTAATGGCTGTAGATAAACATCGATTCCTTGTGTCGGATCATCAGGACCAGGGACGACAATCGTAAGAAACATATATGGAGTTTTTATGCACATCCACGGAGGTAAATTATAAGGTATAACGATAATAGGCCAAGACGAATATTTACTACGAAATTGAGAGAATGGTGAAAATCCATCTGTACATAAACCAAGTCTCACATTACGACTCTCTACGGCAAACACATGATAAGTCTTATCGAAATGTTTCCATGCTTCTCCGTCCGATGGATGTATCAAAGTCCCCTCTTCCTGCATTCTCACACTGTGCCATCTCATATGTGATGTTGTCGCAGACAACGCATATAACCTTTGAAGTCTGGGAGTGATGGGTAAATAATGCATTCTTTTGTATGGAACTTCCTTTCCTTTTTTTTCTTGGTTTGTATCTTTCCTCATTACATATTCTGCATTTCTTAAGATTAATGTCATCTTTCCAATACAACATACAACCTTTTATACATGTATCTATCTTCTGGTAGGGCAAACCGAAAGTAGACATTAGTTTTTTCACTTTATAATGACTATTGCACCTCAGATTATTGGGTGGCATATGTCATTTTGCAGCTTGTACAACTGCTGTAAATCCAGCTTCTGTAAAATTGAATTTTGATTTCATAGTAATGTATTCGGCAGTAACTGACAATTCCGTTCCGCTACTACAACCTTCCCACAACGGTCTTTTCGCAGAATCCAGTAAATCATAAATTCTTTTCACCTCCTCGGTCGTTTCTTCTTCGACATTTACATCATTAACTTGAACAGTAGGGAACATTGACCGTGCTGCATCTTCCACCATATCTACTATTGGATTCGTCGTAACATTATTGTTATTCACCTCAGCCTCGGGCACTATAGAATTAGATGCACCAATTTTTTCTCCATGACGATCCCAGAAATAATAGTTTAGCATAAAACCGGATTTACACAAATGTACAATAACTAAATCCAGTTCCCGATAATGCAAATGTCGACATTTACGACACAGACAACGAATTTGTGTGCCGCCTTCTTCATTATTAGCTTTAGCGAATTTAACAAATTCATACACCATCCTTAAAATGTTTTTTCATTGAACCTTTCGTTCCTGTTCGATTTTCATACATCCAGGTACGGTCGAGAAGATAGTTGAAAATTTTTCCTAATTTAAAAACATATATATATTAGAAACTTCGACAACATTTCTTTTCTATTCCTATACGCATATAGACTTTGCATCTGAAGTTTTATGTGATTATTATCGTATTTTCTTATCTACCAAAGCCTTTTGGGACTAAAGGCTTTGTTGCTGTCTTATTTTCGTTTAAATTATTTATTAATTAGAGATAGACTAAAATAAGTAAGCAGTTTATTTATAAATTATTTCCTTTAAATCATTTATATTAAGATGTTTATTGCATATAAAGCAATAAACATCTAAATAGTCGCTTCACCTAGGCGCCAGAAATAAACGGTAGTGTATCGAGGCGATACGCCCTTCGTATAATATCGGCACAGCCCGAATGGACCGGCTACTAAGACTTTCCAAGTATAAATACCCAAACATATGGCGCACAGGCCAGTCAAACAACACTCGACGACCAAGTCGTCCTCACTCAATCCAAATACAAGGCGCACATGCCAGTCAAACAACATTCGACGACCAAGTCGTCCTCACGCAATCCAAATATAAAATATAAGGGATCGATCGTGAATAAATCTCCCGATACGCGGTACTTTAAGTAAAATCCCAACCCGCATGCCAAACTTCTAAATACATTTCTTATATTTAGTCGATTAAGGACATGCATCCAATTATTCCTAATTCACACTTTCACACTTTCAAATTCACATTTTCACACTTTCAAATTCCCAATTCACACTTTCACACTTTCAAATTCTAAATACCTACACCCAATTATTCCCAATTCACACTTTCAAATTCAACGATTTCATACTAAAAATAACCTAATACACTAAATTAGCAATACCTACACCCAATTATCATCACAATAATGTACATTTAAATCTAATTAAACAATTTAATTCGAAATTAGGGTTTAGAAAATTACCAAATTCAAGAAGAAGAGGATATTCCGGCGAGTTTCGACGAGTTCTAGGCTTCTACGGCGACGACGACGGAGGGTGACGGCTGGAGAGGGTCGGAATCGGTGATGGGGAAGAAAAAAAATCGTTTTTTTATTAAGCAAAGAAAGTGAAGAAGAAGATCCTCGGCTGAAACCTGTATACTCGATTTGGAGTCGGCTGGCGTCGGTTGACATCGGCCCGATTAGTGACGGCTTGAGTCGTTTAGGGTCGGCCCGTATTTTTTTTTAATTCTTTTTTTACACCTATTTCGTTTAAAAAAATAAAAAACACTACTACAATATAAAATAAAATAAAATTGACATTTATTATTATTATTATTGACCCAATGACGGGTCATGATAGGTTAAATTGGTATTTTCGATGATATATGTTCGTATAATTCGAAAATTTTCGTTGTTGAAAATCTAACTCGCACGACCAATCGATGCAACTTTTAGTCGATCCGTTATACAAATTCGATAAAAGTGGTTATATGTAACATTTTAAAGAATTAAAATAATTTTTTAAACCGTTAGGTAATCAATTATGAAATTTTAAATGTATTTGGTATAATAAAATTATATAAAATAAAATATGCGGCGTAAAAATAAATTCTTTGAATCTTATGTCGATCTAAGGTATTTTGGACATGTTTCCAGAATATGGTTCAAAAATAAACGAATCTGGGGTGACGATCTTGAATTTCAAATTTATGGCCGTTCGTGGACTTTCGGACAATAAACTCTTCGTTCGAAGGCCGAACGACCTTCAAACGAGATCAAATTTGAACCAGTGATGCTTTGTAGTGTTTTAATCGAATCTGTACGGTTGGATTCGCAAAAAAATCATCAAAAATAAAATTATCCAAGAAATATGTCATTTTGTAGGAGTTAGCTATAACACTTATATTATAAGTGTTATAGCTAACTCCTAGAAAATGACATATTTCTTGGATAATTTTGTAGGCGATGATTTTTTTGTGAATCCAACCGTACGGATTCGATTAAAACACTACAAAGCATCGCTGGTTCAAATTTGGTCTCGTTTAAAGGTCGTTCGGCCTTCGAACGAAGGGTTTTTTGTCCGAAAGTCCACGAACGGCCATAAATTTGAAATTCAAGATCGACACCCCAGATTCGTGTATTTTTAAACCATATTCTAGAAACATGTCCAAATACCTTAGATCGACATAAGATCCAAAGAATTTATTTTTGTGCCGCATATTTTATTTTATATAATTTTATTTTACCAAATACATTTAAAAATTCATAATTGATTACCCACCGGTTTAAAAAATTATTTTAATTCTTTAAAATGTTACATATAACCACCTTTATCGAATTTGTATAACAGATCGACTAAAAGTTGTATCGAATTGTCGTGCGAGTTAGATTTTCAACAACGATAACTTTTCGAATTACACGAACATATATCATCGAAAATACCAATTTAACCTATCACGACCCGTCATTGGGTGAATATTAATAATCATACATGTCAATTTTATTTTTTTGGTCATTTTAGTAGTGTTTTTTATTCTTTTCAAACGAAATAGATGTATATAAGAATTAGATTGGAAAAATAATTAAATAGCCGACGCTAGCCGACTCGGGCCATTGCAGGCCGTCCCCAGCCGACGCAAACTTCAATAGAATTTTGCACCGTCCCCAGCCGACTCCATAATGGAGACGGAGCCGACTCCAGGCTCCGTCCCCATTTTAAAGTATTCTAGTAGTGATTTGTTGGAAAAGAAAAGGAAAACTTTTTGAGAACTTCTAATACATTTAGGTGAAGAATTTATATTTGCTTCAAATGATATATTTGGAGAAATAAGTGGAACTACATTCAATTGCTGTGTAGAGATCATAGGAATGAGTTGGTTTTTATGCGGCCATATACATACATACGTGTGTGTAAATGCATATTTGTGGGTAGATATAACAATGTCTTCCATTACTGTGCAATGGCAGGTAGAAGTACCGAATAGTACGCAAATATAATCATGGGAAATTTGACGTAGGTAATAGGTCCGGATGTGATAATTCTGCAGATACGGAGCAACACGTATGGTATGACGAATGTCAAGGTTCAACTCAAAGAACAACTAAGGGAGTAAGTTAACTGCTTACTTAATTTTGCATATTCGGACAGTTGATTCATTATTCGACTCCATTGCAAATGCTAACAAAAACTGAGTGAAATAAACGACACAAAATTCAACGTTGTGAGGTAAATTATATATAGTAGGAAAATTGTAATTAACTACTAAGCAACACAAAAAGAACGGTAATAAAAGGTTGGAATATTTATAGAAGTAGAACCATCGTACTAATGTGATGATATTCAGTGGTCCATGTACCATAATACTCGGACAAAAGGTTGAAATATAGATTTCCACTGTAAATATGGCATGCACTTAGACCCGTCAAATGGGTCGGATCTGGTCATAAATAGATCGGGTAGAATTTAACCCAATCCACTCAAGACATAAACAAACCTGACCCATTTAATCCATTTAACATACGGATTGATCGGATCCAACCCATTTAATAAAAGAATAAACCCGACCCGATCCGTTTAAAAAAACTGCTGCATAAGCAATAAAAACTGCACAATAAAATAAAAACTGCACCATACTAAGCTGTTACATAACAAACAAAAACGATATTAACAAAATAAAAAACTGCACCAAACTGCATCAAATTCTTTCTACGTAAAAACTGAAAACTGCATTCATAAAACATCAGACAAAGGTTTCAATGAAAGACAAACCAAACAGATGTTGCATAAAATATCCACTAGTTATATACAAGCAAGCAATGAGATGTCCGTTAAGAAAGAAGCAGCAACCTATAAATGTCAATGCTAAGGCCTTGTTGTACAGTGCTATGTATCATAGAAGCGCGATCTTTGTCTTGATGTCACTGGTGCCTGGCTGCAATGTAAAAATATGCAAAGCTATCAAGCCTCTAAACAGCAATAGTATCATGAGGCTCAAATTCAAAACCAAAAAGACGTGGAATATGACATACAACATGACATACAGGACAAGATGACTCTGTTCCTAACATATATCAGAAGTTATCCCATGTTCCAGTTTGACATTCTACAGTATCATATATGGCAAAAGAAGACCAAATTCTCAAAAGCAGGTTGAGCTCACAACCAAGAAAATATATGGCAAAAGAAGACCAAATTCTCAAAACATGGACAACAGCATGGTATGCAAGGTAAAAATACACAGGCACACACTCAAGTACACGTGCACAGTACAAACTAATACACACGCACATCACCTACATACCTAACATTCACACTATAACACACATGGACACATGCGGCTCATATACGTATATATTATTATTATTATTATTATTATTCCAAAAACAACTAAACCAACCAAGTTAGACCGAATAAAAGCAAAGCAGGTAGCAGCAAGAGCAAATGACGAAGAAGAAAAAGAAGTGTACACAAAAACTTACAAATATAATCAAGGCAGATGAAATGAACAGAGCATAGAGTTGCATATTATAGCTTATGAATGATGTAGAGGGGCAACAAAGGTTAGCTTAGCAAGAAATGTTAAGACGTAGTGCAGTTTACATGGATGCACATATGTCCTATTCTTTAGGAATAACAAGTTTCTGTTTAGTCTTTTTATGCTTTATTTTAGGATCAAGTTGTGTGTGAATAAGTCTATAGCATGATGCTATAATTTAGTGCACCGGGTCTTGTTTTGATTCTATATATAGTTCTACAGTTTGTATCGTTTAAAAGTAAGTTGAGTAATAAATAAATTAAAACTGATGTTTTCCTGTTTTTGTTTACATGGTATCAGAGCCATCAGGTTGAATACCAAAGTGTGTGCTCATTTACTCAACTGAAACTTCATCGGGTATCTCTGAAATTCATTTGCCAAAATGAATGGAAACATTAGTGCCTCCCAAGTTGCAGCTGAATATTTGAATGGCAGCAACAATAGCTACTGGAAGCTATGTATGGAAGCCTTCTTGCAAGGACAAGATCTTTGGGAGCTTGTTTCTGGTGATGAAACTGAAATTCCAGCTGATATCCCACAAAATTCTGATGCACGGAGGAAGTGAAAGATTAAGTGTGGCAAGGCGCTATTTGCTTTACGAACATCGATCGGTAAGGACTACATTGATCATGTCCGTGAGCTAAACTCTCCAAAGTTAGTATGGGATACCCTTGAAAAGTTGTTCACTCAGAAAAATACAACAAGATTGCAATTTCTGGAAAATGAACTTGCCTCCATCATTCAAGGTAAACTGTCCATTTCAGATTATTTTTTGAGAATTAAAAATTTGTGTGCTGAGATTTCAGAGTTAGATCCCACTGATCCGATCAAGGAAGCAAGAATGCGGCGTTACTTGATTCGTGGCTTAAGGAAGGAATTTATGCCTTTTATTTCCTCTGTCCAAGGATGGGCGACTCAACCTACAATTGTGGAATTGGAGAATTTGCTTTCGAATCAAGAGGCGTTGATTAAACAAATGACAAACATGTCTGTTGCAGAAACGAGTGATGTGCTCTTTGTCAAAGATAAGTGGGATAAGGAAAAACAATCAAAATCCTTTTCGGATGACAAGAGTAAGACAGGAGCTGAAGTTGAGCAAGACCGCTCTTCATTTTCTTGTCATAGATGCGGAAAACCAGGACACATTAGGAAAAACTGTCGCGTTAATCTTTTCTGTACTAGGTGTCGCAGACCAGGTCATATCAAACAAAAGTGTCGAACAAAGCTTACAAATGAATCGGCAAACATTGTTCATGAAAAAAAAGATGAAAATCAAGTGAAGTGGGAACATTGCTATTCAATTAAGGTCATTGAAGAGGTGTGTAATGCATAACCTGATTTGCAGTCTAGTAAAGATATTCCTATAGACTATGCTGAGGAGTGGATTGTGGACTCAGGTTGTTCTCATCATGCCACAGGTAACGAGTCATTATTATCTGAAGTTCGTCCGCATGAGGGAAAACGAGCTATTATCACAGCAGATAATACAACTCATCCCATCACTACAGAAGGCAGCATAAAAGTTGAAACTGGCGGAATAAACTGCAATGACATTGCTTTGAGCAAAGCTTTTCATGTTCCTGGACTTACGAAAAATCTTTTATCGGTCTCTCAAATTACTAGCTCAGAGAGGTATGTTTTATTTGATCCTAATGATGTCCTTATTATTGATAAGTTGAAAAATTATGATGCTGAAGTTCATTTACGTGGGAAAAGGAAAGAACCTTGTATGTATTATCTGCCACTGAAGCTTATGTAGGTAAAACAAGCCAAAATGATCGAGCATCTCTTTGGCATGCTCGTTTAGGCCATATTGGATACCAATTGTTGAAATAAATATCAGCGAAGAAGTTGTTAGATGGTGTTCCTTCATTGAAAGAGGTACGCCAAGACATTGTATGCTCTGGATGTCAATATGGAAAGTCGCATCGTCTGCCGTTTCCAAAATCAGCGACCAGAGCTACAAAACAGTTTCAGTTAGTGCATTCAGATGTAATGGGGCCAACTAAAACTCCTAGCTATAGTGGATTTCGCTTTGTAATGTTGTTTGTAGACGACTTTTCCCGCTATTCATGGGTGTATTTTCTTGAGCATAAAAGTGATGCATTTTCAAGTTTCATGAAATTTCTACAGCTAGTAGAGAAAGAGCATGAATCGAAGGTGAAGTGTTTGCGGACCGACAACGGTGGAGAATACATGATTGAAGAGTTCCTCTCATATTGCAATAATCAAGGAATTAATAGACAAATGACGTGCCCAAATACCTCGCAGCAAAACGGTGTTGCTGAGCGTAAATTGGCACACCTTACTTCTATGAGCTTGTCATGGCTACATGAAAAAAATCTCCCAAAGGAGCTGTGGGCAGAAGCTGTACAGTGTGCTTGTCATGTCATCAACCGACTGCCACCTTGGTCAGGTAGCACAAAATCACCTTTTGAAATTTTATACGGTTCGAGGCCTAATGTAAGTTACTTCCGTGTTTTTGGTTCGTTATGTTATGTTCATGTTCCTAAAACTAACAGAACTAAATTTGATTGCAAAGCTAGAAAATGTGTGTTTGTTGGTTATGATTCTCATAGAAAAGGTTGGAGATGCATGGATCCTACAACTATGAAGTTTATAGTTTCAAGAGATGTTGTATTCGATAAGCTGTCAACTTATTACCCTGCTGATAATAAAAGAGAGGACAACTCACATTTCATAATTTCAAATCCAACCACACTTAAACCCATTTTCAAGCGAAGATGAATCCAGTGATATAGAAACTGTACTTATTCCTCATGCTGAAGATGAACATGATGTCACATTACATAGATCAACTAGACAAAAGAAGCAGCCATCCCATTTGTCTGATTATCAGGTCCATATGAACCAATGCACAGTCACAACATGTTTTCAAATGGGAGATGCTTTATGATAATGAACCAAAGTGCTATGAAGAAGCTAAAAATATCAATAAATGGATACAAGCAATGAATGACGAGATCAAAGCTTTAAATAAAAACGATACTTGGGAGCTTGTTCCTTTGCCAAAAGCTGCCGAGTTGCTGAGCTGTAAGTGGGTTTATAAAATAAAAAAGAAGGCTGATGGTACAATAGCTAGGCATAAAGCATGTTTGGTCGCACGTGGGTTCTCTCAACAATTTGGTTTGGATTATGATGATACTTTTAGCCCGGTAGCTAAGATGGTCACTGTGCGCACTGTAATTTCTTTAGCTGTGTGCAAAGGATGGAGCATTTGGCAACTTGACGTAAAGAATGCTTTTCTTTATGGTGAGTTGAATCATGAAATATATATGGAACATCCACAAGGATTTGTTTCAACAGAGTTTCCTCATCATGTTTGTCTCCTAAAGAAAGCATTATACGGTCTCAAGCAAGCGCCGTGAGCTTGATGATATGATCATCACTGGAGATGATAATAATGAAATTATTCGTTTTTGTGATGATTTATCCATTCGATTTGAGATGAAGAATCTTGGACAAATAAATTTTTTTCTTGGATTAGAAGTTGAGAAAATAGATGGATATTTTGTCTCTCAAAGAGGATATGCTGCAAGTCTACTGCATCATTTTGGAATGAAGGATGTAAAACCAACAAGTACTCCTATGGAACCTAATCTGAAGCTGAAGAAAATTGAGGGTGATCTTTTGGAAAATGCAACGTTGTTTCGTCAACTTGTTGGCAGTCTGTTCTACTTAACTGTTACAAGGCCTGATATTGCTTATTGCGTAGGTCTGGTTTCTTAATATATGGAAATGCCTTACGTTGGTCATATGGTTGCTGCAAAAAGAATACTTCATTATGTTAAAGGCAGTCTAGACTTCGGCTTGATGTTTAAACAAGATACAATGTCTTTATATGGTTTTGTTGATGCTGACTGGGCAGGCAATGTGAATGATCGGCGTTCAACAACAGGCTACTGTTTCAGTATGGGGTCAGCTATGGTCTTATGGTGTACTAAAAAGCAAAAGACGGTTGCACTCTCTAGTACTGAAGCTGAATACATGGCAGCTACTATGGCTGCTCAAGAGTGTATTTGGATTAAACGGTTGCTTCATGAGATTACTGATCTAGAAAACTGTCCGGTCATCATAAAATGTGACAATCAGAGTGCAATAAAACTTGCTGAGAATCCAGTGTTTCATGCTCGATCAAAACATATTGAGATCCATCATCATTTTGTTCGAGAAAAGGTGTTGAATCAAGAAGTCAAGCTGTTGCATATCAAAACTGCTGATCAAGTTTCCGATATGTTCACCAAAGCTCTTCCCAGGCCAAAGTTTCAGCAGTTTCGTAAAGCCCTTGGCCTGATTGATCGGGATTCTGCACTAAGGGAGGGTGTTAAGACGTAGTGCAGTTTACATGGATGCACATATGTCCTATTCTTTAGGAATAACAAGTTTCTGTTCAGTCTTTTTATGCTTTATTTTAGGATCAAGTTGTGTGTGAATAAGTCTATAGCATGATGCTATAATTTAGTGCATCGGGTCTTGTTTTGTTTCTATATATAGTTCTATAGTTTGTATCGTTTAAAAGTAAGTTGAGTAATAAATAAATTAAAACTGCTGTTTTCCTGTTTTTGTTTACAAGAAAGTCTTTTTAAGCAAAAAGAAGTATAAGGAAAATAAAAAAAACGATAAAATATAAAGCTGGAAGCTAGTAAATATATAAGCATATACTTACCTGGACGGAAGCTAGTAAATATATATGCATATACTTAACACGTTCAAGATTCATGCACACAAAATACTCTATCACTCATACAACTATAGCACAACACACATAAGGGCTGTGACACAATAGACCCACACACGCTAGCTACCCCACAATCATTCGTAGAAGCTGTAACTACAGGGAAATATAAAGAAAAGTAACCCAAAATTAATTTAGACATTACAAATGCCTCAACTCACACAGCAATGCGAAGACTAACGCTCTAAACATTTATGAGAGAGGAAGCCCTGAAGTATGGCACAAAAACCCACACTTCCGCTTGTAAAAGTGTCTATCCAATCTACATGCATTGTTTTGATGTGTGTATTATATTATCTACATGCATTCAATCTACACAATATCTTTATTGAAACTCTTTTATTACTTCCTAATATGTTCACTAACACCTTCCTATACTACATGTCTCAAGTTTCACCAACACAAGTTAGCGGCTAATAAGATTTGAGATTGGATTCTGAACAATTGATGCTTCTAGCTTGTTTTCCTAAGCTTATTACATTGTCCATTGTGAACCAAATTAGCTACTGTAGATTGCTTTTAATCTAAAATTGCTGAACTTATTGTACGCAGTCTGCCTGCGCATATCTGTATGCATTATCTGTGAATGATGCATTCATCTAAAATGTATAATTTCATACCTAACGTATCCATCAATATTTTGGCATGTCTTGCATAATACCACAAATACGCACTGTACATGTTTTATGACACTTCAATATTCCATGGGCAAAGTACTAGCCTCCTACAAAAACAATGCATAAACGATGCATAAATGAATATTATTCATTCTAATCCTACAAAAATAAAGTAATCTCATTTCTTCAAAAGTGAATTAAAGAGACATTGGAGATATGATATTTATAAATCTCATTACTGCAAATAGTGAAGAAGATTCCCTAGTTTGCAAAATTGAGTTAGGTTCCCCTGATTCGAATACCTATGCTCATACCTTTCAAAACATCACCTTAGTTGTTCAAAATGGTCGTGAAAAAAAATAAAAAATAAAAATCAAAGAGGGAGAGACAAAACATAAGTTCGAAAATAATAAGAAATTTGACCAATTTAGCCCACTATTCAAAACAAATAAAAAAATTGGGTCACTTTTCAAAACAAATAGCAGATTTAGACCACGATATAGCCTTGTTACTTACAAGCTGGCGTTGAATCATAATTTTCTACCATGCATTTTGGAAATGCACCATGAGGATTTTATTTATTTACTTAACTTTTCCTCATGGTGCATTTTCAAATAGAACCAATAGTGGGAAAAAATTCAGCAATTTCTCTTGGCTCTATTTGAAAATGTGGTATTGAGAAAACAAAAACAAAATCTTCACGATGCATTTTCAAAATGTGTTATGAGAGGACGCTGATTTAGCGCATGGCAAAAACAGGCTTATATCCGTAACAAGTTTTGAAAGTGACCTAAACTTGTTACTACTTTTGAAAAATGGTCTAAACTGATTTAAAAAAAGCCAAATCAATAACCAAGAAACCACAATGTTCCCGACTTGTATATAATCCATTTATATGATACAGAGTGTTGGAAATGGCAAAACACACTGTATTCGCTTGAGTATGATTATATACACTCATGTCAACACTCGGTATGTTTGAATTGTGAGATTGTGAAAGGTATGAGCATACGATTCACCAACTGCTGTAACCAATAAAAGCCGCGGTTCAAAAAAAATGCAATCACCTCAAAGACGTTTATGGGATATTTTATTTAGTACCGTTTAAACTACAAAAAGGATATGTAATACAAAAGAAGAGAAAAAAACAAGCACCCTACTAAAACTAACCTATAAGTTGAAAGAAGCTGTTTGAATTCCTCTTTAAGTTTTTGTATAGATTTGTTTAGCGAAATATTTGCATGATTCAGAACTCCATCGCTGCTCTTAAAACTATTCAAATATGTACTTTGAAATTATTACATTATGAAACAATTTCACAAACACTATTATGGCTATATATATAATTAAGTAGCCAAATAAGAGAAAATACAGATAAAATAAGGATACAGTACCTTAAGATAAGTGATTTCCTTCTCAAGAATCCGAACATCTGCCAGTAACCTTTTCCCAACTGACGGTAGCGATCTCAGAAGAAGCTGGGCCGTCATTACCAATACTTAACTAAATTAAATATAATAAACTCCAGAACTGAATAAAATTAAATCTAGGGTTAAATGGATAAATGAAAGGTAAATAGTGAATCGACGAGCTGGTGTTAAATCGCGATCGTATTACGATGAAATGGCGATGTTGGTCATTGATGAATGATTATCCGGCATGGGCTGTGATGAGATTTGATATTGACCATTTGCAAATGGAGTTTGAGATTTGGAAAGAAGTGAAATTTGTTTTTGTTTAAAATACTGGATCTATGAACTGGAGACGAAGTTTAAAGTAAATTAAATGAAAGATATAATTATCTGTAACTGAAGAAGAGGACAATGAGATGGCAGAAGAGTAATGCAGTGGAAACAGAGAAGCATCCTTAGAACACGATAGAAGAAATAACAGTTAAATTTGGGCCTCTGAGTATTTGATTTTGGCCGATGATAGTATGCGAACCTCTCTAATGGTCGGTTTGAAAACCTCCCTAATAGTTGATTTGATAAAATTAAATCCACATCCCTTTATAATTTGAAATACATATTATATCACTGGAATTATTTACCCTATTGAGCGTTTTTTCGCATAGACAATCATGTGAAGTTAAATTGTAATATTAAAAAAGTAAAGCTAAATAATTTTAAGGAAGTAATTTGTATTTCAAAGTGTAGAGAAATATGAGCCTAATAAAGTTTAAAAATAAGGATGTGTCCCTAATTTTCACATAAATAAAACACTGCTAGAACAACTGTCATTTGCGATGGCAGCTAGCCATCGGGGGCCGTCGGAAAAGCCGTTGCTATGGCGTACGCGCTTTCCTTCGGTTGGTGATGGTTTCGCGACTATTCGGCGAAGTCTACTCACGGCACTTTCCGATGGTTTTGTGATGCTCCTCGGTGTCCATGTGTCTCCAAGTAGTCGTCGAAAAATGTCGCTAGCCGTCGGAAATTGACGACCAACGTGCCGTCGGTAGTCGTTGGAAACCGTTGGAAGTCCGGGCAATTTTTTTCTTTCTGCAGCCATTCAATTCCTATACTACACATACATATCAAAACTCAATTTCACATATATCCAACATCCAAACTCAACCAACACATAATCAACTTATATCCAATATCCAACTCAATCCTCATCAATTCAACATTTAAAACCAAAAAACAAACAATACACTAAATAATCAACATCCAATATATACAATCAACATCCAACATTTCAAAACAAACCAACATATCATCCAACATAGCGTCAAAATGTATCAACCATATCCAAATACATCAATTTCAAAATGTCCAAACATAAACGTAAAGTAACATACCCATCAAGACTCATCGTTAGCTCCGGAACCACCCGATGATGAAAATAACCCACACTGTTGCATCTCAGCTAAGCGCTGGTTCAACTGCGCCATCTTCACAGCACGACGGTGATCTTTCTCCTACAGCTCTACAATCATAGCTCTAAGCTCCGCGATCTCTTCTTTGTTCCGAGCTTTTTGATATGCTTTCTACGAGGACCTAGCCTGCAGATAATCAAGAGATATGTCAAAAAATCAGAAAGTATTTTATTGGCTAGTGTAAATTAAGAAGAAATAAATAAGTAAAGCATGATCATTTGTTAAAACAGTAATGATATATTTTTTCTATGATAACCTTTTCTGATTATTGGTTTAAACTTATAAGTTAGTAAATTTTTAGAAATTACCGCTTGATTCCCAAAGCCATAACGCCTATTTCGTGATTTGGGTTCCATGATGGACTCAAAAACCGCGTCCTCCTCATCAGTGGTCAACGAATCCCATCCCGATCCCTCCACATCTGTGCTCGTGCTTTTGTAAATTTGTCCTACAATGGAAAATAAAATAAAATCGAAATTCACACAACATTATTTTAATTATTCCTTATAACTAATTAATTAAATTGATCAATAATAACTTCTAATTTAAAATATGCTTACATAGGATTCGCTTACTTTATCGTCACCATGTGTACGGTATTGAGTCTTCTTCGTTTGTTTGCTTGGTGGCAAGAGTATAAGCAAATATGTCCATATAGGAGACGGGACCGCAGCGCTCTCTTTCTTGAAATAATTAGTACGTATTATTGTTGTTTATACAAAATTAAATAAGTTAATAACTGCTTGTAATTGCAATTAATAAATTTACCAGATCCTCACGATGATGTTGGAATTATTTGGAGCCACCGTGATTTATAACCGGGTTCTTGTTCCTATTTGCGGAGTTCCTCTCTGACTCTGCCTGCAAATTTAAATTGAACATTATACATTTCAGCTTTAAATTATGTATTATATACGAAAACAAATTAAAATGATATATGATAAACTTACCTTGAATTCATCACTATTCTACTAAGCAATACAAGCATCTCACACGCTAGCGTCCATCCAGTCAGGCTTCTTCCCCGATTTTCTTATGCTAGACATTGTGTCCCGGTAATTCTTAGACATCTTGGAAGTCCAATGGCATCGATAAAGGTCAAGGTCTTCTTCCTACAAGTTTAACGCCCCTTGTACATTGAAATAATATAAGTTATATATTTATACTTAGTCAGCAAATTGTAAAGTGGTAATATATAGTGATATATAAATTTACATTTACAAGGAAGTCCTGCCAGATACTTGCCCTGACGGGGGCTGGGATCTTACCCCACCTAGGCCAACAATTAGTCATCCTGGTCATATACATCTGCTTGGAGATACTAACAACAATCTATGACGGCTCTAGCTCGAATCCCTTATGTTAACTATGATACAGACCTTTAATAAATAATGACTAATATATCATATAGATAATATTTATAACGCTGAAGTAAATTTAATACTTACGACCCATCCGCTTTTGATTGTAGCTTTACTACGGTAAGTGGTCGCTGATCTGATGGACCGCTGCCATCACCTCCCGCATCCCTCCCAATCTGAGTAGAAGAGGGGGAACCTAAATGGGAAGAACCGTGATGTCGAAAAAAAGACATAATACCTGTCACAGATATATCATTTTATTATGGCAGAACATATCATTTAATTATGAGAATACATGTCATTTTTTATAATAAAAAATGTAACATCAATAATCACATGAATTACCTTCTATCAAAATGTATATTATTAATCAATCCTCATCGTATTCTAATTCAGACTCGGTCTCGTACTCTATATTGTTTTCCTCTGTAATCTCAAATGCTTCTACTAATACATTTGATTCATCGTTTAGAGGTCCAAAATCGATTTGATCGTCGGTTATTATTATTTCGCTATTTTCCTCGATATCTGCTTGATAAGCTTGTTCATCTGGAATATTATTTCCATCAAACATAAATCTTTCCTTCATTTTAAAAACCACTGACCAATCTGCTTTATATCCTTTTAGAGATGGATAAGGAGCGTAATAAACTTGCAGGACTTGTTTGGTTAGTATAAAAGGATAGTACTTATGAAATGCGATGTATGCTTTATTTCAATAAGATTATATTTTGGGTGCACAGTAATTCCAAAACCTGGAACATTGCTGAACCAGTTGCATCTAAGCAGATAAACTTCCTCCACGGGTCTTGTGAAATATGTCAATTGTAAAACCTGGGTTAACACGCCATAAAAATCATTTATATGATCATTTGGATCATCACTACCTTTAAAAAATACACCAGTATTGTTAGTTAATTTTTCAGCACCATATTCTTTAGTGTTGATTTTATATCCATTGACGAAGGATATTGGATATGTCTTGACTTTCCTTTTTGATCGCATTGCGAGATGTTTCAATCCTTCATCGACCATACAATTTCTCGGATCAAAAACGTAGTTCGAAAATAAATAAGCGAATTCTTTACTGATATCGCCGCTTGGATGTTGTGATTCGTAAACACTGAAGATATAGATAATATATTGCATTATAATAAATGTATACACGTATTATTTAAAAAAATTATCCAGACTTATTATTAAATAATACCCAACGAATGGTGCAACTTCAACACAATTAAGAAGAATATATATATGCGCTATATGGTAATCTCTATCGTCTAACCATACTTCCACACATTTTCCAACAGGTCGGCCATGTTGTCTAAAAATAGATAACATTGCTTGAGAAGATTCTTGTTCAACACCTTCATCATTATGCGTAGCACTTTCAAATGATAAGTTCACATGGTCACTGAAAAAATGAGAGAAAATGAACGAAGCTTCTTCTTCGATATATGATTTGCAAATCGAACCTTCAACTCGTGCTTTTTGTCTAACTTTTTTCTTTAGATGATTTAAGTACCTATTAAAAATTATTTCAAATTAAAATTTACTTATATATGTAATTAAACTAATATTTAACATACACAGTATAAATAATACCTCTCAAATGGATACATCCATCCATATTGCACAGAACCTCGAAGACGTGCTTCAAATGAAAGATGAACAGGTAAATGCTCCATCACATTAAAGAAACCTAGAGGAAAAATTTTCTCCAATTTGCAGAGCAATATATGAATTTCTTCCTCAAGTTTACGTAGACGATTAACTTTTAACATAGTCCAACAAAGCTCCTTATAAAACAAACCAAGTTCCGTTATAACCGTCCAAACTTTTACGGGCAATAGTTCTTTGAAAGCGACTGGTAACAAATTTTCCATCATTATGTGACAATCATGGCTTTTCATCCCACTCAGTTTACCATTCTTATAGTCAATACATCTATGAAGATTAGAAGAAATCCCATCAGGAAATCTTAATCCTTCCATCTATTTTAACGGAACTTATCCTGGTTACTGTCTAGCTCATAGCATGATTTGGTTTTTAGTGTCATTTGGCTTGATACGAACCTTGGGACGATTACATACTGCTTGGATATTACGTTTTGATTTCAAATCATCCTTGGTCTTCCCCTTAACATTCAAAACTGTATTAAAAACATTATCAAACACGTTTTTCTCGTTGTGCATCATGTCAATACTATGACGAATTAGGAGATTTTTCTAATAAGGAAATTACAAAAATATACTTTGTTTGCACCAATTATGAACCATTTTACCTTGAATTTCAATTTTCTCTCTAGTTTCATGTATCTTTGGATAATCCTTTACAAGTTTGTATATATCTTCGCTTGACCAAATAGTTGGTGGTTGCAAAGTCTCTTGTCTATTAGCTGTAAAGTTTTTTCTATCTTTTCTAAAAGGATGATTAATATGAAGAAAACACTTATGACAATCAAACCATGATATTTTCTTATCTATTCACCAACTGCCCATTTTTGGATGCTTATGCTACCCTAATATTAGGCCTTATACTCCCCGCAAACTTTCATATAGGTCTCTCCCATGTATCTTTCTCGGTTACTACAACAGTGCTCATAAAGGCTACATGTGATACCATTCCCCAACCAATGGAGTCTACATCTCACTGCACATACGATTTGAAGAGGAATCCTTCTCTTATTCGGCTGTCTCTACTCCTATGCCAAACAAAGGTATGACCAAGCCCCCATCCATTACTCCTACCACCTACAAAAAATATTATTACCTCTGTCACATCCACAATACCTTACACACCACCTAATATCACAACCCTTCTTTCACAAAACAATCATGAAGGACCCAACAACTACGCCTTGTACACGGCCTAATTTCTTCCTCCTTTACAAGCACCGAACATTGTCCTTTACCCCACCGATTATCATCTAACACAACCTGAACTACCACCATCGTCAACCTCGATGTCCTCTTCTTCCATACAAGACAACCCTCTGAGAAATCTCCATCGCCCAACCAACACACACAACGATCACCCGTGCCAAACATGGAATCCACAAACCCATTTATATGCATATAAAATACATATGTGCTTATAAAATAATCTTTTGGTTTTAAAATTATATATGTGTGTGTGTGGATTTACATTAAAGGTTTTGAAAAAAGGAGTTTTTTTAGTTGGTTGGTGCAAAAATATATTTTGAATTTATATACATGCACATACGAGATCTAATGACACATGTTATGCGTGTGCAAGACAAAATGATTAGTGGAAAATGGTGGACGTGCGCAATAAATAATGCAAATGATATGCTTGTGAAAGATAGTAATAAATGGTACAAAGAGTTTATGCTCCACACGTGAAAGATAAATTGTTAAAGTTTGAAATTTAAAAGTTTAAACATCAACTTTTAATATCATACATCAATTCAATGCATTTAAAATTAAGGAGAAGTTTAATATAAACATAGTATGGTGGTTCAACACATATTAAATATCATATAACAATTGTTTCTTTCATTTTTTCGATCTACACGTCGTTGTTGTTAGAACCTTGTATTTTGATGTTTTGATCATGGCAAATATATAAGTATATATTATATGAACTAACCAAATTTGCAGGAGAAGATGCTATTCTACTCAATGATAGATCGAACACCAAGATTTCAAGGAGAATGTTGCAAATTTTATAATTGGTTTGTCTATAGTCTAGTTAGTAGTTAATCAATGTTAAAATCTCTCCTAAGTGGTATATGCATATACACATGGTTTAAAATTACTTTCAAAATCATATACACACCTTAGAAATTAATTATAGGTTACTAAACAAAAACCTTTCAACAAGAAGTTTATATGGCAGAAAACACCTGTTTCAGTCGACTGAACAGGGGTGTGCAATCGACCGAAACATGCACAGGTGCACAAATAACCTAGAAGGTTCAGTCGACTAAATACCCCCATTTAGTCGACTGAACCAGGTGTCTTTTCAAAATAAATTTAAAATTCAAAATTGTTTGAATTTTCAGATGACTGAATTTCTTTCCTCAGTTGATCGAATATTCATAACGGCTATTTTCTGAATGGTCACCTTCTTTTAACGAACAGAAATAACTTTTAATCCAACAGTTGTTTCCGTATCCTTTGGTTGAAACTTTTCATGAATGATTACATCTTTTAAAATCTATATATAGCATTGAATTCAATTCTTTAAATAACTTAATTCTCTGATTCTATTCTATATTCTTGCCATCTAAATTCTGCCATTTGCTTTCATAAACGCATTCAAATCACTTGCATATTCAAGCACAAATTTATTTGTGATTAAAATTACTTCCAATCTTCACGTACTACACTATATACCACAAAGGAGAAGATTATATGAAGGGTGTACTCTAAAGACATATCCGTGCTATCTACAGAGCACAATCAATCAAGAAAACTTATTGTATCGTTGAAGTCCTGTTCGATTACTCAGGTGGTAGAAGTCCAATTTAGTTGTCTAGGCGGTAAAAGTCCTGTTCGGTTGCTCAAGCAGTGTAATACCTATTCCTCCGAGTTAAGTGAGGGTTGATAGTTAAATTCCAAAAGGAGTCTGGGACTGGACGTAGAACGGGAGTTCGAACCAGTATAAAAATCCCTGGTGTCATTTACTTTACTGTTTACTTTTTAATTCATATTCCACACTAGTAGATAACTTAGATTATATTCCATATTATGATCCATAGCATCACTTTCATTTGGTATCATAGCGAGGCCATCTTATAACCGTAACACAATTATTTGATACACAGATTAATATGGAAAATAACACTAACACAAGTTTTGTTGAAGGTCAATCCACTGCACGACCACCACTATTTGATGGTTTAAATTATAATTATTGGTCAACTAGAATAAAAAAAATTATGCAAGCAAATGGATATGATACTTGGAATATCATTCAAAATGAATACACTATACCCACTACACCCTTTGCATAATGGTCAAATACACAAAAGATAGATGCTACATCGAATGCAAATGCTATGAATATGTTAATTTGTGCATTAGACAAAAATGAATTTAATAGAGTTAGCAAGTGTACAACTGCTTATCAAATTAGGAGAACTCTTAAAGTCAAACATGAAGGAACTAACAAAGTTAAACAAAGTAAGATTTCTATGCTTAAAAATCAGTTTCAAAATTTCATAATGAGACCAAATGAAACTATAAATGACATGTATTCTAGATTTCAAGACATACATCATTCACTATGGGCATTAGGAGAAATTTTTTTAGATTTTGATATTGTTTCTAAAATTCTAAACTCTTTAACGGATGAATGGGAATGAAAAGTCTTAGCTATTGAAGAAGCCAATGACATTTCTACCATCAAACCCGAAGAGTTAATTGGAAATCTTATGTCATATGAAGTGAATTTGCAGGCTAAGCGAGATCAAGCACAAGACAAAAAGAATATTGCATTCAAAGCTGAACAAGAGGATTCAAATGAAGATGACATGGCATTGATCGCAAAGAATTTCAAAAGTTTCTAAAATTCAGAAAGAACAAGAAGTTTGGAAACAATAGGAGAGATAACTCCAGCAAACTTCCAGTCTCAAATCTCGAATGCTACGAATGTCATAAGAAAGGTCACATGAAGAAAGACTATTCTGATAGAAAGAAAGACAGATTCAAGAATAAGAAGGACAAGTACAAAAAGAAGCAGGAATTCTCAGTTACATGGGATGATTCAGAACCGTCTTCATCATCATACGGTGACACAAATAGAGATTCTAAACAAGCTAACGTCTGCTTTATGGCTTCAACCAACGATGTAAGTGATTTATTTTTTGATGATGTAATTGAGATAAATCCAGAATTGTTAGATAAACTCAAAAAAGTTAAAAGAAATTATAAAGATGCACTAGAAAAATTAAACATAACTGAAATAGAAGTTGATATGCTAACAAATGAAAAGAAAATTTTAGAAGAAGAACTTGTTAATACACAAGAATCTTTGTCTAATGTTTCTTCTCAACTCACTATGCTAACGAATGAAGTAGAAGTGCAAAAAGAAAAGAATATGACATTAGCTTCAGAAAATCATGATCTAAAATCAAATGTCAAAATTCTTGAATTGAAAAATACTAGTCTCAATACCGAATTAGAGAATATTACTAAAAATGTAACTAATTTTAATAAAGGAAGAGAAAATCTTTCTAAAATTATTAGTAATTCTCAAACTACTTCTAATAAGAATGGATTAGGATACAAAAATTATTCAAAGACAATTTCAAATAAGAATAGTACATCATATAAAAATTTCAATTTACATAATAATTTTGTAGAAGCAAAAACAAAGTCAAAGGTTGTTACTCAAAAGAAATAAATTGGTAAAACAAATACTATAAAAATTTGGGTACCAAAAACTAATGATAATTTAATCAGAGACATGTATATAAAAACTTTTATAACCACAGTTCATAAAAATAAAGATTTTACTTATAAAGGGAATTCTATACCCTCTTGGGTTTGGCTTCCTAAGATCTAACTCTTAGAACCATAATAAAAATTTGGGTACTGACGTCATTCATATATTTTTTGTAGATACCGACTAAGAAAAGAGGAAAGTGGATACTAGACAGTGGTTGCTCAAAACATATGACAGAAAATAAAGATATGCTAACCAACATTATCTACTTGGATGGAGGATCTATCACACTTAGAGATAATTCCAAAGGCTATATCATCGGCAAAGGCGATGTGAGTAATGACGGTACATCTAACTTACCTCTTATTACAAATGTTTTACTAGTTAAAAACTTAAAACATAATTTACTAAGTATAAGTCAACTATGTGATAAAGATTTTAATATAACTTTTTCTGAGAATAAATGCAACATTTTTGATCAAAATAATAATCTTGTTTTTGAAGGAACCGGAGAAAGAAATATTTATATATTAAATATGAAAGTCAATCACAATACACATATGTGTCAAATAGCCAAAGAAAATGATCCTTGGTTATGACACAAAATTTTTTGTCATATGAATTTTAATTCTATTAACAAATTATCTAAGAATAATTTAGTTAGAGGTTTACCAAAGATGAAAATTAAAGTAAAAATATTTGTGATGCTTGTCAATTAGGAAAGTTAACTAAATTTTCTTTTAAATCAAAGAAAATGATTTCTACATTACAACCACTTGAGTTATTACATTTGGACCTTTTTGGACCAACTCAAACTCAATCTATAAACCATAATAGATATGTTTTTGTAATAGTAGGTGATTTTTCAAGATATACCTGGACAATATTTTTGAAAAATAAAAGTGATACTTTTGAAAAGTTTAAAACATTTGCTAAAAGAATTCAAAATAGTAAGAATTTAAAAATTAAAAATATCTGGAGCGATCGCGGCGGTGAATTCGAAAATGAATATTTTGAAAATTACTGTAATAGGAAAAGAATTGTTCATAATTTTTCATTTTCTAGAACTCCACAACAAAATGGGGTTGTAGAAAGAAAAAATAGAACACTTCAAGAATGTGCTAGGACTTTATTAAATGGAAGTACTCTACCAAAACATTTTTAGGCAGAATCTGTAGCAACTGCTTGTTATGTTTTGAATAAAGTCTCCATTAGACCATTAACTAAACATACTCTTTATGAGCTTTTTAATGGAAGAAAACCTAACATATCATATTTTAGAGTTTTTGGTTCAAAATGTTTTCTATTAAATACAAAAGAAAAGCTTGGAAAATTCGATCCAAAATCTGATGAAGGAATATTCATTGGATATTCGGAGAAGCAAAGCTTACATAATTTATAATAAATGAACTAAAGTAATCGAAGAAACACTTCATGTGTCATTCGATGAAAATTTCAAAGTTAACCATAAAATAGAAGATGAAGAAATTATTTCTAAATCAAATGACTCAAATAATGATATTGAAATAAATACAAACAATAATTTACAAAATGATAATGATATAAGATCCCCACCAAGACTTCTAAGAAATCATCCTACTGAAAATATAATTGGAGAAATTCATACCAACGTAAGAACTCGAAATCAACTAAATCAAATGGGTCACGTAGCTTTTCTTTCAAATATTGAACCTAAAAATCCTAAAGAAGCTTCAACTGATGACTACTGGATAATAGCTATGCAAGAAGAATTAAATCAATTCGAATGTAATGACGTTTGAGACTTAGTTTCTAGACCAAGTAACCAAGCAGTTATCGGTACAAAATGGGTTTATAAAAATAAAGCTGCCGAGCAATGAAATATTATTAGAAATAAAGCTAGACTAGTTGCTCAATGTTATAATCAAGAAGAAGGAATTGACTATAATGAAACATTTGCACCCGTAGCTCGTCTAGAATCTATACGTATTTTATTAGCATATGCATGTTTTAATAATTTTAAACTTTATCAAATGGATGTAAAAAATGCTTTCTTAAATGGTTTTATAAAAGAAAATGTATATGTAGAACAACCTCCTTTATTCACACATGAAAAATATCCAGATCATGTTTACAAATAAAAAAGGCTTTATACGGTTTAAAACAGGCACCTCATGCTTGGTATGACCGTCTTAAAAGTAATTTAATTAATTCTGGTTTTAAAATTGGATAAGTAGATCAAACTCTATTTATAAAACAAGATAAAAATGATATTTTAATAATTCAAATTTATGTAGATGATATTACTTTTGGTTCCACTAACAAAAAATTATGTCAAGAATTTTCAGAAATTATGGCAAGAGCATTTGTAATGTCTCACATGGGAGAACTTCCATATTTTCTTGGCTTACAAATTAAACAATTAAAAAATAGAATTTTTATTAATCAAGAAAAATATTGTAATAATCTCATAAAACGATTTGGTATGGAAAATACTTCTGCTAAACCTACTCCTATGAGTATTATGTTACATCTCGATAGAGATGAAAATGGCAAAAATGTTGACCAAAAACTATATCGTAGTATGATTGGTTCTTTATTGTATTTAACTGCTAGTAGACCAGACATAATGATGAGTGTCTGCTTGTGTGCACGATTTCAAGCAAATAACAAAGAATCACATTTACGGGCAGTGAAGCGAATTTTGAGATACTTAAGCAAGACTAAAGACTACGGTCTGTTTTATCTAAAAGAATGTCCTTTTGAGTTGTATCATATACTGTAACGACCCGACTTTCCAGTCCCGGAAAATCGGACCATTTGTGTTAAAGAAGAAGAGGTAGAAGAAGAAGAAACAGAAAATCAACAACAGAATCTCACATCGCAGCGGAATAAAATATAATATATACAAAACAGATCTTTACTCAAACAGAAAAATATATCTGTTTATACAATATATTTACAGAATACATCATCAGAGTTCATCACATCAATGACATACATCCAAATACACAGCGGAACAATAAACAAATACGGAAGTACGTATCGCCATCCAGCTCGTCTCCTGAGCTCCACAGCTACAATCTGAACCTGTTTATCTCGGTCTGACCCAAGCATTATATAAAACAACACCCGAGTCAGTCTGGAATACCAGCGTGAGAAAATCACACTCAATTTGATTATTAAAGTTTCAAAATCCTTTGAAAAACAAAAGCATCTCGTAAGACCACGCCACAAATAAACATGTCGGGTTTTTACCTTACGATAGCTAAAACACTTTTTATAAAATCCTCTGATATTATAATAGTGTCTATTTACAAATACTTATTCAAATAGCTGAAATTGTTACATGATTAAATTCCAGCATACTAGGTATACAAACAAAACACGTACAAGGCACGTAGGGAGAATGGATTTCCAACGAATGACTAGGCACTGGGGTACCACCTGTCACAGTACATGGCCTAGATCACAGTACCGAGGAGTACGCCCGCTCCCCTGCAACACAAGGCCGGAATCACCTATGGGCAATTCCGAATATGATCACCCCACGGTTGGGATCAGCAACCGCACCACTAAGCCGAAATAAAAAGGAACATCTAGACAGGGATGACCATACTCTCCAGTGAGGGCTACCCACGAAGCCTTGCTGCATAACCCCAGATTTTCAGTCATTCCCGGTTGATGAGGCTTGAGGCTAAACGTTACCTTCAGAACGTTTCACTTAGAATGCCCATCGTCCCCTGACGATGTCCGAAAGCATTCATCCATACAAGTCCGTTCCGGGTCCGAACATAACTGATAACACTATCCCCTTATCAATATTACCCTCGTTTCCCCACGAAACGTACAAACCGGATCGAAGTGGTTTTCGAGTCTCCAGACCTAGAATCCCGGTATACGGAAACCCGATCCCGGTCTCTTCGAAACAATCAGCGCATTTGGCCAATATTGATAGTCGGTTGTTTAACTATCAATTAACATCCATAACAACCATCAACAATCAATAATTTCTCCAAATTATCTATTTTTCCCAAAATATCTTCACCAAATATTATTTCCCTTTCCAATCCCCATTGGAAACAATCTCAAACTAGATTCCTTTCACGGAATAATTTTCCAAATATTTATTTTCACTGGAATACCAAGTACAAACCATTTTAGATTTTTAAAAATAAATTTTAAAACTCTTTATTTTAAATATACTTTATAAAACACTTTTTTAAACTGCTTTAATACTTAAGTTAAGATATATATTTAAAAACATTTAAAATAAAACCACTTTTAAAAATATAAACAAATTTCCTTTAAAACATATTATCAATTCACTTTTATATCTACTACAATAATAGTTTTGAAAAATACTTACTTTTGAAATTTACATTTAAAATAATAGATTTTCTGAAGTATGATTTTTAAAATAACAATAAATCTTTATCAAATATTTAAAATTTCTTTAAAACAAATTGTACTTGGCTATCCAGAAAATACTTCTCTTCCCCTTCTTTTAAAATAAATCATTATTTATTCTTAAACCAATTCTCCTTCCCTTATAAATTCCCATCCTGAATTTATATTTAAAATGCCCACCGACATTTATTTCACTTTATAAACCCAGTTTATAAATTTCCAAATTCTCATTTCTCTTTAAATTTCCAATTCCAAACATTTACATCAATTCTACAATTGATTTCAAATTTGCTTTACTTTGGAATAAAATTTCCTTGTTTACTTTAGTTATTTCAAATACAATACCCCTTTAAATTTTATTTCTCATTTGTGAATTTAAAACCCCCTTTTAACTGAAAAATACCTATTTTAAATTCCCAACATTCCTTATTTATAGTTTTAATTAAATTAAATTATTAAATTAAAAGTAATTCCTTTATTTCTCTAAACCAATATTACTTGAGTTTTCTAATCTTTATTTCTCCTTCGTAAATTTAAATTTCTTTTTCCTGTATTTACTAAAATTCCAATTTTCTTTATTTTATCTTATTTACAATTCACTTTTAAATTTATTCCAATTTACTTAAATTATTATTCTTTATTTTCTTCAAAAATTCAATTCCATAGATTTTTTAAATTTATTATACTGGGAATTCAATCAACCACAACATCCAAAATCAAATCATCACAGGATATCAATATTCAGATCACAGAATAATAAAATAAATTTTTGAGGAATCCAGTTGGATCCCTCCAACCTGTTTCCCTGCATCCACAGACGTTAGCACAATACCAATTCCACTTCGAGGTGGAATATCGCGGTATATGGGATTTAAATAAATATCATCCGCTATTATGCGGCGCATAAGGTCTCATCCGCTATATAATGCAGGAATATCAACAACTCCAATATATACATATGCCAATATGTATATATTGCTATATACTACTATATATAGTATCACATCAAACCAAATCAATCATTCAATCTATTATTTAAATTTAACCATTAAATTTAAATTAAAATTCAGCTGAGTGAGATTAACTCACCTTTGATTATTGTTGATATTTGCAATCTGTTTCCATTCCAGACTAGTTTTCTTCATGATTCTAGACCTTGCCAAACAATTATAAAATTTTATTAATATTTGAAATAAATTCGAACAGTTCGATCCACCATTTTAAAATTCTAAATTCAGCTAATAATTTAGTTTTAACTTAACGATTAAATTTTAAACAAATTTCCTTACAAACAATTTCCTTAGTAACAAAAATAATTTTAATAGTTTTATATAGATTTCCGAAAAACCTGATTTTATCTAAACTTCTAATATTACATCCTTCATTTAAGAAATTCTTTTAATCGTTTATAACTAAACATATAAGTATAAAATATCAGTCAATAGCAAATGACTTTCCTTGATAGTTCTGTACGTTTTTTATTTATTCATTTCATATTTAAATTAAATTGAATAAAATTTACATATACCTTCCTGCCCACGAATGAACTCGCAGATGCCATTGACGAACCACGCCGTCGATCGACCATCCAAGCTGCGATCGAACCACTGCCATACGTGAATCCAAACCCTAGCCTACCATACTCGAACGCGGCCGCCATCACTTATCACATGTGCTACCATCCAGATGACGACGATCCTCACCACCACTCGCGAGTACGCTGCTCGCCGCCCTACGCGACCTCCATCAGTCTCGAAAATCAAGACTTCGCCGTTCCAGATCGCAAGGCCATCCCTCCTTTATGCCGCAGCGCACGCGAGTGCGAGCAACGGCCAATCCTAGCTGGAACACACGACGACCCCCCAATTTGATCGAAAAACTATCGTCGAGCTCTCTCGTTTCCCCCTAGACTGCTCCGATTTGAAAGTGGAGGAAATAATTTCACAATCGATATGAGTTTTTGATTTTAGATTTTCTTGTTCCGCCGTTTAAAAATTTGAAAGCAGTTGGGTTTTTTTTTTCTTTGAGGTAAGGAACGAAAGTTCCCTGTGGACAAAAATGGAGAGAGGGGAGTGCGAGTTACTCCTTGATGAAGTATACGATATTTAATCCTGTGAGTGACAGATTTAAAAATTGAAGAGAATGGAGGCGTGTTTGAGAAGGAACGAGATGTTAAAGGCGGCCTGAATTGATCTTTGTCTGACTTGATTTGATTTTATAAAATTTATTTAATTTTCAAAATATCTCCTTTAGCAACTTACAATTTTGAAACCCCATCAAGGCATGCCGCTAGGCGTTCATAAAGTTATACCCCTATTTCGGACAAAATGAAAAAGGTTTCGAGTCTTAATTCGATCGTATGGAGAAGATAGCTTTTTTGGACCGACTATTTAAATTAAATTCGATATTAATTTCAGCGCGTTTATATATCGTACGCTCACACAACAACTCCAAACGCTATGAAAATTGAAATCCGTTAATAATACAATATTACGGATCCAATGGAACTGGTTTCGTCGAATTCCGAGACTGTGCCTCGGAAGGCTATTTTTAAATTCAATTTAAACGATATATTTTAAAAACTGAACAAAACACTTTTAAATTCAATTTTAAAAGTTTCATCACCTTCAATATTAACAATATAAATTTTCTGAACCTTTAAACTATTTTAAACAGGCTCAAAACTCAGGATTCTCTATTTTACTCTTTTTCCGATTGTTTAATTCAATAATTAATCGTCCAACAAATACTGTATATTTGAAATTAAAGTTAAAATTTAACCTTCGAATATTTAAAATAAATTAAATATTCTCATTTCAAATATACAAAAATTCCGGGTCGTCACATTCCTCCCCTCTTAAAAGAATTTCGTCCCCGAAATTACTAGTTAGGAAGAATGATCCATATCCCGTTAGCTATTTCCCAAATTCAACCAATTTCAACAACTTGCCAAAACAAATCTTTTTATCAAAGATACACTAACCCTCTTATTAACTTCCCAAACTTATTCATAAGTTCAACCCATATCACCTACTTATCAATTCAAATTTAAATTTGAATTCAAATTTTAACTTATCAAAATTTATCAAAATTTTTCTAACTCCTTAAATTTCTAAAATTTTTGCCAGCGTCTCCTTTGCGAGGCTAGCTCGGTACAACTACAAAATGGCTCTACGGCCTCCCAATCTCAAAAAGAAAACAAAAAGCCAAGTGGCTGGATATCAAAAACCCAATCAAATTTCATATAGAAATTCAAATACATACCTTTTTGTCGGGCCATTAAATTTTATCTTCTAAAATCAAAAATCCCAATTTATCCATTGCTTTTATACACCTGTATCCTACTTAGCAATAATATCAAATCACAATTCCAAAGTCATTTTAGACATTTCTTTACAAATTTTCAATATTTGTTTTACTTAAGCCCGTACGATGCACATATATCATCCGTACGCAATATCAAGTCTGATCGCTCACTCGATCACACAATTTCACCTCCGAACTAGTATCGTCCACCCGACTTTCTAGTGCGGACTCAGATCTGGTTTCTCGATCAGAAACCGTCATTCTCCTTGCATAGCCACGACTATGATAGAGAATATACAAAATCAATCAACAATCCATATCCAGGCTCGCCGTCGAAAATCGAGTGAAAAATTCTAATTCGGATCGATAAAACTATCTCGAAATTCTGTGCTCGAATTCTGGATCAAATAGCTATGCGAATAAAATAATATACGTACATCCTACGTATGAATTCCAATTGATTATCAATTGTATCAATTCTCTTTTTATTCACTTTATTTGATTGTTATTCACTTATTCACAACTTTCCCATCTCATAATTTACAGTTTCAACCTTAATTCAATTATTCACTTAGCATACTTTCAGTACCAAATTTACTTAAGAATTCACTACTCATTTCTTAAGTTCAATATAAATAGTTTACATACTTCTTATATTTATTTCCACTTCATTATTGAAGTTCATATTAAATTCTAATCACTTTTGCCCTTTACAATTCCACTTGAATGCACTTGCTAATTAATTTAAATTTCAATTAATAGTTTATTTGCAAACTTCACTTCTTTAGTTCCTTCAATTTCACTTCACTTTACATTCCCATTTGAATTAGATTTTAATATCCACTTTCAATTTCATTTGCTTAACAAATTTTAAATCATTTATCGTTAATGAAAATTTTCAAAAATTTTCTAACTCCCAAAATTTCCGGGAAATTTTGGCAGAGTCTCCTTTGTACGGAGGGACTTCTGCGATATCGTAGGATGCACAAAAATATATATACATCGGCCTCAGGCCGGAAATCAAAATATATATCAATATAAACAGTTCATATTTCCTATTTTGAATTTTTGCGTAAGCGTACCTCATTTTTAGCATTTTAAAGAAAGCAGCTATTTAATTTAGCATTAAGCGCAGTCAAAATCAGCCAAGCGGCTTCCTTGAACCTGTACTAACTCAATTTAAACACGTCAGTGGCAAATATAAGAAAATCTACTAACATTTCAATTCTATTTTGAATTCATTCACAATCGATTATGGAATTTATTCTATTAATAACAATGCCATTTTAATTCAATTCCAATGGTTTACAATACCATCTCTTTCATTCAGTTTATTATTTCATTTGAAATCATTTCACAATTTCTTTACTTAAGTCAAACATTTATTCAAATGTTAACTTAAGCTATTTCACTTCCAAACTTAAGTTATGGTTTCCTTGTAAATGATTTATAATTTAATCTTGGGTCTGATTTTCCATTTAATCAAATCTATTCCATTTACTAATTTAATTCAATTTGTCCATTCACTTATTCATTCTAAATTTCAATTTCCGTATTCAATTCACCGTGATTTATTTAATCTTTAACAAGGAAATTTCCAATTTATTTTTAACTCCATACCATTTTAAAATTTAGCTGGTATATTTACTGAATCCAATATTAATTCCAACTCATATCCAATAATTTATCTCTAACTTGAATTTGATAGATATCAATCCATTTCACATCATTCCTACTTACTTGAATTTTATTTACAATTCAAATTATCACTCGTATACTCCAATTCCAATGATCATTCACACTTTCAGCTTTTATTATCAAATTCAATTTCCATTTACATACTTAATTTACTAATTTATTCCAAATTAGTATTCTCCCATTTTAACCAGTACAATATTTGATTTTTATCCACAAAATCACTTCAGTTAATCTCCTCGGGTTTATAATTCAAGTTCTGGATTTTGTTCACTTCCAAAATACTAAACAAATTTATTTACTTAGCTATAATCTCCCATTTGGGTCACAGTTAATTAAATTTTCCAATAAATTTAATTTCTTTACCCTTTTCCAAGCTAAATTCATTTTAACTCAGATTTATTTAACTCAATTCAATTTCAACTCAATTCGAATACGACTGGATATTATTCTCAACTATTTTTAACAATTTCAATCCAGTCAGAAGGTTTCAATCCAAGTAAATTTCATTCTTGACCTTTCCCTTATTACAACACCCGTGTAATAGCCCGCTTTTCCATACCCTTTTTAATCGACACTAATCTCCATCGATTTACTCAAGGTGAACGAAAAACCGAACCATTAGAGTTTTAAAAGAAGAGGTAGAAGAAAAGATAGAAGAAAAAGAAAAGAAGAACAACAGAACAACATCAGAACAGAAACAATATCAGAATCTCACATATCGCAGCGGAACAATATATAATAGATAATCACTAGTCTTTTAAAACAAAGAACTATATCTTTTCATACATACATCAATCAGAGTCAATATACAACAATGGACAGTTATATAAACTTGTCCTCATACAGAATACACAGCGGAATAAATACTATCAGATACAAATACTACGTCTCGTCATCCAGCTTATCTCTAAAGCTCCAGAATATCCAGAATAACCTGATAACATAACTCTAGGCTGCCCGTGTGGAAATTGGTGGGCACCCAGAGTTTAGAAGGGAACAATAAACTCCGAGTCAGTCATGGTGACTGGTGTGAGATCGTAAACAGTTATTTTTCACAAAGAGAATAAAACAAATTCGCAATGCTTTTGGAAAATGAAACTACCATAAGACCTCCCGCCACACACACAATGCAAACGCAGAATTGGAGGAGATTTCTTCTTATGATAGTCAAAGATGCTTACTACGCAAAATCAAATCTTTTTGATATTATTATTAGTGCATAGTGTAGAAAACATTTCGAAAGTATAATATTAATCTTAGCCAACATACGACCAGTATCGTATGCCTACTATAGCTACTATGTTCAATAGCAGGTTACCGCCACATTCCATAGCAGGTAATACAACCAAAACCGTACTAGGTTCGTATTGTTTCTTTGGATTTTCCAACAAATGGTCAGGCTAAGGAACTTCCTTTCCTCCTGCCGAATGGGATCGCCTCTGGCTGGACGTCCCGAGAGACAAACTGCTCTCTGCCAAACAAGGCCGGGTTACCCCTGTAATAGGTAACTCACGAATATGTCATCACCCGGTCCTTTGGGACCTTTATCCGAGCGCTCGATATCCAACATCACACATCATAAAGAAAGTGTATCCACATGAGTAAGTATCTGGGCTCCATACCATGATACCACCCCTTTCCAGAAGGAAATGACATACCCTAAAGGGCGCGACCCTCATAACCTTGCCGCAACATTCCTGTTTCGACCATTTCCGGGGTGTGAGGCTCGACGAAGTCTCGTCCACAAAGCTACGCTTTCTCAAAAAGCCCTGCTTCGGGTCAAACAAAATGATCAACCTATGATCATTAAGATATAAGATCAAACAAATGATCATATCACAAATGATCAAACACTGATCATTTTACAGCAACACTCAGTATGCCACGTTACCAAATTGGGATATATCGCTGATGAATTTCAACTACATAACCTCTGAGCTCGTACGTCTCAGAGAAGGGTGTTAAGCTAAGAGAATAAATTCTCCGCCACCAACAGATATGTATTTGAAAGAAATCGGCTTTATATCTCAAAGTGTAATGTCAGACACACAATCCATATAAGTCTGTTCTGGGATTGAACAGAACCGAAGGCACATCTCACGAAGCCCTTGCATATCCGGATAAATTTTTAATCACGTCCGGACTTCCCGTCACTAAGGGTGATAAAACCTCTAAATCGGAGATCAGCCGATGTAGAGTAACTCGACGGTAATCCTTCCGTTTTCAAAAATATCCGGTCTTCAACACCGGTCTTTGAATGCAATTCATAACGACGTATCACATATTCGGAATGGGTTATACGACCCCATGGTCCTTTCCTGGCTAACCCGAATAGTGAGCGTTTACTTTAAAACAAGTGTGGCATTCAAATTCATCCAATTCACAACAAATACCATTCAAGGTAATTATTGATAGTCGGTTATTTAACTATCAATAAAGATGCGCTACATCATCAGATTCCAAATAATTTCCCGAATTATTTAATTTCCAAAAATATCTTTACTAGATATATTATTTTCCACACTTAACCATTTGAAAACAATTTCAAATATTCACTTTTCAATTTATCTTTAAAAGATAAAAACTCAAACAGTTCATTTCACATTGGAAAAGCATTTCCATACTTATTTAAAAATAAGTATTTCACAAATCTATTTATTTTCAACATTTGAAAATATTCGATATACTTAAATCAAATTAAGTATATATTCATTCTTTTAAGGAAAACATTCTCTTAAGCACATTTATTTGAGTCAAAACGAATGTTACGTAAAACATCGTTACGACGACTCAAAATCACTAGTATAGGGATTCGGACTTTAAGATAGATATATAAATCCCAATACTACATAAAAAAAAACATTTCCTTTCGGAAATCATTTACTATAACAACAGTGTTATAGTCCACCATTTCTTATTTCTCGAAAACGTCTATTTCAACAATAAATGTTGAAATCTATGATTTCGATATTCAATACATTTTAAACCATCGTTTAAAACAATTAACTTCATTTTCAATGTCACTTTCCCAAAACAATATCCATTTTGCTTAACAATATATTCACTGTCCAAAATCGTGAATATACTTCACTAACCACATTTCAATATTTTCTATACATTTTTATTTCAATGATTATCCACTACCCAAGATCGTGGATAAAATTTCCTTAATAACTTCTATATTACATTCATCAAATTTGATTGATTTCAAATTCATAAAACAACGTTTATAAATTCACCTTTATATTTTCCAACAACTTCGATTTATAAAATTCTCCTTTTATTAACTTCAAAAATTACTTATCAAAATAAGTGATTTCAGATTTATAAACAACGTTTACAAATCACATTTATACTTCATAACAATTTCAACTTATGAAATCATTTCATTTAGCAATTTCTATTTATATCCCAACTAAGTGCAAAAATCTACTTTATAAGTAAATTACTTATAAATCGTTTATTCTACAACATCTATTCACTTTATAACTTCACGTTATAAATCTATTAATTTCATTCACTTATGAAATCCTTTTATACTTCTTTTTAACACTTATAAAAATTCGTTTTATAAGTCCAATATTTTGATTTATAAAATATCAATTTTTATAAATCTTTCTATACAAATCGTTTATAGTTATTCAAAAATCCCAACTTAAACCATTTTATAAATAAATCGACTTTTATTTTAAAAATGACACTTCAGTTATAATTTTATAAATAAATCGATTCAAAAATTCCATAAAACGTATATTTTCAAAAAACACTTTAAAAACCCTTTTTAAAATAACAGTCGTTATTTTTACATTTCAAAACTGAATCCGATGATGCAACAACACCAATCAGTCCATCACAACAGTCAATATCATATATCATCATATGATAACAGAATATATCACAATATCTGTAAATAAATAACTACTAGTGAGGAATCCAGTTGGATCCCTCCAACCTGTTTCCCTGCATCCAAAGATGTTAGCACAATACCAATTCCGCTCCAGTACGGAATTATCGCGGTATATGGGTTTTATAAAAATCCGCTTACTAACGGCGCAATAGGGTCTCATCCGCTATACGAGGCGGGAAATCATCAATCCAATATATACATATGCCAATATGTATATATTGCCATATATAGATATATATCCTACTATATCTAATATCACATCCAAACAGTCAATCATCAATCAATAACCGTAAATAAAAAAAATCCACTTTCATTTGAGTGAGAAGATCTCACCGTGATTTTAATTCTGATTTCAGCGTTTATTTCGAATAAAATTAAACGGGCGTTTACTTTTACCCGAAATTCAAACTAGCTCCAAATGGCTCCAATTCAGTTCCATAGCGAAGAGCTCGACAAAACGAAGCCAACGCTTTTCGTTTCGTCACAATCCGACCTCGTATGACAAAGATACGATTTTGCAAAGTTAATACGGTTTATTATAAAATAATTTACAACTTTATTTCAATTTTTTTCAAACCATACTCCATCTGGCCGTAGATTTTGAATTCCCAGATCTAGGCCACTCATTCTATTTCTTCCCTGTTCCACGTGAAAGCTTCCCAGACCGAAGAACCTAATGCCACGTTCGAATATCCTTGAGGCCGAGCCACCACACGCGACCCGAAGTTGATCAATTTCCACCACCCCGAAGCCCTTCGCGTGAGCCACTCTCGGCTGTGATAGCTCGAAGCTCGGTCGAGCCATTAGCACGAAAAACGATGGTGAACGGCCAAAGAACGCGGCCAGGTAGCACCTCCAATTGACGACGATAGGTCGAATCACCCGTTAGATCTACTCGTCTCTCCAAACTCTACAACATCCTAGTTGAAGTCGAAGTCTATCGGGGAGTGGATGAGGAGATAATTGAGGGGGAACGATGGAAGACGCCGGCCATTGATAATGAGGGAGGCGGCTGAAGATATTAGGGCAAGGGTTTGCTTAACAACGTATATATATATATGTATATATATAATAATATTAAATTTATTTTAAAACGACTTTTCCAAACGATCTCCAAATCACACGTGCCGCCTGACGTTCGTAAGGTTTACCCCGCGTTCCGAACACAATGGAACGTGTTTCGGAGGCTAATTCGGTCATCTGTGCGAGTTACGGAAATAAACAGTCAAATTTAAATCAAATCGATTTAAACCGATTTCGATACGTTTTGGCTTGCCTCGGACAAACGATAAACCCGATCGACTTGAAATTTGAAATCTTACAATAATATCACATTACGGATCCGATGAAACTGGTTTCGTCGAAATCCGACACTGTTTGAAAAATGACTATTTTAACTCGATTTTCAATTATCTCTGGAATTTCAATTATTAATTTATCGATTTAATTATCAAATTAAATCCAATATTCGAAAAATAAATCATTCGACTTCTTAATTCCACTTATTAATATTTAAAATTAATTAAATATTCGAATTTTAATTATCAAAAATTCTGGGTCGTTACAAATTTCCCCCTTAAAAGAATTTCGTCCTCGAAATTACCAAGTAAGGAAAAGATACAAAATCCGTTAACTTTCCAAAACAAACCGTTCAAATTAGATTTTCAAATCTGTTAAGTGTTTAACTTCTCCAAAATTCATAGTTAACTTCTCACAAAATCTTTACTAAGTTTTCAAATCATAACTTAGTTTTCAAAATTTCCAAATTTCTCTAAAATATTCTAACGCCTTAAATTTTCAGAAAATTTTGCCAGCGTCTCCTTTGCGTGGCTCGATCCGAAAAAAAAAAAATGACAGTGTATATATATCACAAATATACATCTCATCAAGTGATGAGGCATCCCGTAGGGAAAAAATGTAAAAGTACGATATTTAATCCGAGATATGTACCTTATATATTTTTAGCGAGCGTATACGGCTAATATAGCGCGAAAGCGAGCTCCAAATGCGAAGCAACGCCATCCGCACCTACTAAACACTCAACAAACCATATGAGAACATGTAGATATGAAAATATAGTCAATATACATCATATAGCAACATAATACTACATATGTCAACATAGCAAATGCAACAAACAACAAATGCATTCAGAAGCAACAATGCAACCATCAAACCATCATCATCCAATAAACATCCAACAAATCCATACCGAATCAATATTCATTCATTTCTCATTAATATTCATTGAATTGGTTTTCAATTTACTCACATTTGATTTGCTAATATTGGATTTAACTAACATTCATTCATTTGTTTCCAATTAGTTTACATTCACTAATTTACATTCATGTTGGTTCATTTTCAATTTGAATCAAATTCATTTCTATTCAAATTTACATATTATCAATTTGAATTTAATCACTTTGCTTCCAATTTGTCGATTCAATTTCATTAACCCTTAATGAATTACACGAAATCAACTAACAATCAATCTAACAACCAATGTATAACCAATCATAACCAAATTTATTCAATTTACATTTCTTTACATTCAATTTGGTTCAACACTTTAAGTTTCAATTTGTTGATATTAAATTGATTTCCATTCAATTATTCAATTCCTTTAGCTTCTAATGAATTAACACTTATATTCATTGCTTCATATCAATTATTTATATTCAATTGATTGACATTCAATCCATTTATTAATTCAATTGCTAATTCATTTTAACAAATAAAATTGAATTTTATATAACTCAAGTTCACATTCATTTAATAAATTCACTTTATTAATTTCTTTGATATCAAAATAAACTTCACTTCAACATCACTTAAGTTATTTTCCAATTTCAAACAGCATTTGTTCAATTTAACTTAAGTTTCCACTTATTAACCCAATTCAGATTTTGTTTTTCCTTAACAAAATTCATTTAACTTTTTTTTTTCCAAAATCAAATTTCATCAATCATTCAAATTTATATCACATTTGACTTAACAAAATGGTTTAATCATTTTATCATTTGGTTTTGCTTACATTTTCTCACTTTCAATAGGTTATACAACTTATATATTTAAACTTCCAAATCTGATTTAATCTATTTAACTTTCTTTTAGTTAAATTTCACATCATATTTCATTATGCTACTCAAATTCATTAACTTTACCAAATTAAATCTATTATCTCATATCATAAGTATAAATCTTATTTCACTTATATTTATCACTTCAACTTGGATTTTAAATCAAAATTGTTTATCACAACAAAACTTCAATTTCAATTTACTATGGGTAGCAAATCAATCACACAGAAACTCGAAAATGATACTGATGATGCTGCAGTCATCACCCTTATTATTTCCAACAACAATAGTGAATTTAGTGCTTTAAATTCTTTCAAAAATTTCCTTGATTTATGAATCACATTACAAATCTTTTACTTATAAAATTTCACTATTTATATATATAAGATTATTTCACCATTGTAAATCATATCAATTATAACTTCACCTTTTATAATTTATTTGCTTATACAATTTCTTTTACATTTGTTGTTTTATTTGGATCATTCAAACAACTTTTATTAACTTATATATATTTACATTTTCAAAAACCAAACAATCAATTATATAGACTTTAATAATTTTCGAAAAATTATTTCTTTATATACAAAATAAAATCGAGGTAAAATTATTTCATTTACCCAATTTAAAACAATATCGTGCCGAATTGTTCTGAACAAGTGTTTAGAGATCCCTATCGATAGAGTTGTACAGACTATACCGACCAGAATCCATATACCACTCAACAAATCAATCATCACAATATAAAACAATTTTATATTAATTAACAAATACGCACTCGTATCTATTATTACACTCAAACTCATTCTAGAGTACTACTGACTCTATCTCTAATGAGTAACACCCAACAGAGCAGGGTTGTCGCTTAACCATATGCTCTGATACCAAATGTAATAGCCCGCTTTTCTGTACCCTTTTTAATCGACACTAATCTCCATCGATTTACTCAAGGTGAACGAAAAACCGAACCATTAGAGTTTTAAAAGAAGAGGTAGAAGAAAAGATAGAAGAAAAAGAAAAGAAGAACAACAGAACAACATCAGAACAGAAACAATATCAGAATATCACATATCGCAGTGGAACAATATATAATAGATAATCACTAGTCTTTTAAAACAAAGAACTATATCTTTTCATACATACATCAATCAGAGTCAATATACAACAATAGACAGTTATATAAACTTGTCCTCATACAGAATACACAGCGGAATAAATACTATCAGATACAAATACTACATCTCGTCATCCAGCTTATCTCCAAAGCTCCAGAATATCCAGAATAACCTGATAACATAACTCTAGGCCGCCCGTGTGGAAATTGGTGGGCACCCAGAGTTTAGAAGGGAACAATAAACTCCGAGTCAGTCATGGTGACTGGTGTGAGATCGTAAACAGTTATTTTTCACAAAGAGAATAAAACAAATTTGCAATGCTTTTGGAAAATGAAACTACCATAAGACCTCCCGCCACACACACAATGCAAACGCAGAATTGGAGGAGATTTCTTCTTATGATAGTCAAAGATGCTTACTACGCAAAATCAAATCTTTTTGATATTATTATTAGTGCATAGTGTAGAAAAAATTTCGAAAGTATAATATTAATCTTAGCCAACATACGACCAGTATCGTATGCCTACTATAGCTACTATGTTCAATAGCAGGTTACCGCCACATTCCATAGCAGGTAATACAACCAAAACCGTACCAGGTTCGTATTGTTTCTTTGGATTTTCCAACAAATGGTCAGGCTAAGGAACTTCCTTTCCTCCTGCCGAATGGGATCGCCTCTGGCTGGACGTCCCGAGAGACAAACTGCTCTCTGCCAAACAAGGCCGGGTAACCCCTGTAACAGGTAACTCACGAATATGTCATCACCCGGTCCTTTGGGACCTTTATCCGAGCGCTCGATATCCAACATCACACATCATAAAGAAAGTGTATCCACATGAGTAAGTATCTGGGCTCCATACCATGATACCACCCCTTTCCAGAAGGAAATGACATACCCTAAAGGGCGCGACCCTCATAACCTTGTCGCAACATTCCTGTTTCGACCATTTCCGGGGTGTGAGGCTCGACGAAGTCTCGTCCACAAAGCTACGCTTTCTCAAAAAGTCCTGCTTCGGGTCAAACAAAATGATCAACCTATGATCATTAAGATATAAGATCAAACAAATGATCATATCACAAATGATCAAACTCTGATCATTTTACAGCAACACTTAGTATGCCACGTTACCAAATTGGGATATATCGCTGATGAATTTCAACTACATAACCTCTGAGCTCGTACGTCTCAGAGAAGGGTGTTAAGCTAAGAGAATAAATTCTCCGCCACCAACAGATATGTATTTGAAAGAAATCGGCTTTATATCTCAAAGTGTAATGTCAGACACACAATCCATATAAGTCTGTTCCGGGATTGAACAGAACCGAAGGCACTTCTCACGAAGCCCTTGCATATCCGGATAAATTTCTAATCACGTCCGGACTTCCCGTCACTAAGGGTGATAAAACCTCTAAATCGGAGATCAGCCGATGTAGAGTAACTCGACGGTAATCCTTCCGTTTTCAAAAATATCCGGTCTTCAACACCGGTCTTCGAATGCAATTCATAATGACGTATCACATATTCGGAATGGGTTATACGACCCCATGGTCCTTTCCCGGCTAACCCGAATAGTGAGCATTTACTTTAAAACAAGTGTGGCATTCAAATTCATCCAATTCACAACAAATACCATTCAAGGTAATTATTGATAGTCGGTTATTTAACTATCAATAAAGATGCGCTACATCATCAGATTCCAAATAATTTCCCGAATTATTTAATTTCCAAAAATATCTTTACTAGATATATTATTTTCCACACTTAACCATTTGAAAACAATTTCAAATATTCACTTTTCAATTTATCTTTAAAAGATAAAAACTCAAACAGTTCATTTCACATTGGAAAAGCATTTCCATACTTATTTAAAAATAAGTATTTCACAAATCTATTTATTTTCAACATTTGAAAATATTCGATATACTTAAATCAAATTAAGTATATATTCATTCTTTTAAGGAAAACATTCTCTTAAGCACATTTATTTGAGTCAAAACGAATGTTACGTAAAACATCGTTACGACGACTCAAAATCACTAGTATAGGGATTCGGACTTTAAGATAGATATATAAATCCCAATACTACATAAAAAAAAAACATTTCCTTTCGGAAATCATTTACTATAACAACAGTGTTATAGTCCACCATTTCTTATTTCTCGAAAACGTCTATTTCAACAATAAATGTTGAAATCTATGATTTCGATATTCAATACATTTTAAACCATCGTTTAAAACAATTAACTTCATTTTCAATGTCACTTTCCCAAAACAATATCCATTTTGCTTAACAATATATTCACTGTCCAAAATCGTGAATATACTTCACTAACCACATTTCAATATTTTCTATACATTTTTATTTCAATGATTATCCACTACCCAAGATCGTGGATAAAATTTCCTTAATAACTTCTATATTACATTCATCAAATTTGATTGATTTCAAATTCATAAAACAACGTTTATAAATTCACCTTTATATTTTCCAACAACTTCGATTTATAAAATTCTCCTTTTATTAACTTCAAAAATTACTTATCAAAATAAGTGATTTCAGATTTATAAACAACGTTTACAAATCACATTTATACTTCATAACAATTTCAACTTATGAAATCATTTCATTTAGCAATTTCTATTTATATCCCAACTAAGTGCAAAAATCTACTTTATAAGTAAATTACTTATAAATCGTTTATTCTACAACATCTATTCACTTTATAACTTCACGTTATAAATCTATTAATTTCATTCACTTATGAAATCCTTTTATACTTCTTTTTAACACTTATAAAAATTCGTTTTATAAGTCCAATATTTTGATTTATAAAATATCAATTTTTATAAATCTTTCTATACAAATCGTTTATAGTTATTCAAAAATCCCAACTTAAACCATTTTATAAATAAATCGACTTTTATTTTAAAAATGACACTTCAGTTATAATTTTATAAATAAATCGATTCAATAATTCCATAAAACGTATATTTTCAAAAATCACTTTAAAAACCCTTTTTAAAATAACAGTCGTTATTTTTACATTTCAAAACTGAATCCGATGATGCAACAACACCAATCAGTCCATCACAACAGTCAATATCATATATCATCATATGATAACAGAATATATCACAATATCTGTAAATAAATAACTACTAGTGAGGAATCCAGTTGGATCCCTCCAACCTGTTTCCCTGCATCCAAAGATGTTAGCACAATACCAATTCCGCTCCAGTACGGAATTATCGCGGTATATGGGTTTTATAAAAATCCGCTTACTAACGGCGCAATAGGGTCTCATCCGCTATACGAGGCGGGAAATCATCAATCCAATATATACATATGCCAATATGTATATATTGCCATATATAGATATATATCCTACTATATCTAATATCACATCCAAACAGTCAATCATCAATCAATAACTGTAAATAAAAAAAAATCCACTTTCATTTGAGTGAGAAGATCTCACCGTGATTTTAATTCTGATTTCAGCGTTTATTTCGAATAAAATTAAACGGGCGTTTACTTTTACCCGAAATTCAAACTAGCTCCAAATGGCTCCAATTCAGTTCCATAGCGAAGAGCTCGACAAAACGAAGCCAACGCTTTTCGTTTCGTCACAATCCGACCTCGTATGACAAAGATACGATTTTGCAAAGTTAATACGGTTTATTATAAAATAATTTACAACTTTATTTCAATTTTTTTCAAACCATACTCCATCTGGCCGTAGATTTTGAATTCCCAGATCTAGGCCACTCATTCTATTTCTTCCCTGTTCCACGTGAAAGCTTCCCAGACCGAAGAACCTAATGCCACGTTCGAATATCCTTGAGGCCGAGCCACCACACGCGACCGGAAGTTGATCAATTTCCACCACCCCGAAGCCCTTCGCGTGAGCCACTCTCGGCTGTGATAGCTCGAAGCTCGGTCGAGCCATTAGCACGAAAAACGATGGTGAACGACCAGAGAACGCGGCCAGGTAGCACCTCCAATTGACGACGATAGGTCGAATCACCCGTTAGATCTACTCGTCTCTCCAAACTCTACAACATCCTAGTTGAAGTCGAAGTCTATCGGGGAGTGGATGAGGAGATAATTGAGGGGGAACGATGGAAGACGCCGGCCATTGATAATGAGGGAGGCGGCTGAAGATATTAGGGCAAGGGTTTGCTTAACAACGTATATATATATGTATATATATAATAATATTAAATTTATTTTAAAACGACTTTTCCAAACGATCTCCAAATCACACGTGCCGCCTGACGTTCGTAAGGTTTACCCCGCGTTCCGAACACAATGGAACGTGTTTCGGAGGCTAATTCGGTCATCTGTGCGAGTTACGGAAATAAACAGTCAAATTTAAATCAAATCGATTTAAACCGATTTCGATATGTTTTGGCTTGCCTCGGACAAACGATAAACCCGATCGACTTGAAATTTGAAATCTTACAATAATATCACATTACGGATCCGATGAAACTGGTTTCGTCGAAATCCGACACTGTTTGAAAAATGACTATTTTAACTCGATTTTCAATTATCTCTGGAATTTCAATTATTAATTTATCGATTTAATTATCAAATTAAATCCAATATTCGAAAAATAAATCATTCGACTTCTTAATTCCACTTATTAATATTTAAAATTAATTAAATATTCGAATTTTAATTATCAAAAATTCTAGGTCGTTACAACCCGGCTTTTAATTTCAAACCATTTTGGAATCTCCAACATCTCCAAATCACATTTCTCAAAATTTTAAACCAATCCTGGTTTTTAATTCCAACAAATTTCCTTTGGAAATTTCAAAAACAACTAGCTTTTCTGAATAAATCAATTTGGCAGCAATTCGTCACTCAGGAGTTCGAAAATAAATTCTGAAGATGCGGCCGTCATCCTCCGAATTATTTCCAGCAACTGAAATGAATTTATTGCTACATCCCTTTCAAAAATTTATTTGAAACAATTTCCCTTCCAGAAATACTTTCCAAAATAATAATGCTAGTGTTTATCTTCAAAACACTTTGAAAACACTTCCAAATATCCAGGGTTTAAATTTACCATTTTGATTAAATCAAATTTTAACTATAATTCATTTGTACAATTTTATATTTATACAAATTTCCGTTGGTTATGTAAATCATTCTGATTTTACAATCTTACCATATTTTTTCTTTCAATTTTATTTGTTAGAATATTTTAATCCAAACATCCAAATATATAATAATTTACAGAAATATTTCTTTTATATCAAAATACATTTTTCGGGTAAAATTATTTCATCTACCCGTTTCAAAACAATATTGTGTCGAATTGTTCTATTTAAGTGTTTAGAAACCCCTTCGATACAGTTGCGCAGACTGTGCCGACGAAGGTTCATATGCCACTCAATAAATCAACCAACACAATTTAAAACCATTTTATATTCACTAACAAATACGCGCTCATATCTATTAATACACTCAAAATTCCCACCAGAGCCAAGGTTATCGCCAACCTTTGCTCTGATACCACTGTAACGACCCGACTTTCCAGTCCCGGAAAATCGGACCATTTGTGTTAAAGAAGAAGAGGTAGAAGAAGAAGAAACAGAAAATCAACAACAGAATCTCACATCCCAGCGGAATAAAATATAATATATACAAAACAGATCTTTACTCAAACAGAAAAATATATCTGTTTATACAATATATTTACAGAATACATCATCAGAGTTCATCACATCAATGACATACATCCAAATACACAGCGGAACAATAAACAAATACGGAAGTACGTATCGCCATCCAGCTCGTCTCTTGAGCTCCACAGCTACAATCTGAACCTGTTTATCTCGGTCTGACCCGAGCATTATATAAAACAACACCCGAGTCAGTCTGGAATACCAGCGTGAGAAAATCACACTCAATTTGATTATTAAAGTTTCAAAATCCTTTGAAAAACAAAAGCATCTCGTAAGACCACGCCACAAATAAACATGTCGGGTTTTTACCTTACGATAGCTAAAACACTTTTTATAAAATCCTCTGATATTATAATAGTGTCTATTTACAAATACTTATTCAAATAGCTGAAATTGTTACATGATTAAATTCCAGCATACTAGGTATACAAACAAAACACGTACAAGGCACGTAGGGAGAATGGATTTCCAACGAATGACTAGGCATTGGGGTACCACCTGTCACAGTACGTGGCCTAGATCATAGTACCGAGGAGTACGCCCGCTCCCTGCAACACAAGGCCGGAATCACCTATGGGCAATTCCGAATATGATCACCCCACGTTGGGATCAGCAACCGCACCACTAAGCCGAAATAAAAAGGAACATCTAGACAGGGATGACCATACTCTCCAGTGAGGGCTACCCACGAAGCCTTGCTGCATAACCCCTGATTTTCAGTCATTCCCGGTTGATGAGGCTTGAGGCTAAACGTTACCTTCAGAACGTTTCACTTAGAATGCCCATCGTCCCCTGACGATGTCCGAAAGCATTCATCCATACAAGTCCGTTCCGGGTCCGAACAGAACTGATAACACTATCCCCTTATCAATATTACCTTCGTTTCCCCACGAAACGTACAAACCGGATCGAAGTGGTTTTCGAGTCTCCAGACCTAGAATCCCGGTATACGAAAACCCGATCCCGGTCTCTTCGAAACGATCAGCGCATTTGGCCAATATTGATAGTCGGTTGTTTAACTATCAATTAACATCCATAACAACCATCAACAATCAATAATTTCTCCAAATTATCTATTTTTCCCAAAATATCTTCACCAAATATTATTTCCCTTTCCAATCCCCATTGGAAACAATCTCAAACTAGATTCCTTTCACGGAATAATTTTCCAAATATTTATTTTCACTGGAATACCAAGTACAAACCATTTTAGATTTTTAAAAATAAATTTTAAAACTCTTTATTTTAAATATACTTTATAAAACACTTTTTTAAACTGCTTTAATACTTAAGTTAAGATATATATTTAAAAACATTTAAAATAAAACCACTTTTAAAAATATAAACAAATTTCCTTTAAAACATATTATCAATTCACTTTTATATCTACTACAATAATAGTTTTGAAAAATACTTACTTTTGAAATTTACATTTAAAATAATAGATTTTCTGAAGTATGATTTTTAAAATAACAATAAATCTTTATCAAATATTTAAAATTTCTTTAAAACAAATTGTACTTGGCTATCCAGAAAATACTTCTCTTCCCCTTCTTTTAAAATAAATCATTATTTATTCTTAAACCAATTCTCCTTCCCTTATAAATTCCCATCCTGAATTTATATTTAAAATGCCCACCGACATTTATTTCACTTTATAAACCCAGTTTATAAATTTCCAAATTCTCATTTCTCTTTAAATTTCCAATTCCAAACATTTACATCAATTCTACAATTGATTTCAAATTTGCTTTACTTTGGAATAAAATTTCCTTGTTTACTTTAGTTATTTCAAATACAATACCCCTTTAAATTTTATTTCTCATTTGTGAATTTAAAACCCCCTTTTAACTGAAAAATACCTATTTTAAATTCCCAACATTCCTTATTTACAGTTTTAATTAAATTAAATTATTAAATTAAAAGTAATTCCTTTATTTCTCTAAACCAATATTACTTGAGTTTTCTAATCTTTATTTCTCCTTCGTAAATTTAAATTTCTTTTTCCTGTATTTACTAAAATTCCAATTCTCTTTATTTTATCTTATTTACAATTCACTTTTAAATTTATTCCAATTTACTTAAATTATTATTCTTTATTTTCTTCCAAAATTCAATTCCATAGATTTTCAAAATTTATTATACTGGGAATTCAATCAACCACAACATCCAATATCAAATCATCACAGGATATCAATATTCAGATCACAGAATAATAAAATAAATTTTTGAGGAATCCAGTTGGATCCCTCCAACCTGTTTCCCTGCATCCACAGACGTTAGCACAATACCAATTCCACTTCGAGGTGGAATATCGCGGTATATGGGATTTAAATAAATATCATCCGCTATTATGCGGCGCATAGGGTCTCATCCGCTATATAATGCGGGAATATCAACAACTCCAATATATACATATGCCAATATGTATATATTGCTATATACTACTATATATAGTATCACATCAAACCAAATCAATCATTCAATCTATTATTTAAATTTAACCATTAAATTTAAATTAAAATTCAGCTGAGTGAGATTAACTCACCTTTGATTATTGTTGATATTTGCAATCTGTTTCCATTCCAGACTAGTTTTCTTCATGATTCTAGACCTTGCCAAACAATTATAAAATTTTATTAATATTCGAAATAAATTCGAACAGTTCGATCCACCATTTTAAAATTCTAAATTCAGCTAATAATTTAGTTTTAACTTAACGATTAAATTTTAAACAAATTTCCTTTCAAACAATTTCCTTAGTAACAAAAATAATTTTAATAGTTTTATATAGATTTCCGAAAAACCTGATTTTATCTAAACTTCTAATATTACATCCTTCATTTAAGAAATTCTTTTAATCGTTTATAACTAAACATATAAGTATAAAATATCAGTCAATAGAAAATGACTTTCCTTGATAGTTCTGTACGTTTTTTTTTATTCATTTCATATTTAAATTAAATTGAATAAAATTTACATATACCTTCCTGCCCACGAATGAACTCGCAGATGCCATTGACGAACCACGCCGTCGATCGACCATCCAAGCTGCGATCGAACCACTGCCATACGTGAATCCAAACCCTAGCCTACCATACTCGAACGCGGCCGCCATCACTTATCACATGTGCTACCATCCAGATGACGACGATCCTCACCACCACTCGCGAGTACGTTGCTCGCCGCCCTACGCGACCTCCATCAGTCTCGAAAATCAAGACTTCGCCGTTCCAGATCGCAAGGCCATCCCTCCTTTATGCCGCAGCGCACGCGAGTGCGAGCAACGGCCAATCCTAGCTGGAACACACGGCGACCCCCCAATTTGATCGAAAAACTATCGCCGAGCTCTCTCGTTTCCCCCTAGACTGCTCCGATTTGAAAGTGGAGGAAATAATTTCACAATCGATATGAGTTTTTGATTTTAGATTCTCTTGTTCCGCCGTTTAAAAATTTGAAAGCAGTTGGGTTTTTTTTTCTTTGAGGTAAGGAACGAAAGTTCCCTGTGGACAAAAATGGAGAGAGGGGAGTGCGAGTTACTCCTTGATGAAGTATACGATATTTAATCCTGTGAGTGACAGATTTAAAAATTGAAGAGAATGGAGGCGTGTTTGAGAAGGAACGAGATGTTAAAGGCGGCCTGAATTGATCTTTGTCTGACTTGATTTGATTTTATAAAATTTATTTAATTTTCAAAATATCTCCTTTAGCAACTTACAATTTTGAAACCCCATCAAGGCATGCCGCTAGGCGTTCATAAAGTTATACCCCTATTTCGGACAAAATGGAAAAGGTTTCGAGTCTTAATTCGATCGTATGGAGAAGATAGCTTTTTTGGACCGACTATTTAAATTAAATTCGATATTAATTTCAGCGCGTTTATATATCGTACGCTCACACAACAACTCCAAACGCTACGAAAATTGAAATCCGTTAATAATACAATATTACGGATCCAATGGAACTGGTTTCGTCGAATTCCGAGACTGTGCCTCGGAAGGCTATTTTTAAATTCAATTTAAACGATATATTTTAAAAACTGAACAAAACACTTTTAAATTCAATTTTAAAAGTTTCATCACCTTCAATATTAACAATATAAATTTTCTGAACCTTTAAACTATTTTAAACAGGCTCAAAACTCAGGATTCTCTATTTTACTCTTTTTCCGATTGTTTAATTCAATAATTAATCGTCCAACAAATACTGTATATTTGAAATTAAAGTTAAAATTTAACCTTCGAATATTTAAAATAAATTAAATATTCTCATTTCAAATATACAAAAATTCCGGGTCGTCACAATGATGCTGATTTTGGAGGATGTCGAACGGATCAGAAGAGTACTAGTGGTACTTTTCACTTTATTGGACAATCTTTAGTATCTTGGTTTAGTAAGAAACAAAATTGTGTTTCACTTTCGACCTGTGAAGCAGAATACATCTCTGCTGCTTTAATATGTGCTCAAGTAATCTACATACAGCAAACACTACAAGATTTTGGAGTACAACTTTCAAATTCAACAATTTACTGTTATAATACAAGTGCAATAAATTTATCATAAAATCCAACAAATCAATCTAGAACTAAACACATAGATATAAAACATCATTTTCTCAGAGATAATATAGAAAAAGACATTATTTCATTAGAATTTGTATCTTCAGAAAATCATATAGCTGACATATTTACAAAACCTTTAAATGAAAATATATTTATAAAATTACGTCGAGAATTGGGTATTATATCTTTACATGATTTATAAATTTTTTTTAATTTTTAAGAAAAATATTTTTTTTGTCAAAAATTGTTGATGCTGGCACTCGAACTCGGGTTCCTAGTATGGAAGTTACATGTTTTTCCATTATGTTATTATATTTCTTGTTACACTAACTACTATCTTCCTCATATTACCTGAATGGTTCTTATATCTTAACCTTTTCCTACCTCATATATGTTTCTGGCCATAATCGTTCAGGAATTTTCATTCTCAAACCTTATTTACCTAAAAATAGTCTTTATTTCTGTATATAAAGGCTTATAACTCATCCCTTTTCACATCATCATTTCTCAACACAATTTTTCTAAGCTTAAGTTTTATTATTATTTCTTTCTACAAACATCAACACGTCTTCACAGGATGAATCCAATCAATCATCCATCATTTTCAGCACACCTTCCTCTGAATCGTCAAAACAATCCAACAACTCCACTCCGGTTTATATTCCAGTTAAAATTACTCCATCTCCTACTTATCATACTGGATATATTCCTCAAGGAAAATGAATTAAACGTAATTTACGTTTTGGTTCTCCATCCATAAAGGAGAAAATCGATGATATTCATCATTACCAGAGAGAGACTCCGGAACTGCAGCGTGAACTATATTATGAACAGAAAGTAAATGCTAAGCGTTTAAGTTTTCTGGAACAAGTCGCGTTAAAGTTTTGCTGGTCTTCATCGAAATAGTGCGTACATCAACCTTCACCTCAACGTTCTCAAGCTCCTTCGAATTCTTGGGAACGAAGCCCACAACGTCCCTATGTGTCACCGAACTCCTGGGAACGTAGTAACGTTTGGTCACCAATCCAACCATTACAAGAAATAACAAAGATTGAACCGCACTCTGACGACTCTCACTCTTCTAGAAATTAGAGTTTTATGTATATTGTTTTTGAATGAATGTTGTATTTTTATATGTTTTATATGCTTTAAAATAATGTTTTTAATATATAACAATTATAAAAGTTTTAATGTTATTTTGTTTTTATAAGAAAATCTTCAAGTACAAAGGTTGAAAATGCATATAAGCACAGTTTCAGTCGGCTCAACCAGTCATCCCAGTCGACTTAAACTTCAATGCAAAATTTTTTATAAGGAATTTCAGTCGTCTGCCTTAGATAATTTAGTCGACTGAATTGGGGCTTTTTCAGGTTATTTGATGTGGGAAAAATTCCTCTGCACATTAGTCGATTGAATTTTAATTCCAGTCGACTGAACATTCTTGAGATTTGAGAATTTCAAGATTTCAGTCGACTGATCCTATATTTTAAGTCGACCGAATTGATCATTTTTTAGGAAAAATCTTTTGGGTCGAAAACCTATAACATTCAGTCGACTGCCCTAAACCATTCGGTCGACCGAATTGATGTTTTCTAGTTTTTTAAAATAATATTACACAAATCCCAATCCACCTTTTCACCAACCATATAAATACACCTCCTTCATTCCAAAACCCTACCCCATTTCTGAAAGCAAACCCTAGCCCCCATTATCTTCAATCCAATTTTCTCCTACCTTAAATCAACTCAAATCTAATGGACCCTAAAACAAAATGAGCTCCACAATCATCGGCCGGACCATCCGAAAGCCAAATTAGGTCATGGCTTCACGATAAAACAACCGTCACCCGTTTCAATGCCTTGAGAAGCTCCCGAATCTTCGATGGCTCTTTTGTAAATTATCCGGACTTCAATGCTTACACCATTCAAGAAACGGTGAAAGCAAGCAGTCTTGAAAGCTTGATTAGTTTTGCGGCCAAAAACGTCAAGATCTACCCCCTCCTAATCAAACTCTTTTTCGCCAATATGAACTTGGATCACCAAGATCCAAGAAACAAGGACATTGCATTTGGACACTAGTTTGCGGCGTTCGAATCTACCTTCCTCTCCAACGTATTGGTCACATTCTCCATTGTCCTTCCGAAGGAGTCGACATTAATGACGTTGAAGTCGACATGGACAACCGCGATGAGGTCTCTCATCGTTTCCTCTCTGACGACAAGATTGTTATCAAATCCGTCGCCTTGCGACCAAAGGCACGGATCCTTCATCGTGCTCTCATCCATTCCATTCAACCTCATACCAGTAGTTACGAGAAAGTCTACAAGGAAGACTTCCAAGCCCTCTATGCCATCCACTCCTCTTAAAACGTCAATTGGACTAGAGTAATTCTTGATGAATTCCTCACGGCTAATCACAAGAGGAGCTACAAAACAATCTTCTATGGAGCCTACATTATGCGGATTCTCATGAAATTTGGTGTCATCATCCCTGATGCCGATTTCGTTACTTTCGGTGAGCTAAAAACTAAGACGTTAAGTCTTATAGGCTTTCCAAAACGCCAACCGCCTCAAGAAATAATTAACTTCCAACAATGGATGGCTAATCGGGCTCAAGGGATTCCGCAACCCCATGAGACTCATATCGACTCCTCCTCCTTTCAACCTTCCCACCAAGTCGAAGAAGAAGAAGACGACGACATCATAGAGCTCCATGGTGATTTTCCTCCAAAGCAAGGTTTAATCTCTGTATCTAGGAATCAAAGAAAGCTAAATCGACGTTTGGTCAACATCGAGAAAACTGTCGTCAAGACCAATAAGAAGCTCAACTCCATCAAGGGCTTCTTAAATAAAATTTGGAAAAAAATCTCTTGCACCGGCTCTACTTCCACAAGTGTTGCCGAAAATCCTGCACTCCTTTCTGTTGGACAACATCCGAGGAGGAAGAAGAGAAAGAGGAAGAATCTAATAGCGAGGAAGTTTAGTCCATTTTTCATCTTATGCTTATGTATGTTTTTCTATTTTTCTGTTTGTCATGATGTATCCATGAACAACTACTGTTATGTATGTTGTTTGTTTTTAAATCAATGTTGTTCTCTTAATGTTTTGTTAAGTAATATGTTGTTTGATTTCTTTTGTTCTTGATTCACATTATTCATGTTTACCATGTTATCATTGTTCAGTAATATTGATATTCATTCGTATTCTCATGGTCATACAATTGATATTCCTTTTGTCGATGACAAAGGGGGAGAAATAGGAAAATAAGCAGGTAGTTCATTGATTCAACGGGAGTTTTAATTGCTTTTTATAAATTTTATAAACTTACATAGTTGTCATCATCAAAAAGGGGGAGAATGTTAGAACCTTGTATTTTGATGTTTTGATCATGACAACTATATAAGTATATATTATATGAACTAACCAAATTTGCAGAAGAAAATGCTATTCTACTCGACGATAGATCGAAGACCAAGATTTCAAGGCGAATGTTTCAAATTTTATAATTGGTTTGAGTATAATCTAGTTAGTAGTTAATCAATGTTAAAATCTCTCCTAAGTGGTATATGCCCACACACATGGTTTAAAATTACTTTCAAAATCATATACTGTAACGACCCGATATTTTGGACCATTCGCATCCATTATAAGTGTATAGGTAGACACTCATGCCGGAGTTGAATTGCTCAAAATACCGCGTTGTTAATTTAAATTTGGCAAAACTGAACATATACAGTAAATAAATAATCAGAGATCACAGACACAGAGTAATAAATGCAGCGGAAATAAAAGAGATAGTAGTTCATGAAGCTACTATATAAATGTATAAGATACATCAGAGTTTACAACAGAAGAGTAATACGATACATCAGAGTTAAACCAGATACAACGGAAGAGTAACACGATACATCAGATACAAATCAGAATACATCACTGGAATCATCGAATACTGAAAGCAGAATAGATGGCTGGATCTTCAAGCAAAGCTCCAACTCCAAAGGTGAGTCTCGAATACTGGTACACTCAGTCTGACCCGAGCGTAAAGCAAAAACACAAGACACTCGAGTCAGGATTAACATTCTTATATTAATAAATCCAACTCAAGTGAAATAGCAATTGAAATACAAGTAACTCAAAGGATGTTTGGAATAACCATCCTTTAAGGATCCGTTAAACTATCTACTAGGTAGTAGTGTACGATAAGTAGATAATGTCTATCAGTAATATAAAGATATCAAAATAGCGTTAAGTCATGGCCCATTCCACCCTTAACACATTTTATTCCCAAAAGCATATACAAGACCGTAGTTTCCCCAAAACCGGAAGTCACCAGAGGGCAATCCATATACTAAAGGTACAAAACAAATTCGTAGTGGTCGCGAATAAAGGGATACAAGTATGACAAGGCACATGAGGCAATACCCAAGGTAGTGATACTACCATTCGCCTGATCCGGACTGGTGAGAACGCAACGCCGCAGCGCCCGCAACACCGTGAAACAACACTCCCAAAATCAAGGGTGCACCAATCGACAACAAGTAATGAGTAGTTCGAAGAAGTGTGTCCACTTGAGGTAGCTGACCTCCATTGGCCCGGCACGGCTCCTGTTTTAGTCATTTCCAATTTGACACAAGTGTCAAGGCTATCCATTATCGTTCTCTTTCTTCAGTCATCACGTACATCAATCCAACCACTTCATTCTGGATCATCACTCCGCGTATAATTATTAAAGTGGTTTTCGGTTTAGATAGAGAGTATATCCATAACCGATTCCGGTCTCTTTAATAACTTCCGTAATTATTACACCGATTGGTCGTTTAATATATTTCAAAACCAAATCAATTTCAATTCAATTAGAATTCGTAAATCAACATTTCATTTGTCTTTCTAAACCAATTTCCAATATTTACGTTTCAAAACTTCCAAATTCACAATTTTAAAATCTTATAATTCAATTTCAATTTCTATTTTAAACAATTCAAATATTGATTCAAATTCGTATATAAGTTTCATTCCGAAATCATTTAAATTAATTTAACATTCAAACCAATTTAAATCCATTTATCAATTTCATTCAACGTTCGTTAAGTAAATTTTCATTTAAAACAATTTCTGTTTAATTTCCAATTCATTAAATCCATTATTTAAATTCAACTTCCTTATTTCAAAACTTACAATTTGAATTAAATTAAATTCATCAAATCAAATCCTTTAATTTTCAAGTCTTACATTAATTTCAATAAATCACATTTTATTTCTTGTTAAAGAAATTCAATTTCACTTATTTACTTACTTAAATAATTTTCCAAAACTTAATTAATAAAGAAACTCAATTTCAATTATTTACGAAGTAAAATTCACTTATTCAAAAGTTAAATTTCTCTTATCAAAGAATCTAATTCAATTTAATCATTAAATAATTCAATCTTATTAATTATTAAATAATTCAAAACTTAAATATTAAATCATTTCAAAGTTTAATAATTTCAAACTTAATTATAATTTCAAACTTGATTATTAAATCATTTCAAACTTAATTCAATCATTTCTCAAATTAAACAACATTCTTCCATCAATTTCATTGTTAACATTTTGTTTCAGATTATTAATATTAACATTTTCCTTTCATTAAAATTCAAATTTCAACTTCATTTCAAAACCAGATTATTTATTCAAATAAAATCTTCATTTACTTTTAAATCAAATTATTGACCAATCGGGTTTATTTAATTCTCTATCCTAGGTCAAAGTTCAATTTGGGTATTTATCATTTCAATCCGATTCCAATTCAATTCAAAAAACAAAGCATAACAAAGGGAACTTGCAGTGTGATAACTGGGATGGTGTCAAAGTAAATAAACAAGCAATAACAACAAACAATATCAATCCAATAATCAATTCAAATAATCCCGAAATAATCGTATTAATTCGCATTGTTATTTGTGCGAATTAATATAATTATTTCTAGAATCTACACTATCGTTTCATGCAGATTAAAGATTATTCCACAAATTATTTATACGGTTTTTCACTTGTCATTCAATTTACAATTTCATACATCATCAATTTAACAACATACATTCAGTGGTTCAAAATGTAATTAAACAAATCCTACGTGTCAATAAATTCAACAGTTAAAGGGGTCATATTATACAAATGTCAGTTAATCAAATTTAACATTTAGTTATCCTATATCAAGTTCAATTTCATACTGTTTATCATTTTGACATTAACAATTTAACGTCCAATATAAACATCAACAATCGATCAATTATCAGCCAAACTGTATTATCATCGCATAAATAATTAACCGATAATGGTGTCAGATGTCACAGGTGAACTGATACAGATAATAACAGTGTACATATCAAACAGCAGCATGTTTCAATTGTCGTTTCAATTGAAATCAAATTTAATAAATAAAAGAACGTTAATCGTGAGTGAGTGCTCACCTTCCGTGGATAAAGAAATTTGACGACGAAGTAAAAGAAGCTCGAAAAGAGTCGGTACAGCACGAACAACGGACACTGTAATATCGACAAAAGAAAACGATATTAATACAATGCACGTTTGTATATAATTTATAAATTTATATAATGCGCTTACCGACGACGGAGAAAAGAACAAAAGCTGAAGATCGATGCTGCTGCGAAGAAATCAGTTGGTTGCTTCTGCACACAACAAGCGAGGAAAAGTCGGTTACTAATTACTCAACAAATCGATACCGTTCAATTTCATATTTTTTTTCTTTTCTTCTTTTCTTTTTCCCCTCTTTTTTTTTATAAAGAACTCATGCACACATTTAAACAACTCAGGCACACCTATCTCACGCGTAAATCAACATACGCACTCAACACAAACACACGCGCACTCTACACACACGCAGCCTAATATAATAGCTAACAAATCTTAAACTGTAAAAAAAAAATATAAATAAGCCTATATATATGAACAGTCAACAAAGAAACAACTTACAGAAACTTACATATTTCTACAATTTACTAACCGAAAGAAACGAAACACTCTTCAAATATATATAAACTAACATATACTTTGAAATTACAATATATATGCAGGCCTGAACTTAAACAAATGGAAAAATGTAGGCGACTTATACAGCAATCATTACCTTTAGAATATATTAACATGTTGTTACATTAAAACAAAACATGGATGTTAACTTATATATTGAGAACGACTTAATATATATACAATAATATATATATATATATACACGCAAATAACTTTTATATGTTATTATATACGTACGTAACTTATTTCCTTACAAACTCAACAAAATTTATAAGCTTGTATAGGCCTATGCATATTAACAGCAATCTACCTATCACAACACCTATATAGTTCATAGTTTAAAACCCATACATAGGCAACATATACTTACTAATATATATATGAGCACGTACTACAATATATACTCTAAACAACAGGCTAAACATTGCTATAGCTCATATATATTTGAAAGAGGATTTAGTGTAAAACATATATATGCAAAGCTAACTTATAAAACTAAGAAAAAAGGCTACCTGCCACTAGATGGTCGACAGAGAAAAGTGCTAGGGGTTTGAGCAGATCGCCAGAGATGGCAGATCGGCTGCTGTGGTATAGGTCGTGCAAGCGGGCAGGCAGAGGCGTTCGGTGATGGTGGCGAGTCGAGGTCGGGTCTAGGCAGGCGCAAATGAGAAGGGGAAAGGCGACTTGGTTAAGGCGGATGACGTGCGGCTACATCGCTAGCTGCTAGGCCCGCTATGGTTGCAGTTTTTTTCTTAATAGTAGAGAAGGTGGAGGCGGCTTTGACTAGGAGAGGAGGAAAATAAAAAGGGAATAGGAATGGTTTGCAGGCTAATATAATTTGAACGAACTAAAGTAACATTGATTACTTCTCTTTCCTTTCCAAGCCATCGAAGAGGCACCATAAATTATCATTGGAAAACTAAGCTCACAACATAAATTTATGGAATTTTTTTTTTTAAAAGTTCAAAAATATTTGTTCAGAGTGGTTAATTGAATAGACACTGGGAGCAAAGAGTTGAAATTTAGTAACCGATACGGAATGCGTTTCGCACGGTGCAACATACACCGGACTTCGAATTTGACAATCGAATATGCCGTAGAGATCAGCATGACGAGACGGTCAAAACGGTATATAGATATCAGTGGTACAATTGAATTACAAAAATTCGAATTTTCTACTAGCAGAAAATGCAAGAAAAACACTGAAAAATAAGATCGACGGAGCTAAAGAAGTCCGAATTTGGAAAAACGACAAACTGACATCTTGCTCAAAAGATGGTTTAGAATTTTTCTATGTAAAAATATTTAGGTTCCGAAAACATTTTATTTTCATCGCTTTTTAACTGATTAAATTGAAATAAATTTACGCACGAAATAAACTTTCGTATTTTCGGACGAAAATTTACCAGTTGCTATGTTTAACTAGACGCATTCCAAATATCAAATTTATATTTCAAAATTTTATCGTTTTAAAATTTCGCAAAATTTTAACTAATTATGTTATTAAAACAATAAAAATTTACGGGTCGTTACACTCTCCCCCACTCAAAACTTTTCGTCCCCGAAAAGGAACGAGGTAGGAGTATAGAAACAACCAAAAAGAAAACAGATTTTGAAATACAAAATAGCAATTAATTTAAACCATATAAATTCAAATTTATATTAATTGGTATTCAATAATTGATTTATCCATTTGATTTCACTAAAATCAATCTCAACTATTTCTAAATTCATTATCTTATTATCCCATTTTCTTCAATTTACAATTTCTAAAACCATAAATTTAAATAGTCTTTTATTATAATCATATTTTCTTCAACAATTTTAAATTCTTCTTTATTCCAAATTCTTATTAAGTTTATTCCACTTAATATATCTTATTACATATATTTAACCATATAAATTAATTTAAACCATATAAATTTCAATTTAAATTAATTTATATTCATTTTGATTTTAAATTCAAGGCATTTCCATAAGTTGATCTAATTTCAATTTATTAATTCTTTCAAATCAAATTTATTAATTCTTTCAAAACAGATTTATTAATTCTTTCAAAACAAATTTATTTCATTATTAACTGAGTTTACTTATTATCCTATCTAACTCTATTAACATCTTTATAATCAAAATTTAGTGTATAACATTTATTATAAGCACTCAAATTTTATTTATAAATTCAATTTATCTTATATATTATCTAATTACATATTCAACTTCTGAATGATTTAGGTAAGTTGTATTAGAATGCAGTTGAACAATATACAAATAAAATTTTCCCAATTCAATTATTCAAGTTTAAATATTTATTCCAAATTTTGGTTTTATTTATAATTAAAATCATCCTTTAGCAAAATTTAAGAATTAGATTTCCGATTAACTTTAAACAATTTAGAAATATATATAATATTTTTATATCAAATCAAATTAAATTTTAAAATAAGATACCTATATATATGTAAATCAAAATATACTAAAGAAATTCAAATCAAAATATTTTTTTTTTCTCAAAACAAAACCGTAGCAAAGCTACAGAATGGTTTCTCCACTTCGAAACTCGAAAATGAATGTCGATGATGCGGCCGCCATCACCGAAATTATTTTCCAGCGACAAAGAGAAGAGCACTGGTTTCAACATTTTAAAATTCTTTGAAAACGGTTTCTATTTGAGAATACGTTCAATAATATTCATTTCAAAAATTTAAAAACCAAAGCTTGAAATTTTAGGAAATTAAATTCTCAAATTCTAAATTTTAAATTCATTTAAATTTCAAATCAGTTTATAACCCATGTTTAAAAATTCATTTATTTATATTATGCAATAGTCAAAGGTTTACAAAACAATAAATGAAAATCAAATATTATTATTTCTGACAACAATTCATTAACAATTTAATTTTAGAAAACTTATATTTATATATAATATAATCATACAAAACTTTTATTTTGTTTATCAAATTTGAAAACAACATTGTGTCAGTTTGTTCTGTTCAAGTGTTTTGAAAATCCTATCGATAGCGCTGATCAAACGAATCAATTGAAAACCCAAATCAACATCAACAACTCAAACAACACGATATATTTTAAAACATTTTTAAGATTAATTTACAGATACACTTCCTCGCTTGACGATACAAGAATGGATTTCAAAGCAAGGATAGAGATTCAAATTTTGATGGACTTAAATCAAAGAGAATTTCGATTCGAAGATAAGTTCGAAACTAAGATATGATGATTAAATTACAAAGCAGTGAGATTTGATAAGTTTATATAAATTACGGGCTACCTTAACCAGATCGACCGTGACTTCAAGAATAAGATCGTTGTAGAATTCCGAGGTAAATCGACATTCGATCTCAAGAAAAAATTCAGGTCTAGCAGGAGAGAGATAGCATCGTAAACCGAGGATACAGAAATCTCCGGTAAATCAATGCCTATTGTAAAGGAGTTGCACCCCTTTACAAATCATTCGAAGTTTGGCGAGACCGCCGATTCATTATAAGGGTCATTCGAAATGGAGTTATGAGATACTCCGAAATTAGAAGACGAATAGTGAGGGACACGAATGGATTTTGGAACCATAGGGAACGTTCCAAAATTCAAAAGAATTGAGTCAAAAGGAAGAGATTGAAACTAGAATGAGAGTGATTCTGTAAATACATTTACTCTATATGTTAAGTTTTGCCTAGAGCTACCAAAGCTCTGATACCAACTGTAACGACCCGATATTTTGGACCATTCGCATCCATTATAAGTGTATAGGTAGACACTCATGCCGGAGTTGAATTGCTCAAAATACCGCGTTGTTAATTTAAATTTGGCAAAACTGAACATATACAGTAAATAAATAATCAGAGATCACAGACACAGAGTAATAAATGCAACGGAAATAAAAGAGATAGTAGTTCATGAAGCTACTATATAAATGTATAAGATACATCAGAGTTTACAACAGAAGAGTAATACGATACATCAGAGTTAAACCAGATACAACGGAAGAGTAACACGATACATCAGATACAAATCAGAATACATCACTGGAATCATCGAATACTGAAAGCAGAATAGATGGCTGGATCTTCAAGCAAAGCTCCAACTCCAAAGGTGAGTCTCGAATACTGGTACACTCAGTCTGACCCGAGCGTAAAGCAAAAACACAAGACACTCGAGTCAGGATTAACATTCTTATATTAATAAATCCAACTCAAGTGAAATAGCAATTGAAATACAAGTAACTCAAAGGATGTTTGGAATAACCATCCTTTAAGGATCCGTTAAACTATCTACTAGGTAGTAGTGTACGATAAGTAGATAATGTCTATCAGTAATATAAAGATATCAAAATAGCGTTAAGTCATGGCCCATTCCACCCTTAACACATTTTATTCCCAAAAGCATATACAAGACCGTAGTTTCCCCAAAACCGGAAGTCACCAGAGGGCAATCCATATACTAAAGGTACAAAACAAATTCGTAGTGGTCGCGAATAAAGGGATACAAGTATGACAAGGCACATGAGGCAATACCCAAGGTAGTGATACTACCGTTCGCCTGATCCGGACTGGTGAGAACGCAACGCCGCAGCGCCCACAACACCGTGAAACAACACTCCCAAAATCAAGGGTGCACCAATCGACAACAAGTAATGAGTAGTTCGAAGAAGTGTGTCCACTTGAGGTAGCTGACCTCCATTGGCCCGGCACGGCTCCTGTTTTAGTCATTTCCAATTTGACACAAGTGTCAAGGCTATCCATTATCGTTCTCTTTCTTCAGTCATCACGTACATCAATCCAACCACTTCATTCTGGATCATCACTCCGCGTATAGTTATTAAAGTGGTTTTCGGTTTAGATAGAGAGTATATCCATAACCGATTCTGGTCTCTTTAATAACTTCCGTAATTATTACACCGATTGGTCGTTTAATATATTTCAAAACCAAATCAATTTCAATTCAATTAGAATTCGTAAATCAACATTTCATTTGTCTTTCTAAACTAATTTCCAATATTTACGTTTCAAAACTTCCAAATTCACAATTTTAAAATCTTATAATTCAATTTCAATTTCTATTTTAAACAATTCAAATATTGATTCAAATTCGTATATAAGTTTCATTCCGAAATCATTTAAATTAATTTAACATTCAAACCAATTTAAATCCATTTATCAATTTCATTCAATGTTCGTTAAGTAAATTTTCATTTAAAACAATTTCTGTTTAATTTCCAATTCATTAAATCCATTATTTAAATTCAACTTTCTTATTTCAAAACTTACAATTTGAATTAAATTAAATTCATCAAATCAAATCCTTTAATTTTCAAGTCTTACATTAATTTCAATAAATCACATTTTATTTCTTGTTAAAGAAATTCAATTTCACTTATTTACTTACTTAAATAATTTTCCAAAACTTAATTAATAAAGAAACTCAATTTCAATTATTTACGAAGTAAAATTCACTTATTCAAAAGTTAAATTTCTCTTATCAAAGAATCAAATTCAATTTAATCATTAAATAATTCAATCTTATTAATTATTAAATAATTCAAAACTTAAATATTAAATCATTTCAAAGTTTAATAATTTCAAACTTAATTATAATTTCAAACTTGATTATTAAATCATTTCAAACTTAATTCAATCATTTCTCAAATTAAATAACATTCTTCCATCAATTTCATTGTTAACATTTTGTTTCAGATTATTAAATATTAACATTTTCCTTTCATTAAAATTCAAATTTCAACTTCATTTCAAAACCATATTATTTATTCAAATAAAATCTTCATTTACTTTTAAATCAAATTATTGACCAATCGGGTTTATTTAATTCTCTATCCTAGGTCAAAGTTCAATTTGGGTATTTATCATTTCAACCCGATTCCAATTCAATTCAAAAATCAAAGCATAACAAAGGGAACTTGCAGTGTGATAACTGGGATGGTGTCAAAGTAAATAAACAAGCAATAACAACAAACAATATCAATCCAATAATCAATTCAAATAATTCCGAAATAATCGTATTAATTCGCATTGTTATTTGTGCGAATTAATATAATTATTTCTAGAATCTACACTATCATTTCATGCAGATTAAAGATTATTCCACAAATTATTTATACGGTTTTTCACTTGTCATTCAATTTACAATTTCATACATCATCAATTTAACAACATACATTCAGTGGTTCAAAATGTAATTAAACAAATCCTACGTGTCAATAAATTCAACAGTTAAAGGGGTCATATTATACAAATGTCAGTTAATCAAATTTAACATTTAATTATCCTATATCAAGTTCAATTTCATACTGTTTATCATTTTAACATTAACAATTTAACGTCCAATATAAACATCAACAATCGATCAATTATCAGCCAAACTGTATTATCATCGCATAAATAATTAACAGATAATGGTGTCAGATGTCACAGGTGAACTGATACAGGTAATAACAGTGTACATATCAAACAACAACATATTTCAATTGTCGTTTCAATTGAAATCAAATTTAATAAATAAAAGAACGTTAATCGTGAGTGAGTGCTCACCTTCCGTGGATAAAGAAATTTGACGACGAAGCAAAAGAAGCTCGAAAAGAGTCGGTACAGCACGAACAACGGACACTGTAATATCGACAAAAGAAAACGATATTAATACAATGAACGTTTGTATATAATTTATAAATTTATATAATGCGCTTACCGACGACGGAGAAAAGAACAAAAGCTGAAGATCGATGCTGCTGCGAAGAAATCAGTTGGTTGCTTCTGCACACAACAAGCGAGGAAAAGTCGGTTACTAATTACTCAACAAATCGATACCGTTCAATTTCATATTTTTTTTTTCTTTTCCTCTTTTCTTTTTCCCCTCTTTTTATTTATTTTTTATATAAAGAACTCATGCACACATTTAAACAACTCAGGCACACCTATCTCACGCGTAAATCAACATACGCACTCAACACAAACACACGCGCACTCTACACACACGTAGCCTAATATAATAGCTAACAAATCTTAAACTGTAAAAAAAATATTATACAAATAAGCCTATATATATGAACAGTCAACAAAGAAACAACTTACAGAAACTTACATATTTCTACAATTTACTAACCGAAAGAAACGAAACACTCTTCCTCTGTTTATTTCAAATATATATAAACTAACATATACTTTGAAATTACAATATATATGCAGGCCTGAACTTAAACAAATGGAAAAATGTAGGCGACTTATACACTGCAATCATTACCTTTAGAATATATTAACATGTTGTTACATTAAAACAAAACATGGATGTTAACTTATATATTGAGAACGACTTAATATATATACAATAATATATATATATATATATATATATACACACGCAAATAACTTTTATATGTTATTATATACGTACGTAACTTATTTCCTTACAAACTCAACAAAATTTATAAGCTTGTATAGGCCTATGCATATTAACAGCAATCTACCTATCACAACACCTATATAGTTCATAGTTTAAAACCCATACATAGGCAACATATACTTACTAATATATATATGAGCACGTACTACAATATATACTCTAAACAACAGGCTAAACATTGCTATAGCTCCTATATATTTGAAAGAGGATTTAGTGTAAAACATATATATGCAAAGCTAACTTATAAAACTAAGAAAAAGGCTACCTGCCACTAGATTGTCGACAGAGAAAAGTGCTAGGGGTTTGAGCAGATCGCCAGAGATGGCAGATCGGCTGCTGTGGTATAGGTCATGCAAGCGGGCAGGCAGAGGCGTTCGGTGATGGCGGCGAGTCGAGGTCGGGTCTAGGCACGCGCAAATGAGAAGGGGAAAGGCGACTTGGTTAAGGCGGATGACGTGCGGCTACATCGCTAGCTGCTAGGCCCGCTATGGTTGCAGTTTTTTTCTTAATAGTAGAGAAGGTGGAGGCGGCTTTGACTAGGAGAGGAGGAAAATAAAAAGGGAATAGGAATGGTTTGCAGGCTAATATAATTTGAACGAACTAAAGTAACATTGATTACTTCTCTTTCCTTTCCAAGCCATCGAAGAGGCACCATAAATTATCATTGGAAAACTAAGCTCACAACATAAATTTATGGAAATTTTTTTTTTTTTTAAAGTTCAGAAATATTTGTTCAGAGTGGTTAATTGAATAGACACTGGGAGCAAAGAGTTGAAATTTAGTAACCAATACGGAATGCGTTTCGCACGGTGCAACATACACCGGACTTCGAATTTGACAATCGAATATGCCGTAGAGATCAGCATGACGAGACGATCAAAACGGTATATAGATATCAGTGGTACGATTGAATTACAAAAATTCGAATTTTCTACTAGCGGAAAATGCAAGAAAAACACTGAAAAATAAGATCGACGGAGCTAAAGAAGTCCGAATTTGGAAAAACGACAAACTGACATCTTGCTCAAAAGATGTTTTAGAATTTTTCTATGTAAAAATATTTAGGTTCCGAAAACATTTTATTTTCATCGCTTTTTAACTGATTAAATTGAAATAAATTTACGCGCGAAATAAACTTTCGTATTTTCGGACGAAAATTTACCAGTTGCTATGTTTAACTAGACGCATTCCAAATATCAAATTTATATTTCAAAATTTTATCGTTTTAAAATTTCGCAAAATTTTAACTAATTACGTTATTAAAACAGTAAAAATTTACGGGTCGTTACATATACACACCTTAGAAATTAATTATAATAAGTTACTAAACAAAAACCTTTCAACAGGAAGTTTATATGGCAGAAAACACTTGTTTTAGTCGACTGAACAGGAGTGTGCAGTTGATGGAAACATGCACAGGTGCACAAATAACTTAGAAGGTTCAATCGACTAAATACCCCCATTCAGTCGACTGAACCAGGTGTCTTTTCAAAATAAATTTAAAGTCCGAAATTGTTTGAATTTTCAGATGACTGAATTTCTTTCCTCATTCGACTGAATATTCATAACGGCTATTTTCTAAACGGACACACTCTCTATGAACAAAAACAACTTTTAATCCAACAGTTGTTTCTATATCCTTTGGTTGAAACTTTTCACGAATGATTACATCTTTTAAACTCTATATATAGCCTTGAATTCAGTTGTTTAAATAACTTAATTCTCTGATTCTATTCTATATTCTTGCTATCTAATTCTGCCATTTGCTTTCATAAACGCATTCAAATCACTTGCACATTCAAACACAAATTTATTTGTGATTAAAATTACTTCCAGTCTTCATGTACTACATTATATACCACAAAGGAGAAGACTATAGGAAGAGTGTACTCTAAAGACATATCTGTGCTATCTACGGAGCACAATCAGTCAACAAAACTTATTGTATTGTTGAAGTCCTGTTCTGTTGCTCAGGCGGTAGAAGTCCTATTTGGTTGTCTAGGCGGTAGAAGTCATATTCGGTTGCTCAGGCGGTGTAATACCTGTTCCTCCGGGTTCAGTGAGGGTTGATAGTTAAATTCCGGAAGGAGTCTGGGACTGAACGTAGAATGAGAGTTTGAACCAGTATAAAAATCCCTGGTGTCATTTACTTTACTGTTTACTTTTTATATTCATATTCCGCACTAGTAGATAACTTAGATTATATTCCATATTACGATCCATAGCAGCACTTTCAGTTGTCAGTAGCAAAGGGATTAAATATAAGGCAAAGTTTTGAATCTTTTTAAGGAGCATTTGATGTAGTTTATAATGCTAATTAGATTATTTGCCTTTATAATTATTTGTTGTTTTGTTAGACTAAGTACTTAGTTTGTTATTGTTTACTAATTGTAAAAGAAAAACTAACTTGATTGGAATTTGTTTAAAATGAGATTGAAAAGAATATTAATACTTTTTATTAGGGTGAGTACTTTGAAACGTGCCATGAGCGTACATATTAAAAATACCTTCGAACAAATATATAGCTGATTTTAATAATATGATATTTACTTATAGTTTTCGTTGCCCTTTGTTTGATAATTTTCTTGATAGAAACAAAATACATATTTAATTTAAAAAAATATTAGGTTCTAGATTAAAATAATGTAACTATATGCATGCTCATACACATAGTATGTGTGTGATCTTAATTTCTAATACAATATTTTTTTTTCAAAAATCTTTTCAGTATAAATATGAGAAAAAATCGAACGTCACGTAAAATGTTACCTAAAGAAAAAATTTATACATGGTTAGGTGGAATAAAATTTTACATTTGATTTTTTTCCCATAAAGTATTCTATTTACGCAAAAGTTGAAATAAAAAGTGCATTCGATATAGCTTTTGTTTAAATGAAAAATGAATACATATTTATTGATACTTTGAAGAGAAACGACATTTAAAAATGAAAATAGAGAGAGAAAAAATGCGTGAAAGGTTGTCTCTAACTCAAATAGTATTCCGAACTTTACAAATAATAATATAGGTTATCTTTTTCATTAAGCGGGATTTGAACATATGAATTCATGGTCCTCATCTTTATATTTTTATTAATAATTGGAATAGAAGTGCAATCTTTTGGTTCGACCGTGAAATTCTAAAAATTCCCTTATATGAAAATAAAAGGTAAGGAGTTCGAATCCCATAAAGAACAAAAACTAACTTCTTTTTTTAAATTAAAATTTGGAACATAGATACAATTACAACTCCGAAACCCCATTTTAACAAAAAAATATAGTTATAATTTTCAGTTTGGTTTATATCAAAACTACGTAAGTAAAAGTTTTAAATTTTATAATTTTATAACGTGCGTTGCACGTGCCGTAAAACCTCTAGTCTATATACATAATAAAGGTATTTTTCTGGCATTTTATGGTCGCATCAAAAAATTGTTATGCTATTCCAACTATTAACAAAGATATATATTTTTATATATAAAAATTTATATAAATATGTATCATGTTTTAGTTACAACATAAGTTGCATATATTTATACTATACAAAATAACATACATACATATACATATTGATACATACATATACACATAAACACACACACACACACACATACACACACACACACACACACATATATATATATATATATATGCATGCGCGCGTACAAATGCACATTCTACATATCATGTGAATAAAATTACCTTAAATTAAGTAATGGTTGATATTTAAACTACGCACATGTATAAATTTGTCATTAATAGATTGAACAATCAATTCCAAGATTAAGTTGACATTACATTACCACTTAACATAAATGTAATAACCATAAATTGTACGGTTATTTATTCACATGTGATATTTTTCAGTTATGTACACCCTAAATTATATGCCACAATTATAATACTTACCATTTTGTGCAACGCGAAATACTGTGAATCAAAACATTAAATTAAAACAAATAAACTTGAAACAAAATTGGATTTAAAACTTAATAAATACTAATCTTACCATGCAAATATAAATGTTTTGACCAAACTAAAATACAAATGTTTTAACTGAATCAATGAGATTAAAATTAGAACTTAAATCCCTTTTATTAATAAATCACTATAAATATTTTAGTGTATAGGTAATTTGTTCATGTAAACGTAAAAAATGATCTAGCGCAATTTAATAAAAGGAACTTTTTTTTAAAAAAAATTATCCCATTTAACCTCGCGGTCGATGCACACGATTCAACAAATCATCCTAGTTTGATGTGTGTATGCGATTTGCATCGAGATCGACCTCACAAACCCACCACCTATGCGTGGATTTAATCAAGAAGATGAGGATTTTTAACACTACATGGTATGGTATGAAAATCACTTATTCTATTGCGTAAAACGTAGGAAACTAGAGCACAAGCAAGATAATTGGTATGTGGAAGTCAGAGTGAATCACAATTTTGAGACCGGCTTGCCTTTGAATGCCCAAGTTCCAACAAAACATCCAATCATAAGTGGAATTCGTGTGAAACATGCCAGTGGCTTGCCAAATGCTCGAAATTCTACAACTAACATGGCATCCGGGTGGACACAGGAAGGCAATGTTAGAAACAAGCAATGGCTGCCCATATCATCTACCTCAGTGTTACCCACTCACAGTTACCAATGCACATCCTTCCCATGTAATGTACAGTCTACTCAATAAGTTTTTAGTAGTACTCACTACTCATGTTGCGGTTGAACCCCTCCCAACCAATCAAATAACTCATGCTGTAGCTATTGGTACCCCATGCTGCCATCGGTGACCCATGTGTGAATCTAGCATGCATCCCGTGCGCTATTTCATGGAATTCCACCAGTAGCAGCTATACCTCTCTATAAAATAGCCACATTCTCTACTTAGAGCATCTCCAACAGATTCAATATTCTCAAATCCGCACCCAGATTTAACCCCAACAGAGTGTGAGAATATAGGATAGTGCAGAAAGAGGGGCCTTCGGGCTGAGAATTTGGTATTGAGTGAGGCGCCTGTTGAACAGGCGCCTGGTGTCCAGGCGCCTGTTGAACAAGCGCCTCAGTATCAGGCGCCTGTTCAACAGGCGCCTGGCAAGGGAATGGCCCCACTTAAAAAATACGGGCGCCTGTTGAACAGGCGCCTGATGCCCAGGCGCCTGTTCAACAGGCGCCTGGCCCCATTCCGTTGTGGAAATGAGGCCTCCAACATTTCGGAGTGCGGAAAATCCTATTTCTGCACTCCGAACTGTTGGAGTTGCTCTTAGCTCATGGATCTTCAACTCTATTCAGAATGTTTGCACCGTGAGCCGAATATGTTCTCCCTCACCGTTGCTGAATTACTATCTGCTCTTTTACTATCAACACCTTCAGCCTCTCAGAGGATCATCCCACCTCATCCGACGACAGCTGTCTCAAACGCCTCCAAACGCCAACATCATGTCGGTCTGCTCCAAACGCCTCCCGCCTCGAGCTTACCCCAACAAACATGGATCTTCAACATCATGTTGGTCTGCTCTGGCCATCTTCCTCCTTGAGTCCAAAGCGAAGGGGAATCCATGCAAAGAAAGTAGCTTCACTTGTCTTAACGAGCACCGACCCGTTTGCCAAATTATCTGCATCGGATGCAGAAAAGGAAGACTTCTGCATAGATGAAGACGATCTACTCTTTGATGACGTGCTCATTCTTACTGCACAGCCCAAAAATGACTCGGCCAGTAGCAGTGATCAGCTTCAGCTCGACGGTGCTGGGCCTAGTCTATAATGATCCAAGTCATGCTCCAATATCGCTGAACCATCGACAATCGACAAGTCGCTCAAAACTGCTCTTTTGGACGATGACCCAACCTCTAGTATGAATCGCTTTGACTCTATATTAATTAATACTTCATGCTCTACTGCCAATAGTTCACCCTCAAGTTTACACACTGATATGCACATGGATACATGTGTGCATGCACTAAATAGGCAATCCGCCCTTACACCTACTTACTACCCCGAAATCATACCCATTTCAAGCACACATAGCACTGCGTCTACATGCCCTTCAAGTTTTGGGTGCACTACAGTAGATAAAGCCTGATAAGATTTCTGTAATGAAGTATGTGAATTTGAAGAAGAAGAGTTTAAAGTTTTATTGAGAAATATATGATACAGAAGTCTCTTTGCAAATTGATACAATACACTATATACTTTCTGAATAACAAAGTTCGGTATATAAAGAGATATAGTTGGGCTTTAACAAATAGGCCCGAACTGCAGTGATAAATCAAGCTTAATCTGCACCGTTGGATATGGAATCAGTGGCAGATGATGTACACATCCTTTTGATATAAACAGATAGCCGCATCATTCATTTGATGGCGATTTGTTGAGATATTCTGATCTCGACTCTCTTCAACACTTTGTCTTCTTCGATTTGATTTTTTATGCTGAGGCCTTGAGTCTGATTCCTTGTTGGCAGTTTTGTCTTCGATGCCTTCAACTCGAAGATCCGATCTGGATTTGGTGAAGATTTTTGTGCTTCGGTCCTTGTTGGCAGTTTTCTCTTCGACGCTCTCAACTCGAAGGTCAGACCTAAACTTGGTGAAGTTCTTTGTGCTTAGTGCTTTAGTGAGAGTGTCCACCCTCTGGTAAGTGGCAGGTATATGATTGATTTGCAGATTTTCTTTTTGAACTTGCTCGCGAACGAAAAACATATCGATTTGATATGTTTGGTTCTCGAGTGTAATACTGGATTGGCAGTCATGAACACAACACTCTGATTATCACACCATAGTACTGGTTTCATTGTATTCTCTATTCTTAGTTCTTTTAGTATGGATTGTAACCACATGATTTCTGCTGTGGCATTAGCTATGCTTCTGTACCCTGCCTCCGTGCTAGATCTGGATATTGTAGTTTGTTTCTTTGAGCACCATGATATTAAGTTGTTTCCGACATATATACAGTATCCACTGACAGATTTTCTATCGTCTGGATCTGTTGCCCAGTCTGCATCTGAATATCCAGTTATGTTTAGATTGTTACATGTTTTGAATAGCAATCCATAGCTTAGGGTTCCTTTGAGATATCTGAGTATTCTCTTGACTGTCTTCCTGTGTTCATCCAGTGGTTCCTGCATAAGTTGAGACACCTTGTTAACACTGTAAGCAATGTCTGGCCGTGTTATAGTAGCATATTGTAATGCTCCTACAACACTTCTATATTGTTTAGTATTATGTATGGCTTCTCCCCTGTTTTTAGATAGTTGATGATTGCTGACCATAGGAGTTGGCTGTGGATTTGCACCATCCATTTTTGTTTTAATGAGTAGTTCCTGAATATACTTTTTCTGACGTAGCATTAGTTCAGAATTTCCTTTTCTCAATACTTCTATACCCAATAAGTAGTTGATGTTCCCTAGATCTTTGATTGAGAACTCCTTGTTCAGGCAGTTGATGACATTGTTGATTTCTTCATTACTGTTTCCTATAATGATTAAGTCATCAACATATATTAGTATGTATACAGTCACTAAATCATTAATTTTTACAAATAGGGAGTTGTCTGATTTGATAGACTGATACTTCATATCTGATAATACTCCCTTTAGTCTATCAAACCAGACTCTTGGGGATTGTTTGAGCCCATATATGGCTTTGTTTAGTTTGCACACATAGTTTGCCTGCTTGATATACCCTGGTGGTTGTTGCATATATACATCTTCCTATAATATGCCATTCAAACATGCATTATTGACATCTAATTGTCTTATATGCCACCTTTTGTGCAAGGCAATGGTAAGAATGAGTCTTATAGTGGCTGGTTTGATTACTGGGGAAAAAGTCTCCTAGAAATCAAACCCATATTGCTGAGTATATCCTTTTGCAACAAGCCTTGCCTTGTATCTACTAATTGTACCATCATGATTTTTCTTTAGCTTGTATGTCCACTTGCATCCAACTATGTTTTTGTTGTCTGGAGGATGTACAAGATTCCATGTATTGTTATTTATCAGTGCTTTGTATTCTTCATCCATAGCTGCTGTCCAGTTCTTGTCTTTTGCAGCTTGCTCATATGTTTCTGGCTCATGCAAGTTTATGCTTGTATTGTATACCTTGGGCTTGAAGGTGCCGCTTTTAGCCCTGGTAATCATATGGTGACTGGGCTTTGTATGAGTTTCAGTATCAGGTGAGCTTTCCTCATTTGCTTGACTTGACATGTCTCTTGTATTACTCTGATGAGCATCCTCTTCTGTCTGATTTTCTTCACTTTCTGTTTGAACAGGAGAGTGAATGGCATGACTAGGATCACCTGTCCACTCAGAGTTATGCTGACTAGATACAGTGGTTTGAGTGTGGTGATCTCTAGTAGACCTCACCTCTTCATTCTGAGACTCATATTCAGAATAGATTGGTAAGTCAGGTATTGAAACTTTTGGATTGTACACTTTATTGGTTGTTTTTATCTCTGAGTTATTATAAGGAAAGACATTTTCATTAAATACAACATGTCTACTGACAAAAACTCTTCCATTTTCATCCAAACACTTGTAACCCTTCTGATTAGTAGTATATCCAAGAAAAGTACAAGATTTAGATCTGAAGTTAAGTTTGTTTGCATTGTAGGGTCTTAAGTAAGGAAAACATAGACATCCAAAAGTTTTCAAGCTATGATAGTCAGGTTTAATCCCATATAATTTCTCTACTGGACTTATCCCACCTATTACCTTTGTTGGTAATCTATTAATGAGGTACACAGCAGTATTAAAGGCCTCTGGCCAAAACTTTAGTGGTAATGATGCATGTGCTAATAGACTAAGCCCAGTTTCAACAATGTGTCTATGTTTCCTTTCAACTAAACCATTTTGTTCTGAAGTGTATGGGCAAGTGATTCTGTGTACTATTCCTTTCCCTCTAAAGTAATCACTGAGAGTCTTAAATTCAGTTCCCCCATTTGATTGTATTACTTTAACTTGATTGCCAGTTTGCTTTTCAGCCATGACTATAAAATTTATAACAGCATTATTGGTTTCAGTTTTGGATTTTAAAAAATAGATCCATGTGTGTCTAGTGTGTGCATCAACAAAAGAGACATAGTACCTATATTTAAAATCTGAACATATGGGTGCTGGTCCCCACAAGTCTATGGCAATCAGATCTAAGGGTTTTGAATAGACTGTTAAGGACTCATTAAAAGCTAATTTATGACTTTTGCCCATTTGGCAGTATGTACAGACATAGGGTAATGAAACATTATCAAAAGAAATTCTATTTTCATTAAGAACCTGCTTTACAACTTTCACACTTGGGTGACCAAGTTTATAATGCCATGTATCAAATACACTCTTGGAGTCTTGCTCCACACACATGTTACAGTACTTCTTATTGACTGAGGACACATTGTTATTGATAGATTTGAATTTATATAGTCCTTTTTCAGCATCACCCTACAACAAAATGTCTTTTGTTAGTATGTCTCTGACTAAACAGTATGTAGGATAGAATTCAAAATAAACTTTATTGTCACTGGCAAATTGGGATACACTAATGAGATTTTTCTTTATTCTGGGTACTCTTAATAAGTTATGTAGAAACAGTTGTTTCTTGCCATTAATATAAGCATTACCAATATGAGTAATATTGATACACTTACCATTTCCCATGCAAATTGACTGTTTACCTCTATACTCCATGTTGCCAAGATTCAAATTATCAAGATTATTTGTGATATGATTTTTTGCGCCAGAGTCTGGGTACCAGCAGTCATCTTGAGTGCTTTCTGATTTTGCTGTTTCATTAGAGTTATGATTCTTTTCACCACTTGATTGGGTTTCTGAATTAGCTTGAGCCATGTTAGCACTTGGATTATTGTTCCTTTGACCATTGGTCTGATTAGAGTACCTGAAGTAACATTTGACAGCAGTATGACCCACTTTTTCGCAAATCTGACATTTGGGTCTATTATTATTATTCCATCTGCCTCTTCCTCTAGACCTATTAAAATTTCCTCCTCTCTGTATATTCTGATCAGACCTGTTATTGCTTTGACTTTTGTTCTTGGAGTTAGTAGTGTAGTTGATGGAGAAGTCAGAGTCTTGTGGTTTCTTGTTATCTATTCTTGCTTCATGGGCCAGTAGTATGGAGTAAACATCATCAACAGATGGTAACTCCTTTTGAGATGCGATAACAGCGACTACTGACTCATAGTCATCACTTAATCCATTTAGAATGGTTAAGATTTGTTCTGAATCAGAAACTTTATGATTTGCAGCCTCCAAAAGATCACAAGTATCTTTTACCTTAAAAAGATATTCTCTCATAGTATTGCCATCCTTTTTCATGTTGTGTAGTTGTCTCTTATGATACATCACTTTGGCTGCAGACTGTGTATTAAACACCTTCTCTATTGTTGACCATATATCATTTGATGTCTTGCATCCAATGACATGAGACAATAATTTTGTGTTTATTGATGACAATAGCCAAGAACAGATAAGTCTGTCTTGTCTATGATATTTTGTATATTCCTCATTAATAATAGTTTTGTTTTCTTCAACAGTTTTATATTTGGGAGGAATTGAGATGGTTCCAAGAATATGACCTTCAAGTCCATATCCTTGGATTGCAGTTTCAATCTGCAGTTTCCAGAGAAGATAATTATCTTCGCTCAAGTGTGCAGTTACAAGATTGGTTTGAGGACTAACTACAGTATTAACAAGTTTTTCAACTGTAGTTTGGGGTTGATGATTATCAGTCATATTGGCAGAAGTAGCCAAGGCAGAATCATCAGTCATGATGAATTCAAGTAATACTCAGATAATCAAACAGAAATGAGAGATAAAGCAAGAAAATCAATCAAAGATAAAGATCAAGAAATTAAAGAACAGGAATTGCTCACAACCAGGTTTGATGCTACCGCAAGATTTAAATGATGAGAACCTCCTTTTGACTAAATTCTGATAAATCTTGCTGATGAGCACTTTCTTTAGTTTTGAGATGATTCTTGATTTCTTCTATCTGTTTTCTAAGATTTCTTTTGATTGATTTCTTCAAGGTTTGATGAGAAAGTCCTGATGCAGCCTAGTTGTTAGAACTCAGGCGTGGCACTTGATTTTCTCAGTTGAATCTGCCCACTCAGATGATGAGACTCTGTCTTCTGTGTTAGTCTATAGGATAATGGTTTTGATGACAACAACTATAGAAGTGTTATAAAATATATATGTGCAGGAAATCTATATGCAGGTATCAACAAAAGAAGACTGTACAGTAAAGAAGACAAAGATCAAGAGTTCAAGATTGAAGACTCATGAGATTCAAGATATTCAAGAGTTCAAGACAAATAATATAGTTAGGTTAGATATTTGTTAAAACTCCTTGAAAGCACTATCATTCTTTTTTATCCAATTTACTCGTGGAATGGAATCCACTTCGTTCTTGTTAAAGGGATGGAACCCTAGTGAGATGGAACTCACGAAATATCTAGTGGAACAGATAGTAGCCCTATTTTGTTATCCACTAATTTTGATTCAAAATGATTTTCAAAATTATCTCTTGTTTCATAAAATGATTTTCAAATATTCCTTTTCAAAAGAAAAACCTTCGTTCGTATTTCCAAAAATGTTTTAGCCTCAAAATCATATTTATCATTTTGTTATATTTTGATTTCAAAATTGTCCTTGATATTTTAGCCTCAAAATCTATTTTAATATTATATTTACTTTAGTTTATTTACTTTGATTTTTAAATATATTTTAGTATATATACATATATACATTCATAAGTATTTTTACTTCTAAATACCTTTTACAAATACATAGAGTCCATTTGAATAAAGTTGCATATGTTTTAAATCATCATTTTCAAAGAAAAGCAAATCATCATTTTTACTAGACCATGTCGACATCATAGTTACTCGTCATGTCGACATGCTTCCCGTTATAGCAAAGGTTGTTTTTCAAAAGAAGCGTCTATTCGTTTAAATCTCTTTGAATGGACACATCCATTCATTCTCTATAAATAGAGACTGTTATGGACGTTTTCCAGTAACTACTTTCTTTATTTTCTCTCCTCTTTACTCTCTTATCTTATTTTCTAATCATCCTATCCATATTCTGCCAAAATCTTAAGTGAATCAAACCAGAATATCTCTAGTTTGATTCTCTGCCACTCTCTTCAAAGAATCTCAGTGCTTATCAGAGTTATAGATACATTTGTACTCAAAGAAACTTGTTTAGGGTTATAAAGGTGTGATCGTGTCCTTGGAAATCGATCGGGTGAACTTGTGTCCTGTGAATCAAGTGGTTCTACCCAGAGACCTGAGAATCTGGAGGGTGTACCTCGTTGCCTTGGAATCGAGGGATTGTAATCTAGATTATTATTGAATAGAAAGCTGTACGAGTTGTGCGGGACTGGATGTAGGGTAACACCGAACCAGTATAAAATTCCTGGTGTGTTCTTTCCTTTACTTGCTTTTTATTTATATTTGCATCTGTTTGTGATTCTATGATTTGATCTGTGATTGTGTATTTGCATTAAGTTAGTTAAATCAATTTAAATCAAAGAAGTTTTAAAGAAATTCTTAAAACACTATTCACCCCCCCTCTAGTGTTAAATAGCCTTAAGATCATCTTCCGCGTCCCTTTCATTTGGTATCAGAGCAAGTTTTTCAAAGTATTCATAACCTGATTTTTGAAAAGTAACAATGGCTACCAACACTGGTATTTCTACTTCATTTGTAGAGGGTCAGTCCACTGCCAGACCACCACTTTTCAATGGCAGTAACTATGCATATTGGGCATGTAGAATGAAGATATATTTACAATCCATTAGTTTAGAAACATGGAATATGACACAAACTGAATACACTGAGCCCACAACTGATTTTGCTCAATGGACGACCATTCAAAGAGAAGTGGCTCAAAACAATTCAAAAGCCATGAATATTTTATTTTGTTCACTAGATAGAAATGAATTTAATAGGGCATCTGTTTGTAAAATTGCATATGAAATCTGGAAAACTCTGCAAGTTACTCATGAAGGAACAAGCAAAGTTAAACAGACCAAAATTTCTATTCTTACTAATCAATTTCAAGTATTTAAGATGTTGCCTAGTGAATCTATTCCAGATATGTATAGTCGTTTTCAGGATATTGTTCATTCACTAGTATCTCTGGGAAAAGCAATCTCCGAAGAAGATCAAGTCAGGAAAATTCTGAATTCACTCACTCCAGAATGGGATCTGAAGACACTGGCGATTGAAGAAGCAAATAACATCAGTACCTTAAAGATTGATGAATTAATTGGAAATCTGATGTCATATGAAGTTCAAATTCAGGAAAGAAGGGAGAATAAGTCATCAGAAAAAAAGTCCATTGCCTTTAATGCACTAACTGGTGAATCAGACTCTAGTGATGATGATGAAGAAATAGCCTTCATGACAAGAAACTTTCGAAAATTCTTGAAGTATAGAAAAATGAATAATCACAAGAGAAAAAGTTTTCGAAATAACACTGAATCACTCAACAACATCAAATGCTTCAATTGCAATGAGTTTGGTCATTATCAAAGAGACTGTCCACATCAAGAAAAGCAAACTCCTCAATCAAACAAAGAATATTCAAAGAAAAGAAAAAAAGCATTTGCAGCAACACTGGATGATTCAGATACGTCCTCAAGTGATGATGAACAGAAAACAGAATTGGCAAATATGTGTTTTATGACAACTCAGAATTCAAATAATCAGGATGATATGGAACTCAAACAAGGTACACGTTTACTATTTTAATTGGTTGAAAATTGGTTGCTTAGAATAGTTTATTAATTAAGTATATAATTGATTTTATTAACTTAAAATTTTTCAAATATCTTTTAAAAATTTATAAAATATTATTTTTATATATTTTTTGTATAATATATTTTCAAAATATATTCAGACAATAGTCATAATATATATAAGTATATATATATATAAATCTTGTACATGCTTGAAATCATTTTTGCAAAATCTGATGTGCATGTCGACATGGCACTTATTGGTAATGTCGACATACATGTAGCAAATCAGATTTCTAAATTTGAATTCAAAATTCAAATTTCCCTCCACCTTTTCACTAACTCCTATGTTCTGAATAGTTATGACTCTTTGACCAGAGAATCCACCTATTCAACCTCTTTATATCTATCTTCTATCAACACTTATCTCCATCTTCAATTCAAATTCAAAACAACTTTTATCTTCAAACACTCTTATCTCTTCAAAAATGGCATCCACTAGCAACGTAGCCGGAATGAGGCTGTCAAAAGCCACCAAAGATCATCTCTACAATAATAGAGATGCCATACTTGCATACATTAATTATGCAACTTATGGAAAAGTTCATTCGGGTAGTTTTGCTATTTTTAATGACTTCGCTTCTTATGAAATTGATGCTCTTTTTCAAAACAATGGTATTCTAAGCTTGGTTGACAATAACCAAAATGATTTTGTTTGCTATCCAAACCTTGTCAAAATGTTTTATGCAAATTTAAATCGTGGTTTTTATAATGGAAGGGATGATGAAGTGTGGAGTAGTGTCAAGGGGACACAAATTGTTTTGGATACCGATGTTTTAGGAACCATACTTGAGTGTAAAAGTACCGGTTCCAATCTTTCTTCTTTTGAAATCGAGGAAACCGATCGAGAAACTTTTCACAATATTTTTGAGGAAGAAATGGATTTCAAAAACAAATTTTTTCGATCAAAAGCTCGTATTGTTAATCTTCTCCTTCAACGCACTATTACTCCGAGATCGGGAAATTACAATAACCCGACTCAAAAAGTGTGTAAGGCTCTTTTTGCAATTTTTGGAAATTATAATATTAATTGGGCACAAGTTATCTTGGATGAATTTCGTCACAAAAACTTGGATTCGGGAGAGAATGCATTATATCATGGAATATACCTCACTAGAATTTTTTAATTACTTTGGAGTGGATATGAGAGGTAAAGAATTCTTTCCAAGAAAGGTTTTTAATCATTCCAATATTTCACTTATGAAAATTCCGCACGTGTTTCAACCATACGAAACACTAACGGAAAGAGAAGCACGATTGGGGTATGAGGAAATGCAAGAAGATGAGGAGGAAGAAGAAGAAGAGGAAGAGGAGGAAGAAGAAGGTGAAGAAGAAGAAGGTGAGGAAGAAGAAGAGGAAGAAAGTGAAGAAACTTCCTTAGAGAGTATTGATTTTCCCACACGACCATCAAACAAGACTCTCCTTCACAATCAACGAGTGATTGTGAAAAATCAAAAAGCTCTCAAACACTCCATAAACAAAAAATTGGACAAAATGTCCAATACTATGAACAAGTTCTTCTCCAAAGTCAACAAGAAGCTCAATATCTCATCATCTTCATCCTCATCTACTAGTTTCTAGAGTTTACTTTTTGTATATCAATGAAATTTGGTATATTGAAAGTTGTATCTTTATGGTTTCTTTATGAAATTCATGAACTTCTCTGTTCTAGTATGAAATGAAGCTTATTCTCTGTTTATCTTACTGTCACTCTTATTTATATCAAGTAATATATATATAAATCATATGTATATACGCTGAAAATTCAAAAATAAGATGTGCAAAATCTGCTATGTATGTCGACATACTGTATAGAGGTCATGTCGACATATACTGGTAATATTCTGAATGGACATTTCAATTTGAAATTCAAAATAACTCCTTATGTCTATTCATTTCAAACGACTTTCCTGTCTATTTAAGTCCTATTTTCTTCCAGAAAACTTCTCATAACTTCTCTCTACTCTTATCTACTTATTTCCTTCTTACTTATCGTCAAAATGGCTTCATCCTCTTCAAATCTAAGTGATAATCTTGAAGAGACTCTCAAATCCTTCAAAGACATTCTTACTTTTATTCTACGAAATCAGAGGCACTCAGAACTGAGTCAAATGCAGATGGTAAAGGAACAAGAAAGGCATTTCGATGCACTACGATGGATGATCTCCGCTCTCAACAAAGAGGATCTCCAAGTAAATCCACCGAAGACATTGCTCCAGGACGATGAAGATTGGGAAGTAATCAAAGCGGATCCCATCTTTGGAAAAGAGGGATGGGTTGAAGTTCCACGTAACATTTAACTTGTTTGATTTGGTTTAAAATTGATTTGATTTGAAATACTTGATTTGTTTTTAAACATGGTTGATTTATGATAACTTACTATATTGATTATGTAATAAGACATAAATAGGTGTGCTTATGTTTGATTGATTTGTCTACTTATTGTATGCATTTTCTTTTCATTTAACAGTTATGTATATAGTGATATGAATAAAATAATTTGTGGTTACACTTATTATTCTCATTCTTATATTACTCATATATCATTCTAAGTATACAATATTTAGCATTGTTATATCTAGTTTCAGTATCATTAATGATAACACTATCATTAATATCATAGATTTAGGGGGAGTTAATGTCATTTTTTTTGTTGATGACAAAGGGGGAGAAGTATAAAATAGGTTAGTTAGGCATAGATTAAGGGGGAGTTATTAGATTTAGGGGGAGTTATAAGGAGAATATAAATATTTTATAAACAAAGGTTGTCATCATCAAAAAGGGGGAGAATGTTAGTCTATAGGATAATGGTTTTGATGACAACAACTATAGAAGTGTTATAAAATATATATGTGCAGGAAATCTATATGCAGGTATCAACAAAAGAAGACTGTACAGTAAAGAAGACAAAGATCAAGAGTTCAAGATTGAAGACTCATGAGATTCAAGATATTCAAGAGTTCAAGACAAATAATATAGTTAGGTTAGATATTTGTTAAAACTCCTTGAAAGCACTATCATTCTTTTTTATCCAATTTACTCGTGGAATGGAATCCACTTCGTTCTTGTTAAAGGGATGGAACCCTAGTGAGATGGAACTCACGAAATATCTAATGGAACGGATAGTAGCCCTATTTTGTTATCCACTAATTTTGATTCAAAATGATTTTCAAAATTATCTCTTGTTTCATAAAATGATTTTCAAATATTCCTTTTCAAAAGAAAAACCTTCGTTCGTATTTCCAAAAATGTTTTAGCCTCAAAATCATATTTATCATTTTGTATATTTTGATTTCAAAATTGTCCTTGATATTTTAGCCTCAAAATCTATTTTAATATTATATTTACTTTAGTTTATTTACTTTGATTTTTAAATATATTTTAGTATATATACATATATACATTCATAAGTATTTTTACTTCTAAATACCTTTTACAAATACATAGAGTCCATTTGAATAAAGTTGCATATGTTTTAAATCATCATTTTCAAAGAAAAGCAAATCATCATTTTTACTAGACCATGTCGACATCATAGTTACTCGTCATGTCGACATGCTTCCCGTTATAGCAAAGGTTGTTTTTCAAAAGAAGTGTCTATTCGTTTAAATCTCTTTGAATGGACACATCCATTCATTCTCTATAAATAGAGACTGTTATGGACGTTTTCCAATAACTACTTTCTTTATTTTCTCTCCTCTTTACTCTCTTATCTTATTTTCTAATCATCCTATCCATATTCTGCCAAAATCTTAAGTGAATCAAACCAGAATATCTCTAGTTTGATTCTCTGCCACTCTCTTCAAAGAATCTCAGTGCTTATCAGAGTTATAGATACATTTGTACTCAAAGAAACTTGTTTAGGGTTATAAAGGTGTGATCGTGTCCTTGGAAATCGATCGGGTGAACTTGTGTCCTGTGAATCAAGTGGTTCTACCCAGAGACCTGAGAATCCGGAGGGTGTACCTCGTTGCCTTGGAATCGAGGGATTGTAATCTAGATTATTATTGAATAGAAAGCCGTACGAGTTGTGCGGGACTGGATGTAGGGTAACACCGAACCAGTATAAAATTCCTGGTGTGTTCTTTCCTTTACTTGCTTTTTATTTATATTTGCATTTGTTTGTGATTCTGTGATTTGATCTGTGATTGTGTATTTGCATTAAGTTAGTTAAATCAATTTAAATCAAAGAAGTTTTAAAGAAATTCTTAAAACACTATTCACCCCCCCCTCTAGTGTTAAATAGCCTTAAGATCATCTTCCGCGTCCCTTTCATTCTGATGAGTGGTGATGACTCAGATGATGAATCTTTTCTGATGAGTGAATTGGATCTTAATATTTGGCTGTTAAGCCTTGAGGCTCCGATACCATGATAAGATTTCTGTAATGAAGTATGTGAATTTGAAGAAGAAGAGTTTAAAGTTTTATTGAGAAATATATGATACAAAAGTCTCTTTGCAAATTGATACAATACACTATATACTTTCTGAATAACAAAGTTCGGTATATAAAGAGATATAGTTGGGCTTTAACAAATAGGCCCGAACTGCAGTGATAAATCAAGCTTAATCTGCACCGTTGGATATGGAATCAGTGGCAGATGATGTACACATCCTTTTGATATAAACAGATAGCCGCATCATTCATTTGTTATCTTCAATTAAGCCCCATTTGCACTATCAACTGTACCTACCAACTCAAATGAATCTTCCTCGGCCCAAAATACTAGTTCTACGTCAACATCTACCTAGGTATCAATCACCAGCTCACAACTTGGCATATCCACTCCTTCTCGACGTAGCAAATCTATGCCGTCAACACCTCTTATTGAACAATGTGCATTAGCTAAAATGTCAAAAGCTTCAAATACTCCTGCACGTCATTTATGATTGATATTCTCTTTTCGAATATTCATAGGGTTGGAAATGACCCGACTATATGTGGGCTGAAGCATATTGTTAAAAAACATAATACTAGCTAGCGTTATAGCAATTCAAGAACTTCTTGTGGACAAACATATTTTAACTACTTTGTTCATGAAATTATCCTTTAGAGAGGGTCTGCCCAATCGCAATGGGAAATTTGGATTCTTCTTCCATTGGCTACCAATCCTAGATTATTGGTGGTGATGTCAATGTTACAGCCAACGATAATGAAAAAATTGGAGCAATCCGTCCAGTAGTCAATCAATTAAAATTTCAATTTTGCCATCTCGTCTACCGAACTCCACGAGATGCCCTTTTGTGGCTCTAATTTCACGTGGTGCAACAACACGAAAGGAGACACCCGAGTCTCTACTAGACTCAATCGTGTATCGATTATAATGACTGGTTCAGTGACTCATTCATCTCTATGGTGGATCACTTACACCCACTACAAAAAACATCCGCATAAAGAATGAACAATAAACATTGAAATTGGTTGGTCTTTTAAATACAAATTGATTAGAGACCAAAAAATATTAGTTTTTAAAATTCTAAATTAGAGACTGAAATTTAACCTCGAATTGGTTTTTAATAATTAAGACAGATCACTGACCAAATTTCAGTCTTTAGTTCAATCTTTAATTGGATCTCTAAGAAGTCTTGAAACAACAAAACATTCAAGGTTTTATTTCTAAGAAAATCTAACATTTGATTTTGGTAAGTCATGTGAATGCGGCTGAAACCTATTACGGTTCACATAACAACATATCCCATGTACTATAATGTACAGTTGGTATCATCATCCGTATAAATAAGAAGTTAAGTTGTATTTTATGCTGGCTAGCAAAGAACCTAGTTAGTTGAAGAACACTCAAAACTTATCAGTTCAAAATAACATCATAATGATATCAGTTAAATTTTCCTTTGTATGTGGGTTTAAGACTTATCTTCTCCTTCCACTCTTCAAATATAAAAATAGCTATATTCTACATGGTTAACCGTGTTAGCTGTTATACCAATCCAAATTTACTCATTTAACATTTCAAATCAATGGTTAGATGAAATTGACTTTCCATTACTGGTTAGCTAATGGAGAATAATTTTGAATGGATGGTTGGTTGAAAGTCAAAAAATCTATTCAAAAAACTTTTCAACCAAATCTAAGCACAACCTTATATGTTATTGCATTCAAATTAATTGCATCTATATTGCTATAAAATCCCAAACTAACTATTCTTTTTAGTAAGTAATAGGCTCGATTACGCATTTATTTCTAAAATCCGAACTCAGATTTGAAATTATTTAAATCAATTAACAACATTTAAATTTCAATATTATAGAAAGTTTAAATTTAATTTTGTGATTGATTCTAATTTATTGAATGAACTAATTTTCCCAATTAAATTGAAAATTAGATGAACCTATTCCACGACTAATTACGAAGATACGAACACGTCGCTCATGAAGACAATGCAATATATATAAACAACCTATATATGTTTTGCATGTGCAAAATAATACAATAATATAAATAGTACTGTAACATCCTCCAGTTTGAGGCCCGAAACTAAGCGCTACGAATGCTGCAGTCATCCGTAGTATTAATTTCTGGTAATAAAATGACGTTATGTTAATCATATCAATAATTAGAAGCACATGAATGTGAAATTTTTTTAAACATAATTTAATAACAAGTATTCACATTTCATTTCACAAGTAAGATTTCATATTCATTACATAATCTCATTCGATCCCACATTCAAAGAAAATATAATTATTACAAAATACTCCAAGAGCGACATATGAAGATGCCTCCTTGGTTGGTCAGAGTCTACTACTACTTGAAAGTTATAATTTCTATCATTACATCCATTCAAACAAAGTGAACTACACAGCGGATTAAATAAAACTCCTAATATAGTTAGTTTGCCTCTTGCATGTCTCTAGAAGCTTATTCGTGCAACTGCAAACCTGAAATCCTTTACTCCCGACCTACTCAAACGAGTACCCGAGAGTTTAAGTGGAAAACAAAAAGTTCGAGTCAGACAAACAATCTGGTGTGAATAATAATCTACAATATCGAATCAATAGATACCCAGTGAGATCGCGCCGATGAGCAGAACGGGGTTTCCTCTCACTAGTATCTTAACCAATATATCAACCATATATTGTGCTCCTGCATCCACAATGGTTAAAACATAATAACATCATAATATGCAAGTATGCAATGTGGGTAAGTCTGATTCATCTATCAACATAGAGTTATGTCTACCCTAAGTTCACCCTTTTACCAAACTAACCATCTATTTCAATCCATAGCTTTCCTAGGGTCATTACGAACCTATTAGTTTTTATGGGTTGACTAATAACCTATCAAAGCTCCTAAGGACTACTTGTCCTGAATCATAGTTTTCATGGGATCACTAAGAACATATCGGTTTCTACCAATAACAGTTTCCGATCATAGTTATCATGGGATCACTATGAATCTATTGGAACTCTCCAATACCCTATCTCATATTATAGTTTTCATGGGATCACCATGAACCTATTGGATTCTTCCAATACCATACTTTCAATTTATAGTTTTCATGGGATCATTAGGAACCTATTGGATATCCTCCAATAATACTACTTAAGCCATAATTTTTATGGGATTACTATGAACCTATTGGACCCTTCCAATACCATATCTCATATCATAATCTTTTGATCAGTTCTGGACATCTTACACCTTTGATCTACCTGATAAATCCTGGATGTTATTCTACTCGCATATGAGTTAAATCTGATTATACACACTAATGGATCAACCTAATGGCTATTCTGCCCTCAAATGCCCCAAAATGCAGTTATGGGTCATGATGATGTGAGTATGACAATAATAATCATGCAAAATAACCGATCAAAATAATAACAAGAACATATAACATCCATCATTCAAATATGTTCAACCAATTGACATCTTATAATTATTTAACCTTAAGTAATAACTCTCTTTGGTAATTTTATATAAAAATTTGGGCTAAACAATAATTCTTTCCTTGAAAATATTTATCATTATATATGATTAATCCCTTTAATTCCTATTTAAAATAAGGAAAATATAGTCCCTTACTTTACCAATTTCTCATGCCACTTTATAAACCATTTTAATATTGCCATGTATACGTTTGGAAATAATAGGAGGATGTCGCACCTCTTTATTACAGGCTTAACGCCATAAATTAGAATATGTTCAACTTCAAAAACTAACAGCATCAATATGTTCATCTTCAAAGGTAGTTTATGCCATCCTTTTCAATAAAGACAAGTTCTCATGTCCAACGACTGCTACTACTAATGCGTTAATTTTTTTCTTCGGTCCAATTCCGACAATATCGCAAACTTCGAGTTGTCATTTCACATATTTATCAATTTGTCGATAACATCAAAAGAACCAAGCTTTAGTAGGGCTCAAGTCATGGTTATTGTCAAGGAATACCTTATTAACATGCCATTTTCCATGTTTGCCAAGACTAGAAGCGAGTTTTACCTTGCAACATATTCCATTAGTTGGTTGAGGTATTAATGGATTTTCAGTTGTTAAATCAGGATTTACACATCAACCACATGCAAAGTAACATATCTTAAGTATCCATCTTCATCTCTTTTACTTGACCTTCTTCTTGCTGGAAATCCCATGTGCTTCGCATAATTTTTAAAGCACAGATATAATCCCTCGACTGTGTTGAATTTCACATCGACTTCGGGTGTAATGACTTCGTTTTCAAGTATAATTGCTTTATCATTCACCGTTTGATCAGCCGAGATCTTTGTTACCTCCTTATTCAAACCAGATGCAGTAAAACTTCATCGTCATTGGCACATACTCTACATCCATATTTGATGGTTCACCACCCATTTCTGCAAATAAAGGAGCATTGAGTGCTGTGGTATACAAAGAATTTATTCTTAACCATTTACATATTGATACAGTGAACGAATGAAATCTAAATATAATTTTGTTGTATCTAAGTTCTGGGTACTTTGACAATGGAGTTGATATAATTGCTATTCGATTTATCATTCATTACATAATCACAATGCAAAATATGAGATGGTATATGATTAATTCTAATTATAAAAAACATGTAAACTCAATAAACATAGTTACCCACTAGTACTTCAATAGTTTAACAATGAAAATAATTGCAAAAGCATAGAAATAATTTTCCCAGTACTAAATAGATGAATACATGAGTTTTGAATGTTTGAGAGCAAAAAAATGAAATTAATGATGTTATTGCATGCATAATAAAATTAAAATTTAAGCCGTGTGCTGTTTTAGGGACTTTTTTATAAAAAGTTATAGATATAGGACAAACTTTGTACCTTTGCTTTCCAAATCAATAAGAAGCATGTTTTTGGTTTTTTAAAACAAGAATCAATAATAATTTGTTGAGGTGGTAAAGAAAGGAGATGGACTTTTTTTTGGGGAAAATGAGAAAGGATGAGAGGAAAAAGAATTGTGCTATGAATTTGCGTGCACTCCACATAAGCTGCAGAAAATACCCGATTTGGGTTCGGGTACAATAGCATTGTTGTTTCCTCAATACCCAAGGTGTTCTTTCAATCCCCTTCAGTTGGCCCATCAAAATCATGAAGATATAAAGTACATTCCATCATAAGTGTCCAAGGAATCCATGTTTTTAATGTAAAATTTTAGGGTCTGTTTGATTTGAAAATAGAATTTTTGAGTTTTGTGTTTTTAATGTGTATTTAAAAGGTGTGGAATAAGAGCACGGTGTGGGAAGGAATGGAGGGAGTGAGAAGATGTGGACGACGTGGGGAGGGGAAATAACAAGAGGAAGTGAAACGGTGGGAAACCAAAAAAAAAATCATTTTTCAGTTTTATATGTTAAAATCATTGTTCGAATTGATCGTTTTTGAAAATCCAATGCTTTTTATCATATGGAAAGATTGAAAATTACAAACCAAACGGACCCTTGATTTGTTAAAACTAAAATTGTGATTAATGTCTGAGCAAATTTTCAAACCAAGACCAACCATATGGCAAGAAGCATCATTACCCATCAGAACTTCTCATCCATCAATTTCACGGTAAGTGGAAACGCAGTTCCTATCAAGTGTCATATGATAGGATACGCCAGAATCAATCAGTCATAAGTTGCTCTTCCCAGAATAGTCAAAAGCTGTAAATGCATCGGTGTCACTCTCTGTATCTGATTTCTCTACTGTAGAAGCCGAGGCGTGCTTTGGATCTTTTCTTCTACCTTCAAGCTTGGGACATTGTGCTATGAAGCTGTGTAGTTAATGCCCCGCTATTACCCTGCTATAACCCCGCTATATCTCATAGCAGATTTCTACCGCTACGATTTTTCCATATAACCCCCAAATATAGCCTTTCCGCTTTAAGCCCCGCTATTTCCGCTATATCCCATTATTCCTGCTATATTCCGCTATGTCCGCTATATCTTCTTTAAAAAAATGAATTGATAAATGAGATTTATACATTATAAAAATTATGAAATTAATTTATTTGATTTAATTTTTAATATATTTTCAGAAATGAAAATACTCTAATAATCTACTAAATTCAACTATGTTATATAATAGTTTTACATTTATTTAAAGTATATTTTCGCACATGTTTTTATTTAAAATTATTTATGTATTAATTATAATTCAATTGAATGTTAATATTTCATTTAATTACCATTTATATATTTGTAAAAACATTAAGTACGAGTTTTATATGCTATTTTAGAGTCATCCGCTATATCCCGCTATATCTTCGCTACATCCCCGCTATGACTTTTTGCACCTCCGCCGCATTGAATCTGCCGAGCGCTTTAACTGCATAGCTATGAAGTGCCCTGGTTTCTTACAATAATGACAAGTCAACTTCTTAGGCCCTCCTAGACTGAGACCGTAAAGAATTCCATCCTCCACCTTTTTCGACCTGCTTTGGCCTCTACCTCTCTGAACAGATAAGCCTTCGGTATCACTATCCAAGCTAGTGCTAGCCAATCTACCTCTTAATACTTCATTATGAAGACCAGCCTTTACATTAGACAGGCTAATTTTACTGCGGCCATAAATCATGGAATTAACAAAAGCAGTATACTCCTTAGGCAAGGAACATAAAAGGATCACAGCTTGAGCCTCATCAGTAATATCAACTTCCACTGCCTTCTGGTTCATAATCAAAGTGGTCAAAGCATCTACATGCTCCATGAAATTGGCTCTAGGCTTTATCTTGAACGAATAGAGTTGTTGCTGAAGAATAATCCGATTAGTGAGAAACTTGTCTTGATATGCATCCGATAATGCATCTCATAGTTACTTCGCCGTCTTTTTCTGAGAGAATTCTCTAAGAACTTCATCTGAAAGACTCAACTGAATTGTTGTGAGAGCTTCATCTTCCATCTCTTTCAAATCAGCTGCATCAATATCTTTTAATTTCTCAGGCACAGAAACAACTTTATAAGTCTTCTTATCTTTAATACAGCCTCCATCTTCATCTTCCAAGTACCAAAATCTCTCTTTCCGTCAAAACGTGTTAGTCCATAATTGACACCAGATCTACTAACAGCCTTACTAGAAGTAGCCATTAATATCCAAACAGGAACAATAACACTAGCTCCGATACCAAACTGTAGTGAAATTTATTTTAATTTAAGCGGAAGCGAATTATTTGATCAGGATATAGTATTGTCTATTTAGATATCAATGGAACTTAAAAATAATTCAATTATGTAGTCTCACAGAAACAATAGCAGAAATAAGAGACACACAAGATTTAATGTGGTTGGATATGAATATCCTACGTCCATGGAGAGCCAATAACTTGTTTTCTTCCATTGAAGAAAAAGAGTACAAAAGAGAGAGAAGAATAATGGTGGATGCTCTCACACACTCACTTACATATGAAGATGAAATTCCTTCATTTAAATAGACTTGATAATGAAGAGTTGCTTGGAGATTAAGAAAAATCAATTTCCTGATTACCCAAATATCTTTTCAAATTGAATGATTTGATTTTAGTACAAATAGATGGCGTAATCTTGGTTTTCGTATCTTTCCTTTGATTGATTGATTCTCCATGCCTAATCATTTATTTCTTCATATAACAAATGCATTGACTAATTAATTGATTAGCTAATTAATTAGTTTTCTTCTAAAATATCATTTCATATCTTTACATATGCAAGCCAAATTAATTGATTGATTGAATCAATTTCTTTCCTTCTCAACAAATATTTGAATCATCCAAATTTAACAAGTGGAGAGTTTTTTAATGAAGCGTGGAGCTTACTCTCGTTAAATATTTATCGGATGAAACCCATTACCATTAGTAGTTTGGGCTAGGTTGTTTTAGACCCGCTTGCGCTTTATTTGTTAAAAATTGGATGTATGGGTGTATTTGTAGCCTGCTTGTGGGGGCTAAAAATTACTTTACTATAATTAATAAAGATCAATTTTCTCCACCCAAATTCCTAGACGAAGTAAGTGGTCGTGGCTTCCTAGCAATATCTTAACGTGAAACTTGCGTATGTTTGTTATAAAGCCCACAAACTTCATTTAAGTTGGCACCAACTTCCCAATATCATGTTGCATCTATTTGGCCCATTAATACTTTTTGATGCTCCAAACTTTGTACTTTGGCGCAAAAATATGTTTACAGCCACTGACTTTTTTGCCCCCTCCTTCTCACGAGTCTATCGATTGATTGAACTATTTTGGGGGGAAGAATTTAACCCAAGTCCAATAATTCATCATCATGCTATTATTTTGTACCCTAATTTTTTGCAGGAAGTGGTGAAACATACATTAAAATATTCATGTAGATATGAAAGATTAATATTGAACAAGACGGGGCCATGCCACGTTAAGTTCTGGCATTTTGTACAGAAGTCGTTGCGCAGTATTAAAACACATTATTTTTCCTAAAATATTAAATGTTATGATCATCTCATGTGAACGCCTAAATCCTAATCAAAGATGGCATGGGTGAGTGAGAATAATAAGAATGTCTTTTGTCATTATGTGAAAATGAATAAGTTTCTACGGAAGAAGAAAATAATGGTATTTATATAAATTTGACGTTACGTTAAGTTCTGAAAAAACAAAAGCAAAGCTATCATATGTTCAAATTTTTGTTTATAGCAACTTGGGTGACAGAGTAGAAAGGGTTGCAAGTGATATCAGAGAAAAGAAGGAGCAGATGCGAGTTGGTCCGAATAAAACAAACCAACGCAGGAGAGAACAAAACAAGCATAAATATATAACACGCTTGTTTGCTCTTGAGATATTTCCATTTTTGCAGAGCTTGGCTTCTTTTTGATTGCTTGTGGCAGTATGCTGTGATTCTACAAGACGGACCAACCATATGTATTGTTTACTTCTTTCAAGAAAAAATTGAAAATGTTGAATTATGGTGGGGTTTTTAAAGAAGTGAAAAGGGCATACGTAAAAACATTGTTTTTTTTTAACATTAATTTGTAACGGTTTTCTGCACAAATGTAAACATTTATGCACTAAAATAGATTCATAAAAACCCTTTAGTTTAGACCACAATCCGAATACCGTTTATACTATAAACTGTTTTCTATTTATCGTTTATATTATAAATCCACACTTTTAAATAATGGAAGAAACCTCCACTTTTTTTCATTCTTCATACTCAAATCGATACTGCTGGACATGAAATGAAGATGAAAAGCGTTGACTTTTTCCATTTTTTTATCAACTTCGTCCTACTAGAGCTGCTCTAATACGGAGAAAAAAGTGAAAAAAGAAATAAACATTACGTTTTGTTACAATTGTAATTAATGTGAATGACCAATGAAAAAAGTAGTTTTTTTAGTTAAATAGTGTTGGTAAAGAGATTCAAATCATAGGTTTTGCTCACCATAGGTATAAATAAAAAATAATACGGATACTACTATTTAAAGTGTCAATTTGTCCATGAGCAAGTACAATACCAAAAATGAAATATCCAATTAAAATTCTGACGTACTCTATTGAAAAAGATGTTTTTCAATATCCTCCATTTGTGTCTTGTTTTATTTTATTTCTTCCATCCTAAGCTAATTTGTATGTGCACTTATATTCTAAGAGAATAACTTTAGAAGGTGTTCGATGAAAACACATCAAGTTGATTGTATAAAATGTAATAATGAGATTATAGAGCAAACAGAACTATATTAATAGATTTGCACTCAAATGTATTATATATGAAATAATTTAATAATTATCAGTCAATGACCAACAGATCAACAATACAATTTGTAGTTTTTGTTGGAAAGTTACAATTTGAGGATAATAATGATGCAAATTGTACTTATGATTTGCAGAATTTTTGTCTAAACAATTTTTATCAAGATCCTTGAAGTCAGAAATACAACTCGCATCATCATCATCCTTGAATCGTAAATTTTCAATAAATTTTTAGACAATGAACCAATCATGGAAGGTTCGAGCAAATAAATGTCCTACAAATCATGAATAAACATTTAATGCATTTGGAGCATTTTGATAGAAATAATATCACTCGCCGGCAAAAGACTATGAAATTCTTTCTGCTCACCGTCAAATTATTATAAATACTAGAAGATGGCTTGAAGGAAATACCCGATGAAACTTCTATAGATGATGATGCGCTCAGGACAAAATGTTCAAAGCATAATATAATTTCTCTATAAAGGACACATTTCAAATGCATAGTCAACTTCTGTCTACAATGCGCAACCGTTCAATCCAGATGCAGCAACCATATGAATATAACTCAACAAAATAGAACAAGTGATGGGGTAAGTGTGTATACTAACTAGAGAATATATTTGCCTAAGTGTGCAAAGACCAATTCAATAAATACATCCATTAGCATTCATCATCCAAAACATGTCCTAATGACACATTCAAAACCATTCATACCATCCAATTGTCTCCACCTATGTGTTGTACCAAGCTATGACCTAAAAACACAAGTGACCTATACTTAGATATCCAAAATGGAAACGTACTAGAAAAGAGGTTGTATGGGTAGCTCGAATTTTCTCCTAAGGTTCCTATGTACTTTCAACTGTGTCGTCTCCCTACTAGACTCTAACCAGTTTAATTATTTTATTGCGGAGTCACTTGGTCCCATGCCTAATAATGCGGTTAGGTGCATGACAAACAAGTGATTCACTTATCCACTTCGAATTCTCTTAACTGACATGGCTTGACCATGGCAGCTGCATCTTATAAACACTTTTACAAGTGTGACACATGAAAAACATTATGAACTCCTGCCGACCCTTCAAGAAGCTTTGCTCCATAAGCTAACTTCCATACTCTAGTCAAAATCGGAAAAGGCCCTACAACTCTCGATGCTAACTTTTCTGAACTACTAATCCCCAATGACGTATCTAAACGGCAAGATGCTCACACAGACCATGTCATCACTGTGGACTTCAACTCTGTATGTCTCCTGTCAACATATGCTCTTTACCTATCTTGTGTAGTCCTTATCCTTCAATGGATCAAATCCACTTTCTAAGCACTTCTAACTGGATTTTTCTTACGACTGCACTTATCATTCTTACTACTGGCATGTAACTTCAATCCAAATGTACATGCATAAGCAACCCTCTGCAATCCTTGCTACTAACTCAAATAAAGTGATGCTAACATGCACTATACTAGTTAATTTGAACATAAGTATACCCCAAGTGTAATGACCTGCTATTTCGAACCGTTCAAATCGACAATCATTCACGCATGTCAGACTTGAAATGCTCAAAACAACAGATTGTTAATTTATATTTGGCAAAACTTAGCATATACAGTAAATAAATCAATCATAAAATCACAGACACAGAGAAATACAACAATAAGCAGCGGAAAAAGATAAATAGTAGTTCATGAAGCTACTATAGAACATCAGAGTCTGAAATAAAATACAACAGAAATCTCAAGTACAAAGTAGTCTCAAATACAAAAGCAACTGACAAGTCTGAACATAAACAACTGGAAATGACTGAAATAACCGAGGGATGAATAGATAACAGATAGATCTCCAAGCGAAGCTCCAAGCTTCAAAGGTGAGTCCCATATGCTGTGACACTCAGTCTGATCCGAGCATAAAGCAAAACACAAAACACTCGAGTCAGAATTAACATTCTTATACTAGTAAATCAACTCAAGTGAAATGTCCAAGTGAAATACAAATAACTTAAAGGATGTTTGGGATTCCCATCCTTTAAGGATCCGTTAAACTATCTACATACATAGTACAATACGCTATATATATAATGTCTACAGTGAAGTAAAATATCAAAATAGCGTTAAGGTGTTACCCATATCCCCCTTAACACATTATATACATTCCCGTAGTCTATAAAGATACTGTAAGCTCCACTAAACCGGTGGTTTACTCAGGAAGCACTCCATAGGTACGGTACAAACCAAACTCGCAGTGGGCGCGATAAGGCATGTGACAAGGCACATGAGGCAATGCCCAGGGTAGGATTCTACCGTTTTGCGGATCTGGACTGGTGGTAACGCATAACAGCTACTACCGAACACCTCGAGACACACTCCCAAATCAAAGGTGCACCCAATCAAATCACAAAGCAATAGATGGTATCGAAGAAATGTGCCCGATAGTGGGAGCGACCCCACTTGGCCCGGCATGGCTCCTGTTTTAGTCACATCAAGCTGACTCGCGAGAGTCAGGGCTGCGTTCATACCTCAATAGACGTCGCCAAACCATCCTACTTCGTTTTGGATTCTCCACCACATACACAGTTGTTAAAGTGGTATTCGGTATTGGCAGAGAGTATGACAATATCTGATCCCGGTCTCTTTAAAAACCAAATGCTTATTTTACGCCATGGTCATTTATAAAATCACTTTATAAACATTTCAAACAGTTCATACTTCATATCAAAATAACATATTCATTTCAAAATCATATCTCTTTCGAAATCATATTCACTTTCGAAATCATATCCACATTTGAAATCATATCACAAAATAAGTCAAACCATTATATCAAAGTATTCGCATTTAAATCCATTAAATCTAAATCATAATAGTTCCAACTTAAACAGTTTGAATATTGAAAGTAGCTTATATATATTAAAAATAGGTTATAGATTAAAATAGTTTATATATTAAAAATAGTTTATATATTAAAATAGCTTATATATTAAAAACATTTTATATATTAAAATAGTTTATATATTTTAAAAGAGTTAAATCGAAAAAATTTCAAATTAGAATCGTTTCTTCCAATTTCACAAATCAATTCAAATAAATTTAGTTCCAAGATTCAACAAATTAATTCAGTTCAACAATTTCAATTAAAAAGGTTAAAGGTTCAATACAAATTCTCATTAAAACCATTTTGATTTATATCGATTTCAAATCCAGGTTTGAACTACAAATTCAAACCACTTCCAATTCCATAGGTTTCAAAGTTTAAATATTCAATCAATTTACAATAACTCAATTCGATAAATTTCATTTACATTTCAAAAATTCAACTTTAATTTTTTTTTAAATTTGAAATATTCACTTAATCATTTTTAATAACTATTTAAATAAAATCCCGGATTACAAATTTAAATCAAAATTAAATACCTAAGTTCAATTATATTTAATTTGAAGTCGTTCACTTAATGCTCCTTTTTATAAATGTTAAGTTATGAAATCATATCTTTAAAATCTTAAAACCAATAAGTTTCAAATCAATACTTATTTAAATTCAATTCTTAAACCAATTAAATTATAAGTCAACATAATTTATCATTCCAACCTTAATTTTTTTTAAAGTTGTTACAAATATCTATTTTGAAATAATAATATAAATTCAAATAAATATTTAAACATATATATATATATAAATTATTACAGAAATCCATTTTAAAATATTAATATAAATTGTAAATAAATATTTTAACATAATATATATATAATTTAAATTAAATTCTTATTAAATTTTATATATTAATTATTATTAAATTAAATCTTATTATAATTAAATCTAAACTAAATCTTATTTTATATATTTTAAAAATAATAAAGTTATAAGTAAAATTTTAAAATTTACATTTTAAAACTTAACTTAAAATCTTTAAATTTCCAAAACATATAAATTTAAAAATTTAAATTTTACACATATATTAAAGTAAAATATAATCATTATAATATATTTAAAAATCAATATTTATTAAAACCCATATATTTCCTTTCAAAACTTTGGAAATCATTTAAAAATAGACTAACGGTGTTTGTATATAATTTTCTATCCTATGGTCAAGTGATACGGATATTTATCATTTCAATCCGCAATAATTTAATATTTACGGGTATATATCATTTCAACCCGCAATCCTAAATTTCAAAATCAAAAAATCGCTTGGGTTTATCATTTCAACCCATAACGATTTTTCCTAATCTATAAAATCGTTCGGGTATGTATCATTTCAACCCATAGGAAATTTCTAACTATAGGGGAACTTGAATTGTGAGAACAATAGAAATATAAAATAGCATAACATACAATTACAAGCATATATCCTAATTAACAATTAAATATAATATATATAATAGGTTATGGTGTCATACATCAATCATAGGTGAACAATAATAAAATATCATATTCCACGATCAAAGTACTAACAAATTAAAATTTAACAACATAATTAAATCGTCATTTCATGTAAAATCAATTTACTAAATATAAGAATGTTAATCGTGAGTGATTGCTCACCTTTCGAGGCTAGAGAAAACAACAGGAATAAGATGCAACAGACACAGATACGCACACAGATATGGACACGACACGGCGACAAAGCTAGAATTGCTGTTGTGAAAAATTCTACAGTGGGAAAACAAATTAACGAGAACATAGATTCAATGGATCAAAAGAATATATATATATATATATATATATATATATCTACATATATATATATATATACACACACACACACGACATATATACCTTTCTTATATAACAAAGAGGAGGTTGCCAGCTAGTGTTGCGTGGCGATGAGAAGTAGTGCAAAAGATAGGTAGGCTTGCTGCTGCTCGGGAAAACTGCTAGAGCTAGGGAAGTTGCAGGTGCTCGAAATGGGAAGACTGCTCGAAATGGGAAGGAAGCGGAGAGGTCTCGGTTGGTAAAAACACGGTAGTGGGCTGTGTTAGGGAGGATGGTGCAAGGTGAAGGATGAGCAGAAAATGAAAGAGGGTTGTGGGATGGGTAGGCTGATTGGAAGCTTGCTGGCGGAGGTTCGAAAAAAAAGGGAGGAGGATCACTGTTGCAGCAGTGAAGGGCTAGGTCCAAGTTGCGGGGTTGGGTGAGTAAGGCCGGATCTCGAGTGGTGGAAGGCAGGTCAGTGCTTGGTGTGATGTCAGGCGATGAAGTGGGAGAGGAAGGGGAAAATGGTGGCTACGGCTTGGCTGCTGTGATGGTCGAGGCTGCCTCAATGAAGGCAATGTGGTGTTTGGTGATAAGGCGGAGGAAGCGTGGTAGGGGATGGAAGGCGAAAGGTTTGTGGAGGTGGAGTGGAGAGGTCGACGTGCCGTCAGGTGGGTGGCTAAGGGTTTGGTGCAATGCTGTGTCACAGAGGTGGAGATGTGTCGGTTGTGGGTGAACGGGCTCGGAGGAGAAGAACTGCTGGGTGTCTCGGAAGTTGAAGGCGGACACAAATGTGGTGGAAGGGAAGTCGGATGGTTGGGTTTGGTGCACGACGGTTGACACCCGAGGAAGGGGGTGTTGTAGTTGATATGGTAGGTGAAGGGGTTAGGTGAAATAAACATGGGAGGAGAAAAGATGGTAGTTCTCTAGAAACAAAAATATATATCAACTTACTTTATTTTTATATATAATATTTTTTCAAAACGACAGAACAAAGAAGAGAAAAGGGCAGAAAACGAACAGATGTAAAAAAAATTTGAGATGGGAAATAGAAAAGTCACGAATTAAATTCAGGAAATATTTATTGCTAGTGTCCATTAGTTTTAGCCGATGGACAATTGAATGGACACAGAATACTCTAGAGATTCGAAAGGGGTACCGATACAGCTAACCGTTTCGTAGATTTCGCCGCGTACCGAACACCGAAATGCACAAATGAATATACTATGGAGATCAGCACGACGAGATGAACAGAATGGTACATAGATATCAGCGATATGACCAAGCTATCCAAACTCGATTTTTCACTGCTGAAAATGCTGCTAAAACGCCGAAAATAAGATAAACGGGGCTAGAGCAGTTCAAATTTGGCGAAACGAATTATGACGTCTCACTCAGAAAATGATTTACATTTTTATTATATAAAAATATCTAGATTTCAAAAATATTTTATTTTCAACAAATTTAACCGATTTTAAATTTAAATTGAAAATTTCACAACAAACAAACTTTCAAATTTTCAAATGAAAATCTGCCACTTGCTATGCTTCAATAGATGCATACCAAATATCAAAATTTCATTTATAAATTTTATAGCTTAATTTTTCACGAAAAAATTAGTAAATTACGCTATTTAAAAATCGTTAAAATTTTCGGGTCGTTACACCAAGGAAACTGTAGCCTTATTCAATCCTCAATACACATACATAATGTCTTAAATCATCCAACAGTATGCTTGATCACTTCATCTTTTAGATGCTAGGGTAAGACATCTCAAAAGTGGTCGGGGTCCCCTCCTATAGTATTTTCTACTAATATTTTTTTCCATTTCACCCAAGGATATCAAAACTTGGTGACCTTTTAAACTGTTGAGAATAGCTTATCTTCTTTTCCAATATAATTCAACTTAAGTTATTTCATTTTATTTCTGATATGGTTCTCCAGTCTCTTGCTATCGTGGTACTACGTATCACGTTTATAGTCTACATCGATTTATCCTACGTTTTACAAGTAAGTAAATACTTAAATATTTTAGTAGGGTAAACTTGGTCTATTTCCTATTCAAACCTAATAATTAGAATCCTAAATCTAAGTGAAGTCCTACATTTAAATGAAATTGTAACCTAAGATCATTTTAGCATTGGCGATAATCGCCTAAGTGATACATGGTGCACATGCAACTGTTATGCAGCACAAACTATGTATCATAAGTCGGTCCTTCATGAATTTCCTTAAATAACCTTCTTTCGATCAGAGGGACGATTGAAAAGAATCCTATTATTCTTTCCTCTAAATCTTACCAAAAATTTCCAAGTCTTATTTTCTATGAAAATCGCCATTGCATTCTCAATACGCGAAAATAGCAACATCTTCTTCTTAACGGACACCCAAATTCTTGAATTAACCATTCCTTAATGCCATCCCATCAATGGGACCTCCTTCCCAAATGTAACTTCTCACCATCCTATTTCAACTAATTTATGGTCGAGACAACTCAATATGGAATGGTGCCCTGCCATTTTAATCTAATGGATATAATGACTAATTCTTACCTAACAGTGTACCAAAAAATTCATCTAGGAGCATCAAAAGTGGACAATGTCTTAGCATAGTAAACATCTTAGGGAACTCTTGTCACCTCATCCCTAACAATATACTCGTAGTTGCGATGACAACTCAAGTACCAATTTATTTTACAAATATCGCCACACAACGTATACAATAAGACAACAACCTACTTACTTAGTTACCGATACTTCACCAAGTCAAAAACAACATGCCCGGTACTTATGACTTCTCAAGCCAAAAGCAACATGCAGCGTCACGTTACCCGAAATGTTGGATCAACGGCACCCACCCACAATTAATCTTAAGCATCGTTTTCTTTCGGCGATGTTCAACTAACTAATACTTTAGGGACTTACAATATATAACCAACTTAATCACCTTAAAGACATGCAAGCAAAACAATAACCGCCATCTCAAGATCATGGTTTAGATAATTTTTATCGCTTACTTTCAATTGTTGACTAGTATAGCTCACCACTCTCCTCTCCATCATTAACTCTGCATCCAATCCCATGCCGTAAGCATCGATATACACTGTGAATGCCTTAGTACCATCGGGTAGTACTAAATAGGTGTACTAGTCAACAACTTCTTTAGTTAACTATAACATCCTTAATTTTAGTTTAACATTATTCAGGAAATTTAATTGGATAAATTAAATAAAATATTATAGTGGAACATAGAGATGAGATTTGAAAATTTATAAGGTCGAGCCATCATTAATCAACTAAGCAAGATTGTTTAAACTTAATCTAAGAAGGAATAAATGAGAAGGTTATATTAGGAATAGATCTACCTTTTATCTCTTAAATCCTCACCCTCACATTCATTCTCACTTTACAACATCAAAACAATCTAAAACATAAGGGAAGAGGCCAGCCATTACTGGGGGAACTAGAAAGGAAGACCAAGGCAAATCAAAGGGGAAACCAAGGGAATCAAAGGCATTATCAAATCTCAACACCAACATCAAATCTAAGGTGAATAATAAGAAAACTATCTATATTTCTTATTTTTCGAATTCAGCTATGGGTGATACCTGAATTATTTGATGATTTATGCCATATTTTGGTTGTTTGTTCATTATTCAGATAGAATCATGACTTATGGAATTTTTATGAAATTAGTTGAATGAGTTTCAAGGGTAAAACAAAAGTTTTTAATCTCCAATTGCTTTATTTTTTGATATGTTATGTAAAACGATATTTTGGAGACGTGTTTTTAGTTTTATAAATTTCCAAGTTAAAGCAAATATTTTATGAATTCCTAAAGTGAAAATTAGGTTTATTTTAGGTTTAATTATTAAAAATAATTAAATAATGATTTTGGTCTTAAAATTTGTATATGGTAAAGAATATAAAAATTCTGAATTTATGTGATTTTTGGGGATTTTTCCAACTGTTTATGAATTACTATGGATTTATTATGCTAGAAAGGCATTTTTAAATTAATAATTAATTAATTAATTTGATGAATGATTTTGAAAATAAAATCCTGTTTCAGAAAATGTAAAGTTTTGTTGTTGACCAATCATATTTTGACAAGAATTGGGAGTAGGCAAAAAGAATTTACATTAGAAGAGAATATAACAGTTTTTATGACAACTACAACTATGCCACTGATATGCGGCATTCCCGTGTTGTTCGGTGTTAGTAATGAAAAGCTGCATCGACGTGGAATAACGAATGTGATACTTATATCATAAGTATGTGATGCGTTGGGCCATGCGTGCAGCATCGTCATTGTAGGAATAGCGCATCTCAAGGTTGTGGGAACCATTAATGGCATAAGTCATCAATGTCGACATTATCCAATACTTATTATAGATAACATCAATGGCACACATAAATATAAGTGGGATAGTCATTTGTAATTAAGACATATAGTCAGATTAGAATTAAGATGGATAGTCTAATAAGTGGGATGGGAGGTCCAATATATGTTGCATGACAACAAATACTTATTTTCTATGTTCTAACCATTATGGATGCAAAAGCACAATATATGGTTAATGTGTTTTGATTAGGATACTAGTGAGGAGAAAACCTGTTCCGCTTAGCACGTGGCTCACTAGATAGCTACTTTTGGTTCGAGATGGTAGGTTATTATTCACATCAGACTGTTTGTCTGAACCAAAGTTTTTGTTTTTCCCCATAAACTCTTGGGTACTTATTTGAGTAGGTCAGGAGTAATCAGGTTTCCAGTGAGATGAATAAGGTTTCGAAGACGTGTAGGAGGCAATCTAGCTATTTAGGAGTTCTTATCTAATCCCATGTGTTGTTTTGATTTAGTACGTATGGATGTAATGGCAAGTTATATAATTGCCAACTATTAGACTCTGATCCATAAGGCGGGCATCTTCATATATCGCTCTTAGAGTATTTTGTAATAATTATATTTTCTCTGGATATGGGTTTGCGAATGTGATTGAAATAACCCTAATTTCAATTAGCATTATTTAGAATATTTAATTAAGTAAATTAGATAAAATAATAAATGGTAAGGAGATTGATATTTGACAATTAATATTGGTCTTGCATTAAGAAATGAATTAGTAAAAATGGTTATAACTAAAGTAAGGAAGAGGAATTCATGCTAAGGGAAAATTAGGAATATGTTATAATTCCCAAGCACTTACCCTTACATTCCATTCTCATTCCTTATTCACTTTCCTTCATAACAAATGAATTAAAAGAGAAAATAAGGAAGGCCATCATAAAGGAATTCAAGAGAAGAAAAGCTAGGAAAGAGAGATTAAAGCTTAGGGGAAATCAACCAACACTCAAATCTCAACCTTCTTTAACCATTCAAGGTGAATAATAGTTGTGCATCTCAAGTTTTATCTACTATTTTCGATTTAAGTATGAACCCGAATCTTTTGGTTGTACTATGCCATGTTATAATAGTTTGGACAATTATATGCTTAAATAATGAATTATAGGACTTATTATGGAATTATTTAATAGATTCTAAATGTGAAAACCTAGTTTTTGATACCTAAACAATTTGAGATTTTGATATGATGTTTAAAACATTATTTTAGAAGTGGGTTTTTAATTTCATAATTTTCCAAGCAAGTATGAATTTATTATAAATTTTCTAAGAGGATAAAATGGTTTATTTCGGGTCTTAATTATTAAAAATAATGTAATAAAGTTTTTGGCCCCGAAATTTTTATATGTTATAGAATGTATAAAATCTGAGTTAATGTAATTTTTGAGGATTTTTCCCAAGTATTCATGATTTAATATGAATTATTTGAGCCAGAAAAGCTTAATTATTATATTAAAATATTAATATAAGAGATATGGTTTGCAAACGTTTTGGGAATGGTAATTCTAGTAAACGGTAGATTTATGAAAAGAATTTTGATAAAGTATTGGTTAACCAATGATATTTCGACAAACGATTGGAGTTGGTGAAAAAAGTACTTTTATTAGTAAGAAAACAGTTTTCATATTAATTAAGGCTTTGCCACGGCGAAGGTCATGATGCCACACTTTATTCAGCCGCGTCTATGGTCTTTGAAGTCAATCACAGGCGATACATAGGATATTAACTTAGGTTGATGTGGAATGGATCGGCTAGGTTGGGGTAGGAAACATAACAGCTGGGTCGACATCAATACCCTTGGCGTAAGTGATGTTGCTTGCCTTCAAACTCGTTGACTCCGCATTTTATATAAAAAGGCAGGATGCTGCTTATTTCTATAAAGTTGTGGACTCCATAAGGCAGCTATGCCACTTGTTTTGATTTCGCTTATTTCTATAACGACGCCGGCCCTATTACTTTCAAAGTGATCTATGAGGGCGATAATGACGCCGCGTTTATCTTCAAGGCATTGGTGTCGCCAGTCATAAAAGCCGTTGATCCTATAACCCTAAGTTTTAAAGTTTTAATTCTATGCAAACCATTAATTATCCCGCTTGTAGTCAGTAACCTATGCATGCGAAGTAAACTATTTTAGGCTCTATGACCCTATGCTATATTGATTAAGGGTTTTAACATGACTTTTGATATTAAAGATGAGCGATGACCCCAAGTGGTGAGACTGACGTCGAGTTTTATCAATGTATAATGGTTTATGGTTTTGGCATTATAGCTTATGATTTCGAGGTGCTTCAACCTCAAAATGATTTCAAACTTCATCAATATTATTTTATAAAGGCATATATCATGGCATAAATATTTTGAATAAAGTAAAGAGCATATTTTCCTTATTTTAGAGTACGTTTTCAAGGGTTAAATCATTTATAAAAGAATTATGTTTGCAACAAAATAAAAAGGGAATTTAGTCCAGAATTTTACTAAAAAGATTACTGTCTTATCACCTTTAGATAAATTTTGATAGGATGAATTGACTCAGAGATTAGAAAACCAGATGGGACTGTTGTATGATAGTGCCTTATGCTTCAGCTGTTAGCCCTTAACTAATATTATTCCACAATTCTAGTGCATAGGGCTTTGTCATGGGTAAGACAAAAAAAGGTTTACGCACAAAAAGGAATCCATAAAGATAAGGTAGGTTATTGGTGAGCCCGTAAAACCATTAGGATCAGAGTGACCTTAGGAATAGTAAGTTTTGGACAGACCATCCAGTTGTCTTCTAACAGTATGTTAGAGAATTTGTTATATCTGTTAGGCTTAAGTTAGCCATAGGTTTATAATTACCTTGGGAAAACTATGACTTTGGGATAGATAGTCCATTGATTTAGACAGATTGGTCATGATTACCCATGTTGCATGCATGCATATTACTATTTTATTGTCTATTCTAACCATTGTGGTTGCAGGAATTGATTTGCAAAAGATATAATTTTAAAGATATTAGTGAGGGTAAAGCCCGTTTCACTCAGCAACGTGGTCTCACTAGATATCCATAAATCGAGATGGCATATTATTACTTACACTGGGCTTTTTATCTGACTTGAAGTTTATGTTTTCTCCTTAAATTCTCGGATGCTAAAAATTTGATTTGAGTAGGTCGGGAGTAAGGGTTTACAGGTTATTTAGAATGGACGAATAAAGCTTTCAGAGACATGCAGGAGGCAGATCTAGCTATGTAGGAGCTTATATATATATTATCCGCTGTGTTGAAATTTCATTTTGTTGTAATGTATGTAATGGAAGGTGTTATGACTGCTTAGCAGTAAACTCTGATCAACCACGTGGGCATCTTCATATATCGCTCTTGGAATATTTTGTAATAATTATATGTTATTTGAACTTGGGCAATGTTTGGGATTATGTAATGAATATGAAATTTTTTCTTTGAAATGAAATGAGAAAGTTTGTTTGAAATTGTATTTAAGAAAATTTCATAATCTTCTATTTCTGATGTTACCACAATTAACATTACCACATTTTTCCATCGAAAAGTAATACTATAGAAGACCGCAGCATCTGTGGCGCTTAGTTTTAGGCCTCAGAATGAGGGATGTTACAACTTTGTATCAGAGCATAGGTTTGTGTAAAATTAAAAGAATTTTTCACTTAAAAAGGAGTTTCGAAAACGTAATCCAAATGAATTAGAGAGTAAGACTGGAGGTATAGGATAACGCTATAGTAACGTATTTATAGTTTCCATATATATATATATATATATATAAGTATATATACCTTACCTATATTCCCGTCGCTCATACCTTTTTTCATATCTTACTGAGATTCGAATGCAGATTTAAGAAAGTAAGATATGGAGGCAGGAAATGGAAGTGTAAATCTCAGTGGAGGAAGCAGCACAACCAATGGAAATGTTAGGCCCAATACTAGGAGGAATCCAGGTCGACAAACAGTTGCTAATGTAGGTGCTAGAACACCGCAGGTGTATATGGGAGCCATGTATCAGTTCTTCATCAACATGATGCAAGCAGGAGTTGCAGCTGGACTAGTGGTGGAAATGCTGGTGGAGCAAATCTCGAAGTTCTAGTTGTTAGCTACTATGCTGTTTGAGTAGGCATTATGCGAGACTTAGATGGAAACCCTTTATTGGAATGGAGAACGCAATTGAAGTGGAGAATTGGTTGCCTCATTGTGAAAGGATTTACGCTGGTCTTGGTTTGAACGATGAGAAAAAGAGGAGATTGGCATCCAGGCAACTATAAGAAGCTGCATTATATTGGTGGAATAGTATTACTATTGGAGTGGCTGAGGAGACTTTTACCTGGGCAAAGTTTAGAAGAAGGTTCAAAGAGAGGTGTCACCAAGTCTGTTTTTCTTAGGAAGTTTGCTGAGTTAGTGCAACGATACATGACTGTGTTGGAGTATGCAATAAGGTTTGAGGAGCTATCCAGGTATGGGTATGCTGCGTGGATACTGTGATTAAGAGAAATGAGAAGTTCATTCGTCGATTGAGACCAAAGCTTGCTAGATCAACCTTGCCACACTAAAGGGATCCATGTGATGTGGTAGTGGAGATGGCCTTAAGGAATAAAGAGATGCTTGCTTTGTTTAATAATAACAAGCCAGCAGAGAATCAGAGTGGACAGAATTAGAAGAGGAAGTTCTTTCAAAAAAAGGGAGCTTAGAAGGGCAAAGCTGCTAAGAAAGGAAAATCCGAAGTTGTGTGTTAAAAGTGTGACAAGAAAGACATTTTGCAAACAAAATGTCAATCTAGTGATGGAAAAGGGTGATTAGGAGAAAGAACATCAAGTGCTTTAATTATGACCAAATCGGGAATTACAAGAATCAGTGCATGGAGCTAGCTAAGATTGAGAAAGGAAAAGTGTTTTCTTTGGAACCAGCTACTTCGAGACCCACAACAGAGGAGAAAGGAAAGGCTGTGATGGGAGGTATGCTTTTGATTAATGGTATACCTATTAGAGTATTGTTCGATACTGGTGCATGACATTCTTTTATATCGCGTTGTTTGGTAGATAAGCGTAATCTAGAACCCTCATACCTAGTTACTTCCTTAAGGGTTACGAATACTATAGGAGGGTATGCAACTCTAGGGTGAGATGTGACCAGTTAGAATTCAAACTGTTAGGTCATATATTTTCCTGTAGTTTGCATGTGTTTTATTTTATAGGCTTTGAAATTATTTTGGGTATGGTCTGGTTAAGTAAATACGATGCTAGGATATTTTGGCAAGATAGGAAAATATTACTAAGACATCCTAATAGTACCGACCGATTACATACTCAGTAAAGGACTCGAGTTTTAATGTTTGGCTTTATTGGGTGCAATGGAGGAGACAAACAAGTTGAATCGAGTTTTATTCATTAGAGATTTTGCTGATGTCTTTGAGCCAGTGATAGGACAATCACCGGAATGAGATATTGAGTTTCGAATAGATCTTATACCTAGAGCTTAACCCATAAGTAGACCTCCTAGCAGAATGACACCTACTGAGATGAAGGAGTTAAAGGTCCAGCTAATGGATTTAGATGGGAAACGTTTTATTAGACTAAGCAGTTTGCCTTAGGGAGCGGCCACGGTGTTTGTAAAGAAGTCGGACGATCGTTAAGGATGTATATCTATTATCGTACGTTGAATGAGAAGACAATAAAGAATTGGTATCCATTTCCAAAAATAGATGGTTTATTCGATCAATTAAGTGGATCCAAGGTATTTTTTCAGTTAGATTTGGCGAAAGGGTTCCATCTATTGTGGGTGGTGGAAGACTGTATTCTTTTGATTGCATTTCGAACAAGGTATGGTTCGTACGAGTGATTAGTGACACTTTTTGGATTAACTAATGCGCCTTCCTTCTTCATAGATTTAGTGAACCGAATCTTCCATGACTATTTAGATAGTTTCGTGTTAGTATCATTAACGACATTTTGATATATTCTAAGGATGAAAGAGATCACGAGATTCATCTTACAATAGTGCTTGAGATGCTAAGGTAGCATCAGTTAAAAGCAAAGCTTTAGAAATGTCATTTTTGGAAAAAGGAGGTAAGGTTCCTTGGTTATGTAGTCTCAGGAGAAAGGTTGTCAGTAGATCCAGGTAAGATAAAAGCAGTTAATAATTGAAAGAGACCTGAAACAATGACTAAGATAAATAGTTTTCTTGGATTAGCTGACTATTACCAGAGATTTATCAAGCATTTTTCTCGTATAGCCATACCAATAATTAAACTAACAAGAAAGGATGCAAAGTATGTTTAGACCAATAAATGTGAGAAGGAATTCCAGAAGCTGAAATATTTATTGACCAATGAACCCATGTTAGGTGTCCTTGATGGAAATCAAGGTTTGTTTGTGTATGCCGATGCATGTGGAACATGATTAGGAGCAGTGTTAATGCAAAGGGGTAAAGTGATTGCCTACACTTCTCGATAGCTTAGACTACATTAAGTTAGATATCCGACTCATGACTTAGAGTTGGCTGCTGTAATTTTTGTTCTGAAAGTGTGGAGACATTATCTTTTGGGAGAACGATTCGAGTTGTATACAGACCATAGGTCTTTAACATGATTATTCTCTCAGAATGAGTTAAATATAAGACCATAGAGGTAGTCAGAGTTTATAGCTGCTTATGATTTTGGAATTGAGTATACACTAGAAAAAGGAAAAAAAAGTAGCAGATGCGCTTAGTAGAAAGCGTTGGAATGCAATATAAGCAATGATAGCTGAATGGAAAGATTTAGAGGCATTGACCACATGTAATGTGCAGTTAAGATCAATGGCTAGTTCTAGTCAGAGTACTGCAATGTTATCTTGCTAAGAAGTTCGACCAGTATTGATTGAAAGGATTGCTTCCAAGCAAAGAGATGATCCATTGCTAGTTGAACAAATTAGAAGATTGGAAAGTGGAACTGAGATTAATGATTTGAAAGACTTTTATCTTGATCAAAATAGATGGTTGAGAAAGAAGGGATGATCGTGTGTTCCAGATATTGGAGACCTAAGGAAAGAAGTCCTTAAGGAGTGTCATCGATCAAAGTTTACTATTCATCTTGGAGGAACTAAGATGTATCAGGATATGAAGAGAAGTTTCTTCCAGGAAGGAATGAAAAAGGATGTAGGCTTAAGGGTAAAACACTGCTTGAATTGTCAGCAAGTAAAGGTTGAGCATCATAAACCAAGTGGATTGTTTCAGGCTTTTGGACATACTAGTATGGAAATGGGATTCAATATTTATAGATTTCATAGACGGGCTGCCAAGTTCGAATAGAGAAAATAAAAGTATCTGGGTTGTAGTGGATAGACTGACTAAGAGTGCATTCTTTAAACCATTAAGTCGACAAGGACGACACATTTCCATAGCTAAGCTATTTATGAAAAATATAGTAAGATTGCAAAAGATTCATAGTAAGTATAGTCAGTAATAGAGATTCTTTATTTACTAGCGAATTCTGGAAGGGCCTACAAGATGCTTTAGGTACCAAGCTTAAGATGAATACCTCTTATCATCCATAGACCGATGGGAAAACATAAAGAGTTAATAAAGTCTTATAAGATTTGTTAAGAGCTTGTGTGCTAGATTTTGGAGGATCGTGGGAAGACCATCTACACCTAGTTGAATTCTCGTATAACAATAGTTATCAGACCAGTATAGAGATGGCAACTTTTGAAGCTTTACATGGAAGGCCATGTAAATCACTCGTATGTTGGTTAGAGACCGGTGATAGATTAGTTCTTGGTCCGGATATGGTAAGAGAAGCCACAGAAAAGATTGAATTGATTCGAGCTAGAATGAAGGAAGCTCAGTCTAAGCAGAAAAGTTATGCAGATAAGAGATGGAAAGAGTTGGTATTTTCAGTTGGAGATCATGTTTTCATCAAAGTATCACCAATGAAGGATGTAGTAAGATTTGGAAAGTCAAGGAAATTGGCACTTGGGTTTGTCGGACCATTTTTATCACAGAAAAGATAGAGAAACTCGCTTATAGGATAGACTTACCGAGTAGTTTGGCAGGAGTCCACAATGTTTTTCATATTTCTCATCTTAGGAAATGTGTTCGAGATCCAGAAATTACCTCACTCCCACTATATTGGATGACTTTGTGGTGGAATCAGACATGACAATTATTACAATTATTAGACAACCAATCCGAGTTGTCGCTAGGGATAAGAAAATGCTAAGGAACAAGACAGTCAGATTAGTAAAGGTCCAGTGGAGTGACGACGAGAGAGACTGTACATGGGAGACAGATGACAAGATTAGAAACACTTATCCAAACTTGTTGATGGTAAGTTTTATGTTTATGGTTGTGATTTTTATTGTGTACCTTATCGTGATTTCATGGACAAAATCTTTAAGGAGGGGAGTTTGTAATAACCCCAATTTCAATTAGCATTATTTAGAATATTTAATTAGATAAACAAAATAAAATAATGTAAAATGGTAAGGAGATTGGGATTTGACAATTAAAAGTGTTCGTGCCTTAAAAAATGAATTAGTAAAAATTGTTATAACTAAAGCAAGGAAGAGGAATTCATGCTAAGGGAAAATTAGGAATAGGCCATAATTCCTAAGCACTTACCCTTATATTCCATCCTTATTCCTCATTCACTTTCCATCATAACAAACAAATTACAAGAGAAGATAAGTACGACCACTATCAAGGAAATCAAGAGAAGAAAAGCTAGGAAAGAAAGATTAAAGCTTAGGGGAAAGCAATCGACACTCAAATATCAACCTTCTTTAACATTCAAGGTGAATAATAGTTATGCATCTCAAGTTTTATCTACTTTTCCAAATCTTTTGCTTGTACTATGTCATGTTATAATAGTTTGGACAATTATATGCTTAAATGATTAATTATAGGATTTACTATAGAATTATTTAATAGGCTTTAAGTGTGAAAACCAAGTTTTTGATACCCAAACGATTTGATATTTTGATATGATGCTTAAAATATTATTTTAGAAGTGGGTTTTTAATTTCACAATTTTTCGAGCAAGTATGAATTATTATGAATTTTCTAAAAGGAGAAAATGCTTTATTTCGAGTTTTAAGTATTAAAAATAATTCAATAAAGTTTTTGGCTTTGAAATTTTTGTATGTTATAGAACATATAAAATCTATAATGTGATTTTTGGAGATTTTTCCTGATTGTTCATGATTTAATATGAATTATTTGAGCTAGAAAAGCTTAATTATCATATTAAAATATCAATATAAGAGATTGGGTTTGCAAATGTTTTGGGAATGATAATTCTGGTAAAGAGCATATTTCTTAAAAGAATTTTAATAAAGTATTTATTAACCAATGAGATTTTAACAAACAATTGGCGTTGGCAAAAAAAAAATAGTTTTATTAGTAAGAAAATAATTTTCATATTAGTTACGGCTTTTCCATGCCGAAGGTCATGATGCTGCACTTTATTCAGTCGCGTTATGGTCTTCGAAGTCAATCACAGATGATACATATGATATTAACTTCAGTTGACATGGAGTGGGTCGGCTTGGTTGGGGTAGAAAGCGAACACCGGGATCAACATCGCTACCCTCAGCACAAGTGATGTTTGTATTCTTCAAACGCATTGACTCCGCGTTTTATATAAAAAGGTAGGATGCTGCTTATTTCTATAAAGTCACCGACTCCATAAGGCAGCTATATTGCTTATTTTGATTCCTGTTATTTCTATAATGATGTCGAACCTATTACTTTCGAAGTGATCTATGACGGTGATAATGACACCGCATTTATCTTCAAGGCATTGGTGTCGCTAGTCATCAAAGCCCCAGATCTTATAGCTAAGTTTTCAAGTTTTAATTCTATGCAAACCATTAGTAACGCCGCTTGTATTTAGCAACCTATACATGCAAAGTAAACTATTTTAGGCTCTATGACCCTATGCTCTATTGATTCAGGGTTTTAACATGACTTTCAGTATTGAAGAGGGGCGATGACCCCTATTGGCAAGACTGACGCCAAGTTTTATCAATGTATAATGGTTTATGGTTTTGGCTTTATAGCCTATGATTCCGAGGTGCTTCAACCTTTAAGTGATTTCGAACTTCATCGATGTTGTTTTATAAAGGCATATATCATGGCATAAATATTTTAAATAAAGTAAAGGGTCATATTTTCCTTGTTTTAATATATGATTTCAAGGGTTAAATCATTTATGAAATAATTATGTTTTCAAGGAAATAGAAAGGGTATTCAGTCCAGAATTTTACTAAAGAGATTATTGTTCTTATTACCTTTAGATTAATTGTGATAGGATGAATTGACTTAGAGATTAGAAAACCAAATGCGACTGGTGCAGGGTAGCACCCTAAACTTCAGCTTATCCCCTAGCTGATATTAGTCCACAATTCCAATGCGTATGGCACTGTCACCGGCAAGGATAAAATTAGGTTTACATAGAGAAAGGAACACACAAATATGAGATAGGTTATTGGTGAGCTTGAAAAACCATTAGAATCTGAGTTTACCTAGAAATAGTAAGTTTTAGACAGTCCGTCCAGTTGTCTTCTAATAGCATGTTAGGGAATTTGATATATTTGGTAGGCTCGAGTCAGCCATAGGTTTGTAATTACCCTGAGAAAACTAAGATGTTGGGATAGATAGTCCATTCATTTTGATAGATTGGTCATGATTACTCATGTTGCCTGCATGCATATTACTGTTTTATTGTCTATTTTAACCATTGTGGTTGTAGGAGTTGATTTGCAAAAGATATATTTTTAATGATATTAGTGAGGGAAAAACCCGTTCTACTCAGTGGCATGGTCTCATTAGATATCCATAAATCAAGATGGCATTTTATTATTCACACCAGGCTTTTTTTTGGACTTGAAGTTTATGTTTTCCCCTTAAACTCTCGGGTGCTCAAAATTTGATTTGAGTAGGTTGGGAGTAAGGGTTTACAAGTTATTTAGACTGGAAGAATAAAGCTTCCAGAGACGTGCACGAGGTAGATATAACTATGTAGGAGCTTATACATACATACATACATACATATATATGTATATATTATCTACTATGCTGAAATTTTAGTTTGTTGTAATGTATGTAATGGCAGGTGTTATGACTGCTTAGTAGTAAACTCTGATTAGCGAAGGGGCATCTTCATATGTCGCTCTTAGAGTATTTTGTAGTATATATATGTCATTTGAACCTGGGCAACGTTTGAGATTATGTAATGAATATGAAATATTATCTTTGAAATGAAATAAGAAAGTTTGTTCGAAATTGTGTTTAAGAAAATTTCATATTCTTGTGCATCCGATGTTACTACAATTAACATTACCGCATTTTGTTTTCAGAAATTAATACCATAGATGACTATAGGATCTATAGTGCTTAGTTTTGGGCCTCAAAATGGGGGATGCTACAGAGATTATGTAATGAATATGAAATTTATTTCTGAACTGAAATGTAAAAGTTTATTACTGAAATATAAGTGGGATAGTCATTTGTAATTAAGACAAATAGTCAGATTAGAATTAAGATGGATAGTCTAATAAGTGGGATGGGAGGTCCAATATATGTTGCATGACAACAAATACTTATTTTCTATGTTATAACCATTATGGATGCAGAAGCACAATATATGGTTAATGTGTTTTGATTAGGATACTAGTGAGGAGAAAACCTGTTCCGCTTAGCACGTGGCTTACTAGATAGCTACTTTTGGTTCGAGATGGTAGGTTATTATTCACATCAGACTGTTTGTCTGAACCAAAGTTTTTGTTTTTCCCCATAAACTCTTGGGTACTTATTTGAGTAGGTCAGGAGTAATCAGGTTTCCAGTGAGATGAATAAGGTTTCGAAGACGTGTAGGAGGCAATCTAGCTATTTAGGAGTTCTTATCTAATCCCATGTGTTGTTTTGATTTAGTACGTATGGATGTAATGGCAAGTTATATAATTGCCAACTATTAGACTCTGATCCATAAGGGGGGCATCTTCATATATCGCTCTTTGAGTATTTTGTAATAATTATATTTTCTCTAGATATGTGAAATGACCCTAATTCTTAACCAAATTTTTTTTTATCATACTTAGCTAAGACTACCTAGGGTCATCCTTCCCTATTCTCATATTATCCAGGATCTTTCACAATATAAAAATATTGTTTTAAATCTAAATCATTCCTAACATACATATATGAAGATATCTATGTTATATTCTACTAGAATCAGAGCATGATAATATGTAAGTAGAAATCCTTTTAAATCTATTAAAATGTGATAATTCCCTGATAAAAGATTAATTATTGTATCCTGATTTTTGACCATAGAATCCACTGGAAACATGTACTTTAGTTTGTTATTCTAATTAATAAATGATCAAGTAATAATCAGGTGGAAGAAAGCTTTTAATATGGATGATTGTGTTAAAGTCTGTATAGTATCAAACTCAGGCTAAAAGAAAGTGGATCATAAGTGAACACAAGCAACATCTAGGCGTAATGGAAACGCGCCTAACTTACACATGAAAGGTCACGAGTTCGAGTGCTATGCTGGTCGGTTCAAACCCAATTTTTGTTTTTCTTTTTATTTTTCTCCTGTATGGTTTAAAATCTGATATCTACCTATATCTACACATATATACTTAACTTTTGCCTATAATCTAACATACAAAACAATATTTCTTGCTTTATTATTTTTAAAACCCATTCCTACAACTGTTCTAGGAATTTATATTTATATTTTTGCCCAAATATCAACATGTACACAGATATACATGTACATGTCAATGTCTTTGCTCATTTTCTAGAAAACTGGGTTCAAATGGTTCCTTGCTTCATTGATTTGAAGTGAACATTTGGCCTGACCTATGGTCTAACCATGTGGTTAATCTGACCATTCTTTTATTTGCATTTTACAAACCAGAATCTACCCAAAACATTGATACTCCTTCTTTTCAAAAGCATGTTTATATATGTATGAATCAGACACCTTGTGATCAGATTTATATCATCCTTCCTAACCATAATTCTCTTTTAAAAATGCATATTCAGGGTATATACACTTTTACTTGCATTTGGACATATATCAATATCATGACTTGAAAATATAACAGTTATAATTCTTTCTGGATTTTCCCAAAATAATTTCCTATATATCTATCTTTTGAAAGGACTTAGGATGAACTAAAATCATCATAAAATGATTATGCTTATAAAATCCAGGTTTTTCCTCTAAATCAAAAACAACTTTAGCAAATAGATTTTCAAATCAGTTTAACATCAATATCCTTAATACATACCAAACCAGAAATAACCAGAAACAACATAACACGTATTTCTTACAAGTTCTTCCTTCTTAATACATTTAGATAGCCATATCAATCAGGAAATACATGCATGAATTAACACATTCTAGCTCTTATTTCTAATTATCTTAGCATTCTCTATTCCATATCTTTTTAATCTTGCTTACTTAGCTCCATCACAACCTGCAAAAGCATTAGCGGCTGCCCCATTATGAATGAGACACCCCCATGTGCCATGAGCAATAAGGGTCAGATCTATGATCTGGTGTGAGTATTTCTAACATATCCATGATATTAAGCTAAGGATACAACATAAATGTACCTTGCATAACTTGACAGGTATTATCATGAATGATTAATGTATAAATTAATCAGGTATTCCCATATACATACACAAGAGCAAACATATGCATTAAAACAATTTTTATCTGGAACTACTAAGGTTCCTCATACCAACCCTAATCCCGGAAAGGCCCAAGTTTCCTATATCATCATTTAAGGTTGCCTTTTCTTCTTATAAATTCCTGGCCTCATCTGCTATAAGGAATCAAAGGGACACATTGCCATGAACTAATTAACATCATGGCACAAAGATCTCAAACTTAAACAAGCCATGTGTCAACTTGTCTACTTCAAATAGGACAAGCATTCCAGCAGCCTTCTTGGCACAAAATCCTTAGTTATATTACTAAGTGTATTCATGTTCATTTTATCAATGATAGCTAGGTGTACAGACCACTTATATACATGAAACATACTAGTTACCTTGCAGACATAATATTGCAAGCAAGTTAAAGGTTACTTTCTAGAGGTATAACACCCAGTCATTCCATCTCACATTATTTAGCATATAAACACCCTATTCAAACATATACCAGAATGTTTGCAACTGAGAATAAATGCATGGCTCTATTGGGTTTATTTTGATTTTGCAAGCAACTATGTTTAGCCAGATTTTTAATCTTGTTTAAACATAATTTTTAGGCTTGTAAATTTTCTGTTTGGTTTAGGGCTCAGCACTTATAGAGAAAGACTCCATTGCACCCTTAACCAATTATTTCAAGCCTCAGCACTATACCATTTTATATGCAGCTCATAGTTTTTTTTTCTTCATTCTTTGTCTTAAGCCATGATTCAGACTAGTTACAAATACTCTCTTACATGTTCTTTAAGGTTTTGGTATAACATACAGGGATGAAAATAGAACAACAAAGTTATACATCCATCATAGCAGATCATATCTCATCAAGCATTCATGAAACCATCAGTAGTCAACATGGTTTGTAAATCAAAACATGCAAAATATAGCATATAAAAGCTTGGCTGCCTAATCTCAGGTCTTAATGCCATGTATATGAGTGAGGATACTCACCTAAATGCTTACACAAGCTTAATCCAGAAAACCCCTCAAATCTTTAGCCTTTTCTTCCTCTTCTTCCTTAGGTTAATTAATTCAGTGAGAGAGTAGTTTTCTGGTTAGGCTCTTGATTTATATAAGGGTTCTACCTAGGGTTTTGGGTGATGCAAAATCCCTATTTTAGCCCAAACCAGAATCATGCATTTGGCATTGCATATTCTCTCCCTCCTAACCCTTAATGTCCCGGCCAATATTTTAAAACAAGGCTAAGTTGTGCCCATTTTCTTTTCAGAAAGTGATTACTTTAAGTATTTTTATTATACTTACCTCAAACATGATAATGGTGTGACTTTCTATTTTCTGCCTTTATACATTTGCTTTCTTGCACTTTGGTTCTTACTATTTTAGTGCTTCTTTTACTTATTTTTCCTTTATTAATTTTCTGCTCAAATAATATCTGTATATATATACATTTATACAACTATGGGTGTTAGTTTAACTTTAACCTTCTTTTATTTGCAGAAAACATGTGCATTCTTATATGCATTTCTATACTCCTATTATTCAAATAAAATTTCACTTATTCATTATAAATCAATGTTCTCTTCTGTCTTAATTTCCAGACAAGTCATACATATGCATATATATATAGATATATATATATATATATACATATCCTCAGGAATTTTAATATTCATGTCTAGGCCTATATTTCCTTTATTTAAAACATTTTATCTAAATGTTTTCCTTCTTTGTTTTATTATTCAGGAATTCTGGATTTTCTCTTAGTGCCATAACTAGTGTGCACGTGCACACATGCACACAACCTTGCACCCCTGAAAATCCCACCTATATAATAATTCTGATTTTCCCCCCAGAATTTTAATCATTTATTTAAAAGGATTTTCCTCAAAATCTTGGGGTATTACAATCACCCCTTCTTTTAGGAATTGTGTCCTCACAATTTGCAACATAATCTTTGAGTACTTCTAATTTCTTAGGGAAAAATTATTCAGCATATGCATGAGCAAATCAATTAGTCACTGTCTATCATACATATTAAACTTTCTTAGTAATCTAAGAATTTACCTTTTAAATTTGCAAAGAGCCTAGGGTAATCCATCCTGATTTTATCCTCTAGCTCCCAAGTACAATCACTAGGATCTATACTCCATTGAATCTTTACAAGCTTCAATGTCTTGTTTCTTAATTTCTTTTCTTCCCTTGCCACAATTCCCACTGGCTCTTTCTCATAGATTAGATCTGGATTAATCTGAACTTCAGTAGGCTTTTCTAAGATTTCCTCCTTGTCATGTACCCATCTCCTTAGTTGTGACACATGAAACACATTGTGTATTGCACTCATCCCCTCTGGAAGCTCCAGCTTATAGGCTAGTGAGCCTATCCTCTCCAAAATCTTGTATGGTCCAACATATCTGGGTCTGAGTTTCCCTTGCTTGCCAAATCTCAAGACTTTCTTCATTGGTGAAACCTTAATGAAGACATAATCACCTACTTTGAATTCCACTGACTTCCTCTTTGCATCAGCATATTTATTTTGCCTATCTTGAGCTGCTGCCATCCTCTTTCTCACCAGTCCTATTTTCTCTGTGATGTCCTTGACATATTCTGGCCCTAGGATAGCTTTCTCTCCTGCCTCAGGCCAACACATAGGTGATAGACATGGCTTTCCATATAGGGCTTCAAAGGGTGCCATTCCAATTGTGCTTTGGTGGCTATTATTGTATGTGAACTCAGCCAAATGGAGATGGTCCTCCCAATTTCCTCCAAAGTCTAACACACATGCTCTAAGCAAATCCTCTAAAATCTTGTTTACCACTTCTGTTTGCCCATCTGATTGGGGGTGATAAGCAGTGCTTAGGCACAATTCACTCCCCATAGCTTCTTGGAAGCTCTTCCAGAATCTTGAAGTGAAGATTGTATCCCTATCACTCACTATAGTTTTAGGAACACCATGCAACTTTACCACTTCTCTCATAAAAGTTTGGGCTAGCCTAGGTGCATTTCTGTCTGCTTTTACTGGTATGAAGTGGGCTACTTTAGTCAGCCTATCTACAATTACCCAAATACTTGTATTTCCCCTCTTGGATCTAGGAAGACCATCTATAAAATCCATAGATATGTTTTCCCACTTCCACTGTGGTATGCTAAGTGGCTGCAACAACCCTGAAGGTCTTTGGGTCTCAGCTTTTATTTGTTGACAAACCATGCACTTAGCAACATGTCTTGCTACATTAGACTTCATTCCCTTCCACCAATAGTCCCTTTTTAAGTTTTGGTACATCTTGGTGCTGCCTGGATGTATGGAATATTTGCTCCTATGGTACTCATTAAGGATTTCTTCTTTCAATTCTATGATGTTTGGGACACATATCCTACCCTTGTACCTTAGGTATCCTTTTCCATTAATGTGATAATCCTTCACTTCCTCCTTCTTTAATAGGAGAGACCTCTTTTCTGCTAAGTCTTGATCTTCTTCTTGCATCTTTGCCACCTTCAAGACCAAATTTGATTGTAAAGTAATTAAACTTAACCTTCCTTTACTCCTTTCTTCCTCAACTATCTCCATACTTATCCCACTGCTCTCATCTATTTCCAAATCAGTGAGCATGGTCAAGTCTCTAAACTCCTCCATCATCAACATGGCCACTTTTGCATGCTGCCTACTCAATGCATCTGCCACTTTATTAGCCTTGCCTGGTGTATAAAGTATATCTAAGTCATAAACAGCAAGAAATTCAACCCACCTGTGTTGTCTCATATTCAAATCTTTCTGTGAAAAGAGATACTTTAAGGCCTTGTGATCAGTGTATAAAATGAACTTTGCACCTAATAAGTAATGCCTCCAGAGCTTCAAGGCATATACTACTGCTGCCAACTCAAGATCATGAGTTGCATATCTAGTTTCATGGGGTTTTAGTTGTCTAGATGCATAGGCTATGACCTGATCTTGCTGCATCAACACAGCCCCTAGCCCTGACCCACATGCATCTGTATATACAACTAATCCCTCATTGCCTTCTGGTACTCTCAACACTGGTGATTTTACCAAAGCCTCCTTGATCTGGGTGAAAGCTTGTTCACACTTATCAGTCCATATAAACTTTTGGTTCTTCCTAGTCAGGTTAGTGAGTGGCATTGCTATTTTAGAAAATCCTTGTATAAACCTCCTATAGTATCCTGCCATCCCCATGAATGACCTAACTTCACTAACATTGTTAGGCTTCTTCCATGCTTGGATTGCTACTATCTTATTGGGGTTTACAGAAATCCATCTAGCAGAGACAACATGTCCAAGAAAATGTACTTCCTCTTGCCAGAACACACACTTAGAGAACTTTGCTTTCAAATCTTTTTCTCTTAATCTAGATAAGACCAAATGTAAGTGGTTCTCATGTTCCTATATTGTTTTAGAATAGATTAGAATGTCATCTATAAAAATCAGAACAAACTTGTCTAAGTAATCTCTGAATATCCTATTCATTAGGTCTACAAAGTAAGAAGGGGCATTTGTTAGCCCAAATGGCATAACCAGAAACTCATACAAACCATATCTTGTGTTAAATGCTGTATATTTAACACTTGAATCCTCAACCTTCATCTGATGAAACCCAGATGCCAAGTCTAGCCTAGAAAACACTTTAGCTCCACTGAGTTGATCAAAGAGATCATCTATCCTGGGTAATGGGTATTTGTTTTTGATGGTTACTTTGTTTAATTCTCTATAATCTATACACATTCTTAAGGTACCATCATGCTTTTTAACAAATACTACAGGAGCACCCCAGCATGAATTACTGGGCCTTATAAACCCCTTGGCTTCTAATTCTTCCAGCTGGTTCTTTAGCTCCTTTAATTCACTTGGCCCCATCCTTGTAGGCTTTTTGATAATTGGGCTAGCCCCAGGCATAAGGTTAATCTGGAATTCAACAGGTCTATGGTGTGAGACACCTTTTACTTCCCCAAATACATCCAAGTATTCTTTAACTATGGGGATTTCATTAATAGCTATTTCCTTGGGATTATTTTCTAATTCAATTAAATGATTTAGCCTATTTTCTTTGATAGGTTCACACAGAATTGTAACCCTTTGGCCTTTAGAATTTTGTAGTGAAATGGTGGATGCATCTAGGTCAATTATGGCTTTGAATTGTCTTAGCCAATCTGCCCCTAATATAACTCCTATATTTGGGAAATTTAGAACATATAAATTGGAAACAAATGTGTTTCCCCCTATGTTCAAATTCACATCCACACAAATCATATCTAATACACTAGAACTTCCTAAAGGGCTTTGTATTAACAGAGGTATTTCAGCCAAATTGCAGTTCATTTTCAACCTTTTAACTATTTCATGGGAAATGAGTGAGTGGGTTGCCCCGGTATCATATATTACAGCTAAAGGTATGGTACAAATAAATAGTGTACCTTCCACTTGACCATGGTTTTCAGCATTAGCCTCAATTATGGCCTTGCCCCTACCTTCCAGGTTTGCCACTTTCCCTTGTTGCTTGTATTCTGGGCAATTTCTTTTCATATGCCCTTCCTTCCCACATAGAAAGCATTTGAAAGCTCCCCCTTTAAGCTCTGGGCATCTTGGCTTAATATGGCCTTCTTTCCCACAATGGTTGCAAACTATTTTTCTTTTGGCTTCATTGGGTTTTGCATCTACTGCCTTCTTACCATCTGCCTCTCCTTTCTTCTTATCATAAGGATGGTACTTCCCTTTGTTCTTCTTGTTGCTATTGTTTTTGAAGCTCCTAAACTTATCTCTTTCCTTGTCATGCTGCTCAATCTTCAGAGCCAAATCTATCACTTGATCAAAAGTTCTGTCAGCATAAGGTAATATAGCCCTGCTAAGCCCTGGGTTCAATCCCTTGATGTATCTATCATTTTTGGATGCTTCATCAGCCACTAACATTGCCCCATAGGATGACAATCCCTCAAACTTCTGGGTGTATTCTGTGACATTCATAGTCCCCTGTCTAAGTTTGATGAACTCCTCAAGTAAAGTGGTTTTTGCTGAGGCTGGAACAAACCTTGCCTCTAACATCTCCTTAAATTGATTCCAATTAATATCATTTTCATTCCGGCCAGCTATGATCACCTCCCACCAACTCAAAGCTGCACCTTTTAATTGCCTTGAGGCCACTTGCCTCTTCCTTTGGTCATCTAGTTGCATATCAGTGAAGATCCTCTCTAATGTCCTCAGCCATGCTTGAATCTCCATTACACTTTCAGTTCCTTCAAATCTCTTGCCTCCCAAATTGGTATAAGTCTTCACTAACTTGGAGAGCTCCTCATATGGGTTCTCAGGTCTGTGCCCAATTCCATCTCTCAAAACTCTCACAAATTCCTGCATGTCAAGCATTTGTGGTGTGCTAGATCCTCCTTGATGATGAGACCCTCTTCCTACCATATTTCTAAAAGTATATGTATTTCATTATATTAGTTTATAATACTTCGCTTTAATTTTAAATTGGTTGTATCTTTCCTATTTAATCATTGTGTATGTCACATGCACACACATACATTCAGGGAATACTTATAAACAGTCAAATATATCACAAACAAACCTAGTATAAACATAAGCACACAAATATTTTGCTATGTTAATTAAAACATAGCTCTGATACCAAATGAAATGACCCTAATTCTTAACCAATTTTTTTTTATCATACTTAGCTAAGACTACCTAGGGTCATCCTTCCCTATTCTCATATTATCCAAGATCTTTCACAATATAAAAATATTGTTTTAAATCTAAATCATTCCTAACATACATATATGAAGATATCTATGTTATATTCTACTAGAATCAGAGCATGATAATATGTAAGTAGAAATCCTTTTAAATCTATTAAAATGTGATAATTCCCTGATAAAAGATTAATTATTGTATCCTGATTTTTGACCATAGAATCCACTGGAAACATGTACTTTAGTCTGTTATTCTAATTAAGAAATGATCAAGTAATAATCAGGTGGAAGAAAGCTTTTAATATGGATGATTGTGTTAAAGTCTGTATAGTATCAAACTCAGGCTAAAAGAAAGTGGATCATAAGTGAACACAAGCAACATCTAGGCGTAATGGAAACGCGCCTAACTTACACATGAGAGGTCACGAGTTCGAGTGCTATGCTGGTCGGTTCAAACCCAATTTTTGTTTTTCTTTTTATTTTTCTCCTGTATGGTTTAAAATCTGATATCTACCTATATCTACACATATATACTTAATTTTTGCCTATAATCTAACATACAAAACAATATTTCTTGCTTTATTATTTTTAAAACCCATTCCTACAACTGTTCTAGGAATTTATATTTATATTTTTGCCTAAATATCAACATGTACACAGATATACATGTACATGTCAATGTCTTTGCTCATTTTCCAGAAAACTGGGTTCAAATGGTTCCTTGCTTCATTGATTTGAAGTGAACATTTGGCCTGACCTATGGTCTAACCATGTGGTTAATCTGACCATTCTTTTATTTGCATTTTACAAACCAGAATCTACCCAAAACATTGATACTCCTTCTTTTCAAAAGCATGTTTATATATGTATGAATCAGACACCTTGTGATCAGATTTATATCATCCTTCCTAACCATAATTCTCTTTTAAAAATGCATATTCAGGGTATATACACTTTTACTTGCATTTGGACATATATCAATATCATGACTTGAAAATATAACAGTTATAATTCTTTCTGGATTTTCCCAATATAATTTCCTATATATCTATCTTTTGAAAGGACTTAGGATGAACTAAAATCATCATAAAATGATTATGCTTATAAAATCCAGGTTTTTCCTCTAAATCAAAAACAACTTTAGCAAATAGATTTTCAAATCAGTTTAACATCAATATCCTTAATACATACCAAACCAGAAATAACCAGAAACAACATAACACGTATTTCTTACAAGTTCTTCCTTCTTAATACATTTAGATAGCCATATCAATCAGGAAATACATGCATGAATTAACACATTCTAGCTCTTATTTCTAATTATCTTAGCATTCTCTATTCCATATCTTTTTAATCTTTCTTACTTAGCTCCATCACAACCTGCAAAAGCATTAGCGGCTGCCCCATTATGAATGAGACACCCCCATGTGCCATGAGCAATAAGGGTCAGATCTATGATCTGGTGTGAGTATTTCTAACATATCCATGATATTAAGCTAAGGATACAGCATAAATGTACCTTGCATAACTTGACAGGTATTATCATGAATGATTAATGTATAAATTAATCAGGTATTCCCATATACATACACAAGAGCAAACATATGCATTAAAACAATTTTTATCTGGAACTACTAAGGTTCCTCATACCAACCCTAATCCCGGAAAGGCCCAAGTTTCCTATATCATCATTTAAGGTTGCCTTTTCTTCTTATAAATTCCTGGCCTCATCTGCTATAAGGAATCAAAGGGACACATTGCCATGAACTAATTAACATCATGGCACAAAGATCTCAGGACTTAAACAAACCATGTGTCAACTTGTCTACTTCAAATAGGACAAGCATTCCAGCAGCCTTCTTGGCACAAAATCCTTAGTTATATTACTAAGTGTATTCATGTTCATTTTATCAATGATAGCTAGGTGTACAGACCACTTATATACATGAAACATACTAGTTACCTTGCAGACATAATATTGCAAGCAAGTTAAAGGTTACTTTCTAGAGGTATAACACCCAGTCATTCCATCTCACATTATTTAGCATATAAACACCCTATTCAAACATATACCAGAATGTTTGCAACTGAGAATAAATGCATGGCTCTATTGGGTTTATTTTGATTTTGCAAGCAACTATGTTTAGCCAGATTTTTAATCTTGTTTAAACATAATTTTTAGGCTTGTAAATTTTCTGTTTGGTTTAGGGCTCAGCACTTATAGAGAAAGACTCCATTGCACCCTTAACCAATTATTTCAAGCCTCAGCACTATACCATTGTATATGCAGCTCATAGTTTTTTTTCTTCATTCTTTGTCTTAAGCCATGATTCAGACTAGTTACAAATACTCTCTTACATGTTCTTTAAGGTTTTGGTATAACATACAGGGATGAAAATAGAACAACAAAGTTATACATCCATCATAGCAGATCATATCTCATCAAGCATTCATGAAACCATCAGTAGTCAACATGGTTTGTAAATCAAAACATGCAAAATATAGCATATAAAAGCTTGGCTGCCTAATCTCAGGTCTTAATGCCATGTATATGAGTGAGGATACTCACCTAAATGCTTACACAAGCTTAATCCAGAAAACCCCTCAAATCTTTAGCCTTTTCTTCCTCTTCTTCCTTAGGTTAATTAATTCAGTGAGAGAGTAGTTTTCTGGTTAGGCTCTTGATTTATATAAGGGTTCTACCTAGGGTTTTGGGTGATGCAAAATCCCTATTTTAGCCCAAACCAGAATCATGCATTTGGCATTGCATATTCTCTCCCTCCTAACCCTTAATGTCCCGGCCAATATTTTAAAACAAGGCTAAGTTGTGCCCATTTTCTTTTCTTTCAGAAAGTGATTACTTTAAGTATTTTTATTATACTTACCTCAAACATGATAATGGTGTGACTTTCTATTTTCTGCCTTTATACATTTGCTTTCTTGCACTTTGGTTCTTACTATTTTAGTGCTTCTTTTACTTATTTTTCCTTTATTAATTTTCTGCTCAAATAATATCTGTATATATATACATTTATACAACTATGGGTGTTAGTTTAACTTTAACCTTCTTTTATTTGCAGAAAACATGTGCATTCTTATATGCATTTCTGTACTCCTATTATTCAAATAAAATTTCACTTATTCATTATAAATCAATGTTCTCTTCTGTCTTAATTTCCAAACAAGTCATACATATGCATATATATATAGATATATATATATACATATCCTCAAGAATTTTAATATTCATGTCTAGGCCTATATTTCCTTTATTTAAAACATTTTATCTAAATGTTTTCCTTCTTTGTTTTATTATTCAGGAATTCTGGATTTTCTCTTAGTGCCATAACTAGTGTGCACGTGCACACATGCACACAACCTTGCACCCCTGAAAATCCCACCTATATAATAATTCTGATTTTTCCCCCAGAATTTTAATCATTTATTTAAAAGGATTTTCCTCAAAATCTTGGGGTATTACAATATGGGTTTGCGAATGTGATTGAAATAACCCTAATTTCAATTAGCATTATTTAGAATATTTAATTAAGTAAATTAGATAAAATAATAAATGGTAAGGAGATTGAGATTTGACAATTAATATTGGTCTTGCATTAAGAAATGAATTAGTAAAAATGGTTATAACTAAAGTAAGGAAGAGGAATTCATGCTAAGGGCAAATTAGGAATATGTTATAATTCCCAAGCACTTACCCTTACATTCCATTCTCATTCCTCATTCACTTTCCTTCATAACAAATGAATTAAAAGAGAAAATAAGGAAGGCCATCATAAAGGAATTCAAGAGAAGAAAAGCTAGGAAAGAGAGATTAAAGCTTAGGGGAAATCAACCAACACTCAAATCTCAACCTTCTTTAACCATTCAAGGTGAATAATAGTTGTGCATCTCAAGTTTTATCTACTATTTTCGATTTAAGTATGAACCCGAATCTTTTGGTTGTACTATGCCATGTTATAATAGTTTGGACAATTATATGCTTAAATAATGAATTATAGGACTTATTATGGAATTATTTAATAGATTCTAAATGTGAAAACCTAGTTTTTGATACCTAAACAATTTGAGATTTTGATATGATGTTTACAACATTATTTTAGAAGTGGGTTTTTAATTTCATAATTTTCCAAGCAAGTATGAATTTATTATGAATTTTCTAAGAGGATAAAATGGTTTATTTTGGGTCTTAATTATTAAAAATAATGTAATAAAGTTTTTGGCCTCGAAATTTTTATATGTTATAGAATGTATAAAATCTGAGTTAATGTAATTTTTGAGGATTTTTCCCAAGTATTCATGATTTAATATGAATTATTTGAGCCAGAAAAGCTTAATTATTATATTAAAATATTAATATAAGAGATATGGTTTGCAAATGTTTTGGGAATGGTAATTCTAGTAAACGGTAGATTTATGAAAAGAATTTTGATAAAGTATTTGTTAACCAATGATATTTCGACAAACGATTGGAGTTGGTGAAAAAAGTACTTTTATTAGTAAGAAAACAGTTTTCATATTAATTAAGGCTTTGCCACGCCGAAGGTCACGATGCCACACTTTATTCAGCCGCGTCTATGGTCTTTGAAGTCAATCACAGGCGATACATTGGATATTAACTTAGGTTGATGTGGAATGGATCGGCTAGGTTGGGGTAGGAAACATAACATCTGGGTCGACATCAATACCCTTGGCGTAAGTGATGTTGCTTGCCTTCAAACTCGTTGACTCCGCATTTTACATAAAAAGGCAGGATGCTGCTTATTTCTATAAAGTTGTGGACTCCATAAGGCAGCTATGCCACTTGTTTTGATTTCGCTTATTTCTATAACGACGCCGGCCCTATTACTTTCAAAGTGATCTATGATGGCGATAATGACGCCGCGTTTATCTTCAAGGCATTGGTGTCGCCAGTCATAAAAGCCGTTGATCCTATAATCCTAAGTTTTAAAGTTTTAATTCTATGCAAACCATTAATTATCCCGCTTGTAGTCAGTAACCTATGCATGCGAAGTAAACTATTTTAGGCTCTAGGACCCTATGCTATATTGATTAAGGGTTTTAACATGACTTTTGATATTAAAGAGGAGCGATGACCCCAAGTGGTGAGACTGACGTCGAGTTTTATCAATGTATAATGGTTTATGGTTTTGGCATTATAGCTTATGATTTCGAGGTGCTTCAACCTCAAAATGATTTCAAACTTCATCAATATTATTTTATAAAGGCATATATCATGGCATAAATATTTTGAATAAAGTAAAGAGCATATTTTCCTTATTTTAGAGTACGTTTTCAAGGGTTAAATCATTTATAAAAGAATTATGTTTGCAACAAAATAAAAAGGGAATTTAGTCCAGAATTTTACTAAAAAGATTACTGTCTTATCACCTTTAGATAAATTGTGATAGGATGAATTGACTCAGAGATTAGAAAACCAGATGGGACTGGTGTATGATAGTGCCTTATGCTTCAGCTGTTAGCCCTTAACTAATATTATTCCACAATTCTAGTGCATAGGGCTTTGTCATGGGTAAGACAAAAAAAGGTTTACGCACAAAAAGGAATCCATAAAGATAAGGTAGGTTATTGGTGAGCCCGTAAAACCATTAGGATCAGAGTGACCTTAGGAATAGTAAGTTTTGGACAGACCATCCAGTTGTCTTCTAACAGTATGTTAGAGAATTTGTTATATCTGTTAGGCTTAAGTTAGCCATAGGTTTATAATTACCTTGGGAAAACTATGACTTTGGGATAGATAGTCCATTGATTTAGACAGATTGGTCATGATTACCCATGTTGCATGCATGCATATTACTATTTTATTGTCTATTCTAACCATTGTGGTTGCAGGAATTGATTTGCAAAAGATATATTTTTAAAGATATTAGTGAGGGTAAAGCCCGTTTCACTCAGCAACGTGGTCTCACTAGATATCCATAAATCGAGATGGCATATTATTACTCACACTGGGCTTTTTATCTGAATTGAAGTTTATGTTTTCTCCTTAAATTCTTGGATGCTAAAAATTTGATTTGAGAAGGTCGGGAGTAAGGGTTTACAGGTTATTTAGAATGGACGAATAAAGCTTTCAGAGACATGCAGGAGGCAGATCTAGCTATGTAGGAGCTTATATATATATTATCCGCTGTGTTGAAATTTCATTTTGTTGTAATGTATGTAATGGCAGGTGTTATGATTGCTTAGCAGTAAACTCGGATCAACCACGTGGGCATCTTCATATATCGCTCTTGGAATATTTTGTAATAATTATATGTTATTTGAACTTGGGCAACGTTTGGGATTATGTAATGAATATGAATTTTTTTCTTTGAAATGAAATGAGAAAGTTTGTTTGAAATTGTATTTAAGAAAATTTCATAATCTTCTATTTCTGCACAATTAACATTACCACATTTTTCCATCGAAAAGTAATACTATAGAAGACCGCAGCATCTGTGGCGCTTAGTTTTAGGCCTCAGAATGAGGGATGTTACAACTTTGTATCAGAGCATAGGTTTGTGTAAAATTAAAAGAATTTTTCACTTAAAAATGAGTTTCGAAAACGTAATCCAAATGAATTAGAGAGTAAGACTGGAGGTATAGGATAATGCTATAGTAACGTATTTATAGTTTCCATATATATATAAGTATATATACCTTACCTATATTCCCGTCGCTCATACCTTTTTTCATATCTTACTAAGATTCGAATGCAGATTTAAGAAAGTAAGATCTGGAGGCAGGAAATGGAAGTGTAAATCTCAGTGGAGGAAGCAGCACAACCAATGGAAATGTTAGGCCCAATACTAGGAGGAATCCAGGTCGACAAACAGTTGCTAATGTAGGTGCTAGAACACCGCAGGTGTATATGGGAGCCATGTATCAGTTCTTCATCAACATGATGCAAGCAGGAGTTGCAGCTGGACTAGTGGTGGAAATGCTGGTGGAGCAAATTTCGAAGTTCTAGTTGTTAGCTACTATGCTGTTTGAGTAGGCATTATGCGAGACTTAGATGGAAACCCTTTATTGGAATGGAGAACGCAATTGAAGTGGAGAATTGGTTGCCTCATTGTGAAAGGATTTACGCTGGTCTTGGTTTGAACGATGAGAAGAAGAGGAGATTGGCATCCAGGCAACTATAAGAAGCTGCATTATATTGGTGGAACAGTATTACTATTGGAGTGGCTGAGGAGACTTTGACCTGGGCAAAGTTTAGAAGAAGGTTCGAAGAGAGGTGTCGCCAAGTCTGTTTTGCTTAGGAAGTTTGCTGAGTTAGTGCAAAGATACATGACTGTGTTGGAGTATGCAATAAGGTTTGAGGAGCTATCGAGGTATGGGTATGCTGCGTGGATACTGTGATTAAGAGAAATGAGAAGTTCATCCATCGATTGAGACCAAAGCTTGCTAGATCAACCTTTCCACACTAAAGGGATCCATGTGATGTGGTAGTGGAGATGGCCTTAAGGAATAAAGAGATGCTTGCTTTGTTTAATAATAACAAGCCAACAGAGAATCAGAGTGGACAGAATTAGAAGAGGAAGTTCTTTCAAAAAAAGGGAGCTTAGAAGGGCAAATCTGCTAAGAAAGGAAAAGACGAAGTTGTGTGTTAAAAGTGTGACAAGAAAGACATTTTCAAACAAAATGTCATTCTAGTGATGGAAAAGGGTGATTAGGAGAAAGAACATCAAGTGCTTTAATTATGACCAAATCGGGAATTACAAGAATCAGTGCATGGAGCTAGCTAAGATTGAGAAAGGAAAAGTGTTTTCTTTGGAACCAGCTACTTCGAGACCCACAACAGAGGAGAAAGGAAAGGCTGTGATGGGAGGTAAGCTTTTGATTAATGGTATACCTACTAGAGTATTGTTCGATACCGGTGCATGACATTCTTTTATATCGCGTTGTTTGGTAGATAAGCTTAATCTAGAACCCTCATACCTAGTTACTTCCATAAGGGTTACGAATACTATAGGAGGGTATGCAACTCTAGGGTGAGATGTGACCAGTTAGAATTCAAACTGTTAGGTCATATATTTTCCTATAGTTTGCATGTGTTTTATTTTATAGGCTTTGAAATTATTTTGGGTATGGTCTGGTTAAGTAAATACGATGCTAGGATATTTTGGCAAGATAGGAAAATATTACTAAGACATCCTAATAGTACCGACCGATTACATACTCAGTAAAGGACTCGAGTTTTAATGTTTGTGCTTTATTGGGTGCAATGGAGGAGACAAACAAGTTGAATCGAGTTTTATTCATTAGAGATTTTGCTGATGTCATTGAGCCAGTGATAGGACTATCACCGAAATGAGATATTGAGTTTCGAATAGATCTTATACCTAGAGCTTAACCCATGAGTAGACCTCCTAGCAGAATGACACCTACTGAGGTGAAGGAGTTAAAGGTCCAGCTAATGGATTTAGATGGGAAACGTTTTATTAGACTAAGCAGTTCGTCTTAGGGAGCGGCCACGGTGTTTGTAAAGAAGTCGGACGATCGTTAAGGATGTATATCTATTATCGTACGTTGAATGAGAAGACAATAAAGAATTGGCATCCTTTGCCAAAAATAGATGATTTATTCGATCAATTAAGTGGAGCCAAGGTATTTTTTCAGTTAGATTTGGCGAAAGGGTTCCATCTATTGTGGGTGGTGGAAGACTATATTCTTTTGACCGCATTTCGAACAAGGTATGTTTCGTACGAGTGATTAGTGACGCTTTTTGGATTAACTAATGCGCCTTCCTTCTTCATAGATTTAGTGAACCGAATCTTCCATGACTATTTAGATAGTTTCGTGTTAGTATCATTAACGACATTTTGATATATTCTAAGGATGAAAGAGATCACGAGATTCATCTTACAATAGTGCTTGAGATGCTAAGGTAGCATCAGTTAAAAGCAAAGCTTTAGAAATGTCATTTTTGGAAAAAGGAGGTAAGGTTCCTTGGTTATGTAGTCTCAGGAGAAAGGTTGTCAGTAGATCCAGCTAAGATAAAAGCAGTTAATAATTGAAAGAGACCTGAAACAATGACTAAGATAAATAGTTTTCTTGGATTAGCTGGCTATTACTAGAGATTTATCAAGCATTTTTCTCGTATAGCCATACCAATAATTAAACTAACAAGAAAGGATGCAAAGTATGTTTAGACCAATAAATGTGAGAAGGAATTCCAGAAGCTGAAATATTTATTGACCAATGAACCCATGTTAGGTGTCCTTGATGGAAATCAAGGTTTGTTTGTGTATGCCGATGCATGTGGAACATGATTAGGAGCAGTGTTAATGCAAAGGGGTAAAGTGATTGCCTACACTTCTCGATAGCTTAGACTACATTAAGTTAGATATCCGACTCATGACTTAGAGTTGGCTGCTGTAATTTTTGTTCTGAAAGTGTGGAGACATTATCTTTTGGGAGAACGATTCGAGTTGTATACAGACCATAGGTCTTTAACATAATTATTCTCTCAGAATGAGTTAAATATGAGACCATAGAGGTAGTCAGTGTTTATAGCTGCTTATGATTTTGGAATTGAGTATACACCAGAAAAAGGAAAAAAAAGTAGCAGATGCGCTTAGTAGAAAGCATTGGAATGCAATATAAGCAATGATAGCTGAATGGAAAGATTTAGAGGCATTGACCACATGTAATGTGCAGTTAAGATCAATGGCTAGTTCTAGTCGGAGTACTGCAATGTTATCTTGCTAAGAAGTTTGACCAGTATTGATTGAAAGGATTGCTTCCAAGCAAAGAGATGATCCATTGCTAGTTGAACAAATTAGAAGATTGGAAAGTGGAACTGAGATTAATGATTTGAAAGACTTTTATCTTGATCAAAATAGATGGTTGAGAAAGAAGGGATGATCGTGTGTTCCAGATATTGGAGACCTAAGGAAAGAAGTCCTTAAGGAGTGTCATCGATCAAAGTTTACTATTCATCTTGGAGGAACTAAGATGTATCAGGATATGAAGAGAAGTTTCTTCCAGGAAGGAATGAAAAAGGATGTAGGCTTAAGGGTAAAACACTGCTTGAATTGTCAGCAAGTAAAGGTTGAGCATCATAAACCAAGTGGATTGTTTTAGCCTTTGGACATACTAGTATGGAAATGGGATTCAATATTTATAGATTTCATAGACGGGCTGCCAAGTTCGAATAGAGAAAATAAAAGTATCTAGGTTGTAGTGGATAGACTGACTAAGAGTGCATTCTTTAAACCATTAAGTCGACAAGGACGACACATTTCCATAGCTAAGCTATTTATGAAAAATATAGTAAGATTGCAAAAGATTCATAGTAAGTATAGTCAGTAATAGAGATTCTTTATTTACTAGCGAATTCTGGAAGGGCCTACAAGATGCTTTAGGTACCAAGCTTAAGATGAATACCTCTTACCATCCATAGACCGATGGGAAAACATAAAGAGTTAATAAAGTCTTAGAAGATTTGTTAAGAGCTTGTGTGCAATATTTTGGAGGATCGTGGGAAGACCATCTACACCTAGTTGAATTCTCGTATAACAATAGTTATCAGACTAGTATAGAGATGGCAACTTTTGAAGCTTTACATGGAAGGCCATGTAAATCACTCGTATGTTGGTTAGAGACCGGTGATAGATTAGTTCTTGGTCCGGATATGGTAAGAGAAGCCACAGAAAAGATTGAATTGATTCGAGCTAGAATGAAGGAAGCTCAGTCTAAGCAGAAAAGTTATGCAGATAAGAGATGGAAAGAGTTGGTATTTTCAGTTGGAGATCATGTTTTCATCAAAGTATCACCAATGAAGGATGTAGTAAGATTTGGAAAGTCAAGGAAATTGGAACTTGGGTTTGTCGGACCATTTTTATCACAGAAAAGATAGAGAAACTCGCTTATAGGATAGACTTACTGAGTAGTTTGGCAGGAGTCCACAATGTTTTTCATATTTCTCATCTTAGGAAATGTGTTCGAGATCCAGAAATTACCTCACTCCCCCTATATTGGATGACTTTGTGGTGGAATCAGACATGACAATTATTACAATTATTAGACAACCAATCCGAGTTGTCGCTAGGGATAAGAAAATGCTAAGGAACAAGACAGTCAGATTAGTAAAGGTCCAGTGGAGTGACGACGAGAGAGACTGTACATGGGAGACAGATGACAAGATTAGAAACACTTATCCAAACTTGTTGATGGTAAGTTTTATGTTTATGGTTGTGATTTTTATTGTGTACCTTATCGTGATTTCATGGACAAAATCTTTAAGGAGGGGAGTTTGTAATAACCCCAATTTCAATTAGCATTATTTAGAATATTTAATTAGATAAACAAAATAAAATAATGTAAAATGGTAAGGAGATTGGGATTTGACAATTAAAAGTGTTCGTGCCTTAAAAAATGAATTAGTAAAAATTGTTATAACTAAAGCAAGGAAGAGGAATTCATGCTAAGGGAAAATTAGGAATAGGCCATAATTCCTAAGCACTTACCCTTATATTCCATCCTTATTCCTCATTCACTTTCCATCATAACAAAAAAATTACAAGAGAAGATAAGTACGACCACTATCAAGGAAATCAAGAGAAGAAAAGCTAGGAAAGAAAGATTAAAGCTTAGGGGAAAGCAATCGACACTCAAATATCAACCTTCTTTAACATTCAAGGTGAATAATAGTTATGCATCTCAAGTTTTATCTACTTTTTCCAAATCTTTTGCTTGTACTATGTCATGTTATAATAGTTTGGACAATTATATGCTTAAATGATTAATTATAGGATTTACTATAGAATTATTTAATAGGCTTTAAGTGTGAAAACCAAGTTTTTGATACCCAAACGATTTGATATTTTGATATGATGCTTAAAATATTATTTTAGAAGTGGGTTTTTAATTTCACAATTTTTCGAGCAAGTATGAATTATTATGAATTTTCTAAAAGGAGAAAATGCTTTATTTCGAGTTTTAAGTATTAAAAATAATTCAATAAAGTTTTTGGCTTTGAAATTTTTGTATGTTATAGAACATATAAAATCTATAATGTGATTTTTGGAGATTTTTCCTGATTGTTCATGATTTAATATGAATTATTTGAGCTAGAAAAGCTTAATTATCATATTAAAATATTAATATAAGAGATTGGGTTTGCAAATGTTTTGGGAATGATAATTCTGGTAAATAGCATATTTCTTAAAAGAATTTTAATAAAGTATTTATTAACCAATGAGATTTTAACAAACAATTGGCGCTGGCAAAAAAAAAAGTTTTATTAGTAAGAAAATAATTTTCATATTAGTTACGGCTTTTCCATGCCGAAGGTCATGATGCTGCACTTTATTCAGTCGCGTTATGGTCTTCGAAGTCAATCACAGATGATACATATGATATTAACTTCAGTTGACATGGAGTGGGTCGGCTTGGTTGGGGTAGAAAGCGAACACCGGGATCAACATCGCTACCCTTAGCACAAGTGATGTTTGTATTCTTCAAACGCATTGACTTCACGTTTTATATAAAAAGGTAGGATGCTGCTTATTTCTATAAAGTCACCGACTCCATAAGGCAGCTATATTGCTTATTTTGATTCCTGTTATTTCTATAATGATGTCGAACCTATTACTTTCGAAGTGATCTATGACGGTGATAATGACACCGCATTTATCTTCAAGGCATTGGTGTCGCTAGTCATCAAAGCCCCAGATCTTATAGCTAAGTTTTCAAGTTTTAATTCTATGCAAACCATTAGTAACGCCGCTTGTATTTAGCAACCTATACATGCAAAGTAAACTATTTTAGGCTCTATGACCCTATGCTCTATTGATTCAGGGTTTTAACATGACTTTCAGTATTGAAGAGGGGCGATGACCCCTATTGGCAAGACTGACGCCAAGTTTTATCAATGTATAATGGTTTATGGTTTTGGCTTTATAGCCTATGATTCCGAGGTGCTTCAACCTTTAAGTGATTTCGAACTTCATCGATGTTGTTTTATAAAGGCATATATCATGGCATAAATATTTTAAATAAAGTAAAGGGTCATATTTTCCTTGTTTTAATATATGATTTCAAGGGTTAAATCATTTATGAAATAATTATGTTTTCAAGGAAATAGAAAGGGTATTCAGTCCAGAATTTTACTAAAGAGATTATTGTTCTTATTACCTTTAGATTAATTGTGATAGGATGAATTGACTTAGAGATTAGAAAACCAAATGCGACTGGTGCAGGGTAGCACCCTAAACTTCAGCTTATCCCCTAGCTGATATTAGTCCACAATTCCAATGCGTATGGCACTGTCACCGGCAAGGATAAAATTAGGTTTACATAGAGAAAGGAACACACAAATATGAGATAGGTTATTGGTGAGCTTGAAAAACCATTAGAATCTGAGTTTACCTAGAAATAGTAAGTTTTAGACAGTCCGTCCAGTTGTCTTCTAATAGCATGTTAGGGAATTTGATATATTTGGTAGGCTCGAGTCAGCCATAGGTTTGTAATTACCCTGAGAAAACTAAGATGTTGGGATAGATAGTCCATTCATTTTGATAGATTGGTCATGATTACTCATGTTGCCTGCATGCATATTACTGTTTTGTTGTCTATTTTAACCATTGTGGTTGTAGGAGTTGATTTGCAAAAGATATATTTTTAATGATATTAGTGAGGGAAAAACCCGTTCTACTCAGTGGCATGGTCTCATTAGATATCCATAAATCAAGATGGCATTTTATTATTCACACCAGGCTTTTTTTTGGACTTGAAGTTTATGTTTTCCCCTTAAACTCTCGGGTGCTCAAAATTTGATTTGAGTAGGTTGGGAGTAAGGGTTTACAAGTTATTTAGACTGGAAGAATAAAGCTTCCAGAGACGTGCACGAGGTAGATATAACTATGTAGGAGCTTATACATACATACATATATATGTATATATTATCTACTATGCTGAAATTTTAGTTTGTTGTAATGTATGTAATGGCAGGTGTTATGACTGCTTAGTAGTAAACTCTGATTAGCGAAGGGGCATCTTCATATGTCGCTCTTAGAGTATTTTGTAGTATATATATGTCATTTGAACCTGGGCAACGTTTGAGATTATGTAATGAATATGAAATATTATCTTTGAAATGAAATAAGAAAGTTTGTTCGAAATTGTGTTTAAGAAAATTTCATATTCTTGTGCATCCGATGTTACTACAATTAACATTACCGCATTTTGTTTTCAGAAATTAATACCATAGATGACTGTAGGATCTGTAGTGCTTAGTTTTGGGCCTCAAAATGGGGGATGCTACAGAGATTATGTAATGAATATGAAATTTATTTCTGAACTGAAATGTAAAAGTTTATTACTGAAATATAAGTGGGATAGTCATTTGTAATTAAGACAAATAGTCAGATTAGAATTAAGATGGATAGTCTAATAAGTGGGATGGGAGGTCCAATATATGTTGCATGACAACAAATACTTATTTTCTATGTTATAACCATTATGGATGCAGAAGCACAATATATGGTTAATGTGTTTTGATTAGGATACTAGTGAGGAGAAAACCTGTTCCTCTTAGCACGTGGCTTACTAGATAGCTACTTTTGGTTCGAGATGGTAGGTTATTATTCACATCAGACTGTTTGTCTGAACCAAAGTTTTTGTTTTTCCCCATAAACTCTTGGGTACTTATTTGAGTAGGTCAGGAGTAATCAGGTTTCCAGTGAGATGAATAAGGTTTCGAAGACGTGTAGGAGGCAATCTAGCTATTTAGGAGTTCTTATCTAATACCATGTGTTGTTTTGATTTAGTACGTATGGATGTAATGGCAAGTTATATAATTGCCAACTATTAGACTCTGATCCATAAGGGGGGCATCTTCATATATCGCTCTTTGAGTATTTTGTAATAATTATATTTTCTCTAGATATGGGTTTGCGAATGTGATTGAAATAACCCTAATTTCAATTAGCATTATTTAGAATATTTAATTAAGTAAATTAGATAAAATAATAAATGGTAAGGAGATTGAGATTTGACAATTAATATTGGTCTTGCATTAAGAAATGAATTAGTAAAAATGGTTATAACTAAAGTAAGGAAGAGGAATTCATGCTAAGGGCAAATTAGGAATATGTTATAATTCCCAAGCACTTACCCTTACATTCCATTCTCATTCCTCATTCACTTTCCTTCATAACAAATGAATTAAAAGAGAAAATAAGGAAGGCCATCATAAAGGAATTCAAGAGAAGAAAAGCTAGGAAAGAGAGATTAAAGCTTAGGGGAAATCAACCAACACTCAAATCTCAACCTTCTTTAACCATTCAAGGTGAATAATAGTTGTGAATCTCAAGTTTTATCTACTATTTTCGATTTAAGTATGAACCCGAATCTTTTGGTTGTACTATGCCATGTTATAATAGTTTGGACAATTATATGCTTAAATAATGAATTATAGGACTTATTATGGAATTATTTAATAGATTCTAAATGTGAAAACCTAGTTTTTGATACCTAAACAATTTGAGATTTTGATATGATGTTTAAAACATTATTTTAGAAGTGGGTTTTTGATTTCATAATTTTCCAAGCAAGTATGAATTTATTATGAACTTTCTAAGAGGATAAAATGGTTTATTTTGGGTCTTAATTATTAAAAATAATGTAATAAAGTTTTTGGCCCCGAAATTTTTATATGTTATAGAATGTATAAAATCTGAGTTAATGTAATTTTTGAGGATTTTTCCCAAGTATTCATGATTTAATATGAATTATTTGAGCCAGAAAAGCTTAATTATTATATTAAAATATTAATATAAGAGATATGGTTTGCAAACGTTTTGGGAATGGTAATTCTAGTAAACGGTAGATTTATGAAAAGAATTTTGATAAAGTATTTGTTAACCAATGATATTTCGACAAACGATTGGAGTTGGTGAAAAAGGTACTTTTATTAGTAAGAAAACAGTTTTCATATTAATTAAGGCTTTGCCACGCCGAAGGTCACGATGCCACACTTTATTCAGCCGCGTCTATGGTCTTTGAAGTCAATCACAGGCGATACATAGGATATTAACTTAGGTTGATGTGGAATGGATCGGCTAGGTTGGGGTAGGAAACATAACATCTGGGTCGACATCAATACCCTTGGCGTAAGTGATGTTGCTTGCCTTCAAACTCGTTGACTCCGCATTTTATATAAAAAGGCAGGATGTTGCTTATTTCTATAAAGTTGTGGACTCCATAAGGCAGCTATGCCACTTGTTTTGATTTCGCTTATTTCTATAACAACGCCGGCCCTATTACTTTCAAAGTGATCTATGATGGCGATAATGACGCCGCGTTTATCTTCATGGCATTGGTGTCGCCAGTCATAAAAGCCGTTGATCCTATAACCCTAAGTTTTAAAGTTTTAATTCTATGAAAACCATTAATTATCCCGCTTGTAGTCAGTAACCTATGCATGCGAAGTAAACTATTTTAGGCTCTATGACCCTATGCTATATTGATTAAGGGTTTTAACATGACTTTTGATATTAAAGAGGAGCGATGACCCCAAGTGGTGAGACTGACGTCGAGTTTTATCAATGTATAATGGTTTATGGTTTTGGCATTATAGCTTATGATTTCGAGGTGCTTCAACCTCAAAATGATTTCAAACTTCATCAATATTATTTTATAAAGGCATATATCATGGCATAAATATTTTGAATAAAGTAAAGAGCATATTTTCCTTATTTTAGAGTACGTTTTCAAGGGTTAAATCATTTATAAAAGAATTATGTTTGCAACAAAATAAAAAGGGAATTTAGTCCAGAATTTTACTAAAAATATTACTGTCTCATCACCTTTAGATAAATTGTGATAGGATGAATTGACTCAGAGATTAGAAAACCAGATGGGACTGGTGTATGATAGTGCCTTATGCTTCAGCTGTTAGCCCTTAACTAATATTATTCCACAATTCTAGTGCATAGGGCTTTGTCATGGGTAGGACAAAAAAAGGTTTACGCACAAAAAGGAATCCATAAAGATAAGGTAGGTTATTGGTGAGCCCGTAAAACCATTAGGATCAGAGTGACCTTAGGAATAGTAAGTTTTGGACAGACCATCCAGTTGTCTTCTAACAGCATGTTAGAGAATTTGTTATATCTGTTAGGCTTAAGTTAGCCATAGGTTTATAATTACCTTGGTAAAACTATGACTTTGGGATAGATAGTCCATTGATTTAGACAGATTGGTCATGATTACCCATGTTGCATGCATGCATATTACTATTTTATTGTCTATTCTAACCATTGTGGTTGCAGGAATTGATTTGCAAAAGATATATTTTTAAAGATATTAGTGAGGGTAAAGCCCGTTTCACTCAGCAACGTGGTCTCACTAGATATCCATAAATCGAGATGGCATATTATTACTCACACTGGGCTTTTTATCTGACTTGAAGTTTATGTTTTCTCCTTAAATCTCGGATGCTAAAAATTTTATTTGAGTAGGTCGGGAGTAAGGGTTTACTGGTTATTTAGAATGGACGAATAAAGCTTTCAGAGACATGCAGGAGGCAGATCTAGCTATGTAGGAGCTTATATATATATTATCCGCTGTGTTGAAATTTCATTTTGTTGTAATGTATGTAATGGCAGGTGTTATGACTGCTTAGCAGTAAACTCTGATCAACCACGTGGGCATCTTCATATATCGCTCTTGGAATATTTTGTAATAATTATATGTTATTTGAACTTGGGCAACGTTTGGGATTATGTAATGAATATGAAAATTTTTCTTTGAAATGAAATGAGAAAGTTTGTTTGAAATTGTATTTAAGAAAATTTCATAATCTTCTATTTCTGATGTTACCACAATTAACATTACCACATTTTTCCATCGAAAAGTAATACTATAGAAGACCGCAGCATCTGTGGCGCTTAGTTTTAGGCCTCAGAATGAGGGATGTTACAACTTTGTATCAGAGCATAGGTTTGTGTAAAATTAAAAGAATTTTTCACTTAAAAAGGAGTTTCGAAAACGTAATCCAAATGAATTAGAGAGTAAGACTGGAGGTATAGGATAACGCTATAGTAACGTATTTATAGTTTCCATATATATATAAGTATATATACCTTACCTATATTCCCGTCGCTCATACCTTTTTTCATATCTTACTAAGATTCGAATGCAGATTTAAGAAAGTAAGATATTGAGGCAGGAAATGGAAGTGTAAATCTCAGTGGAGGAAGCAGCACAACCAATGGAAATGTTAGGCCCAATACTAGGAGGAATCCAGGTCGACAAACAGTTGCTAATGTAGGTGCTAGAACACCGCAGGTGTATATGGGAGCCATGTATCAGTTCTTCATCAACATGATGCAAGCAGGAGTTGCAGCTGGACTAGTGGTGGAAATGCTGGTGGAGCAAATCTCGAAGTTCTAGTTGTTAGCTACTATGCTGTTTGAGTAGGCATTATGCGAGACTTAGATGGAAACACTTTATTGGAATGGAGAACGCAATTGAAGTGGAGAATTGGTTGCCTCATTGTGAAAGGATTTACGCTGGTCTTGGTTTGAACGATGAGAAAAAGAGGAGATTGGCATCCAGGCAACTATAAGAAGCTGCATTATATTGGTGGAACAGTATTACTATTGGAGTGGCTGAGGAGACTTTGACCTGGGCAAAGTTTAGAAGAAGGTTCGAAGAGAGGTGTCGCCAAGTCTGTTTTGCTTAGGAAGTTTGCTGAGTTAGTGCAACGATACATGACTGTGTTGGAGTATGCAATAAGGTTTGAGGAGCTATCCAGGTATGGGTATGCTGCGTGGATACTGTGATTAAGAGAAATGAGAAGTTCATCCGTCGATTGAGACCAAAGCTTGCTAGATCAACCTTGCCACACTAAAGGGATCCATGTGATGTGGTAGTGGAGATGGCCTTAAGGAATAAAGAGATGCTTGCTTTGTTTAATAATAACAAGCCAGCAGAGAATCAGAGTGGACAGAATTAGAAGAGGAAGTTCTTTCAAAAAAAGGGAGCTTAGAAGGGCAAAGCTGCTAAGAAAGGAAAAGCCGAAGTTGTGTGTTAAAAGTGTGACAAGAAAGACATTTTGCAAACAAAATGTCATTCTAGTGATGGAAAAGGGTGATTAGGAGAAAGAACATCAAGTGCTTTAATTATGACCAAATCGGGAATTATAAGAATCAGTGCATGGTGCTAGCTAAGATTGAGAAAGGAAAAGTGTTTTCTTTGGAACCAGCTACTTCGAGACCCACAACAGAGGAGAAAGGAAAGGCTATGATGGGAGGTATGCTTTTGATTAATGGTATACCTATTAGAGTATTGTTCGATACCGGTGCATGACATTCTTTTATATCGCGTTGTTTGGTAGATAAGCTTAATCTAGAACCCTCATACCTAGTTACTTCCTTAAGGGTTACGAATACTATAGGAGGGTATGCAACTCTAGGGTGAGATGTGACCAGTTAGAATTCAATCTGTTAGGTCATATATTTTCCTGTAGTTTGCATGTGTTTTATTTTATAGGCTTTGAAATTATTTTGGGTATGGTCTGGTTAAGAAAATACGATGCTAGGATATTTTAGCAAGATAGGAAAATATTACTAGGACATCCTAATAGTACCGACCGATTACATACTCAGTAAAGGACTCGAGTTTTAATGTTTGTGCTTTATTGGGTGCAATGGAGGAGACAAACAAGTTGAATCGAGTTTTATTCATTAGAGATTTTGCTGATGTCTTTGAGCCAGTGATAGGACTATCACCGAAATGAGATATTGAGTTTCGAATAGATCTTATACCTAGAGCTTAACCCATGAGTAGACCTCCTAGCAGAATGACACCTACTGAGATGAAGGAGTTAAAGGTCCAGCTAATGGATTTAGATGGGAAACGTTTTATTAGACTAAGCAGTTCGTCTTAGGGAGCGGCCACGGTGTTTGTAAAGAAGTCGGACGATCGTTAAGGATGTATATCTATTATCGTACGTTGAATGAGAAGACAATAAAGAATTGGTATCCTTTGCCAAAAATAGATGATTTATTCGATCAATTAAGTGGAGCCAAGGTATTTTTTCAGTTAGATTTGGCGAAAGGGTTCCATCTATTGTGGGTAGTGGAAGACTGTATTCTTTTGACCGCATTTCGAACAATGTATGGTTCGTACGAGTGATTAGTGACGCTTTTTGGATTAACTAATGCGCCTTCTTTCTTCATAGATTTAGTGAACCGAATCTTCCATGACTATTTAGATAGTTTCGTGTTAGTATCATTAACGACATTTTGATATATTCTAAGGATGAAAGAGATCACAAGATTCATCTTACAATAGTGCTTGAGATGCAAAGGTAGCATTAGTTAAAAGCAAAGCTTTAGAAATGTCATTTTTGGAAAAAGGAGGTAAGGTTCCTTGGTTATGTAGTCTCAGGAGAAAGGTTGTCAGTAGATCCAGCTAAGATAAAAGCAGTTAATAATTGAAAGCGACCTGAAACAATGACTAAGATAAATAGTTTTCTTGGATTAGCTGGCTATTACCAGAGATTTATCAAGCATTTTTCTTGTATAGCCATACCAATAATTAAACTAACAAGAAAGGATGCAAAGTATGTTTAGACCAATAAATGTGAGAAGGAATTCCAGAAGCTGAAATATTTATTGACCAATGAACCCATGTTAGGTGTCCTTGATGGAAATCAAGGTTTGTTTGTGTATGCCGATGCATGTGGAACATGATTAGGAGCAGTGTTAATGCAAAGGGGTAAAGTGATTGCCTACACTTCTCGATAGCTTAGACTACATTAAGTTAGATATCCGACTCATGACTTAGAGTTGGCTGCTGTAATTTTTGTTCTGAAAGTGTGGAGACATTATCTTTTGGGAGAACGATTCGAGTTGTATACAGACCATAGGTCTTTAACATAATTATTCTCTCAGAATGAGTTAAATATGAGACCATAGAGGTAGTCAGAGTTTATAGCTGCTTATGATTTTGGAATTGAGTATACACCAGAAAAAGGAAAAAAAAGTAGCAGATGCGCTTAGTAGAAAGCATTGGAATGCAATATAAGCAATGATAGCTGAATGGAAAGATTTAGAGGCATTGACCACATGTAATGTGCAGTTAAGATCAATGGCTAGTTCTAGTCGGAGTACTGCAATGTTATCTTGCTAAGAAGTTTGACCAGTATTGATTGAAAGGATTGCTTCCAAGCAAAGAGATGATCCATTGCTAGTTGAACAAATTAGAAGATTGGAAAGTGGAACTGAGATTAATGATTTGAAAGACTTTTATCTTGATCAAAATAGATGGTTGAGAAAGAAGGGATGATCGTGTGTTCCAGATATTGGAGACCTAAGGAAAGAAGTCCTTAAGGAGTGTCATCGATCAAAGTTTACTATTCATCTTGGAGGAACTAAGATGTATCAGGATATGAAGAGAAGTTTCTTCCAGGAAGGAATGAAAAAGGATGTAGGCTTAAGGGTAAAACACTGCTTGAATTGTCAGCAAGTAAAGGTTGAGCATCATAAACCAAGTGGATTGTTTCAGCCTTTGGACATACTAGTATGGAAATGGGATTCAATATTTATAGATTTCATAGACGGGCTGCCAAGTTCGAATAGAGAAAATAAAAGTATCTAGGTTGTAGTGGATAGACTGACTAAGAGAGCATTCTTTAAACCATTAAGTCGACAAGGACGACACATTTCCATAGCTAAGCTATTTATGAAAAATATAGTAAGATTGCAAAAGATTCATAGTAAGTATAGTCAGTAATAGAGATTCTTTATTTACTAGCGAATTCTGGAAGGGCCTACAAGATGCTTTAGGTACCAAGCTTAAGATGAATACCTCTTACCATCCATAGACCGATGGGAAAACATAAAGAGTTAATAAAGTCTTAGAAGATTTGTTAAGAGCTTGTGTGCTATATTTTGGAGGATCGTGGGAAGACCATCTACACCTAGTTGAATTCTCGTATAACAATAGTTATCAGACTAGTATAGAGATGGCAACTTTTGAAGCTTTACATGGAAGGCCATGTAAATCACTCGTATGTTGGTTAGAGACCGGTGATAGATTAGTTCTTGGTCCGGATATGGTAAGAGAAGCCACAGAAAAGATTGAATTGATTCGAGCTAGAATGAAGGAAGCTCAGTCTAAGTAGAAAAGTTATGCAGATAAGAGATGGAAAGAGTTGGTATTTTCAGTTGGAGATCATGTTTTCATCAAAGTATCACCAATGAAGGATGTAGTAAGATTTGGAAAGTCAAGGAAATTGGCACTTGGGTTTGTCGGACCATTTTTATCACAGAAAAGATAGAGAAACTCGCTTATAGGATAGACTTACTGAGTAGTTTGGCAGGAGTCCACAATGTTTTTCATATTTCTCATCTTAGGAAATGTGTTCGAGATCTAGAAATTACCTCACTCCCACTATATTGGATGACTTTGTGGTGGAATCAGACATGACAATTATTACAGTTATTAGACAACCAATCCGAGTTGTCGCTAGGGATAAGAAAATGCTAAGGAACAAGACAGTCAGATTAGTAAAGGTCCAGTGGAGTGACGACGAGAGAGACTGTACATGGGAGACAGATGACAAGATTAGAAACACTTATCCAAACTTGTTGATGGTAAGTTTTATGTTTATGGTTGTGATTTTTATTGTGTACCTTATCGTGATTTCATGGACAAAATCTTTAAGGAGGGGAGTTTGTAATAACCCCAATTTCAATTAGCATTATTTAGAATATTTAATTAGATAAACAAAATAAAATAATGTAAAATGGTAAGGAGATTGGGATTTGACAATTAAAAGTGTTCGTGCCTTAAAAAATGAATTAGTAAAAATTGTTATAACTAAAGCAAGGAAGAGGAATTCATGCTAAGGGCAAATTAGGAATAGGCCATAATTCCTAAGCACTTACCCTTATATTCCATCCTTATTCCTCATTCACTTTCCATCATAACAAACAAATTACAAGAGAAGATAAGTACGACCACTATCAAGGAAATCAAGAGAAGAAAAGCTAGGAAAGAAAGATTAAAGCTTAGGGGAAAGCAATCGACACTCAATTATCAACCTTCTTTAACATTCAAGGTGAATAATAGTTATGCATCTCAAGTTTTATCTACTTTTTCCAAATCTTTTGCTTGTACTATGTCATGTTATAATAGTTTGGACAATTATATGCTTAAATGATTAATTATAGGATTTACTATAGAATTATTTAATAGGCTTTAAGTGTGAAAACCTAGTTTTTGATACCCAAACGATTTGATATTTTGATATGATGCTTAAAATATTATTTTAGAAGTGGGTTTTTAATTTCACAATTTTTCGAGCAAGTATGAATTATTATGAATTTTCTAAAAGGAGAAAATGCTTTATTTCGAGTTTTAAGTATTAAAAATAGTTCAATAAAGTTTTTGGCTTTGAAATTTTTGTATGTTATAGAACATATAAAATCTATAATGTGATTTTTGGAGATTTTTCCTGATTGTTCATGATTTAATATGAATTATTTGAGCTAGAAAAGCTTAATTATCATATTAAAATATTAATATAAGAGATTGGGTTTGCAAATGTTTTGGGAATGATAATTCTGGTAAAGAGCATATTTCTTAAAAGAATTTTAATAAAGTATTTATTAACCAATGAGATTTTAACAAACAATTGGCGTTGGCAAAAAAAAAATAGTTTTATTAGTAAGAAAACAATTTTCATATTAGTTACGGCTTTTCCATGCCGAAGGTCATGATGCTGCACTTTATTCAGTCGCGTTATGGTCTTCGAAGTCAATCACAGATGATACATATGATATTAACTTCAGTTGACATGGAGTGGGTCGGCTTGGTTGGGGTAGAAAGCGAACACCGGGATCAACATCGCTACCCTCAGCACAAGTGATGTTTGTTGTCTTCAAACGCATTGACTCCGCGTTTTATATAAAAAGGTAGGATGCTGCTTATTTCTATAAAGTCACCGGCTCCATAAGGCAGCTATATTGCTTATTTTGATTTCTGTTATTTCTATAATGATGTCGAACCTATTACTTTCGAAGTGATCTATGACGGTGATAATGGCACCGCATTTATCTTCAAGGCATTGGTGTCGCTAGTCATCAAAGCCCCAAATCTTATAGCTAAGTTTTCAAGTTTTAATTCTATGCAAACCATTAGTAACGCCGCTTGTATTTAGCAACCTATACATGCAAAGTAAACTATTTTAGGCTCTATGACCCTATGCTCTATTGATTCAGGGTTTTAACATGACTTTCAGTATTGAAGAGGGGCGATGACCCCTATTGGCAAGACTGATGCCAAGTTTTATCAATGTATAATGGTTTATGGTTTTGGCTTTATAGCCTATGATTTCGAGGTGCTTCAACCTTTAAGTGATTTCGAACTTCATCGATGTTGTTTTATAAAGGCATATATCATGGCATAAATATTTTAAATAAAGTAAAGGGTCATATTTTCCTTGTTTTAATATATGATTTCAAGGGTTAAATCATTTATGAAATAATTATGTTTTCAAGGAAATAGAAAGGGTATTCAGTCCAGAATTTTACTAAGGAGATTATTGTTCTTATTACCTTTAGATTAATTGTGATAGGATGAATTGACTTAGAGATTAGAAAACCAAATGCGACTGGTGCAGGGTAGCACCCTAAACTTCAGCTTATCCCCTAGCTGATATTAGTCCACAATTCCAATGCGTATGGCTTTGTCACCGGCAAGGATAAAAGTAGGTTTACATAGAGAAAGGAACACACAAATATGAGATAGGTTATTGGTGAGCTTGCAAAACCATTAGAATCAGAGTGAACCTAGAAATAGTAAGTTTTAGACAGTCCGTCCAGTTTTCTTCTAATAGCATGTTAGGGAATTTGATATATTTGGTAGGCTCGAGTCAGCCATAGGTTTGTAATTACCCTGAGAAAACTAAGATGTTGGGATAGATAGTCCATTCATTTTGATAGATTGGTCATGATTACTCATGTTGCTTGCATGCATATTACTGTTTTATTGTCTATTTTAACCATTGTGGTTGTAGGAGTTGATTTGCAAAAGATATATTTTTAATGATATTAGTGAGGGAAAAACCCGTTCTACTCAGTGGCATGGTCTCATTAGATATCCATAAATCAAGATGGCATTTTATTATTCACACCAGGCTTTTTTTTAGACTTGAAGTTTATGTTTTCCCTTTAAACTCTCGGGTGCTCAAAATTTGATTTGAGTAGGTTGGGAGTAAGGGTTTACAAGTTATTTAGACTGGAAGAATAAAGCTTCCAGAGACGTGCACGAGGTAGATATAACTATGTAGGAGCTTATATATACATACATACATACATACATATATATGTATATATTATCTACTATGCTGAAATTTTAGTTTGTTGTAATGTATGTAATGGCAGGTGTTATGACTGCTTAGTAGTAAACTCTGATTAGCGAAGGGGCATCTTCATATGTCGCTCTTAGAGTATTTTGTAGTATATATATGTCATTTGAACCTGGGCAACGTTTGAGATTATGTAATGAATATGAAATATTATCTTTGAAATGAATAAGAAAGTTTGTTCGAAATTGTGTTTAAGAAAATTTCATATTCTTGTGCATCCGATGTTACTACAATTAACATTACCGCATTTTGTTTTCAGAAATTAATACCATAGATGACTGTAGGATCTGTAGTGCTTAGTTTTGGGCCTCAAAATGGGGGATGCTACAGAGATTATGTAATGAATATGAAATTTATTTCTGAACTGAAATGTAAAAGTTTATTACTGAAATATGTCTAAAAAATTTCATATTCATGTACTTCTAATTATTGATATGATTAACATAGCCATATTTTTTCTCCGGAAGCTAATAACTATGGTTGACTGTAGCATCTGTAGCGGTTAGTTTCGGGCTTCAAAATGGGGATGTTACAAATTGGTATCAGAGCAATGGTTTATGTAAAACTTAAAAGATTAAAAGATTTTTGAAAACATGATCCTACTGAATCAGAGAATAAGACTGGAATATAGGATAACACTATAGTAACGTATTTGTAATTGTTATATATAAGTATGTATTCTCCCCTCTCTCTTAGACCGTTCTTTTATATCTTATTGAGGCCGGTATGCAGATTACGAGAAAGCAAGATATGGAAGCAAGAAATAGAAGAGTGAATCTTGGTGGAGGAAGCACTACAACTAATGGGAATGTTCGACCCAATACCAGAAGGAACCAAGGTCGACAGGAAAATGGTAATCAAAACACAAATGCTAATGTAGGTGTTGGAACCCCACTAGTAGATATGGGGACAATGTATTGGTTCTTTGTCAACATGATCCAAGCCGGAGTTGCTGCTGGTTTAGCAGGAGGAAACGCTGTTATGGCAGGAGGAGTTAATCCTATGGCACCGATTGGTAATAACTATTCTAAGCTAAACCGAGATTATACTATTCTTGGTGGGAAGCCTTTCTCAGAACTGAAGATGCTATTGAAGTGGAGAACTGGCCGTTGCATTATGAAAGAATTTATGCTAATTTAGGTTTGATTGATGAGTCGAAAAGGAGGTTGGCTTTGGGACAGTTGCAAGGAGCTGCTTTGTTCTGGTGGAATGGGGTGACCGTAGGTATAACAGAAGAGGAATTGACTTGGGCTGAATTCCAAAGGAGATTTGAAGAAAGATTTATATCTAAGGTATAAAAGTTTGTCCTACTCAGGAAGTTCATAGAATTGGAGCAAGGGGAAATGTCGGTGTTAAAACAATATGCTAAGTTTGATGAGCTACCTAGGTATGCATACGCTACCATTAACATCGTGATCAAGAGGAATGAGAAGTTCATCCAGGGGTTGAGGCCAGAGATTGCTAGGGCAATTATGCTACATCTCAGGGATCCATCGAATCTTGTGGTGGAAATGGCTATCTAGAATGAGGAAATGCTTTCGACCTTCGGGAAGGAGAAGTCAGTGGAGACTCCAGGTTCCTAGAGTAAGAAGAAAAAAATTCTTTAAGAAGTAGGGAGCTCAGAAGGGTGGAGCTGCCAAAAAGGGGAAAGAAGACATCGTTTATTATATGTGTGACAAGAAGGGGCACTATGCTAATGACCGTCGATCTGGTGATGGCAAGGTGGTTGTGGGAAGGCAGAATGTGAAGAGCTTTAACTACAACCAAGTGGGGGCATTACAAGAATAAATGTCCAGAAGCGGCCAAGGCAGGAAAGGGAAAGGTATTTGCTTTGGATCCGTCTACATCAAGACCGATTGTAGCTTAGAAAGGAAAGTATATAATGGTAGGTATGCTTTTGATTCATAGCATACCAGTTAGAGCATTGTTTGATACTGGACTATCGCATTCATTTATCTTGTAGTGTTTAGTAGATAAGTTAAATTTAAAACCGTCAAACCTTATCACTACCTTAAGAGTGGCTAATCCAATAAGAGGTTATGCAACTCTTGGGATGAGATGTAACTATCTAAAGCTTGAGTTTCTATGTTATACTTTTACTTGCAGTTTGTTTGTGTTTGATTCTGTGGCTTTTGGGATTATTTTGGGTATGGATTGGTTGAACAAATATGATGCTAGGATATTTTGCCAGAATGGAAAATATCATTGTGTTTGCACCAAAAGTTGGCACAAACCCAATAAATATTTTGTAAAGAACTAAATGAATAATATAAAATGAAAACAGAGGAAACAAGTAGATAAATAATAGAAAATCAAAGCAATAACGAGAAGACAACGATTTATAATGATTCGGCGTTGTTTGCCTACATCCACTTTGAATCAATAGCTTTATTAATCACTTTGTAAATTGATTACAACAAGGATCAGATGAAAATCTTTAGTTACAATAGAGTACAAAGCAACCAGCCGCCTCCCCCATCCCAAAAATGAATAATCAAGCCTATATTTATAAAGGAAGTTGGCGAAATATCCCCCTAAAAATTCGGTAGAAGGATCTCCAAGACCATATGGACCCACAAGAGGGATCGCATGGCCCAAATCCTAAGAAATAGGGATTGGTGCCGATCCCTATTTTGGATGAATTTAGGGGTGCGATCCCTATGGAAGCTTCTCCATGTTGTAATATGCTTGTCCTCAAAGTTTCATGCCAACTGGGTTAGCAGAACTTAAGTTATTGCTCGATCTTTGCTGCAATGTGTGTTCTTACCTGATTCTGGCTGATCCCTATGGAGGAAAGATGGCCGATCCCACTTGCTTAGTCCTTTTGAGGTTTGATCCCTAGGGTAGGCTCCCTAGGTTCCCAACATCTTGTTCCCAAAGTTTCATGTGTACTGGACTCATGGATCTCGAGATATTGATTGTTTTCCATTGAGTTGCACTTGTTTAGCTGAACTAGGCCGATCCCTATGATTGAGAGGGATCATAGCCGATTCCTTTTCTATATTGAATTATATTCCATATTTAGAATGTTCTGTATAGCATATCTCTTGATTCCGTTCGACCATGGCTTCATATTACCATCTATACTTGACTTCTGAATCTCACAATCATCGCTCTGGACTTACTGGCCTTGTTGACAGTCGAGTCTAACTTGTCCAGTCAGTTCAGATATAGCCGAGTCAAAATGTCGGATAACACTTTCTCCCCAAAGTACGTCTGGTATTGAACATGACGTGCTTTGTATTGAAGCAAGTTAGAGTCGTCGACAAGAAATCCATCCAGGTTTATGAATAATCGTTGTCCTTCCGTCGAATTATTTTCCCAAAGTGTCATATCTCTTATCTGATCGTCATGATGCTTGGTCGATTTCCAATGGTATAAATTCAAGATTATATTCCATCAGTTGATATCTATGTCTGGTTCTACAAGACCAGCAAGCTTTGGCTATTTGATCCAGTCTCAACCTTGAAAGCTTCAGGTTTGAATTCAATTTCTGTCGATTTCAAAAATTGAACTTTTAGAATATACACGTGCACGTTCAAGCAAATGTTCTTGTCGTTGATTCCTGGATGCATTTGCACGCTCACAAGTCGTTGCTAATTTTCATTGAATTATATGCAATACCATTGCATTTTATATTTACTTACTTTATATAGTTTTTAGGTACATGTTTAGATGCACATAGGGTTCATGATCGATCCCCCTTTCTCTCTCTTTCTTTTATGTTTATAGGGATTGACATTCCTATAGCCGATCCCCCTTTCTCTTTTTTTTTGCAATAGGGATCAGATGGATCCCCAAGTCAAGGGATCGTATCCAATCCCTTCTTATGTTGGGAACTCAATCCTTTTGGCTTCGTAGAGAATGGAAAGGTAGACCGAACCCACAACCCTTATATATAAACTAACATCTTTCTTCTCCATCATTCACTTATTCAGTTTACTTCCATTTGCTTTTATTCTCTTCAATACCAAACCCTTCTTATATTACCTTAGAGCCAAACCCTTCCCCCTCTCTTCCTTCCTCAATTTCGAAACCAAACCCATCGTAACCCAACATACTTCTATAAATCTGATCCCTCTTCCCTTTAATCTCAATCATCTCCAAACTATTCAACATTGTCGCTGTCTTCTCCATATATCACCGCCAACATACATACACACACACACACACACACATATATATATATGTAGGTTTTTAGTTTGCATATGACTTCTATTTGTGACGAGATAATGGGTTTAGTTTGCGTTAATTAATATGAGCGTGGGTTAAGTTTGGAGAAGATGAGATGGATGGTGGCGATGCAGGGTTCGGCGAGATGGTAGAGGAGGAGAAAGGAAAGGAGTGAAGCATGGAGGAAGTAGAGGGATCAGTGTAGAAGGTTGAGGTGGAGGATGAGAAAGGCTGAGTATATGGATCGGTGTTGTGGCTTTGAAAGGAATTGGTATTTGAAGTACGAAGTGGGGTCATTGATGGAGTACTTGCTATGGGATTGGTTATATTGGGTTTGACATTGGGGTCAGTTGTATTAGTGAATGAGGGATCGGTTGTTTGTGGATTCTGGAGTGATCAGTGTTAAATAGGGGTCGACTATTTGCTTCATGAGAAGGATCAGTTATAGGCTTCGTGAGAGGGATCAAAATTTTTAGATAGAGGGATCGGCTATGGGTACTTAGCTGATTCTAAGCTTTATGAATTAAACTTGAACATTTGAGCAAACCAATTCATATTCACTTGCACGAACAATTAGAACAAATCCCATTTTAACGAACTTGAACATATGAGGATAACGAACAATAGGACTTGCTTATCCAACTTTGAATTTGAAATTGAACAACCAAACCGCCGGGACTTGAACTTGAATTAATACTTAACATATGGACTTCACACTTTGATATGTCGATGGCCGATCGCAATGCTTACACAACCAATCAATCTAAACGCTAGTTGAGACGGTCAGCGATGACGGTCACTCTGGTCGAAATCCAAAGTCACATCACTTACTTTTGCTTTTAATTTTGAACTGTTTATCTCTGCACTGCACAACACTACACCATGCTAGTTTACACTTAGCATGGAGGGACATGTAAAATTTTCTAATCTCGATTATCTTCTGAGTTTAGTTGAAATTGGCTCTAGATGTTTAGGGCGTTCAACCGCAATGCCTTCTAGGCAACCTTCACAACACAGCAATCCCCTAACCGAGTCAAGTTCTGCAACTGTATCTTGTAGAATTTCCCCTGACCATCAAACTGAGCAGCCGGGGATTTCCAGCCCATTGGACGACCTTTTCTCTGATGTTCCCATCCTTCCGGTGGAAGAGATAAACCCTGTGTCTGACACTATAGCAGGTGCTGTGTTTCTGGATAACCCGATGGATTCTCAGGCCTCCAGAATTGGCGAGGCCACTCTTCGTAGACTATTCTCTAAACATGGGATTCCATTGGGAGATGCTCTAGTCCCTTCAGTGAATGATAGAGCTCACTTGCCCCCGGAGGGGTATACGACATGCAATAAATTCATTTGCTGGGCTGGATGTGTACCTCCTTTTAATTCTTTTATCTGAGAGATGCTAAATTATCTTGGAATAACTCCTGCTCAGCTGCATCTAAATAGCTATGCTTTCCTTCAAGGCACTTTCTTGCTATTTATGGATGTTCTATTCCGCCTGCATCTTCTGAAGACATTAGGTTTATCTACAATTTCAAACGACGGATGAGGAGCCTTTCTTATACTTCCCTCGAGCCTTCGCCCAAATATCAAGTTCTGACTGGTGCTTGGAACAAGTTCGGTATCTTTAAACATGAATGGTTTTACGTTCGTTATCCGCCTGGCTTCGCGAGGCTATGGTTGGAAGGACGTAAGTGTTGTCTTCACTTTATTCTCAAATTCTTTAGCCTGAGCCGTATCTTAAACTAACAAATACTTTAAAATTTTACAGGTGTCTCTCTACGGCCTGAAGGTGATATTCAAGAGTAGTTTCTACAATCCGTGTCACCCCAATTAAGGACAGAGATATCATGCCCCTTGTAACTGATGAGTGGTTATCTCTTTTTGGGCTATTAGAAGAAGGTTGCAGTATCGGGCTTTCAGGAAGCATTGCACCACCAAGGAATGTTGCGGAACAAGAGGGTGACACTAATAGCCATGTCGTGCCCCCAGTCATGGGGGCTCAGGGCGATGCTGAAGAGGGTGCAATTAGAGATGATGAAGTCAACAAGCCTGGCGATGCTGATGCAGGTCAGGGCAATGCGCCTATGGTCGAACCATCATAAGGTGTGCAATCTCATATGCCAATAAAGAGAGGAAAAAAGCTCGCTTATAAACTCTATAGAAGAAAAAATGCTAAAGAGACTGAGTTCATCATCACCTCTGTTGAAGAAGATTCTTCCTCTCAATATTTAGAAAGTTCGATGGAAGGGTTCTCTAATCTTCCAATCCCTGATGATATCATGACCTATGACTTTCCCAACATCAGTATTGGGGGGCTCAATTCTCCTACCAAGACTGGTGATGACATTCCTCCCACTAGCAAAGGGGAAAACACTTCTATGAGCAAGGCTAAAGTAACTAATCCGTCGGGGGGACACTAGGACACTCACAATCACGTGCACTTCACTGCACAATTTTCGTCTATCTTTTACTTGATGGTCACTTATACACTCTTGTTTTATTCGCAGGAGTTATGTCTCATTCTCGTGCCTTCGATCGCTTGAGGGGCTCCACAATAAATATGGATCTAGTCGCAGTCCAGACTTGGGCAGGCGTCGAGAAAGAGATGACAGTCGGAAAAGAAGTCATCGTTCAAGGGAGTCTTCATCTTCTAAACAGAAGTCCGTATCTCAATCGTCTCATCAGGAAGTTCAACTCAAATTTTTTGTACATAGCTACGATCAGACCTTTTCCCATGGTCTCCAAACTGCTGTGCCACCCGAGCATTCATCGGGTTCTCGACAGCCTCGTGATCGTAGGTCGAGCAAACGCCCAATTACTAATTCTGATCCATCTTTGGCTACAACGGCTCCTGAGGCCTCTACAGTGGAAAGATGGCTGAATGTAAGGTCATTTTCCCAAAGGTCTACTTTGATGGGCTAAATTTCTTCCTTCTATCCTTATAATTCCAGGGAGTGCTAAAGCGAGTTCACTTGCATGCGTCAATGATGTTTTCGTGCAACATGGAGCATTCCAACATTTGGTCGAGAAAATCTCTGAGGTGTTTACTGAGAGACAACATAAAATCGATCGTCTCAAGCTAGAGGCGATCCATGATAAAGAGATAATTAAACACTAAGATAATGAGATCACAGAGTTCATAGCAAGCTAGCTGCGGAAGAGAGGAGTGCCAAAGAAACATCCAAAGCGGTTAGTCGTTTGGAAAGTGCTCACAAGAAGGAGCTGGACGCTGCCCTCAATCTTAGCGGTGCGCTTGCTCTGGAGAAGGACACATGCAAAAAGAGAAAAACACTTTAGTATGCCGCATTGAAGAACTCGAAGAACTCCTAAAGAGAAGGAAGAAAATCTCGAAGCTCAGGAGGAGTCTTAAAGATATTGTGAAGAGGCCGTCAAAGCTCGAGAACTGAAAATTAAGCTTGATGAGAAACTCGCTCAAATTGAAGTCCTCAAGGAAGAAGCAAGGGAAGCTGGCCGTAATGAAGTTAGAGAGCATATCAAGGCCCAGCTGGAGGATGCTAGAGAGGCTGACCGGAATGAGATCAAGGACATGTTCGATCCTTTAATTGTTGAATATAATGCTAAAGTCCTAATCCATCGTGATTTGAGTTTTCTTGGAGAGGGCTATCTCGAATCGCTCGTCGAGGCTTGAGAATACATTGTTGAAATGAAGAAAAGCCCTTGGCGAAGATGATTTGGATGAGGAGAAACTGTTACGGGAAATTATTCGTGGGGATGAACCTTTAGATCTTGTTGGGACAAGGCTCCGATACATAAATATTTTAGCACCCTACAGCAAAGGGAAAAACATCGCCGAAGCTTCAGAGTCTGATCCCAATGGTCCCACTTCACTTCAAACGACCGGAGCATCAGTTTCACTTTGCTCGGGACATGATCTGAGCTATGATCCAGAAAGACCCGATTATTAATCAAAGGTGCTGACTCCTATTAAAGAGGGGAGTACTCCGGCGACAACTGAAAGTCAGTCGGACGTAGGTATCCCGCTTTACACTTCATTATTTAAGAGATTTCGTCCCTTATGCCTAATAGTTATGGGCTTATTTTCTTGTTTCCACGAATCTGCAGATCTTCTGGGTCCTAGTCAAACTCCAGAAAGCGATGCCACCGTGGAACAAAAAACGACTTTTATTGAAATTCCGACGGCTACCGACATTCCAGGGCCCGATGCTCAAGTTATTGGAGCACTTGATGATGAAAAAGCCAACGACCAACCACTTCCAGGTGAATCAGATGACGTTGTAATCATTGGTGCCTCTGAATACATTGATGAGCTCAGCTTGAAGGAGCGCATCAAGAGGAGGAGTTATTGCAGAAAAAAGCTAAAGCTGAACCCGTTGATGTGGACATCGATGGTCCAAATCTCGTCCTACTGCAAGTCATTCCACCCGATGGGTCGGTTCCCGAAGAACTCCCTCCAACCTCTAAAAGCTCTCCTACCAAGGGTGGTAAAGGATCAAAGAGAATGATAGGCGGATGCTCGGTTGGTGCTACTCCCATGAAATCTACAAGAGAAAAGGGCCAAAAGAAATAGCAGTCACTTCGGCTTAGTTTGTATATAGCTTGTATATTTGTTTTTCTTTTATTGGCCGTGATTGTGCGGGTACGGCCCCCGCTTTTGGATAAATTTGTACCATGATTTTCATGTTTAATGTGCAAATAAAAGTTCTTTATTTTCTGTCGAACTCTTATGTGAATTTTGTTTAAGTAGTCGAGCTATTACTTTTCCATTCAATGTACTTGTAATTTGTTGCTCGTTAATTCGGATAATCATCTGTTAATATTTACTCAAGGCCTCCATGTGGTCGTGGCCTTAAGTTGTATCAAATATTGGGCTCGAGCCATAGTGCTATGCCATCGGATTTAACGGTTTGAGTGATTATACTCCTGCCCCAAGTCTCGGGTTAACGGATTTGGATAATGGATGGTTGTAATCCATCCTTAGTGATTTTATACTCCTCCTGTCGGTTTTAGGTTGGAGTTTATGGTGTAACGAGTGGTTAAACTATGCTCATCTATTTTTTTATACTCATATCCCCACTCTGGGGATAAGAGTTAGTTGGAGGGCGATCGAATCACACCCAATTTGTGTTTATGCTCTAGTCCACACTCTGAAGGCTTAGATCTATTTCAAAAAATAGTTGGACCGTACTTTCCTTAATTAACTGATTTGCCCTATAAATCTAGGGTTTAACTTAGCGAGCAATTGGTTGTATCATGATCGCTTTTGATTTATATCTGTCCCATCGCTCGGTAGGATTAATTTGGTTATCGAATGGTCAAGTCATATCCATTCCTCATTAGGTATTCTGTCCATTGGGTTGTGAGCGAGAATCATCAAATGTACGGTGGGACCATGATCATTTTGTCTAGTTCAATTGTGACCTTATGTAATCGGCTAGCTCCAAACTCTAGGAACTTGCTCGGACATGTCAATATTAGTTAGTTGGGTATCGTAACTAATACGTAATGCTACATCAATCACAGATATGAAGGAAATTTCAAACTTTATTTGCCAAATGGAAATAAATGACATAATCTATCTTATTACATATCTGTAAAATCAAATGCTAAAGCCAATTCGAAGATTAAATACAACTGAAAAAAGAATAAACTAAGCGAAATAGCATCGTAAATGATCGCTATTCCATGCCCTTGGGAGCGTGACTCCATCAACAGTCACTAGCTTGAAAATTCCCTCTTTAAGCCTCTGTTCAACGACTTATGGTCCTTCCCAAATAGGATTCATGTGTGATGGGGCAGGAAAAACCCGTTCCAAGACGAGATCACCGATTTCAAAGGTTCTAGGTTGGACTTTAGTGTTGCAGTATCGAGCGACTCGGTGTCGATGTGCAGTTGTCCTCAAATCAGCTTCTTCGTGCTTCTCATCTACAAAATTTATAGATTCTAAGAGGAGATCTCTATTTATTCTAGGATCCTAGTAGGTCACTCGATGAGGAGGCACTTCGAGTTCAACAGGAATGACAGCTTCGAAGCCATAAGCAAAGGCGAATGGAGTATGGCCAGTCGCGGACTTGTGGGTGGTTCTGTAAGCCCGTAATGTTGTTGGGAGTTCATCCACCCACTTGCCTCTAACCTTTTCCAAACGCTTCTTCAGAATGGACTTTATGATTTTGTTCATAGCTTCAACTTGTCCCTTTACTTGAGGGTGAGCAACTGCCGTAAATCTCTTTTCAATATGATGCCGATGGTAGAAGTCTTTGAATTCAACGCTATCGAATTGAGTCCCATTATTAGTTACAATGGTTCGTAGAAGGCCAAAATGACAGATGATGTTCTGGAAAATGAAGTTGATTACTTTCTTTGTTGTGATCATGGCTAAAGGTTTTGCTTTGACCAATTTAGTGAAGTAATCAACTACTACGATGACGTACTTCGCACCACCTTTTGAGTTCAGTAAGGAACTGATTATATCTATGCCCCATATGGAAAATGGTCATGGACTGACCATTTGTGTCATTTCCGTCGGCGGAGCTCCTGGAATTTTTGCATACATCTAGCACTTGTCGCATCGCTTAGCGTAATTAGCAACATCTCGGCTGACGGTTGGTCAATAATACCCATAACAGAGTATTTTTTTGCTAGGGTTCGCCTCTTTGTGTGATCGTCGCATTCTCCTTTACGAGCCTCCTTTATGACTCGTTTTATTTATCATGAGCGATACACCGGAGCAGGGGAATGGAAAACCCTTTGTATCCCTGACTCCTTCCTGAATGATATACCATAAAGCTTTGTGGAGGACTTATCACCTTTCATTCCTCCATTCGGGAAGGAATCCCTATAGCAAATAGTCTTTAACTGGAGTCATCCACGAATCTTTTTCAAGCTCCGTATCTAGTACCCAATCGATTTCCATCTGGTTTATACTTGGAGCGTCTAGTACTTCGACTGGAACCAAGCCTATTTGTTGTGCATCCCCGGTGCTAGCAAACTTTGCCAATGAGTCGATTTCTTTGTTTTGATCTCGAGGAATGTGTGTAATGTAATAATACTCAAAGTCACTCAATAGCTCTTGGACTTTGATAAGGTACGCAACGAGTCGTTGTCCTTTAGCTTGGTAATCTCCCCTAACTTGGTATACTACCAACTGGGAATCGTAAAAGATTTCAAGAGATTTTATCCCCAATTCTATGGAAAGTTTGAGTCCAGCAACCAGAGCGTCATACTCAGCTTCATTGTTCATTGCAGGGAAGTTAAGCTTCAAAGTGTAGCAAATTGATCGATCTTCCGGAGTTACTAGCACGATGTCGGCTTTAGAATAACGATCATTGGATTTAATCCATATACATTTTCCACCGAATGGTAGGGACTCCACTGCTCTCTGGGAGATCACATGTGCAGTGAATTCTGCTATAAAGTCCACTGGTGCCTATCCCAAGATGGCTCTTCCAGGGAGATAAGTGATGTCGAATCAACTCAGTAAGATGTTCCACTTGAGCAACCATCTAGATGTCTCAGATCGCTGTAGGACATATCGTGACGGCTGATCGGTGTAATTTTTATGGGATGAGCCTGAAAATAAGGACGGAGCTTTCGCGAAGAAATTAACAAGCAGTACACCAATTTCTGTATCTTCGAATAGTTCCTTTCAGCCTCTGTTAATCGCTTGCTAATATAATAGACTGGTCTCTGGATCTGATTCTCCTCGCGAAGCAGTGCGGCACTCATAGCATGTACCAACACAGCCAAGTAGACATACAAGTCTTCATGATCCACTAGCTTTGACAAGATAGGAGGCCTCTCTAAGTGGTTCACCAAAGCTTGGAATGCGTCTTCAAAATCCTAAGTCCATTCAAAGTTCCTTTTCCCTCTCCTAATCAAATCGGAGAAAGGAATGCATTTATCAATGGCTTTGGAAATAAATCGACTTAGGGCAGCAACCTTCTCATTTAGGCTTTATACTTGTTTGATGGTCTTTGGCGCCTGAATGTTGTGAATTGCTCGAATATTATCGGGATTAGCTTTGATTCCACGAGCATTGATGATAAAACCCAAGTAGTTTCCTGATGCAACATCAAAAGAAAATTTAAGAGGATTAATCATCATTTTGTAATATCATAGGGTATCAAACATTTCTACCAAGTCTCTGATATGGTCGCTTGATCATCATGACTTTACAAGCATATCATCCACGTATACCTCCATCATCTTTCCAATCCGATCTTTAAACATTCGGTTGACCAGGCGCTGATAAGTTGCTGCAGCATTCTTCAACCCGAATGGCATTACCACATAGCAGTACAATCCAACATCGGCAATAAAGCTAGTGTGCACCTGATCAGGAATGTGCATTGGGATTTGATTATATTCAGAGTACGCATCTGTTATCCCACCTTTTGGTTAAGGCCGGAATATCAACAAATTCGCAAGGAACGATGGATATCAGGATTGGAGATCGATTAGAAACAAGGCTACAATGGATGTCGTCAAAATTTGGCCGAGCACCAATTAGAATGGAATCGATTGGAGATGATGATCAGGACTAGGAGAGGCTATGTTTCAGGTTTTAGATCAATCGGAGGTCATATGCACAAGATATGGATGCATTAAGGTGCGCAAGGCATGATTCGTATCGATGCATTTCGCATCGATCAGCAGATGGTGGTTCGAGTCGATACATTTCGTATCGATCGTCAAGCAAGTTTTCGACTCGATACATTTCGTATCGATCAGCATGGGCTTGACTTGGTGGTTTTGTATCGATCAGATAGGAAGGCTGGAAGGATTTGACACTTTCGTATCCATGGGAGGCCATCAGAGTTCGTGTCCATCAGGTAGGGCTTCGTTCGTATCCATCTGTGTCTAGCTTCGTATCCATATGATTGGCCCTTCATGCGTTTTTCGTATCAATAACCTCGCATAACATTATTTCGTATTGATCGGATAGATCGATACGAAACACACTCCTGAAATCGATACGAATCAACGGTACGATGCAAGCAGTTGGATACAGATGTAATGCAAAATTATCGGCACGAATGAACGCAAAGTATGGATGTGAGCGCGATTCAAGGGAAGAAGCATTCAAAACGGCGAGGAATATGGATCTCCCCTGGTTTATCGTACCACGTCAGTGAGCGAGCACGTGCGCATGAATGACACGAAGGGGATGGATTCGAACCAATGGATTCAAAATCTGCAGCCTATGAAGAACACGAGATTGTATTGATCATATCTCCTAAACGACAAATCCAAATGCCATGAAATTTTCATAGGAGCTTACATACAAGGTAAGGAATGTTCTCACCAAGTTTCAGCCCGATTGGATCATTTTTTGATGGATACGAAATTGTTTCGTATCGATCGCAGATCTAGTCGAAACCTGGTGGGGTCGGTCGCGTGGGCCCACTCACGTGCCAGAAGAAGTCTCCCGAAGTTTTGGTGGGATCCAGGCCTCCTACGCCTATAAATAGCACCCTGGAGCCAACAGAAAGGGGGTCTTTTTGGCTTGGAGACGAGGAGACTCTGCCGGATTCAACTCTGTACTTTACCATCGCTGTTGTACTCAAATTACTTCATTGTAACTGCTGTAATCACCTGTAATCAGCAAGGTTAATCAATAAAGGATAAAACTTTGGAGTGGACGTAGGCCGGAGATAGCCGAACCACTATAAATCGCGTGTCTTTGTTTATTATTCCTGGAGTGTTGTTTGTTATTTGCTGAGATCTGCAACTTGTATTTGGAATATTGCTGATTTATATTCATAATTTGGTGCTTTCACGATATTTGGGGTTTGTGACCATTTTTGGCGTAAACACTTTGGTGCTTTCACTGAGAAATGAACTCAGGACCCGCTACATCGGATTGAAGTTCAGATTTGGAAAGCGTGAAGAGTTTAGATTTGAAAGATAATGACTCGACAAACAAGACAAAGAGCTGAGAGAAGTCAACAAGGAGGAAGTCAAGAGGCATCCTCGGAGCCGGAGAAGGACAAGCTTCGATTTACATTACCAGAGACGAAATGGAAGCTATGGCAAATTCATTGCATGAGAGGTTGTTGAAGAGTCAACAGGATATGATGCAGACTTTCTTTGAGCAGATGAGAGTTACAGAGATACAGAACCTTGGACCAACTACAACGACTGCAAATGTGGAACAAGGAACTAGGGTTGCGAACCCAACAGAGGACAGAATACAGAACCAGAGGGCAATCATCAAAGGCTTGGGGCAGGCCCACAGGATCTGACAGTGGAAGACCTTTTGATGGAGCCCAACAGGCTAGGATGAACGCTGATGTTAATGAACCGCATGAAGAATATGTACCAGATTTCCCTCAAGGACAGGGGGGCAATCTTTGACAGACAATGCTGGATTAGTCGAGATTATTAGGAGAACTATGCGTGGAGGTTTGACCAGTAGAGATCTGGAAGGAGTAAACAGGAGTCCGTTTACTCAGGAAATTAGGACAACTCGGAATCCACCCAAGTTCAAGCTGCCTAGCGTGGAAGTGTATGATGGCAAGGCTGACCCAACCGATCACTTGATGAGATACACTAGACACATGGAAGTGATGGGGGCATCAGAGGAAGTAATGGCCCGATGTTTCCCTTTATACTTAACGGACCTAGGTGCAATGTGGTTCAGGCAGCTGGGAGAAGGATCTATCAGGACCTGGAGGGAGTTGGTGGACATGTTTTTGGGACATTTTCGGGTTCATATCAAGAGACCAAAGAACGTAATGACGCTAACGTCGGTAAAGCAAAGGACGGATGAATCACTTAGAGCTTTTCTAACTCGATTCAACGCGGCAGTTGCTTCAGTGGATCGGCCGGATCCGTCGATGGTTTTGATGGCGACGGTGTCGGGAGTTGGAGAGGATTCAGATTTTAAGGTATCTTTAATACGAGACCCACCATTGGATCTCGGGGAGTTCTTTCACGAAGCTGAAAGATTCCTTCGGCAAGAAGATGCATGTATGGACTTAAAGTTAAAGGAGGTGAATGCGACTGAGGGTGGAGGACCATCCAACGGAAGCTCGGATAAGGATAAGGGAAAGAGGAAGATGGATGACGATTCAGAAAAAGCCAGGAAGCGATGGAAGGATCCAAAGTTTTCCACATACACGGGATTAAACGAGACGCTAGAGCGAATATACATGGAAACCCGGAATCGCCTTCCTTACCGGAGGCCGGCTAGGAGAGAACCATCCGAGCGGGAGAGGGCATCAGGAAGGCATTGTCTCTTCCACGATTTAGACGGGCATGATACCAACAGCTGTAAGCACTTAAAGGACATAGTTAAGGAGCATGTGAGGAATGGACAATTGAGGCAGTATGTTGGAGCATGGAATGCAGCGGTGGAACAGGAGCAACCACCGCCTACCTCAAACCATGATGATGTGAGGCCCAGGAATGATGGTCGATTGGTTATCAATTGACCGGGATAGTATGAAATAAGTAACAAACCATTGGCAAGCAACCGAGTCGTTTACACATGTATGGGGACAGAGATAGCCCCTAGGCATGCTCTGAATGACGATAGGCCGCGAAGCTATGGTTTGTGAAATCTGTCTCTTATTTTTGGATTGGACGCTCGTTATTCTGGTTTGGTTTTGGAGTTTGGTTTGAACTCCTGGTTTTATTTGCTTTTTAACTTGGATTCTCGTTTTGGATGATTGTTTTCTGTTTTGGATGTTGATTCGTATTTCTGATTTGATTTGGATTTTGGATTGGATTTTGATTGGATTTTCATCTGGTTTTTGGTAAATGGTCGTCGGGTATGGATAATACCTGGCCAGGGGTGAGTCACTTTGCCCGAACGAGATGAATTGACTTACTTAGGTCATCGAGTATGGACAACGCTCGACAAGGGTCCGGAGTGACCAGGATTCGGCCTAGGACTTAGGCCCTATATTATCGGTTATTATTTCTGGTCGTTGGGTATGGACTATGCTCAACAAGGGTCCGGAGTGACCAGAACTCACCTTAGGACTTAAGCCCCGGCATTATCTACGTCCAGGGACACTGGACCACGGTCGTCGAGTGTGGATTGTGCTTGGCAAGAACCCAAAGAGGTTACAGATTTGAACAGCGACCCGGAGAGGTCCAGGATTCAGCTTAGGACTTAAGCCATGGCACTACTCAACATTCAGGGACACTGGACCACGGTCATTTATTGTAGATTGCACTTGGCATGAACCCGGAGAGGTTATGGGTTTGGATATTGACACGGAGAGGTCATGGATTCGGTTATTGGCTGATGGATAAGGATGGATTAAAGGCTCAGTCATCGAGTTCGAATGGACATGGAATTGGCTACGGACTTCAGATATCGGGTTCGGAACTATTCAAAACACGCCTTATTATCACAAGGCATGTTTTGGGGGGAAAATGTTATCCCACCTTTTCGTCAAGGCTGGAATATCAACAAATTGGCGAGGAACGATGGATATCAGGATTGGAGATCGATTAGAAACAAGGCTACAATGGATGTTGTCAAAATTTGACCGAGCACCGATTAGAATGGAATCGATTGGAGATGATGATCAGGACTAGGAGAGGCTATGTTTCAGGTTTCAGATCAATCGGAGGTCGTATGCACAAGATATGGATGGATTAAGGTGCTAAAGGCATGATTCGTATCGATGCATTTCGCATCGATCAACAGATGGTGGTTCGAGTCGATACATTTTGTATCGATCGTCAAGCAAGGTTTCGACTTGATACATTTCGTATCAATCAGCATGGGCTCGACTCGGTGGTTTTGTATCGATCAGATAGGAAGGCTGGAAGGATTTGACACTTTCGTATCCATGGGAGGCCATCAGAGTTCGTGTCCATCAGGTAGGGCTTTGTTCGTATCCATCTGTGTCTAGCTTCATATCCATATGATTGGCCCTTCATGCGTTTTTCATATCGATAACCTCGCATAACATTATTTCATATCGATCGGATAGATCGATACGAAACACACTCCTAAAATCGATACGAATCAACGGTACGATGCAAGCAGTTGGATACAGATGCAAAGCAAAATTATCAGCACGAATGAACGCAAAGTATGGATGTGAGCGCAATTCAAGGAAAGAAGCGTTCAAAACGGCGAGGAATATGGATCTCCCCTGGTTTATCGTACCACGTCAGTGAGCAAGCACGTGCGCATGAATGACACGAAGGGGATGGATTCGAACCAATGGATTTGAAATCTGCAGCCTACGAAGAACACGAGATTGTATTGATCATATCTCCTAAACGAAAAATCCAAATGCCATGAAATTTTCATAGGAGCTTACATACAAGGTAAGGAATGTTCCCACCAAGTTTCAGCCCGATTGGATCATTTTTTGATGGATACGAAATTGTTTCGTATCGATCGCAGATCGATTCGAAACCTGGTGGGGTCGGTCACGTGGGCCCACTCACGTGTCAAAAGAAGTCTCCCGAAGTTTAGGCACGATCCAGGCCTCCTACGCCTATAAATGGCACCCTGGAGCCAACAGAAAGGGGGTCTTTTTGGCTTGGAGACGAGGAGACTCTGCCGGATTCAACTCTGTACTTCACCATCGCTGTTGTACTCAAATTACTTCATTGTAACCGCTGTAATCACCTGTAATCAGCAAGGATAATCAATAAAGGATAAAACTTTGGAGTGGACGTAGGCCAGAGATAGCCGAACCACTATAAATCGCGTGTCTTTGTTTATTATTCCTAGAGTGTTGTTTGTTATTTGCTGAGATCTGCAACTTGTATTTGGAATATTGCTGATTTATATTCATAATTTGGTGCTTTCACGATATTTGGGGTTTTTGACCATTTTTGGCGCAAACAGCATCCATGAAAGATAGCAACTCATGTCCTACGGTTGAGTCTACCAACTAGTCAATCCTTGGAAGGGGGAAACTATCTTTCGGACATGCTTTGTTTAAATCCGAATAGTCAACACATGTCCGCCACTTTCCATTCTCCATTCTCACATGTATAGGATTAGATAATTATTTAGTGTAGAGGACGTTGCCAATAAACCCATTGCTTTTGAGCCTATCCACCTCCTCTTTAAGGGCGACAAATCTCTCTGGATCCATGCCATACCTTTTCTGTTTTATGGGACATGCCTTGGGTCGATATTTAGTGTGTGGCTCGCAATGGCAGGTGAGATCTCATACATATCAGAATGAGTCCAAGCAAACATGTCAAGATTTTCTCAGAGAAAACTAGCAAGTTCTTTCATCATCGGGGGGCTGAGCCATGATCCGAACTTTAAGACCTGTGACGGGTCTTCATGGCTGACCGTGATGTCAAACGTTCGCTCAACTGGTGCAACCTTGGTCTCTTTAGGCTCCTCCTCGTCATTCCTTGGATCTATGTCTTCATAGAACCGACTGTGGCACCCGAGCCAAGGCCCAAGCGTTGATTGTCAATCTTCGGTGGTTTGGATGCGGAGAGACTTATCCACATCCTTACCTTTCTCCTTCCGCTGAGTGTCTCTCAGTTTAGCTACATAGTAGGCACGTCTGGTCCCCTGGTCACTATGCACACCTCCAACACCATTTTCATTTGGGAACTTCAAAGTCAAACACCATGGGGCAAGAGATGCCCGAAATTCAGCTAGGGCTGGTCGACCCAGAAAAGCATTGTATGGAGAGTCAACATCCAAGACAACAAATGGCAACATCCACACTCTCATGCGATCACTTTCCCCCAACTCTACTGGCAATTCAACGTAACTGACAGGTTTAGTTGCAGCACTGTTAAAGCCATGAATGCGGGCTTTACATGGTTTCAAATCCTTGGCTTCCATCCTCATCTGATCGTAAGCCTTTTTGAAAATTATATTTACGAAACTTCCACAGTCAACAAAAATCCTCCTCACTAAGGCAGGGCCGAAATGACCATTGGGTCGATCATCGGTGCCTCTACCTTGTCTGCATCTCTGTTTTTGAATACAATGTCATCTGCCACTGTTCGTTGGTATTTTGCCGGAGTCCCATCTTCTGTACTCGAACAATCATATGCCTGATTGCGCTAGCATAGGGCTCCATCTTGTGCCAGCTCTTACCAACTGAATGCGGTCCTCCGACTATTGTATTGGTCACTAATCTTCCGTCGGTCCATGCAAGTTCCTCAGCCCTGTGCGGCGCTTATCCTCGGTTGGGGTCAGATGTCCACTGCCCGCCGTTCTATGGTGCTTTAACAAACAACTGCAATTTTCTTTTCCGAAGCAGTTTCTCAATAACATCCTGAAGATACCTACATTCATTCGTATTATGACAATAACATTTGTGGAACCAGAATATTTTCCTGTTTGTTTTTGCTCCTCCATCGATTCTTTCGAAGGTGGCTTCATATATTGCATGGTATTGCATGTGGACAAGTAGACGTTCTTTAGAGATGTATTAGTGGTGTGTAGGTATCATACATTGGAATCCTAGGCTTTCCTCTTCAAAAATCCCTCTTTCATTCACGGTTCCGATCATTGCCTTTCTTTTGCTGATTCAGTTTATTTTGGACATTTACTTGAACTTTATCGAAACTATCCCCGAATTGTTTCACTGCAATGTTACTCTGCACTCCCTCTCCACTTAGTCCCATAACATTCTTCTTCCTAGAGCATCTAGCTTCCTCTTTCCTCAACTATTGAGTTGCTTTTGCATACAAACGCTCTAACGTTGCGTGTGGTTTGCCAGCCAACCAATCGCTAAAGTCAGATTCTGGATCAATCCCTCTTATTACCGCCATCAATATTTAATGGTCATTTTGATTATTGACTTATGTGTTGGTTGTATGAAATCTCTCCAAATAATCTTTCAGCGATTCTCTCAAAGCTTGGATCACGCCTGATAGGGACATTACATCTTTAAGGCGAGTTGCATGTATATGGAACTGCTCCACAAACTTTGTTGCTAAATCGTCAAATCTAAAGATTGACCATGGGAATAATCTCGTAAATCACATTGTTGCTATGCTAGAGAGAGTAATAGGAAAACATATGCACTTTGTTGCATCATCAGCTTGTGCGGAATCCATCAGCCATTCATATCTCATGATGTGTTGTCTGGGATCGGTTTTTCCCTATTAGGCCCGCATCGATGGCATGCTAAACCTCCTTAGATACTCTAGATATAGGATATTGTCGGTGAACGGGGTATGGCTTTTGGAGATCCCCCAATCATCATTGGTGAAGCCTTGGCCCTCCCTTACTAGCTATCTAAACATAGCTGACAAGTTTGGCATTTGGATAGTTGGAGCTAAGCGGTAGTCATGCTCCACCTCACATGAATGGTCCAATCGATGTCTATGGACCATTCCACGTCTTCTTGGCTTAACATCTTGTCGATGCATATCACGTATGTTCACTTCATCGTCATTTCAGGGAGGTAACTAGTTTGCATCTACCTGAACTCCAGCATCTAAATCAATCGCAGTAGCTCCAGCTTGTGCTCCAACATGAAGAGGCATGCTTCCTCCTTTGGAGGAGGGATCGGCATCGATCCCTCTAGAGGGATCAGGCCCTATCGGTCTGTGCAACCCAGGTTGGTTTGCTTATTGATGTCTATAAGCTTCTACGTGATATCCATCAGTTATGCGATGCCTGCGACTGTGATAATCATCTGATGAACTAGAACTCTCTGATATAGAATAAGGGGTTAGCTCTCTTCTAGTTTTCCCACACTGTTGCTCCCTGAGTTGATTCATTAGATCGATATTGGCTTGAATCCGCTGGTTCAACTATCGTCGGCTATCCACTAGCTCTCTCATCAGATTCTGGAAATCAGCTCTTATGATAGAATTAGCCGGATTCTGGACATCAACTGGATTGGCAGCATTCACATCTACTAGTAGCTTGCTCGGACCTCCTTACTGGATGCTAGCATTCTCGTTTCCTTCTGCGTTTAAGAGGTAGATCTAGTGTTCCTAACCATTATTGATAGTTTTTCCTAAGACTTTTGCAAATCCGAATAGAATGGATAAACTGCTTCGAGATAATTTTGGATCTCTTTCGAGGATTTATGCAATCTAGTAGCGGCAAAGTGATCCAAATAGAGTCAAGAATCTTCCTTATCAACGAAAGCACCCAAATGATTGCATTAAAAATTGGCACAAACACCCAATAGAGATTTTGTAGAGAACTAAATAAAGAATATAAACTGAAAACAGAGGAAACAAGCAGTTAAACAACATAAAATTAAAGCAATAACGAGAAGACAATGATTTATAGTGGTTCGGCGTTGTTTGCCTACATCCATTTTCAATAGATAGCTTTATTAATCACTTTGTAAACCGAGTACAATAGGGATCAGATGAAAATCCTTAGTTACAATAAAGTACAAAGCAACCAGCCGCCTCCCCCATCTCGAAAATGAACAACCAAGCCTGTAAAGAGGAAGATAGCGAAATACCTCCTTGAAAATTCGGCAGAAGGATCTCCAAGACTATATGGATCCACAAGAGGCATCTCATGTCCCAAATCCCAAGAAATAGGGATCGGTGCTGATCCATATTTTGGAGGAATTTGGGGGTGTGATTCCTATGGGAGCTTCTGCATGTTGTAATATTCTTAGCCTCCAAGTTTCATTCCAACTGGGTTAGTAGAACTTGAGTTATTGCTCGATCTTTGCTGTAATATTTGTTGTTACCTGATTCTGACCGATCCCTATAAAGGGAAGAGGTTCGATATCTCTTGCTTAGTCCTTTTGAGGTGCGATCTCTTGGGTAGGCTCCCTAGGATCCCCACATCTTGTTTCCAAAGTTCCATACGCATTGGACTTATGTATCTCAAGATATTGATTGTTTTCCATTGAGTTGCACTTGTTTGGCTGAAATAGGCCGATCCCTATGATTGAGAAGGATCATAGCCAATCCCTTTTCTATATTGAATTATATTCCATACTTAGAACATTCTATATAGCATATTTCTTGATTCCGTTCGACCATGGCTTCATATTACCATCTTTACTTGACTTCTGGATCCTACAATCATCGCTCTGGACTTACTGGCCTTGTTGACAATCGAGTCTAACTTGTCCAATCAGTTCGGATATAGTCGGGTCAAAATGCCAGATAACACATTGAGACACCCTGATAGTAGTGATCAAATCATATACTCGGTTGATAATTTGAGTTCGGAAGTTTGGGCTTTATTGGGTGCCACAGAAGTGGAAGATGAGTTAAATCGGGTTTATGTTGTAAAAGAATTTACAGATGTTTTTGAGCCTGATATAGGACTACCACCGAAATGAGCAATTAAGTTTTGTATAGATCTTGTACCTGGAGCTGAATTCGTTAGTAGCCCACCTAGCAGAATGACACCTACTGATATGAAAGAGTTAAAGGTGTAGGTAATAGATTTAGAAGGAAAGAGTTTTACTAAACCAAGCAGTTCACCTTGGGGAGCAGCCGCGGTGTTGGCAAAGAAACCAGATGGATCGTCGAGATGATGTATTGATTATCATAAGCTGAATGAGAAGACGATAAAGAATAGATATCCTTTACTGAGAATCAATGATTTTTTCGATCAGTTTAGTGGAGCCAATGTATTTTCTTAATTGGATTTTGTGATAGGGTTCCGTCAATTGAGGGTGGCGGAGGATAGTATTCCTTTAACGGCGTTTCGAATGAGATATGGTTCGTAAAAATGTTTAGTAATGCCATTCAGATTGACTAATGCACCTGCTTTCTTTGTGGACTTGATGAACCGAATTTTCTAAGAGCACTTGGATAGGTTCATGTTGGTGTTCATTAATGATATTTTGATATATTCTAAGGATGAAAGAGATCATGAGAATCATCGTAGAATAGTGCTTGAGACATTGAGACAACATCAACCAAATGCGAAGTTTTCAAATTGTCACTTTTGGAAGAAATATGTGAAGTTTCTGTAACACCCTGGGAGTATCTGAAATAAATAAGAAAATATAATTAAAAGATAAGAATTAACCTAAAAGGAGAATTTTCACAAACATCCAAATTCGACTACGGGACTTGCACCATTGTGTACGTAAAAATTTTCTGGACAACATTCATAAATAACTTATTGAAATCCGAGCCAAAACGAAAAGGTTATAAAGAATTAAATAAATAAGAAATTGAAAAGACAAATAGAAAAGAGAAAAAAAGAAATCAACTAGGGCCAGGTCCACCCAGATGGATCCAGGTCGAGTGTGGGCGGTCGACCCAACCCATGTTCTCGTAGGGTCGCGGCGAGCTAGAGACGATTCATTTCATCGTGCGAGATCGTTGCATGCTAGCCACCGTTTCAAGGACGAACGAGATGATTTTGGGCTGGATCTGACGGTAGTGAGCTGAGGTGTTTCCCTATAAATTGATAGCTAGGATTAACCTAAAACCTAATTCTCTCCCTTACAGCGAAGCTCTTCCAAAATAAACCCTAAACCCTAATTTTCCTAATCAATTTCTAAACCCTAATTTTATTTTAAATCTCAATCTAAATGAAAATAAAAAGGAGATCTAGCAATTGGAGAAGAGACCAAAGTGGATTTAGGGGAAAAAGCTTGCGACGTCTGAGGCAAACCTAAAAGCTTAGGATGGAGGTGGGTGGGCACAGATTTAAAGTTAATTAAATTTATTGATTTTAATTTCTACCCTATGCTAATTTGATTGTTAATTCTAGTATTACTCCGTTAATTTATTAAATTGGGAATCTGGAATAATGGATCTTTTTATCTAATTGCAACTGACATATGTAAGCTGTAAAACCATAAATTATATGCTAAAATTGGATTTGACACTATAAATTGCTAATTGGAATAATGTAAATGTTGCAATGAATGTAATAAAAGCATGAAAAACAGATTAACATAATTGAAATAAGAATTAAATGGACACGTCTGATAATTGAATGAAATGGATTAATTTTGGATTAAGTCTAAAATAAAATGAAATGGTTAACTTACTTAAAATATGTAAATCGAAAGATGTCTGCGTTGTAGGCAATCGACCTAAGACAAGCATAGGTCGACTGTCGTAAGTCACCTTAGACTTAGCGGACTTTTTAGGGCCTAGAGCCGATAGTGGTATGAATCCTGTTGCTCTCTAAATTGCTTAACTGGCGTAGACACATTTAGGTGTTCTTATTTGACATAACGGACTTAGTTCACATTTTCATAGTGTTGTTAAGACGTCAACTTATGTTGCGGAAGGTGGGCCCAAGTGTTGGGACCAAATTACCAGTCGTTAGTTGGGGCTGTTGGGATCAGATTTCCGATCGTTAGTCGGGGTGTTAGGATTAGAGATTGGATCATGGACATTCCCACGAGTCGGTATGGGCGTAAACATTGAAAGTTAGATGGTGCTCAGTACCAACTAGAGTTAAGCATAGTAACTCCTTAGGGTGCGTAAGAGGTATTTTGTTGCTAGGATCGAAGGGTTGGGCATAGGTGCATACGATGAGTCACTATGCGAGTTTATATGCGTGTTCTTCCTCTTTAGGCCTAGTATAAGTTAAAGTGGGGAAGTAGTTACCCCAAAACTAAATGGTCGTTTGGTGAGATGCAGTCTATTGTTATCTCCGTGATGTTAGATGATAGTTAGACTGATGATGTTATGCCGGTGACCTTAGGCTTGCGACCATAGCTGCACAGACATTGTACACATACCTTATATCACTTAGAGTTGATTTGAAGTCAGTTGTATTTAATTTCCTTGTTAGTCATGTTCTTATTCACTGTACTTTATGTCCGACCCATTCTATTTTTCCCTACCACAGGTGGATAAAATAGCCGTTGACAGGTCCATTGCTGCCTTTGGATTATCATGCATGGAGTCTAGTTCTGTTTTATCCTTTATTATGTATTTCCTATCAGTACATTTGCACTTTCGGTATTTTGCTTATAAGTGATTATTTTTATGATACTCTGGTATTTGATATGTACTTATGGTTTCTGAGACTACGATATTATGATATTTTGAGACCAAAATATTTTGATGCTTTTTAGATTTATATTACTGTTATTATGAGAGTATCCATATATTTGATATTATATGTCCACTGTGATGACGTTTGGATTAGATAGATTATTTCTTTATTGATATCTTAGTCTCTGTGATACTAGTTTTTAGATAAATGGATGATCTACGTTTCTTGATATGATGATTTTTGGCATGTCAAGGATTGAAGGTTGTCACATGTGGTATTAGAGCCTAGGTTCAATATTCCTAGGGATAGGAGTGTATTTGACCCATATGGATATATATATATATATATATGATTTTGACAAGAGAAATGATTTTTAAAATAGGTTTCCAAAGTATAACTATATATACATATAAGTATTTTTCGAAATTTTTTTCAAGAATCCCTCAGATTCATGCCTATGCTTATTTCAATTCCTACCCGTGTTGTCCCCTATCTTAAATCTTATTTAATCTATCCATGGAAGTATCTAGTTTAATCTTTACTATTCATAGATAGAGATGGTTGATCCCGTAGGATCTAGCTCTACCGACATCCCTGATATTCTGAGCATGAACATGCCTATTTGGTTCCACCATTACTTATGGGTTAGGGGACCGGTTGAGCATCCGACTAGAGAGCCCACGGAGGAGGCGGCTGGTGGGGGTCCCTGTCCACCCACTTATTGCTCATGAATTTGCTAAGCTATCCAAGGACTTTTCCAACTTGGGTAGCAAGCCATTCTTAGACTCTGAGACTTTTGTTGATGATAGAGTTCGGATCCATGGCTATGAGTGGATATTTGGACTTATGGGTTTGGTAGATGAGGCTAGGAGGCAGCTTGCTACTTGGCAGCTATAGGGAGGAGCTCTTGGTTGGTGGCATGTTGTTGAGGCTGAGACTAGTGGTGGTATTGTGACTTGGGGAGAGTTTAGGTGGAGGTTTGAGATGAAGTTCTTGGCGCAGGCTATGGAGGGAGTTATGTTAGAAAAATTTATAAATCTAAATCAGGGTGATTTGTTAGTCAAAGAATATGTAAATCAGTTTAATGAAATTGAAAAGTTTGGAATTGCGTTGATCAATACCCTGCACAAGAAGGGGCTCAAGTTTGCTAAGGGTTTGAATCAGCCACTACAGGGCTTAGTAGTTAGTCGTATTCCTATGGGAGCTACTTATGAGCATCTGGTTGAGATGGCATTGCTTACTTTTGTTGCTAAGAAGATGGAAGAGGCTCCAAAGGCTAAAGCGAAGGATTTTCAGAAAGGGAAGAAGAAGGGTAGACCTCCACTTAAAGGGAAGATTCAAAAGAAGGAGTTGAAGTGCCATAGGTGTGGGAAGATAGGGCATCCTATTAAGGAGTGTTACCTCCTGAAGCCGAAGTGCTTCAATTGCGATCAGGTAAGGCATATTAAGAGGAATTGTCCTACACCACCCGGAGCCACTTCTCTGGCTTCTACTCAGTGGTCCAAGCATATGCTATGGAGGTTGTTCCCACTTACAGTGTCTAGCCAACACTAGATAAGGGGAAGAAGGCCGTAATTGAAGGTGTGTTGTCTCTGTTTGGACTTTTTGTTCGTACTTTATTTGATATGGGAGCATCTTATTCTATTATCTCTAGTGGACTTGTTAATGACTTGCATATATACACTGGTATTGTAAAGGACCCAATAGTTATGTCAAATCCCGTATGGGGATCGACTTATATGTCTATGATATGTCAGGATTTGAGATTTATGATTCTAGGGGTCGAGTTTGAGTGCAATGCCTATGTACTGGTGTTCTATGGATTTGGGTTGATATTGGGCATGGATTGGATGTCCATATAGGGCTATACTAGACTGTGATAGGAAGACTGTTAGACCGGGCACTTGTAGTGGGCGTAGCTTAGCGGTTTTCTATGATCCACGAGGATCAGTTTTGTTAAGCTACCTTTATTCCTTAAACCTACCATAGGTTGAGCTTGTTTCTATCCCAATAGTTAAGGATTTTCTAGATGTTTTTTATTGAGGTTATTGGTCTCTCATCCCATAAAGAGATTGAGTTTAGGATCTATATTGTAGAGAATGCTCGACTAGTTACTTTGCCTTTGAGACACATGGCTCCAAAGGAACAACGTGATTTGAGTAAGCAAGTGAATAATCTATTGGAAGGGTTTTATCAAGAGGAGTATTTCCAAGTGGGCGTGCCAGTCGTCTTTGCCACTAAGGCAGATGGTTCCCTTAGACTCTACATTGGTTACCGCAAAGTGAATAAGTTGACAAAGAAGAATTGCTATCCTTTGTCCCGCATAGACGATCTATTTGATCAATTGGTTGGAGCGGGAGTATTTTTCAAACTCGACTTAGTCATAGGTTTCCATCAGTTAAGAGTGGCTGAGGATAGTATTCAGAAGACTGCATTTTATGGGTTATATAAGTGGTTAGTCATGCCTTTTGGACTAACCAATGCTTCCGCTTATTTTGTTAATCTGATGAGCCAGGTGTTTAAGGAGGTGATGAATAAGTTTGTAGTAGCATTTGTGGATAATATCTTGGTATACTCAAGGAATAGGGAGGAGCATGATTTGCATTTGGAGGAGGTGCTTAGGACCCTCTGAGCACATAATCTTAAAGCTAAGTTTCTAAGTGCCACTTTTGGAGAGATGAGGTTCGCTTTTTGAGGCACCTTATTTCAAAGAGTGGTTTGGCCATGGATCCTAGTAAGGTGGCAGGAGTGCATGATTAACATGCCCCATAGAATGCCATAGAATTGAGGAGCTTTCTTGGTCTCGCGGGTCATTATAGGAATTTCATTAAGGACTTCATTAGGATATCTGCCCTATTGACTCGCCTCACCAAGAAGAATCTAGCATTTGCATGGGATGCTAAGTGTGAGGATGCTTTCATTAGGTTTAAGGAGGCTTGACCAGTGCACCTATATTAGTGTTACATAATGGGAGTAAACGATTTACGGTTTGTACCGATGCTTGTGGTATGGGACTAGGAGTAGTGTTGATGCAGGAGGGTAGAGTGGTATGCTATGCTAGTAAGCAGTTGAAGATTCATGATAGGAACTACCTGACGCATGATCTTGAGTTGGCAACTATAGTCTTTGCTCTTAGGTCATGGAGAAATTATATTATAGGTGAGAGATTTGAGCTTTACACAGACCATAAGTCCTTGAGGTACTTGTTCTTCCAAAAGGACTTGAATTTGAGACATCAGAGATGGATTGAGTTCTTAGCCTCATGCGACTTTGAGATTTCTTATACCCCAAGCAAGGGAAATGTTATAGCGGATGCGTTTAGTAGGTAGAGAGCTACACTGAGTTCTTTATTTTTGGAGTGGAGACATTTGGAGTATATTTCAACCATTGACTTTAGGCTGCCATTCGATATTACCCTTGAATTATTAGCAGTCCTAGATGTTTAGCTGACCTTGATGGAATAGATTGGGCTAGGAAGAGAGAGGATGGTGAGCTAGCAGACTTTTTGGATATATTAGGCAGAGGGGAGTCATTGAGTCATCTTAGGCATTATGCCATAAACTCGAGGGATGGTTAAGGAGATATGGTAGGCTATGTGTTCCTCATAGTGCAGATTTGGTGGATGCAGTACGGGCCCGGTTTCGATGCTCTAGGATAACCATTTATCCTGGTGGAGATAAGATGTACCTTGATGTGAGTAGAGTTTTCTTTTGGTCTGGGATGATGAGGCAAGTGGCAGAGTATGTATCTAAGTGTATGACTTGCCAGAGGGTGAAGGCGAAGCAGAATAAGCCTGAAGGATTGTTGTAGCCATTGGACGTCGTACAATGGAAGTGGGAGAGCATTTCTATGGACTTCATATATGGATTACCCAGAGCTAGGAGAGGGAATGAGGGCATTTGGGTCATCGTGGACAGATTAACCAAGTGCCTTCATTTCGTGCCTGTGAGGAGCACTAGGACAGCGGCTTTATTGGCTGCTTTATATGTTAGGGAGGTGATTAGACTTTATGGAGTACCTACCAGTATAGTTAGTGACAGAGATCCACTCTTCACTAGTGAATTTTGTAGGAGTCTGCATGAGGCTTTAGGGACTGAGTTGAGCTTGAGTACAATATACCATCTTCAGACTTAAGGTCAGACAAAGAGAGTGAATCAGGTTCTGGAGGATTTACTTAGGATGTGTATCACTAATTTTAAAGGCTCTTGGAAGGATCATTTTCCAGTAGTAGAGTTTGCCTATAAGAATAGCTACCAGGCTAGCATAGGGATGGCACCATTCGAGGCTTTATATGGTAAACCTTTTACATCGCCATTGTGTTTATGTACAAATATGATTATCTTTGGGCCTGATATGGTTAGGGAGACTCCAGAGAGGATGGACTTGATTTGGAAGAGGATGAAGACAGCCCTGGACCGATAGAAGTATTATGAAGATATGAGGCACTCTAAGTTGGATTTTGCGGTTGGGGGTATGGTATTTGTGAAGGTCTCATCCTGAGACATGTGATGAAATTTGGAAGTTTGGAGAAGCTAGCTCCGAGGTTTGTTGGACCCTTTTCGATTGTGGCTAGGATTGGGAGATTGGCTTATAGAGTTAGACTTCCGAAGAAGTTGGCTGGAGTTCATGATGTCTTCCATGTTTCGCACTTACGTAAGTGCTTGCATGATTCGACTATTGCTGTAGAACCTAGTAGTTTGGAGGAGGTTGAGGTGGGGCATCAGCCACTTGTTCTCCATGTACTTACCCACATTTTAGAGCACAACACTACTCCACAATAAGGAGATCAGATTAGTTAAGGTTCGGTGAGGAGACGACCCAGTTGAGAGTACTTGGGAGCCCAAGGAGAAGATTCGAGCTTCTCACCAACAGCTCTTTTCTAGTATGTCACACATTGTGATCTTTCTTTAGTTAGAACCCTTAGGTAGAACCTTGGGGGAGAGGGTAGACTATATTAGGTAGAGACCTTTAGATGATAGGTATATTTGTAAACATGTCATTGAAATGTTATGGTTGATGGATGCTATTGGATGTATATGGGTGTTTATGGATGCAAGTGGTCGCATTACATGTAGAAGGATATTGAGTCTCTTAGACACACACATTCATACCTTATGCATATTTTTCTGTTGATTTTGATTGTTATCCATGGATGATTTTTGCATATAGATATTGCATTTGGATGTATGGCTGAGCATACATATAGAAGTATTAGTTATTTTAGGATCTTGCTTACATTTGGATGCATGGCATGTGCATGTTTGCTTAAACAGGCGGTCGACTGAATTAGTAGACCAACTACTCTATTGCATTAGTTTAGGTTCATATGCAGTCCACATTGCATAATTACATAATTGCATTAGAATTATTAAGGACTGGTTGTTATGGATGAGTAGATGGATGTAGACTTTGATTACTAGTTGTTATTTTCATTCTTCTATCCTTAGAGATTTTGGGGACGAAATCCTTTAAGGGAGGAGACTGTAATACCTCAGGATTTTCTGGAAATAAATAAGAAAATATAATTAAAAGATAAGAATTAACCCAAAAGGAGAATTTTCACAAACGTGCAGATTTGACTACTTGACTTGCAACATTGTGTCCGTAGTAATTTTGTGGACAAATTTCGTATATAACTTGTTGAAATCCAAGCTAAAACGAAAAGGTTATAAAGAATTGAATAAATAAGAAATTGAAAAGAAAAATAGAAAAAAAAGGAATCAACCAGGGCCAGGTGAACCTAGATGGACCCAGGTTGACCATGGGCGGTGGACCTAGCCCGAGGGTAGTCGACCCGACCCATGGTTGATCGTAGGGTCACGACGACTGGAGACGATTCGTTTTGTCCTGAGGGATCGTTGCGTGCTGGCCACAGATTCAGGGATGAACAAGATGATTTTGGGCTGGATTCGATGGTAGTGAGTTGAGGTGTTCCCCTGTAAATTGATAGCTAGGGTTAATCGAAAACCTAATTCTCTCCATTACAGCGAAGCTCTGCCAAAATAAAACCCTATACCCTAATTTTCCAAATGAATTTCCAAATCCCAATTCTATTCAAAATCTCAATCTAAATGAAAATAAAAAGGAGATCTAGCAATTGGAGAAGAGACCTAAGCGGATTTAAGGGGGAAAGCCTGTGGCGTTTGAGGAAAACCTAAAAGATTTAGACAGAGGTGAGTGGGCACAGATTTAATAAGTTAATTAAATCAATTGATTTTAATTTCTACCTTATGCTGATTTGGCTATTAATTCTGGTATTAATCCATTAATTTATTAAATTGGGAATCTGGAATTATGCATCTTTTTATATGATTGCAATTGACATATGTAAGCTGTAAAACCATAAATCATATGCTAAAATTGGATTTGACACCTATAAATTGCTAATTGGAATAATGTAAATGTTGAAATGACTGTAATAAAAATAGGACAAATAGATTAACCCAAATGAAATGAGAATTAAATGGATACGTCTGATAATTGAAATGGATTATGTCTGATAATTGAATGAAATGGATTAATTTGCTTAAAACAAGTAAATTGAAAGATATTTGGATTAAGTCTGAAAATAAAATGAAATGGTTAACTTACTTAAAACAAGTAAATCTAAAGATGTCTCGATTGTAGGTAATCGACCTAAGACTAGTGTAGGTCGACTGTCGTAAGTCACTTGGGACTTAATATACTATTTGGGGCCTTACGCCGATAGGGGTATGAACCATGTTGCTCTCTAAATTGCTAGACCGACGTAGACACATTTAGGTGTTCTTAATTGAGATGACGGACTTAGTTCGCGTTTCCGTATCGTAGAGTAGGATGCAGAGTGTTGTTAAGACGTGCAACTTATATTGTGAAGGGTGCACACAAGTGTTGGGACCAAATCACAATCGTTAGTTGAGGCTATTAGGATCGAATTTTCGATCATTAGTCGGGGTGTTGGGATCGTGGACTGAATCATTGACATTCTCGTGGGCCTATTTGGGTGTAGACGCTGAAAGCTAGGTGGTGCCCAGTACCAAGCGGAGTTAAGCACAGCAACTCCTTGGGGGTGCATAATAGGTAGTTTGCTACTAGGATCGAGGGGTTGGGCATGAGTACATACAATGAGTCACTATGCAAGTTTTCATGCGCGTTCTTCCTCTTCAAGCCTAGTGTGAGTTAAAGTGGGGCAGTAGTTTCCCCAAAACTAGATGGTCGTTTGGTGGGATGCGGTCTTCTGCTTTCCCCCTGATGTTAGACTGATGACTATTAGACTAATGACTATTAGGCTGGTGACCTTAGGCTTGCGACCTTAGCTGCACGAACACTGGACACATACCCTATATCGCATAGAGTAAATTTTAAGTCAGTTGTATTTAATTTTCTTGTTAGTCTTGTTCTCATTCACCAGATTTTATATCCGACCCATTCTATTTTCCCCCACCACAGGTGGACAGAGCAGCCGTTGACAGGTCCATTACTGTCTTCAGATGATTATGTCAGGAGTCTAGTTCTATTTTATCCTTTATCATGTATTTCCTATCAGTACATTTGCTCTTTTAGTATTTTGCTTATGAGGGATTATTTTTATGGTACTCTAATATTTGATATGTACTGATGGTTTTCTAAGACTACGATATTATGATATTTTGATGCTTTTGAGATTTTTATTACTATTATTACGAGATTATCCGTAAATCTGATATTATGTTTCTATTGTGATGACGTATGGATTAGATAGATTATTTCTTCATTGATATCTTAGTTTATTTCTTTGTTAATATCTTAGTCTATGTGATACTAATTTTTCCTTAAATCGATGATCCATGTTTGGCATGTTAAGGGATGCGGGTTGTCACTGTTTTTGGTCATGTAGTTTCAGAGAAAGGGTTGTCAGTGGATCTAGCTAAGATCGAAGCTGTAAATGGTTAGAAGAGACCCGAGACCATGACCAAGATAAGGAGTTTTCTTGGATTAGCTGGCTATCACCGGAAATTTATCAAGGATTTCTTGCGGATATCAGCAGCCTGACCAAACTAACTAGGAAGGATGTAAAGTTTGATTGGTTCGATAATTGTGAGGAAGCATTCCTTAAGTTAAAGCATTTGTTGACCGACGCGCCTGTGTTAGTTGTGCCAGATGATAATCAGAATTTAGTGGTGTATATAGATGTATGTGGAACAATATTAGGAGCTGTGCTGATGCAAATTGGTAAAGTAATTGCCTACGCTTCTCGACAGTTCAAACCACATGAAGTTAGATATCCAACTCATGATCTGGAGTTGGCAGCGGTGACTTTCGCATTGAAAGTGTGGAGATACTACCTCTTAGGAGAAAGATTCGAATTGTATATGGATCATTACTCTTTGAGGTATTTATTCTCTCAGAAAGAGTTGAATATGAGACAGCAAAGGTGGCTGCAATTTTTAGCAGCTTATGAATTTGGTATTGAATATATGCCAGAGAAAGGAAACAAAGTGGCGAATGAACTAAGCAGAAAATATCAGAACGTAGTGTTAGCTATGTTGGAAGAATGGAAGGATTTAGAGGCATTGACTACTTGTAGCGTGCAGTTAAGATTGACTACTAGTTCCAGTCAAAGTACTGTCATGTTGTCTTGCTTGGAAGTTCGACCAGTATTAATCGAGAGGATTTCTTCTAGGAAGAGAGATGATCCATTATTAGCCAGAAAGATTAGAAGATTGAAAAGTGGAACTGAGATTGATGATTTGAAAGATTTTAGTCTTGACTAGAGAGGATGGTTAAGGAAGAAGGGACGGTTACATGTTCCAGATGTTGGTGACCTAAGGAAGGAAGTTCTTATGGAGTGTCATCGATCGAAGTTTACAATACATCCTGAAGGAATTAAGATATATCAGGATATGAAGAGAAGTTTCTTCTGGGAAGGTATGAAAAGGGATGTAGGCTTTTGGGTAGGGTAGTGTTCGAATTGCCAGCAAGTGAAAGCGAACATAGAAGCCAAGGGGGGTTGCTATTGCCTTTAGATATACCGGTTTGGAAATGGGATTCTATATCCATGGATTCTATTGATGGGCTGCCAAGGTCGAATAGGGGAAATGAAAGTATTTGGGTCATAGTGGATAAACTGACCAAGAGTGCACACTTTATTCCCATTAAGTCGATCATGACGACACATGTATTGGCTAAGTTGTTTATGAAGAACATTGTTAGATTGCATGGGATTCCTTGTAGTAGTCACTGACAGAGATGCTTTGTTCACTAGTGAATTCTGGAAGAGTCTGCAAAAAGTATTAGGTACCAAGATTAAGATGAGTACCACTTATCACCCTCAGAGAGAGTCGATAATTAAATTAGTGAAAGTCCAGTGGAATGACAACGAGAAAGACTGTACTTGGAAGACAGAGGACAGGATTATGGATACTTATCCTAAGCTGTTATGATGGTATGTTCTATATTTGTTGTATATAGACTTAGAAGCTGGTAGGATATACTAGCATTGTTTGCATGTTTGATATGCTTGTTATGTAGTCGTCACTAAATTTCGAGGATGAAATTCTTTAAGAAGGGGAGCCTGTAATGTCCCTAATTTTAGTTTAACATTATTCAGAAAATTTAATTGGATAGATTAAACAGAATAATGTAGTAAGACATGGAGATGAGATTTGAAATTTATAAGGTCGAGCCATCGTTAACCAATTAAGCAAGATTGTTCAAACTTAATCTAAGCAGGAATAACTGAGAAAGGTATATTAGGAATAGTTCTGCCTTTTATCTCTAAAACCCTCACCCTCTCATTCATTCTCATTTTAAAACATTTAAACAATCTTAAACCTAAGGGAAGAGGCCAGCCATTACTAGGGAAACTAGAAGAGGAAAACTAAGGAAAATTAAAGGGGAAACCAAGGGAATTAAAGGCTTTATCAAATATCAACTTTGACATCAAATTTAAGGTGAATAATAAGAAAACCATCTCTATTTATTATTTTCGAATTTGACTATGGGTAATACCCAAATTATTTAATGATTTACACCATGTTTTGGTTGTATGTTCATTATTTGGATAGAATAATGATTTACGGAATTTTTATGAAATTATTTGATGGGTTTTAAGGGTAAAACTTAAGTTTTTAATCTCCAATTGCTTTGATTCTTTAATATGTTATGTAAAATTATATTTTGGAGATGGATTTTTAATTTCATAAACTACCAAGTTAAAATAAATAATTTATGAATTTCGTAAGGTGGAAATTTTGTTTATTTCAGGTTTAATTATTAAAAATAATTAAATAACTTTTTTGGCTTGAAATTTTTTATATGGTACAGAATATGAAAATTCTGAATTTCTATGAATTTTGGGCATTATTCCCAAGTTTTATGAATTACTATGGATTTATTATGCTTGAATTTTTTTTAAATTAATAATTAATTAAGGAAATTAATTAATTAAGTTGATGAATGATTTGGGTAAGTAAAATTTTTTCATCAAATCTGAAAAGAAAATGTAAAGTTTTGTTGTTGACCAATCATATTTTGACAAGAATTGGGAGTAGGTAAAAAGAATTTACTTTAAAAGGGAAGAAAACAGTTTTTATGATAACTACAACTATGCCACTGATATGCGGCATTTCCATGTTGTTCAGCGTTAGTAATGAAAAGCAGCATCGACGTGGAATAATGCATGGGATACTTATATCATAAGTATGGGATGCTTTGGGCCATGCGTGCGACTTCGTCGTTATGCGAATAATGCATTTCAGGGTTGTGGGAATCATTGTTGGTGTAAGTCATCAATGTCGACATTATATGTTTTCTGGCATAATTGCCGAAGTACAATGATTTTCCTATTACTTTAACAATGTCGTAAGTAAATTTTTGACTTAAAGTAATAATGCCGCCGTTTATCAGCATCGGCATCCTATAATCCTTTGTTTTAAACGACCTTGCCAGGCGGCATAGGTGTCGCATTTCTTACTGCCATTATGGCTTTGTAGACCATATTGCCTCTCTCCATTTTATATGCCGAAAATGCTTGGTTTTATGGATATTTAGACTATGTTTTAAAGGGTGAGGTAGCCAATGTAAGAAGATCGATAACCTTATGATTTTGGTAGTTAGCTATATGATTTATAAAAGTCTAAAATTTGGTTTTCTAACTTTGGACAAAGGTTCAGCATTGTATAGTGTGACACAAATGCTGCAAATGATCTTTATAAACGGCAACGAGCCATATGCTTTTATTTCAACATCAATTGGGGATACCTATGTATGTTATTTGATTTGCTAATTGTTTCATGAATTCGACTTTAACCATTGGGGATACCAATGCACACCATTTCAACATGTTATAAGTTAAGGTGGATACAACCTAATTGGGGGCACCAATAGACATAGGTTGAACGTTTTGGGTAAACATGAATTAATTTGATAAGTGATGGGTTCATAGTTATCCTACGAAAACTATGGGATGTGTGATGAATAGTCCACATCATGCGGGGGATGGATAGTCTCTGTTATCTCGCCTTTTGGCAAGGCCGTAACACCAAGGAATTGACTAGTAACCAGTGACGGTCCATCCCAGAGATCAGTTATACGGGCTTACTATGGATATCGATAAATTTTATCCGAGTCCGGATCGAGCCAAAATTGGTAGGACATGGCAAGCTAAGCCATGAGAGCCAATGTTTCAAATCTCAAGTCAATCCGAGTTCGTATGCTCAAGTTATGAACGATGCAAGATTGGATGAAGATCAACTACCAATCGACTCGCTCCTTCGACTCGCTTCACAACACTCAGTTTGAAGCCAACTTCGACTCGCTTCGCAACGCCCAGGAGTGACATCTTCGACTCGTTTCGCTCAGAGGCCAAATTCGAGTCAACCAGGTTCGACTCGCTCCAGATACCTCAGAGCTGCTCTCTTTGACTCACTCCAGTTTGAAGCCATCAAGAGTGCACACTTCGACTCACTCTGCTCAGACAACTGATTCGACTCCGTCAACTTCGACTCCACTGCTCAAACCTCCCAGAACGTCGCATTTCAACTCGCTCGACCAATGCTTGCTTCGACTCGCTCGACCAAGTACTTACTTCGACTCGCTCGAAGCAACATCCAGGACAGAATAAGAATCAAGTGCCACGACATCGAGTCGAACAGAAGCGAGTCGAAATCGGAAGCGAGTCGAAGGAAACAGCCTGCCGAAGACTCCATTTCGTATCGATCATATCTCCCAATCTACAAGTCCAAATGCTATGAAATTTTCACAGAAGACTACGTGCATGCCAGAGAATGTCCATGCCAAATTTCGACTCCATTGGATGAAATCTTGAGCGAGTCGAAATCAGCTCGTGTCAATCACGGATCGGACCGAAACTTCATGGGCTTGGGCGTACGGGCCTGGTCACATGCCAGAGAGGGTCTCCCGAGATCTGAGCAAAATATTAGCCTCCTACACCTATAAATAGACCTTCAAAGCCAATAGAAAAGGGGTTCTTCTTCCTCTTTGAGCTCTCCAACGCCCGGACTCCGCCAGATCCAGATCTGAACTCCATTACTGCTGCTATCAACAAGATTCACTGCTGGAAATCACAATTGACTGCTGTAAAACATTGTATTCACTTGTAAACACAAAAGAAAGATCAATAAAGCAAACTACTTCATAGTGGACGTAGGCTATACGCCGAACCACTCTAAATTCTTGTGTCTCCCTGCACTTTAATTATTATCATTTCTGAGATTTGGAGTTTTTGTTAGATAATTCCTCTTTTTTCATTTAATTTCTTCACCTTATCTCTTCAAAAACTTCCGAAGAGTGTTGTGCCCAATTTTGGTACAAACAGTCTCTATATGGTTAATGGATGGTTCATAGTCATCCTAGGAAAACTATGGGTTATAGGATGGATAGTCCACATCATTTTGAATAAATGAAATATATGATATGGATAGCCCACATAACTTTGATAATGAAACTATATGTAATGGGTAGTCGATATGGGAGGTGACAGATAATCCATAAAAATATTTATATTCGAGATGGATAGTCCACATAACTTTGATAGTGCAAATATGTGGGATGGGTAGTCCATATGTTAGGGGATGGGTAATCCAAATAATTACATGTAAGATGGGTAGTCCATATTAATATAAGATGGATTATCATTTGTAATTAAGACAGATAGCCAAATGAGAATTAAGATAGATAGTCTAATAAATTAGGATGGGCAGTCCAATATATGTTGCATGATGGCAAATACTTATTTTCCACGTTCTAACCATCGTGGATGCAGGGGCACAATATATGGTTAAAGTGTTTTGATTAAGATACTAGTGAGGGGAAAACCCGTTCCGCTTAGTAGTTTGGTCTCACTGGAAACCCATTCCACTTAGCATTATGGTCTCACTAGATATCTACTTATATGGTTCGAGATGGTATGTTATTATTCGCACCAGACTGTTTGTCTGACCCAAAGTTTTTGTTTTTTCCCTTAAACTCTCAGGTAGTCATTTGACTAGGACGGGAGTAATGGATTTCAAGTTTCCAGTAAGACGAATAAGCTTCCGAAGATATGTAGGAGGCAATCTTGCTATATAGGAGTTCTTATCTAATCCGCTGCGTTATTTTGATTTTGTATGTATGGATGTAATGGCAAGTTATATAAGTACCAAGTATTAGACTCTGATCCATCAAGGGGGCATCTTCATATGTCGCTCTTGGAGTATTTTGTAATAATTATATTTTCTCTAAACGTGGGTTTGCGAATAGGATTATGTAATGAATATGAAATTTTATTTTTGAATAAAATGTAAAAGTTTATTACTGAATTGTGTTTAAAAAATTCATATTCATGTGCTTCTGATTATTGATATGCATTTTGTCATCGGATGTTAATAACTATGGTTGACTGCAACATCTGTAGCGGTTAGTTTCGGGCCTCAAAATGAGGGATGTTACACTAACCAAAAGCTTACTCGTTTTCCAAGTTCCATGAAAATTTAATTCTTCTTATAGCCTCTAACCAAATAGGGAAAACTTTCTTGTATCCACAGTATTCTTTGGTACAATAAATCATCTTGGCTTCTCCTCTTTGCACTGAAATATGATTTTCCCAAATCATATTTTTTCTAACTTTCTTGCACAAAGATTCTATAATTCAAACCACACTTGGGTAAAAAAACACAAAGTGGTGTTCAGTCTTCACTGTTACAAGAAGTTTGATCTAGTACTCTACCCTTTCATTTCAAATGTTGATTGAAAGGTCACTGAATCTCCATACTACTTCCTACCTCTACCCCTAAATATTTAAATGCTTCTGAACTCCATAACCAATTTAGTCCCTGTAGGCTGTGTAATCCTATTTACCTAACTCCAATTTAACTCTTCTTCTTTTAAGTTTAAGTGATGGTCATATGTTTAATTTACCTTTTAAACCAAAGCCTTTGATTTTTAACATCATACCATAAAACTAGAAAGTTTCTAAAACTGTAAAACCTTCCATTCATTGGAACGACCGTTTCCTTTTTATAAAGATTATGATTTTAGCTTAACTTAACAAAATGTACGTAAAACATACCATTTTAAAATTTTCCTTTATGAATAAGAAATTTTCACAAAAGTGTATTTTAAAAGAAACATGATGTTTCAATTTACTATTATTTTAATTTTAGGATATGACAGAAATATTTATAAAAGACATTTTCAAGTATTAACCATTTCTTATTTTATAAAATGGTTCAAAAGCTAGGTCTTACATACTTCTCGAATTTTTTCAAAAGTTTCATTTTTAAAAGCAAAGTACACCTCAAGGGTAAGTAAAACAATGCGCCTAAAAAACAAAAGCTTTAAAATAATTGTTGAAAATTGCTTTTTTATTCAAATTCGTCTTCTTTTACTTTTTAAACAAATTCCATAAAGTTTATTTAATCATTTTTATAGAGAATCATAAACCAACTTACATTTCTTTTTAAAATACCAACATCTACTATTTCTAACCTTTTAAAAACATTTCCACTGGTTTATCACTTAAGTTAGAGTAGAAAAAATCAACCGAATTTACACAAGCCTAGTTATACCTAACAATGCTCTATTTGCATAGGTTTTCCGTCCTTCTTTTCAGAGATGGTTAACTCAAGTTTATAATTCAATACGGTGCCTAAACCCAATATATAAACACTCTAGCTATATAATTAAGTAAAAAAGAGTCATTGAAACTGCTACTAATATGGGAATAAGATTTTCCACGTTAATAAGGGAGATTTGCTCTAAGTTTGTAAAGTCTTTCTTTAATGCTCCCTTTTTTGCCTTAGCACCGCCCACTTAACTTACATGTCACGGTATTAATCTCCTTCAATCATACTTAAATCATAACGTACTTGCTTCTGCTAGTTGGTATAGGAAACCTCTACTGGCATTTCTTTATGGAGTAGATCACGATAAATGTAGAAGGGTTTAATTTTCATCTCAACTATTCTAACCTCAACATTTACTCTATCCCACAATTGTTTGCCTATATAAGGGATAAGCCAACAACTTCGTTATGGGTCAAAATGTATATTAATATGCATATTAGAAAATTACGAATACGATCCCTTTGTCGAATTAGGCGCTTGCCTCCTCACTTGAGGATACCGGTTGAACCATACAGGGATGTTTAAGCCCGGAACCTTAGCTGCCTTCTCTGAGCCATCCTCAACAAAATTACTTATCCTCAATATCTATAATTAGGAATTATTTTCAAGTTTCCCATATATAGTACTGGCAAGAATAAGTGATAGTGTTCTTTCATATATGTAAAATTTATGAAAAGCTTTTTATCTATACATATATATGCATTATGGAAATCAATTTAGAAATTTTTTTGGAAAACCCTTTTTCCTTTTCATAATATATAAGTACATTCTTTCAGTACATACTAACTCTTAAGGAATCTTAAACCTAGGCTCTGATACGAAATGTACCAAACTGCACCTCCCGACACACCAATCTAAAGACTAGGGTGACTTTCGGACTTGCATCGATGCCAAGATGTACGAGCTATCGGGTTTTTAGACTTTACAAGGACTAAGAATATGTGGATAAAATATAAGACATTCTTCACTTTCAGATCGCACCGCGGAAGGAATAAAAATATAATGACTGAAAAATAGACGTTTTAGTAAAAACAATCTTCAAATACTTAATTCATATACACTGTTTCTAAGGTATAGTATAAGCCCAACTCACCGAAGTGTCTCATCATCTGCATCCGTGTCCACCTCTCAATGTAACGTAACTTCTCTTATTGCACCACACTGGGATCCAACAACAACACGACATCATGTTATGTCATCCGTGAGTACCAAGGAACCCCCGTTAGTTTCGGGCCACACACTTCATCAAGCATCATCATTAGTATTGTGCGTTCACTGTAGAATCTCCTATGAGTGCAATTTGTGATAGAATCGCTCCAATTCAAATATTGACGCCTATTGGATAAATAACATTTACCCAGTCCCGCAACGTCCTAAAGTTGCCACATAGGGAACTAGCTTCCCTACTTATACTACCACCCACATACATACATACATACATACATACATACATACATACATACATACATACATATATATATATATAATATGCTACTAGCTATTTATTTATAAACTGGGCCTCAGGCCGAGGTTCGTACTGCACTTTTGGAACATTAACTGGTCGATGGCTTGCTCCTGGAGTGTTCAACCGCTTGCTGTCGACCGCTCTAATGAGTACCTCAATCGGTCGGACTGAAAATTTTAGGTTAATTTATTATCATTTTTATTTTTCGTTAATTATTGGTTAACTATTCATTAAATACAATTGTGCTCCAGATTATGAACAGTAATTCTAAAATTTCCATATTATAGCAATTTCAACTGTAAATTTTAGAAATATAAGTTCACGTTTAACATCAACATTAACAGGTTATATGAATTCATATATGATTAGAGAGAGGGGTGTAACCTAGATCAACTTCTCTTTAACAGGTTTGCATTAATTATATTTATTATTTAATCTCATATCTAAACAACAGGATTCTTAATTAATTTCTAACAATTTGACAAAAAAGGTTATTAATAGATTCATCAATTTCCTTAATTTATAGGTTAATATAAATCAGATCTGGATTAGACAAGGGAAATAATATTTATATAACAACCAATAAACTTTCAATTTCCATTAATAATGGTTTCGATTCGATTTTAACAACCTAGATCAAATAGGGTATTCTAAAATTTCTATATGTAATCATCTAACCAACAATATACTCACTAACCACATATCTAAGTTATTCCCTTTGAATTATGTTTGGTACCTTATCCATTTTCTAGATTTTTTTTGATTTAATGAAATTGGTTCTTTTTCTTTTTTCTTAATTTAAATTTTATTTTAATTTGGTTGAAGAAATTTTGTTTGAAGAGAAAAGAATTTGGTCGAGTTTTGGTGTACTTTTTATTTTTTGGTGATAGGGTTTAATTAATATTGTATTTATACACACAACACTTCATCTCGTACGTTTACCAAAAAGATAAGGCTCATCAAGTTCATCCAAAAAGATATGCTAAGATCTAAGTGTCCATGAAAAGGTATGTTTAATTTGGGTTATTTGGCCAACCAAACCATAGGCGTATCGCCTCAACCGGTCGACTGCTTGGGTCTTGGGCCGTCGACCAGCCCTACCTAGGTTGTCGATCGCTATTCTTTTTATAAAATGCAAATTCTTTAAATTTAATAACTTCTCCATATTAACTTGGATTTCAAAATGTTATATATAAAAATTGTCTATAAAATCGCTACAAATGGAGTGGTGCATATTTTGAGCCAAAATTGGACATTTATGAAAATTTTAATTTTTCCCTTGTTATATTAAAATTTAATTCTTTTATTAAATTTTCGCTTAATTTTTGGGGTGTTACAAAGACCTACAAAGAATACAGTGGAGAAGGCAATAAAGTTACTGGGGTGAATAATATTCGCAGCAAACTAATTGGAATATGCACTATTGAGCTTCCATTTACTTATGGAAAGGTTCTTACTATGATTAATATGTTTCATGTACCTGATATTTATAAGAATCTAGTCTCTGGGTACCTTCTTAATAAAGAAGGATTCGATATGGTGTATGAGTCTGACAAGTTAGTATATCCACGAACGACAGTTTCATTGGACAAAGATATTCTTGTAATAGCATGATTAAGTTGAACTTAATAGAGAACACTTTTGCTTATATTATTGATTCATTTGTTTATGACATACTAGATTAGGACATGTTAATTATGGTTCTATAACATATATGGTTCAGTGATACGCTCATTAACAGTGCACCAGCTCCTACAGATGATACAATAGCAGATGCTCGGCCTAAAAGGGTAACACGTGTCCCTAGAAGGTTCCTGGATTCATGAAGACAGTTACAATTGGCTACATGCGAATTCTGTTAGAACGTGCCAACTTTATCTTTTATTTTTCTGTTAGAACGTGCCAACTTTGTCTTTTAATTTTCCTGTATTTAGCTTTATTTCCTGCAAAAGTAGTTATGGCAGAAAACGTCTATGAGGCTACGTAGGCACAATCTGTTAGCAATTCACTATATATGTATGGTTGTAAGAATGAAATGATATAGAGAAAGTTAATTCTGAATCTTCTACCTTGGTTCTTCCTTCCTTCCTTTTTTTCTTTCTTCTTCAAATTCTGAAATCCTGCTCTCAGCTCTGCTAACCCTTATAACCACACCAATTTGGTGCTTTCATTGCTGACCTCACATCTCCTCCCCAAAAATCCAAACCACATCCAAACACCATGACCAAAGTCGATGATGCCCTCCAACAACTATCCCAACACCATGACACCATCACCACAATCCAAAACACTCAAGCAAGCCACAGCTCCATGTTAGAAACCCAACATGCCGACATAATTGACATCAAAGCCACCCTCCAAGACATCAGCCGCAAACTCGACACCCAACCACCCTTATCACCGTCCAACCAAACCTCCACAGCATACCACCCCAACTCCAACAACCGCCAACCACCAATACTCCCTACACCCACAACAACCCGTACACCCAAATGCTCGCTGTCACCGTTCGATGGCACAAACCCCCACGACTGGATTTTTCAGGCTGACCGCTTTTTCGCCTATTACTCCACCCCGGAAGACCAACGCATCGATCTCGCCAGTTTTCACATGCAAGGCCAAGCATTGTCATGGTTTCAATGGATGCATCGCAACAAACATCTAACATCATGGTCAGCACTGACAAAAGCCATCGAGCAGCGCTTCGGACCACCAACATTTTTAAATCCCCAAGCGACCCTATTCAAACTTAAGCAACTATCCACCGTCGAAAACTACCAATCCACCTTCGAGACTCTTTGCAACCGCATCACAACGCTACCACCTGATTCGATCCTCCACTGTTTCATATCGGGCCTAAAACCCCATATCCAAAATGAACTCCACATCCTCAAACCGGCCACTATATCAGATGCAATTGAAACTGCTAAACTCATCGAACGAAAACACACTGACCTCGCCAAATTCCCAATTCCTAAAACCAATTTTCCTTTTCAGAAATCATCAACCACTTCGCAAACCACTCAGACATTCACTCAAACACCTCAAGTACCCTCCTCCAAACCAACTATACCTATTAAACAACTCTCTCAAGCAGAGATGAATGCTCGTAAACAGCAAGGGCTGTGCTTTAATTGCGACGAGAAATACCAGTTTGGCCATCGTTGTAAACCTACGCATATTTTAATGATCCTCTCGGACGTTCATTCGGACAACAGCCCACCACCCGAACCTGACACAACCACCAACGATTCCTTCGCCATCGCCGAAACACTCCAGGACCCCCCACAAGAGATATCCTTTCACGCCCTAACCGGCTCTCCCCACCCACGTGCTATTCGGTTACCAGCTTCGATTAATGGTAACCCGATTTCAATCCTCATCGATACAGGATCGACACATAATTATCTCCATCCTAAAACTGCGAAGTTTTTGGGACTAGAAACCAACTGCAAGAGTTCGTTCGTGGTGACCGTGGGCAACGGTGAAAAATTGAGGAGCTCTGGCTGTTGTAAAGAAGTGAACGTCGACATCCAGGGGCACAAATTTTCGATTGATTTTCACTTATTGGACATAGTGGGCTCTGATGTTGTGTGTGGAATTCAGTGGCTAGAGCTATTAGGCCCAATCACTATGGACCATAAGAAGCTCACAATGTCTTTTATTTTGGGATCGCAGACCGTTTGTTTAACAGGTATAAGCCCAACTAACAAACCCTCCTCTATTTCCCTCCAGCAACTTAAGCGTTTAGACACAACATATTCCATCTCCAATTTTTTATACCTTCAATTACATGATACACAATTCGATTCCTCGGCCAATATACCCAATGACCCACACCTACAAAACTTACTATCCACATATGATCATTTATTCACAAAACCTACCAACTTACCTCCAAACCGACCACTTAATCACCATATCAACCTCATCCCCAATTCCGAACCAATCAACACAAAACCATACCGTTACCCGTATTTCCAAAAAAATGAAATCGAAAGACAAATACAAGATATGCTTCAATCACAACTTATCCAACCATCCACTAGCCCATTTTCCTCTCCCGTCCTACTAGTAAAAAAGAAAGATGGATCATGGCGATTTTGCGTCGACTATAGAGCACTTAATGCCATCACCATCAAAGACAGATTCCCTATCCCAACAGTTGACGAATTATTGGATGAATTATATGGTGCGTTATTCTTTTCTAAACTCGACCTTCAAAGTGGGTATTTTCAGATTCGTGTCCACCCACCCGATATCCCAAAAACAGCATTTCGTACTCATGAAGGCCACTATGAATTCCTCGTTATGCCATTTGGGCTAACGAATGCACCATCCACCTTCCAAGCCACAATGAACAATATTTTCCGACCCCATTTACGGAAATTTGTACTAGTCTTCTTCGATGATATCCTCATCTATAGTTCGTCATAGACCGCCCACCTAAATCACCTTCAAACAACCCTAAGTATTCTAGATCAACACCAATTTTTCGCAAACTTATCCAAATGCAGTTTCGGCCTTGAAGAACTCTCCTACTTGGGCCACATAATCTCGAGCAAAGGCGTACGTGTGGACCCATCAAAAATCGACGCGATGGTGCAATGGCCTACACCCAATTCGGTTACGGCCGTACGGGGATTTTTGGGACTAACGGGCTACTACCGCCGATTTATCAAACATTACGCCCTTATTGCAAGCCCGCTTACCGATTTACTGAAACGTGACAAATTTGCTTGGAGCCCACAAGCCCAAAAGGCCTTCGAATCACTCAAATTCGCGGTAACCCATACTCCAATTTTATCCCTCCCCAACTTTACCGAACCCTTCTCCATCACCACTGACGCATCCGCCACCGCAATCGGAGCTATGCTTGCTCAGCATGACCACCCAATAGCCTTCTACAGCCTCAAACTTCCACGCCTCCTACAGAAATCCTCCACATACTCCCGCGAAATGTTCGCAATCACCGCCGCCGTTAAGAAATGGCGCCATTACCTACTCGGCCGACCTTTCCAAATCTTTACCGATCACCAAAGCCTTCGTGAGTTAGCATCTCAGGAAATCCAGACGCCAGAGCAGCAGAAATGGTTAACCAAACTTCTAGGGTTCGACTTCACAATTCATTACAAACCAGGGAAGCAAAACGTGGTGGCAGACGGCCTCTCCAGGTTCACCAGTGATGCAATGATGAATGCAGTGTCAGGGCCGACTTTTCCATTACTCACTGACATTCACGCAGCACTTCGCAACGATCCACATGCACAGGAGATAATCGCCCAGCTCACATCAGGTACTTGCTCAAACCCAAACTTTCAATTGCGCAATGATCTATTATTGTGGAAGAACAGAATATTTATTCCTTCTAATGATGAGTTACGAAACACTATTATCAACGAGCTTCATTCTTCCAAAATTGGGGGCCATTCGGGTATTAAAGCTACTGTAGCCAGAGTCGCCAGTAATTTCTTTTGGCCAAAGCTAGCTTCATCTGTCCAGACCTTTGTCCAAAATTGCCCCACCTGCCTCCAAACCAAACCCGATAATACCCCCTACAAAGGACTCCTTCAACCGTTACCAATCCCGGCACAAATTTGGGAAGACATTGCTATGGATTTTATCACTCATCTACCTCCGTCAGCGGGAAAAACTGCAATTTGGGTAATTGTCGATCGACTTTCCAAGTATGCCCACTTTTGTGCCTTACCCACGTCAGTCTCAGCATCCCAATTAGCCTCTTACTTCTTACATGAATATGTCCGCTTCCACGGGTTTCCACGATCTATTGTGTCCGACCGCGATCGCTTATTTACAAGTCAGTTTTGGAAGGAATTATTTCGTCTCCATGGCACCAAACTTCGTATGAGCAGCGCGTATCACCCCCAAACCGATGGCCAATCCGAAGTAGTCAACCGCTGTCTTGAAACGTATTTACGTGCCACTGTCGGGGAAATGCCAAATAAATGGGTTAAATGCCTTCCGTGGGCCGAATGGTGGTATAACACAACAAAGCACACCGCCTTGTGCATGTCACCATTTCAGGTAGTGTACGGCCGTCCTCCTCCCACACTCTCCAGCTACATTACTGCACCAACCCCAATACCTGACCTTGCTGCTTGGATAGACTCACGTGATCAGCTACTACACATTATCAAAACCAACCTTCAAAAAGCACAGGCTAGAATGAAGAGCCACGCCGATCAGCGACGCACTGATAAACAGTTCGAAGTGGGATCATGGGTGTTTGTTAAATTACAACCTTACAGGCAGAGTACAATTCGAACCTCGCATCACAAACTGACCAAACCATACTTTGGCCCCTTCGAAATAATTGAACGTATAGGCCCTGTCGCTTACAAGCTCCTCCTTCCACAAGGTAGCCGCATTCACCCCGTATTTCACATATCACTCCTCAAACTATGCCCCAACCCACATTTAGCTACACCAGAAATGCTACCACCTAATTTCAGTACAAACGACCTTGAGGACAAGGTCGAACTCGAAGAGATGGGTGTTGATACGCTCATTAACAGTGCACCGGCTCCTACAGATGATACAATAGCAGATGCTCGGCCTAAAAGGGTAACACGTGTCCCTAGAAGGTTCCTGGATTCATGAAGACAGTTACAATTGGCTACATGCGAATTCTGTTAGAACGTGCCAACTTTATCTTTTATTTTTCTGTTAGAACGTGCCAACTTTGTCTTTTAATTTTCCTGTATTTAGCTTTATTTCCTGCAAAAGTAGTTATGGCAGAAAACGTCTATGAGGCCACGTAGGCACAATCTGTTAGCAATTCACTATATATGTATGGTTGTAAGAATGAAATGATATAGAGAAAGTTAATTCTGAATCTTCTACCTTGGTTCTTCCTTCCTTCCTTTTTTTCTTTCTTCTTCAAATTCTGAAATCCTGCTCTCAGCTCTGCTAACCCTTATAACCACACCATTCAGTTAAAAGCATGAATTAGTTAGGATTAATTTATATTTGCAATTTTGAATCTATCTCTAAATGTGGAATATTTGAATACACACACAATTAGGCAATAACAGGCAAAATAATGGTGTATGCATCATTCTCGTTCCCGAATTCATCTTCCTCTTTTCCGCTTTCATTTTCTTCTAAATTCCCCAATTCTTTCTCTTTTACCAATCGCGATATTTCTTATAGTCATACCCATGCTCGTTCTTATGCTCAGGTGGATAAAGAGTGTCAATATTATTCTCCGCAACCTATTCTTCAGAAGCCTAGATTCAAGAATTGGGTTTATTTAAGAAGAGGGAGTAGGCAACATTTCCCATTTGGCTAAGTATTGTCATAACCCCATTAGATATTTTGGGTGCGGCTTCTTTGGCCACAAAAAGGTCGAATGCTCGATGAAATTCAATTCTACTTCTAACAGGCGTAAAAATTTCTCTATTACCGATCATGGATTTCTGTTTGTTCTTAAATGTATGAAACTTAAGAGAATTTTATTAGATCATCTATGGACTCAGAGGAAAGAAGGTATTGATTACTTGGAGGAATTATTCAAACATTTTGATGTGATCAATGCCGTGAATATTGGCAAGAATTATAGAATGAAATTTGGTGATCCAGTGAATTATTTTGGGAAATATGCTTCTTCATTAGAAGGTGATGATACAGTTGTACATTCGTTGCCAGTTTATAGTGAAAATAATGGAGATTCGAGTAATGTTAAAGGTGCTATTGTAACTTCAGACATCTCTGGTGTGGTTCAAAGGGAGGAGCTTGATATCTTTGATCCTTTGTTATTAGATCCTACTGTTTGGCAATATAGTTTGGGCTCTCACTCAATGAAAACCAATGATACAGTTTGTGGTTATGGTTTTGCAGTCTATTCTAAGGGGGATTCTATGTTTGCTACTCAATTGCGTGAATCGAATAAAGATTTTGTATACGTCCAGAGTAAAAAATTCAGTGCAATGTCTTGTGATGTGGAGAGTTTTGAGTTAGTCACTTCTAACCGCTTTGATTGTCTCAAGTCATTAGAGGATTTATAAAGAATCCTGATTTGTTAGGTGGAGCAGTTAGGAATACTCAGTGTATGGATGGTAATATCGATGTTCCTTTAGTTTTTGAATCCGTGGTATATGAGAACAGACTTGGAAATTGGTTTCATAAGAGCAGTGATACCTCTGATAGCCAGTTCGTGGATCTTGAGGGTGAAGATGTTAATAAGGAGGCTGATTTTAGTGATGTAGCTACCGATAATTATAACAAGAAAAGTTTTAATCAGTTTAGTGATCATGTTTCCGATGATAGGTATGTTGCTTAAGATAGTTTGGAAATATATATTGTGAACAGTGAACCAAGTGTTGTATATGATGATATACATAAGACGGATGATGATTTAGGTGATGCTATGCACAAGGCAAATGATGCTATCTCAAATAGTTTGGTTATTTTTGATGATGGACACTGTGGTGTGGCTGGGGATCTTAATGAAATGGCTATGAGTTAGAGGTCATGCTTTGATGTTCTTTTGGATGGGGATAATGGAGTGGCTATGGGTAGTTTGTCAAGCTCTGATAATCTGCTCGAGTACAATGTCCCCTTGTGATCAAAGATAGAAAGGAAATCATCTAATCTTGATAATACAGTGGAGGTTCAGAATGAGGAGGGTATTGTTGTTTATTATGAAGATCCTGTGATTGATGTGTTCAAATAAAGTAAATTTACAATTTCCGATGTTCATGCTTTTAAGTTTGGAGGTGGAGTTGATTTCTTAGTTGATGGTTATGCGGCTGATGTTGTACCTCAGTGTGCACAAAGCATTCCAACAGTTTTTGCAGATATTCAAACTGAGATTAGAGGTGATGTAGTGCAGATCTAGTCTAAGATTGTGGAGAACACTGTTAATCTGCTCGAGTATAATGTCCCCATGTGATCAAAGAAAGAAAGTAAATCAGCAAATCTTGATAATACAGTGGAGGTTCAGATTGAGGAGGATACTATTGTTTATTCTGAAGACCCCGTGGTTGATGAGTTCAAAGAAAGAAAATTTTCAATTTCAAATGTTCATGCTCTTAAGCTTGGAGGTGAAGATGTTTTCTTAAATGATGGGTATGCGTCTTATGTTGTATCACAGCAAGCACAAATCATTTCAACTGCTTCACAGTGTGCATAAAGCTTTTCAGCAGTTAATGCAGAGATTCAGTCTGAGATAGGAGGTAGTGTTGATTTGTCAGATGATGGTGTTGCGGTGGAAGACGTTTCACAGTTTTCTCTAAACACTCCTGCAGTTATGGTGGAGATTCAGTCTGAGATTGGCATTTTGGTTAATTCTGATGTTCCTGTGAGCGAGGGTGGTAATGTGGCAGAGGTTATATCACAATGTGCACATAGAACTGCTACAGTAAATGGTAGTGAATGCAATATTGACAATAAAGCCTCATTTTTAGCTTCATCGTCAAAGAGAGGTGGCCGCAGGAAATCAGTTGTTGTCAATGGGGTTATTCATCATAGTGCCAGGGTCCGTAGCAGTCATTCATCGATTATGGATGAGTTACCTGATTCGAGTACTATGAGTGGTACTACGAATTCAGGTCAAGGTACGGTTTCTAGGTTAGGCCGTACTTATTCTTCCTATGCTCTAGGTAGTTTATCCACCAGTGAGTTATGTCAGTTGGCTAGGGATATCGCTTTTGTTTTTACCAATGTTGAATTAGGTACTGCTTACATTAGGAGTAGGGAAATAGAGAGGGTTAGATCATCTAGATTATGACGATTATTATCTGGAATATTAGGGATCTACATGATTTAAATAAATATGACAAAATTAGAGCATTTTTTAAAGATTATTTTATTAATATTACCCTTTTATAGGAAACAAAAATTGATTATCCTGATATTCGTTTTTATAGAAGATTTGGTGGTTATCATTTTAGGCATTGGGCAGTTTTACCTTCAATTGGAGCTTTTGGGGTTTACTTATAAGGTGGCGTGATAATTCTTTTAAACTTCCTCAAACTATTACTAAGCAACACTCTTTACATATTATTCTCATTAACCTTAGAGATAACTCTTTATTAAATATATCTAATGTTTATGGACTAAACTTGAAAATTGGTCGTCGAGTTCTATGGAATGAATGTCTAGAATTTAGATCATTTGCTCCTGGATCTTAGATTATGGGTGGTGACTTCAATGTTACGTGTTTTTTAGGGAAACGTTCACCACGGGAAGGCGATTTCTCTTCTATGGAAGAATTTGATCAATTTATTATTAGTACTAATTTGATTGAATTACCACTAACTAATAGAGAATTCACTTGGAGTAATACTAGAGAGTCCCCTTCTATGGCTCTTCTAGATAGATTTTTTGTCAGCGACGAGATTGAAGATAAATTTCCTATTTGTAGAGTCACCGGTTTGCCTTATACATATTCTGACCATTGCCCTATCATTCTTATGTGTGATCATAATAAAATTGTTAATAAAACTTTTAAATTTGTAAAAATGTGGTTATTAGAATCTAATTTCCCTAATTTAATTAAAAATAAATGGATATTAATGAATTTTTATAATATCAGAAATACAGATAACTCTGCAAAAAAAATTGTTTTAAAACTTAGAGGTCTTAGGAATATTCTTAAAAATTGGAATAAGAATGTATTTTGTAGTATTAAAATTAAAAAAGAAAATTTTCTTTCTGAAATGCTTAAAATTAATAGGATAGAAAAAACTAGACAACTAAATCTTGGAGAGCGTAATGTACTCGCTAATTTAAAAGAATAGCTTAATTCAATTTTAGAAAAAGAAGAGGTTATGTGGAAACAGAGATCTAGAATTCAATGGATTAATTAAGGTGATAATAATACTAAATTCTTTCATAATATGGCTAATGTTAGAAAAAGTAGTAACATAATAAATTCTATTTTTGTGAGTAATATTGAATTGGTTAATCAAAGGATCTAAATAAGGCCTTTACTGATTACTATAGGGATATTTTTGGTAATAAGAATAAACGTAGAATAAACTTTAGATGGAATGAACTATATCATATTGAGTCTAGAATTAATCTTACTGATTTTGATAATCCTTTCTCTGAAGAGGAAATTTTGAAGGCTATTAACGATTTGCCTAGTGATAAGCTCCGAGTCCTGATGGGTTTCCTATTTTATTTTACAAACTTTTTTGGGATGTTTTAAAATTTGATCTAATGAGCATTTTTAATGAATTTTATAATAGGAAACTTCAATTAGGTAGATTCAATTTTGCAAATGTCATTCTATTACATAAAAAAATCGGTGCTAATAATTTAAAAAATTGTAGACCAGTTTCTATAATTAATTGTTCTGTTAAAATTATTTCAAAAGTTTTAGCAAATAGACCTAGTACAAGAATGAATGATTTAATTGATTGTTCACAACCGCTTTCATTAAGGGTAGAAATATCACGGATGAAGTGGCTGCTGTTCAAGTGTACATTAATCACTGTTGTATGAATAACATTACATGTGCGCTCCTAAAACTTGACTTTGTGAATGCTTTTGACTCAGTAGATTGGGATTTTCTAATTGATATGTTACTGGCTAGAGGTTTTAGTCACAAATGGATTGGTTGGATTATAACTTTGCTTAAAACTGGTAATTCTAGTATAATGGTTAACGGGATTTTAGGGAATAAAATACAATCAAAACATGGCTTAAGATAAGGTGATCCTTTATCGCCTCTCTTGTTTAACTTCGCTGCAGATATTTTCGCTACGATATTTAAAAAAGCTGTTGGTAATGGTTCTTTAGGGTGCGTTGGTAGTGAAATCTCACGTTATGGTGTTTCTGTTCTTCAATTTGCGGTTGATACCTTACTATTTACTTCTCATTTGCCTAATCATGTCATTACCTTTAAATTTACTTTGTACAACTTTGAATTACTTTTAGGACTAAAAATAAATTTCAATAAAATTTCGATTTTAGTATTAAATGACGTTGATAAGGTTGATGGTTTAGTACCTAATACGCTTAACTGTAAATCCATGAATTTCCCTATTGTTTATCTTGGATGTTTTATTAGACCAACTAAGCTTAAGCATGATGACTGGCTAATTATAATTGATAAAATTAAAAATAGAATTTCTAATTGGAATGAGAGGTTTTTATCAAGAGCGAGTAGATTAGTTCTTATCAATTCTGTTTTATCTGCACTTCCGATTTGTTGGATGTCTATGCATCTTTTACCAGATTGGGTTATCAACAAAATTGATAAAATAAGAAGGGATTTCTTATGGAGCGGTGATAATCCTAACAGTAGTCTAAAATGTTTTGTGAACTGGGAAACTGTTTGTGAATCGAAAAAGGAGGGAGGACTGGGTGTTATTAATTTACGTAATATGAATTTGTCTTTATTGGGGAAGTGGTTATGGAAATTTAAGGATATAAAATTCTATTTCGAAAGAAATTATATCTAAACATTATTATAATGGTAGCAATAATTTATACCAAATTACACCTTCAGTTAACAATAAATTGTCTAATTTTTGGAAATCAATTTTAAAATGTCATGAGATTTATAACCTTGGTACTAATACGATTGTTTATTATGGAAATAATACAACTTTCTGGCATGATCGTTGGATATCTGTCATTCCTCTTAAGGTCAAATTTAAAGAAAATTTTGAAATTTGTAACTTTAAGAATGCTAATTAAATATGTTTTTTCTCCGGATAATGATCCCCCTTGGAATTTTAGTTTTAATAGAATCTTAGAAGGTACAACTCTTAGAAAATTTTCTTTAATATGTGCAAGATTGAAGTTATATAACATTGATAATGAAAATGATATTATTAACTGGGAATGGGATAAAGTAAGAAATTCTCTTCAAATTCTTTGTACAAATTTCTTAATTTTTCGGGTGTTACTAATAACACTTTTAATCTTGTTTGGAAAGCAAATGCACCACAAAAAGCTAAGATTCGTATGTGGTTAGTCATGAATGGGAAGCTAAACACATTGAACTTTTAAAAAGAAAGAACTTGCAAATTGATAATAAATGTTCTTTTTGTAAACTGTATTTTCGTAATAACCCGCCCTTCTATACACAGAAAGACGCATCATTATTAAGAAAGAAAGGGGTGAGAAATAGAAAAGATAGCGAAGAAAGAAGAAACAATATCAGAATCTCAACAGCGGAACGAATGAAATATAATATATCACATAAGAGATTACATAGTAACATATACATAAGAGATACACAACTAATACAACACATACTAGACAGTTATAAACACCTGTCTAGTTAATACAACTCACAACATCACAGAGATACAACACAACAGAAATACACATAAACACTAACACAGCGGAACCAATATATAGCTATACGCTGAAGCCTCCTGCTCCATTGCTCCTCCAGAATTCGTCAAAGCTAAACCTGAATCTCTTGGCTACTCGTAAAAATTTGAGTACCCGAGAGTTTAAGAAAAACAGAAATAAACTTCGGGTCAGACATGGGTCTGGTATGAGTAAACGGTTAAAGTTGCTAAACTTTGAAAATCCTTTGAAAACCAAAAGGTATCACGTAAGACTTCCCACATATAAACATGGAAAAGTTTTTACCTTACGCTAACCAAACATTTGATAGGAAATTCAGTGATATTATAATAGGTCTAGGGTTTTCAAGTAAATAAGAAATAGCCGAAATTGTTACATTCATTAAATTCCAGCATACTAGGTTTACAATCAAAACCGATGGCACTTATTGGATTTTGGATTCCATACAATGGCAGGGCTACTAGGGTACCGCCCGTCACAATACCTGGCCTAGATCAGTGTACCGAGGAGTACGCCCGCTCCCCTGCAACACAAAGCCGGAACCATCCCTTACTGTATAATTCCGAATAAAATCACCCCACGGTTGTGATCATTCAACCGCACCACTAAGCCGAAATAAAAGGGACATCTAGACAGGGATGACCATACTCTCAAGTGGGTGCGACCCACGAAGCCTTGCTGCACCTCCCCTGTTTTAGCCATTCCCGGTTGATGAGGCTTGAGGCTACAATTACCTTTAGAGAACACATCTCTTAGAATGCTCATCGTCCACCTTACGATGTGCTGAAAGCATTCAATCCATACAAGTTCGTTCCGGGTTCGAACGAAACCGAAGGCATTATCTCGTTACACTCATTTTGGAATCATCCTTAGAGTTAACGACAATAACCCTTGCACTCTGAATCTTCATCTTCACTTGAGATTCACGACCTATCGTTAATTTGGATCGATGTGGTTTTCAGATATCCAAATCTGGAAACCCGATCCCGGTCTCATCAAATCCAAACCGTGTCTTTTAAGGCCAAGTTGTTTTAAAGTTAAAACAATATAATTCCATTATCTATATACACAGATAGATAATTCACAATATCACAGATGGATAATTCACAATATCATCATAAATAGAGAATCCATATCACACAGCATTACTTATCTCGTATCCGAGATTTCAAACCATTCAAGGCAAACAATATCATCCATCCATACATAAGCAAGGATAAATAATCACACCATTTATAATTAATTTAAAATGAATTAAATTAATTATCTCATTTCTAATTAATTTAAAATGAATTAAATTAATTACTTCATCTCTAATTAATTTAAAGTAAATTAAATTAATTACTTCATCTTATAAATCCTGCTTACAAAATCATTAATTACAAATCAATTAATTAATCATTCTCCAATTTCCATTTTAATTAATCATCTTTGATTAACTAACCTTTAATTACATTCAAGTAATTACTCTTTAATTAATTTCGCTAATTAATTATCCTTAACCATTCATAGTAATTTACCATTAATTACTTCATTAATTACATTAATTAATGATCCTTAATAAATTACTTCCATAAATTAATTAACTATAATTAATTACATTAATCCTTAATTAATTACATTAATTAATTAACTTTAATCATATACAGGAATTTCCATCTTGAAATTACTTACCTTAATTAATTAACTTCTTAATTAATTATATAAATCTTTTGATAAATTACACTAAGTATAAATCTTTAATTACTTCTCCTAAGTAATTACACTTTAATTACTTCCCTTAAGTAATTTTCCTTTAATTAATTACATCCAGTAATTATACATTAATTACTTTGCTAAGTAATTATACTATTCAATTTCATTAAGTATTTATACTTAATCAACCATCACATGATTATCTTTAATTAATTAACAATTAATTTTCTTGAATTAATCACATTCATTTGATTAATTACAAATTGGGTAATTCATTTCTTAATTAACTTAAAACAAATGAATTAATCTTAACTGTAGATTAATTATTCTTTTAATTATTAATATATAAACCTTAATTATCAATTAATAAGACTTAATAACAAATTAATTAATCCTTAATTAATCTCCATAGATTAATTATGTCTTATTCATTAATTAATTAATAAAACTTAATTACAAACTAAGTACTTCTTAATTACCAATTAATCAACCTTAAATTGCTTAATTAATAAATTTCCAATTCATTAGTCTCTAATTATTAGTTAATCAATCATAATCATTAATTAATTTAATTAATTAATTATCCTTAAATTAATTACTTAATTAACCTTTATCCTTAATTAATAAATTAATTAATTATACTTAATTTCCTAATTAACTTAATTAATTCAAAGATAATAAAACTTCTTTAACTTAAGATAAACATTATCTTAATTACCATATACATCTTAAAACCCTTTATCTTTATAATTACTTTCTTAACATTTATAAAGTAATGGTATAAAGAAAGTTTAACTAATTTGTTTTTAAACTTCAAAAATCTTATATTTTAAAAACATTTATAAAACTGAATTTAAATCTACTTCGGGTCATACCCGAATGCTACTCGAGTCTATCCCCGAGTTTTCTTCCTTCTTCCCCTTTATTACCAAAAACTTAACTTACATTTGAAATTTTAAAACTGTTAAAACCTGTAACAACCCGCATATTTATCGATTGTATATTTAAATATTTTATTTAAATATAACATCGTTCGTCGGATCATAGTCCAAAATGCTACTTTTTGCAAACGGTTGAATCAGGACTCGGGACCACTTCCATTGAGTCCAAAATGGCATTTGCGACTTTTTTGAGTATAAGCTTCGATATGTTTGGAGTAAGTCGAATTTGGCTTCTTTTTCTATTGGGATTTGGGTTTGGGTTCAACCCAATGTTCTATCTTTATACCCTAGCTCAGCCCCCTCCTCTCCATTCACTCATCTTCATTTCTAAAACTCAAGCTTCAACTGAAAATGGTGGAAAGGAAAGGGAATTAGAAATTCCAAGCCCTAGTTCATTTGCAAAATCCAAATTCTTGCTCCAAAATCGAAGAGAAGCTATTAGTGAGCCTCCTCTTCATCTTCTCCAACTCTTTCTCCTTCAATTTCAGAAAGTTTCCTAAACCTAATTTAGGAAATGTTGTTTTAATCTTAGGTTGAAGCTTGTAGAGTTGAAGTGGAGAGTGGTTGGGTGTTTCCTTGCATTGGTCTTCTCTTTGCAATTGAGCTCCTTCTTCTTCGTTTTTGAGTTAAAAGGTGAGATTTTTATCTCACATCTATGTTCATAATCCTCTTTGGTTGTTAGGTATGAATTCCTAACACTTCTTGATGTTTATTTGCTTTTGATATGAATTGGTTTTGTGAATATTCGAATTTTTAATGTTTTGTAGTCAAATCTCTTAAAATCACAGCTTTGATGTTTGAACATGCTTTTGGTGGTGTTTCGGAGAGTCCATAAGGCTGGGTTGTCGCTTGGCATAAATCCCTAGTCTTCGTCGCTCGTCCGATCGCTTCCGTTTGGATTTTCGCCCATTTTTGGGCAAGGCTGATTTTTGCCTACCAGGCAATTTCAAACGTCTGGAACAAAATCCAGACGTCTGGTTTCAAATTCAGACGTCTGGTTGGAAAATCCAGACGTCTGGAATTGGTTCCTGGAAAACGAAACAAGGCAGAGGAAGAATCCAGACGTCTGGAAATCCAACCAGACGTCTGGCAGACGTCTGGTTGGAATTTCAGACGTCTGAAATGTGCTGTTTTGCCTATTTTGGACCAGAAAACAGAGCCAGCCGTCTGGATCAAACCCCCAGACGTCTGGAACTGTTCACTTAGCCTATTTTGGGCTGTTTTGAGTTGAATTTCCTTTGTTTTGTCGATTCATGTTGATTCCAATTAGTTGTTATTGCATTTTTGACTTTGATGATTCCTTTTTAATTCCATTCACGGGTTTTATAAATGATCTCTTCAAATCATATTAAAAGCTCGTTCTCCAATTTATAATTTCTATTTAAAACACACACAACTTTGCACTTCGAGCGGAGAGGGAGGAGAATTAAATGATTAGATAAAACGCGTGCAATGAACACGTGCGTTCATCTTTTCAGTTAATTCCCAATCTATTCGTTTGAACGTTTTGACCTTTGGGTTTGGTTTACCGATGAGATGAGGTAAACTTTGTACTGCTTTGAGTGTGAAAGTGACTGACGGATAGTAAACCGTTTAGTGCGAACGAGTGGTTATGGGACTCACGTTAACACTTTTTGGATTCCTTTTCGAGAGTTGTGACACATTCTGCCAGTTTGTGGTGTCCAGTACTGGGCCTCCGGACCTTCACCTCTACGGTTTGTTGCCTTTGGGATAGTGTCTTCGGACTGTCTGCCTAGGTTTGTTGCCTTCGGGTATGTTGCCTTCGGGTTTGTGCCTTCGGGTTTGTTGCCCTATAGTATCGCTTCCGATGTTGGCCTTTATGAGCCGCATGGGTGATATTGGGTTTGGAGCCTTCGGGCTTATGGATCCTTGTTATACAGTACTGAGCTCGAGCATCTTTTGTTGTTTTGATTGATATGTATATTCCCTAGTGCATCGCCTTTCGTTGTTGGTCTTTTTGAGCCGCATGATATGTAGCGATCATTTAGTGGAACTTGTGTACCTTCATTGGTATTTGTTATTTGCCTTTTGGCTTGATTTGGGATATGATATCCTTTGTTTATTTGAGATGCCGATGACATGAGGCTTATTTTGTTATGTTCATCTTTTGTTAGATGATTGTGTTATCTCTTTTTAGGGATATTTGTTATACTTTGTAGCCTTGCAGGTTTATTGTTGTTCAGTTTATCTAACTGATTTGTTTAGCTAGACTGACCCGTGTATTTTATACTCGGGTCAGACCGAGATGTTTCAGGTTAGGTGCTTTTGGACTTAGCCTATTTTGCTTCCGCATGGACTACTCCGCTAGCTTCTTTTTGTCATAGCTTTTTGCGTAGTCCTATTTTGTTGTAACTCTGATATTTATTCTTCGGGAATCGTTTGTATATTGTGGTTTGCTGTACCACTTGACATGTATTATTTTGTATATTCTATGTATCAGTATATGTGTATACGATGATCTACTGTTCTGTGATGTATATTACATTTGAGTTGTTATATTCTATTCTGATAGATCCTATAGCCATTGTAGTTTTGCTTTAAGTATTTATTGAACTTGTCGAACCACACGAGATGATAAAAAACCACTTTTCGGCGTGTTCAGTAGATAGTTAAAGTAAGACTACACATGGTCGCTTCTATTATACTCTATTGTCTGCATTAGCAGACGGTATTATCCATATAATACTCTTTGTTAATGAGGCTCTCGGAGTGGGGCGTCACAAAACCCCTCGCTCACGAACTCGAACAAACCCGAGCCCATCTATCCTTTCCCCGAGTCAAACCCGATGGAAACCACAGTTCTTCCCCAAACCACCACAACCCAAACCTAAACACCGATATTCGTGTGCACGTGCACCATCGCACGGCGACGCTCCGGTCACCACGACCACCACCGACAAATCCCCGATCATCTCTACCCTCGGTCTCAACCACCCAAAATCCATAACAAGTTCGAAAGAGAAATCGAGCTTCTCGATCGAACAAGAACCCAAAAACTCGATCAACTAGTCTACCACGTCAACGCCGTCACCGGAGCTTCCCATACTCAGACGAAGTTAGCGTCATAGGCCACACGACAAAACCCCCCTCACGCGATCCACTCCATGCGCCATCGATACCAGAAAACGCCACGCAACCTCCCAGTTCAAAACTAAGTTTCGAACCCTAGATCGTCAATGTCTGATCACCATAGTCACTGATAAAATCAACGACCATTTTTCTAGAGATCAACATTCCCTAAGCCATCTTTGATAACAGCCCCGAACTCCAAATCATCATCGATCGCCATAGGTTGCCTCAAATTAAATTTCCAGTTATTTCCAAAATGCTTTCTCAATACATTATTAAAAATTGAGATTTTTATTTTAAAAATCATAACTTTTAAAATGGATTCAAGTTATAATCTTAAAACAGTAAATTAAGATGATTGATTTCTCATGTTTTAAGAATTTCTACTGTATTTCCCAGATTTTGATATAGTTTAAATCTTAAAATTCATGAATCTATTTTTAACTCCTAGATTAAGCTTAAACTAAACTATTTGTTTAAATTTCACAATCTAACAGAGAACACATGCAAAGATTTTGAACTTTGATCAAAATCATAGGCTCTGAACTAAGAACAGAGGAGTTAAAATCAACAAATAAGCATACATCATATATATACAGAGGCTTACTTATCTACATACATATAGAACAGTTATCATCACAGATTTCACATGCAATCAGATAATTATCTACTCAACTTTTAATTAAAATGTTTACTCACCTGTTTTGAAAAGGCAGAGAGATTTAAAACTTGATTGCTTGAAAATTTGTATGCTTCTATTGTTTTTGATTTCCAGAGATCTTTGTCTTGCATGAGTCTTAAAACTGGAAGCTTGAAAAGCTTTAAAAAAACTGGAAACTGCTAGCTTGATCTCGGGTTGCAAATTTGAAGATGCTACAGGCTTTTATCAAATGGTTTCAGGGATTGTTGAAAATGCTTACAGGCTTTTTATTTGAAGATGAAATTTTTGAAAATGCTTTGATTTTCTTTAAAACTGAAATGCTTTGCTTAGCATTGTGATCGAAAATGAAAAAGGAACTTTGATATACAGAAAACAATGCAGAGGCTACATTGTACTAGTACAAAGAAGATAATCTTAGCTGGTACAAGATTTTTATATTTATGATCAGAGATCTTTTGTTATGGAGGTTGAAATGAAGATATTGGGTACAAGCATTAATTAGCAATGTCATACATATCCCCTTCATTTCTATTCGTATGGTACTTGTGTTTTCTTACTTCTTTTCTTGCCTGCAAAGCTAGATATTACCATAGTGATAGTACATATATTTCTATATTTTACTTTGTAATCTTGTATGTATTTTACTTCTTTTGCCTGCCAATCTAGATACTTACTATACTATTCACTTTGCAGGTACAAACTTGTATATATATTTTATTTTGTTATGACTTGTTACTTGCATACATAAGGTGATAGCATATATATATATATATATATTTCTAGACTTACTTAAGCTTTAATAAAGTTGTTATATTTATTTTATTATGTTAGCTTGTGAATTTAATTCTAGTTTTACATGACTACTATTTTTATTTCTATTTATAAACTTAATGTATTAAACTAGTGTATATTTTCCTAATTTAAACTTAATTTATCAAACACTTTATTTATATTTATTCATTTTATTTTATTTTATTTTTACTTATGTTAAATATCATAGTTTCTTATGTTTATAAGTATATATATTAATACTTACATTTATGACCATATATTAGTTTTATATTTATTTTTAATATTGACAAGATTTATTTCAATTTAAACCTTATTATCAAAAATTACATCACATTATCATATAGATCACAATGAATAAGTAGAGCTTTACTTAAATTTAAAATAGATTTTGTTGTAATTAAATTGGAACTCTTTTATATTAAATTTTCAAATCATAATTTTCCTCTAACTACACACATAAATATACACATTTAAATAACACTTATTAAATTAGAAATAATAGGACTATTTAAATCAATCTATAAAATAACACAAATTAAAATTGTAACTAATTATTCTGATTTAAAATCAATCACAAATCATAATTTAAAGCATCACATTATTAATTTATTGGTTATTTATATTTGAAAATAAAAATTTAATCAATTTTAAATAATTTAATTAAGAGATTATCACATTTTAAATTCCTCGAAATTCCGGGATGTCACATTCCTTCCCCCTTAAAAGAATTTCGTCCTCGAAATTTAAAACAAAATATAATCCAAAGTTTTATTGTATTTTCAACCAATTCAGCCTACACATCAGCCATACACAACCAAACAAACAATTCCAATCAACAAACAATTCAATCAAACAAACAACACTTGCTATCTGGACACAGATCCGGATAAGCTTCCTAAAAATTTCTCGAGTTCCCAGGTACAGATACTGGAATACTCGCTCTACCGAATCCAAACTAGCTATACTACTGAGCTACTGAGCTCCTACTCAACTAGATCTATAAAACAAGACAGGATATCAGACTACAGACAAGTCTGACTCAACAACCAAAACTCCCTGAACCGCTGGTTCCAAAACCAGTGATAGATCTTACACGTACTCCCTCATAGATTCGTGAAACACATCGAATCCCAGTTCTCCAAACTGGCAATTCAATCCTGTAAACCAAAGCACTTATCCTTACAAAGAATACAGAAAGATCCAATATACTTCGGAGCTAACCTCACACTCTTACCCAATCTTATTGCTCCCTTTACCGTAGAAAATCTCAACAACCACGAAGTCTCCAACTTCGCTGATGCTTCAATAAACAACTAGATCAGAATAACTCAACAAAAAGATCCTTTCCAGATCTACCCAAAATCCAGAATACAATTCTACTCCACCATCAACAGTAGATTACAACTTACTTCTCCTATCTGGAAAAGACAAAACAAAAACACTTGCCAATCTGGCCTCAAATCCAGAAAAATTCCTTGTAGAAATTCTCTAATCCAAAACACTACAACTTCCTGTTGCTTCCACTCTAGAACAGCTACCACCTAGCTTCCGCTGTACAACTCTGATCTAAAGTAGATAAGAATGTCGATGAATTCGAGCAAAAATCTTAACCAACACCTCCCGGACACACAATTCCTCAGATCCACCACAATCTGAAACGAACTTCTCAAAGAAACAGATGAGTCCTCAGTCAAGGGTACTGTCTTCAGCTACCCTTAGCTGGAAGAAACTCAAAACTAGATACAGAAGAGAAAACACAAATGCTCCACCAAATCTTCCTAAGAAACCATCGGTACCACCTCTGGAATCCAGTAGATACCAAACTCAATCTCCAGATGCTGACAAAACTCTGACTTCCTGAAGACATCCAGAAAAAAATCTCTGACAAACCAAGAGAACACTCAGACTATCGCAAGTCACTTTTGCGATCAATCCAGCCTAATTCCATAGAAAAACTGCTCTCTCTTTACCAATCAGAACAGCTTACGCTTATGAAGCCAATCCATCGAAGAACGGAACCACTCTGCTGCTTCTGAAATTACCTCGAGAAAATCTGCCAAGCGAGAAGACTTCCTGCCAACACACAGAACACTTCGAGCTACCCAGATGCCCAAAGACTTCATATACCATAGCTCTTCGAGAACTCGGACCACAAACAAAACAGAAACACCCTGCTGAACACAGCCACAACACCGAAGCAAACACACTTCCTAAAACTTGTTCCAAAGAAAACATCTTCGGGAACATCCATAGTCACTGTGTCTCATCACACAGCTACTACATCCTGAGGTATCAAGATATCATGACTTACTTCTGTCCAACCGACAGATCCAAACTCTCAAAAATCCGCTCACACGAGCGCGATCAAACTTGCACTTCAATGATGAACTCCCCGAATCCTTAACAGGTTTCCTTCAGAGATCAACAAAATCCTTACATCAAACAAAACTCACTCGAGACGGTATTAGGTCTATAGTCTCGACAGATACACTTCCAACCATTGGTAGTCGTGTTACACACACCACTACCCTATCTACCTTTATAACTTATATCGGAAAACCCAAACAGGTAACCCAACAGATAGGTAGAAATATATATATATATATATAGATAAAATTTACAAGTACGCTCTCTCAAGAAAGATACCACTCTAGAGCTTAGGTATTCGCTCAACCTATCGCTCTGATACCACTGTAATAACCCGCCCTTCTATACACAGAAAGACGCATCATTATTAAGAAAGAAAGAGGTGAGAAATAGAAAAGATAGCGAAGAAAGAAGAAACAACATCAGAATCTCAACAGCGGAACGAATGAAATATAATATATCACATAAGAGATTACATAGTAACACATACATCAGAGATACATAGCTAATACAACACATACTAGACAGTTATAAACACCTGTCTAGTTAATACAACTCACAACATCACAGAGATACAACATAGCGGAAATACACATAAACACTAACACAGCGGAACCAATATATAACTATACGCTGAAGTCTCCTGCTCCATTGCTCCTCCAGAATTCGTTAAAGCTAAACCTGAATCTCTTGGCTACTCGTAAAAATTTGAGTATAAGAAAAATAGAAATAAACTCCTGGTCAGACATGGGTCTGGTATGAGTAAACGGTTAAAGTTGCTTAACTTTGAAAATCCTTTGTAAACCAAAAGGTATCACGTAAGACTTCCCACACATAAACATGGAAAAGTTTTTACCTTACGCTAACCAAACCTTTGATAGGAAATTCAGTGATATTATAATAGGTCTAGGGTTTTCAAGTAAATAAGAAATAGCCGAAATTGTTACATTCATTAAATTCCACCATACTAGGTTTACAATCAAAACCGATGGCACTTATTGAATCTTGGATTCCATACAATGGCAGGGCTACTAGGGTACCGCCCGTCACAGTACTTGACCTAGATCAGCGTACCGAGGAGTTCGCCCGCTCCCCTGCAACACAAAGCCGGAACCATCCCTTACTGGATAATTCCGAATAAAATCACCCCACGGTTGTGATCATTCAAACGAACTACTAAGCCGAAATAAAAGGGACATCTAGACAGGGATGACATTACTCTCAAGTGGGTGCGACCCACAAAGCCTTGCTGCACCTCCCCTTTTTAGCCATTCCCGGTTGATGAGGCTTGAGGCTACGATTACCTTTACAGAACACATCTCTTAGAATGCTCATCGTCCACCTGACGATGTGCTGAAAGCATTCAATCCATACAAGTTCGTTCCGGGTTCGAACGAAACCGAAGGCATTATCTCGTTATACTCATTTTGGAATCATCCTTAGAGTTAACGACAATAACCCTTGCACTCTGAATCTTCATCTTCACTTGAGATTCACGACCTATCGTTAATTTGGACCGATGTGGTTTTCAGATATCCAAATCTGGAAACCCGATCTCGGTCTCATCAAATCCAAACCGTGTCTTTTAAGGCCAATTTGTTTTAAAGTTAAAACAATATAATTCCATTATCTATATACACAGATAGATAATTCACAATATCACAGATGGATAATTCACAATATCATCATAAATAGATAATCCATATCACACAGCATTACTTATCTCGTATCCGAGATTTCAAACCATTCAAGGCAAACAATATCATTCATCCATACATAAGCAAGGATAAATAATCACACCATTTATAATTAATTTAAAATGAATTAAATTAATTATCTCATTTCTAATTAATTTAAAATGAATTAAATTAATTACTTCATCTCTAATTAATTTAAAGTAATTAAATTAATTACTTCATCTTATAAATCCTGCTTACAAATCATTAATTACAAATCAATTAATTAATCATTCTCCAATTTCCATTTTAATTAATCATCTTTGATTAACTAACCTTTAATTACATTCAAGTAATTACTCTTTAATTAATTTCGCTAATTAATTATCCTTAACCATTCACAGTAATTTACCATTAATTACTTCATTAATTACATTAATTAATGATCCTTGATAAATTACTTCCATAAATTAATTAACTATAATTAATTACATTAATCCTTAATTAATTACATTAATTAATTAACTTTAATCATATACAGGAATTTCCATCTTGAAATTACTTACCTTAATTAATTAACTTCTTAATTAATTATATAAATCTTTTGATAAATTACACTAAGTATAAATCTTTAATTACTTTTCCTAAGTAATTACACTTTAATTACTTCCATTAAGTAATTTTCCTTTAATTAATTACATCCAGTAATTATACATTAATTACTTTGCTAAGTAATTATACTATTCAATTTCATTAAGTATTTATACTTAATCAACCATCACATGATTATCTTTAATTAATTAACAATTAATTTTCTTGAATTAATCACATTCATTTGATTAATTACAAATTGGGTAATTCATTTCTTAATTAACTTAAAACAAATGAATTAATCTTAACTGTAGATTAATTATTCTTTTAATTATTAATATATAAACCTTAATTATCAATTAATAAGACTTAATAACAAATTAATTAATCCTTAGTTAATCTCCATAGATTAATTATTTCTTATTAATTAATTAATAATACCAAATTATTATCAATAAAACTTAATTACAAACTAAGTACTTCTTAATTACCAATTAATCAACCTTAAATTGCTTAATTAATAAATTTCCAATTCATTAATCTCCAATTATTAGTTAATCAATCATAATCATTAATTAATTAAATTAATTAATTATCCTTAAATTAATTACGTAATTAACCTTTATCCTTAATTAATAAATTAATTAATTATACTTAATTTCCTAATTAACTTAATTAATTCAAAGATAATAAAACTTCTTTAACTTAACATAAACATTATCTTAATTACCATATACATCTTAAAACCCTTTATCTTTATAATTAACTTTCTTAACATTTATAAAGAAATGGTATAAAGAAAGTTTAACTAATTTGTTTTTAAACTTCAAAAATCTTATATTTTAAAAACATTTATAAAACTGAATTTAAATCTACTTCGGGTCATACCTGATTGCTACTCGGGTCTATCCTCGAGTTTTCTTCCTTCTTCTCGTTTATTACCAAAAACTTAACTTACATTTAAAATTTTAAAACTATTAAAACCCCTCGCTCACGAACTTGAACAAACCCGAGCCCATCTCTCCTTTCCCTGAGTCAAACCCGATGGAAACCACAGTTCTTCCCCAAACCACCACAACCCAAACCTAAACACCCATATTCGTGTGCACGTGCACCATCGCACGGCGACGCTCCGTTCACCACGACCACCACCGACAAATCCCTGATCATCTCTACCCTCGGTCTCAACCACCCAAAATCCATAACAAGTTCGAAAGAGAAATCGAGCTTCTCGATCGAACAAGAACCCAAAAACTCGATCAACTAATCTACCTCGTCAACGACAATGCCGTCACCGGAGCTTCCAATACTCAGACCAAGTTAGCGTCATAGGCCACACGATAAAACCCCCCTCACGCGATCCACTCCGATGCGCCATCGATACCAGAAAACGCCACGCAACCTCCCAGTTCAAAAATAAGTTTCGAACCCTAGATCGTCAATGTCTGATCACCATAATCACTGATAAAATCAACGACCATTTTTCTAGAGATCAACATCCCCTAAGCCATCTTCGATAACAGCCTCGAACTCCAAATCATCATCGATCGCCATAGGTTGCCTCAAATTCAATTTCCAGTTATTTCCAAAATTCTTTCTCAATACATTATTAAAAATTAAGATTTTTATTTTAAAAATCATAACTTTTAAAATGGATTCAAGTTATAATCTTAAAACAGTAAATTAAGATGATTGATTTCTCATGTTTTAAGAATTTCTACTGTATTTTCCAGATTTTGATATAGTTTAAATCTTAAAATTCATGAATCTATTTTTAACTCCTGGATTAAGCTTAAACTAAACTATATTGTTTAAATTTCACAATCTAACAGAGAACACATGCAAAGATTTTGAACTTTGATCAAAATCATAGGCTCTGAACTAAGAACAGAGGAGTTAAAATCAACAGATAAGCATACATCATATATATACAGAGGCTTACTTATCTACATACATATAGAACAGTTATCATCACAGATTTCACATGCAATCAGATAATTATCTACTTAACTTTTAATTAAAATGTTTACTCACCTGTTTTGAAAAGGCAGAGAGATTTAAAACTTGATTGCTTGAAAATTTGTATGCTTCTATTGTTTTTGATTTCCAGAGATCTTTGTCTTCCATGAGTCTTAAAACTGGAAGCTTGAAAAGCTTTTAAAAAACTGGAAACTGCTAGCTTGATCTCGGGTTGCAAATTTGAAGATGCTACAGGCTTTATCAAATGGTTTCAGGGATTGTTGAAAATGCTTACAGGCTTTTTATTTGAAGATGAAATTTCTGAAAATGCTTTGATTTTCTTTAAAACTGAAATGCTTTGCTTAGCATTGTGATCGAAAAATGAAAAAGGAACTTTGATATACAGAAAACAATGCAGAGGCTACATTGTACTAGTACAAAGAAGATAATCTTAGCTGGTACAAGATTTTTATATTTATGATCAGAGATCTTTAGTTATGGAGGCTGAAATGAAGATATTGGGTACAAGCATTAATTAGCAATGTCATACATATCCCCTTCATTTCTATTCGCATGGTACTTGTGTTTTCTTACTTCTTTTCTTGCCTGCAAAGCTAGATATTGCCATAGTGATAGTACATATATTTCTATATTTTACTTTGTAATCTTGTATGTATTTTACTTCTTTTGCCTGCCAATCTAGATACTTACTATACTATTCACTTTGCAGGTACAAACTTGTATATATATTTTATTTTGTTATGACTTGTTACTTGCATACATAAGGTGATAGCATATATATATATTTCTAGACTTACTTAAGCTTAAATAAAGTTGTTATATTTATTTTATTATGTTAGCTTGTGAATTTAATTCTAGTTTTACATGACTACTATTTTTATTTCTATTTATAAACTTAATGTATTAAACTAGTGTATATTTTCCTAATTTAAACTTAATTTATCAAACACTTTATTTATATTTATTCATTTTATTTTATTTTATTTTTACTTATGTTAAATATCATAGTTTCTTATGTTTATAAGTATATATATTAATACTTACATTTATGACCATATATTAGTTTCATATTTATTTTTAATATTGACAAGATTTATTTCAATTTAAACCTTATTACCAAAAATTACATCACATTATCATATAGATCACAATGAATAAGTAGAGCTTTACTTAAATTTAAAATAGATTTTGTTGTAATTAAATTGGAACTCTTTTATATTAAATTTTCAAATCATAATTTTCCTCTAACTACACACATAAATATACACATTTAAATAACACTTATTAAATTAGAAATAATAGGACTATTTAAATCGATTTATAAAATAACACAAATTAAAATTGTAACTAATTATTCTGATTTAAAATCAATCAAAAATCATAATTTAAAGCATCACATTATTAATTTATTGGATATTTATATTTGAAAATAACAATTTAATCAATTTTAAATAATTTAATTAAGAGATTATCACATTTTAAATTCCTCAAAATTCCGGGATGTCACATTCCTTCCCCCTTAAAAGAATTTCGTCCTCGAAATTTAAAACAAAAGATAATCCAAAGTTTTATTTTATTTTCAACCAATTCAGCCTACACATCAGCCATACACAACCAAACAAACAATTCCAATCAACAAACAATTCAATCAAACAAACAACACTAGCTATCCGGACACAGATCCGGATAAGCTTCCTAAAAATTTCTCGAGTTTCCCAGGTACAGATACTGGAATACTCGCTCTACCGAATCCAAACTAGCTATACTACTGAGCTACTGAGCTCTTACTCAACTAGATCTATAAAACAAGACATGATATCAGACTACAGACAAGTCTGACTCAACAACCAAAACTCCCTGAACCGCTGGTTCAAAAACCAGTGATAGATCTTACACGTACTCCCTCAGAGATACGTGAAACACATCGAATCCCAGTTCTCCAAACTGGCAATTCAATCCTGTAAACCAAAGCACTTATCCTTACAAAAAATACAGAAAGATCCAATATACTTCGGAGCTAACCTCACAGTCTTACCCAATCTTATTGCTCCCTTTACCGTAGAAAATCTCAACAACCACGAAGTCTCCAACTTCGCTGATGCTTCAATAAACAACTAGATCAGAATAACTCAACAAAAAGATCCTTTCCAGATCTACCCAAAATCCAGAATACAATTCTACTCCACCATCAACAGTAGATTACAACTTACTTCTCCTATCCGGAAAAGACAAAACAAAAACACTTGCCAATCTGGCCTCAAATCCAGAAAAATTCCCTGTAGAAATTCTCTAATCCAAAACACTGCAACTTCCTGTTGCTTCCACTCTAGAACAGCTGCCACCTAGCTTCCGCTGTACAACTCTGATCTATAGTAGATAAGAATGTCGATGAATTCGAGCAAAAATCTTAACCAACACCTCCCGGACACACAATTCCTCAGATCCACCACAATCTGAAACGAACTGCTCAAAGAAACAGATGAGTCCTCAGTCAAGGGTACTGTCTTCAGCTACCCTTAGCTGGAAGAAACTCAAAACTAGATACAGAAGAGAAAACACAAATATTCCACCAAATCTTCCTAAGAAACCATCGGTACCACCTCTGGAATCCAGTAGATACTAAACTCAATCTCCAGATGATGACAAAACTCTGACTTCCTGAAGGCATCCAGAAAAAAATCTCTGACAAACCAAGAGAACACTCAGACTATCGCAAGTCACTTTTGCGATCAATCCAGCCTAATTCCATAGAAAAACTGCTCTCTCTTTACCAATCAGAACAACTTACGCTTATGAAGCCAATCCATCGAAGAACGGAACCACTCTGCTGCTTCTGAAATTACCTCGAGAAAATTGGCCAAGCGAGAATGGTGCTAGAATGGTGCTATTATTCTCGTATCTTTGTATAGTTCCATCTGCAGGCACAGGTTTAGGCTAAGAATGGTGCTAGAATGCTGTTTGCAGGGTTTTAGGGCTGCTGTCGCTAGGATTACTGGTCGCAGGATGGTTGGTTGGAGAGACTTCGTATTTTAGATCTGGATCATCCATATTGCTAGTAGTGAGGCGTTCATGCTCTGATGGAGCTGCTTGTTGATCTCATTTGTGCACTTGGTTGCACCGTGGATTATTTTGGGTGCTTCTAATGCTTCATTATCGGGCTGTGGACTTGCCAGAGTTCGATATTGAGGTGTAATGGGCGGTGGCCTTGCTTGAGCTCATTCATGAAGTTACCTGTGTCTTTTTTTAGATTTTTCTGTTTTATGATTTGTCACCTGCCAGGCATGTTGGCAGATCCTTTGTTATTAGTGATATATATGTTCATGTGTGCTCTCCTCTACTTTAGAGGATCACACATTTCACTTAAAAAAGAATCTATCTCTAAATGTGATATATGTATTCATGCAAACATACATAGGAAATCTTTTAAATATATAGAAAGAAAAACTAGTTCGCTTGATTTAGTATATAGCGATGTTGGTGACTTAAAATGTCATACAATTAATGGTGGTAATAGATACCAAGTCTGTAGCGACCTGCCTTTTTGGACGGTTTAAATCGACAATAAACCATACATGCCGAATCCAAACCATTCAAAAGGAAGGATTGTTATGGGGTAAATAAGAAAAAAAGAGAAAGGAAAGAAAAACAAAACAAAACACAGAATCTCTCAGTGGAATGACAAAATATAATAATCAAATAAACAGTTCATGAAGCTGTTTTACAAATACATTTGATTACACTTTTACAATACAAATTAGAGTTATACATACAGCAGGAATAAATGAATAATGCAGTGGAACAACATGCAGTGGAATAAATAAATAAAATAGGTAGTAGACTAATCCCCATCTTCATCCTCCGAATAAAATGGTCTTCAATACACTGAAAAGCTCAGACTGACCCGAGCGTAATGAAAAGACAAAACACTCGAGTCAGAACTAAAAGATCTTATGTAAGTTAAATCAAAAGTAAATAAATATGAGTGTAACGACTTCAGAGACGTTTACAGGATTTTACATCTCCTAATCAGTATATAATATGTGTGCAATAACTTAAGAGATGTTCGGGATTCCATCTCCTAAGGATCCGTTAAACTATCTACATACACAGTATAATATGCTACTATAATATGTCTACAGTAATGTATTAAAATAGCGTTAAGGCATTACCCATATCCCCCTTAACACATTTTGTATATTTCCGTAGTCTATACAGATACTGTAAGCTCCACCAAACCGGAGGTTTACTCAGTGAGAACTCCATAGGTATGGTACAAACCAAACTCGTAGTGGGCGCGATACGGCATGTGACAAGGCACGCGAGGCAATGCCTAGGGTAGGATTCTACCGTTTTGCGGATCCAGACTGGTGGTAACGCATAGCAGCTACTACCGCCCACCTCTAACACACTCCTAAATCAAATCGGATGGTGGCCACCAAATCAATCACAAAGTAATAATATGGTATCGAAGAAATGTGCCCGATAGGAGGAGCGACCTCACTTGGCCCGACATGGCTCCTGTTTTAGCCACATCAAGCTGACCTGAGGGAGTCAGGGCTATGTTAATACCTCATACAAAATCGTTTGCCAAACCATCCTACTTCATTATGGAATCTCCACCACGTGCACAGTTGTTAAAGTGTTTTTCGGTATTGGCAAAGAGTATGACAATATCCGATCCCCGTCTCTTTAACAACCAAACGCTTATTTCACACTGGATGGTTCTTTTACATTTTCAAAACCGATTCATAATTGATATTAAAATATCATATTCTCAAAAATCATATCACTTTCAAAATCGTATTCACTTTCGAAATCATATTCACAAAATAGGTTAAACCCTCATTTCAAAATCATCATATCTACTCAAAATATGTCATTTCACTAGAAAATATCATTTCAATTCCAACGTAAGTTATAACATTCTTTAACCATATTCGCTTTTAAATCAAGGATTTAAATATAACAGTTCAACCTTGCACCGTTTGAAGTTTAGAAAATAGTTTAGATAGTCATAAATAGTTTAAATAGTTTGTAATAAGTAAAATATTTAAAAATAGTTTTAATAGTTAAATTAGTTTCAAAATATTTTAAAATAGCTTAAAATACTTTAAAATAGTTTAAACAGTTTAAAATAGTTTAAAAATAGATTAAATAGTTTAAAATAGATTAAAATAGTTTAAAATTATATTTAATATAGTTATAATAGTTTAATATAAAATGGTTTGATCATTGAAATGGTTTATATAATAAATAGTTTGAAAATATAAATAAATCTGGATTTCAATAATATATCTTTAAACAGTTTATATTAAAATAATTAATATCAAATTAAACTATTTCTTCCATTTCAACAAACCTGGACCATATCCAACTTTCAAATCAACAAAACTCAATTTTTACCTTTAAATTCAGATTCTCAATAAAACTTCTCAATAAAACCATTTAAATCTATATCGATTTCAAATCAATGTTGAACTGCAAATTTAAACCACTTCAAATTCAATAGACTTCAAAGTTTAAATATTCAAACATTTACAATAACTCAAGTTTGATAAATTTCATTTATATTCTAAAATTCAACTTTAAAATTTCAATTTCAATTCTTTAAACCATTCATTTAAACCAATTTCAACGTTTTAAAGCTTGAATTTTGAAAATAATTAAATTTATATAAAGAAAATTTCTTTAAAATATCATTTAACTGGATCCAAAAATTAAGGATTTAAAAATCATTTAATTTAACCAATCCGTTGTCCGTATATAATTCTCTACCCTATGGTCAAGTGATATAGATATATATCATTTCAACCCGTAATAATTTAAATTTACGGATATATATCATTTCAACCCGCAATCCCGAAAAAATTCAAAATCCATAAAATCGCTCGTGTTTATCATTTCAACCCATAACGATTTTTTCCTAATCTATAGATCATTCGAGTGTATATCATTTCAACCCATAGTGATTTTCCAAACAATAACTAAGGGAACTTGGAGTGTGGTAACAATATATAATTTAAACATCCAGGCATCCAATATCAACAATTAAACATCCATCAAATTACCATTCAAATCAACCAATAAATAGCAACAATTAACCGATTATCGTCAACAGGTATTTAACTGGCAATTTAAAATACAATATTAAATTAAATGACGATTATATTCAACAAAAGTGAGCTTTAACTAGAATGATCATTTAAATATATCAAACAGCAATCAATCAACTTCTAATCACATCATAAATTCAATTTAACTAACATAAGACAATTTAGTAGTTGTGAGTGGGTTAAAACACTCACTTTTGATTCCAAATCGATTTAAAATCCAAATAAAGGCCTAAATTTTAACAGTCTCAGAATCCAACCAAACTAGTTCCATAATGTTCGGAATTTTGATACAATCACAATAAAGAAAACCGCGCGTGAATTCGAGCTCTTATGAGAAAGTTGTTCACGTTAGAACATTTAAAATTCAAATTTAAATAAATAAATAAATAAAACAAATAGGCCATACCACATCATCTCCTACTGCACGAACCCTAGCACGTGTCCAGACATCACGTACGCCACCCAACCTGAAACCCTACCCAGCCGCTAGTGTTCTAGATGATGTAGCGCCACCTACGGCCATCGTTGGCCAGATCAGACGACGTCGTTCTTCTCCTCGACTCCGACTGCCCCATAGGTGAAGTCACGGCCATTCCTCAGGCCTCCAATCAACTCGCACCGCTGCGCCCTTAAGTGGCCTTTCCAGGCGACTTCCGACCACCATACAACCAGTGAACACCACCATGTGACCTGCTCAACGCCCTCCACACTCCTGTACCTTCCGATCGTCCTATGGGTGAAGATCCACCGTTGGATCGAAAACTCTAGAAATGGACGGCTGAGGTTCATCCTCAATTTCTTGTCAAACGATGCACCAAATCGAAATACGAATTGCTACAGTAGATTGCGCTCGTCAAGAGCTTTCCAATGATATAAAATATGATATAGTTTGGAGAGTTTGAACTTTGAAATTGGTTTTTGAAATTGAATTTAGGGTTTTTGGAATTGAAATTAGGTTTCTGCCATTGGAGAGAGAAAATAGGAACAAGAAGACATAATTGTACGTACAAGAATAAAAAATGAGAAACAACTAGTGTTTATAACAGCCTATATATGATAGAGCTGAAAAGGATGGACCAGATCGAATTGGATTGAAACGATAACAACGACCCAAAAAGCCTGTTTCGTTTCCAAAACGAAAATGGGTCATCCAATATATCGAAGTATAGGTTTTCGATATTCTAAAACTCAATGGAACTAGTTTCAAACGCTAATTCCATTGTATACAAAAGTTAGCTTTCAAAATCAGATTATATTCAATTAAATTCTATAAATCGATTTCTATGCGTTTCGAGCCTGCACGATCAAACGACAAATCCGATCGCTACGAAACTTGAAATCCTACAATAATTAACTGTTACGGATCCGATGAAACTAGTTTTGTCGAAATCCGAGACAGTGGCCAAAATGACTATTTTCACGTTAATTAAATAAATTACTATTAAATTAATTAAATCACTTTTAAATTCATATTTTATAACTAACCATTTTTATCATCTCTAATTACACAGAAATTAAATAATCTTTTAAAACAAATTTCCCATGTCAAATTCAATATTAAATATTGCACAAATTACAGCGTTTAATTTCAATAAATTCATTAATTAAAATTTAAATTCTAATAAATTAATTTATTTTGATTTCACTCTTATTATTAAATCAATTATCACCTTATAGATATAATTAACATTGGTTGACGTTTTATTACATCCATATCTTACAGTTATCATCCTAACTCATATTTACAACAATATTTGATTTACATTAAATTTTTATTGATTTACGAATTAGTTTAAACGGATTAAATAATAGAATGATAAGTAAAGCAATTATTATACATTAATAATTCAAATAGATTTCTATATTTATTGTTAACAAACAAAGCTAATAAATTCACATACTAATTAATTATTCTATATTAACCAATTTCAATTAATTACAGATAATTTCACCATTAAACCCAACATTTAATTTCTTTCCTTATTTACAATTTATAACCAAATTAACTTTACAATTATTCCAATTGCTTAGAATTACATTAAAATAGTTATCAATTACTTTGAATTAACATTATCAAATTACATTCAAATTGTTTTCTCTTTAATAAATCATAATTTTTTTATTTCTTGCAATAATAAATTGCAAAATCTTAATAAATTAAATATTTTAAATATCGAAAATTAAGGGTCGTTACACTCTCCCCCACTCAAAACTTTTCGTCACCGAAAAAGGAAAAGAAGGGATTAAGAAACTAATATATTTTTATTCAAAATATTCGATTTATAAACGATTAAAACTTACATAATTAAGCGTTTTAAATAAAATATATCAATTTATAAACAACTAAATCTTTCATATTCAAGTTTAATACAAGTTGAAAATATTTCACTTTCACAAAATTTTCTAAGTAAAAAATTCACGAAAAATTTCAGCAGAGTCTCCTTTGTACGGATTGGTCCGGAAAAATAAGAATATCAATAATAACAATATATATCATATTTCAAAAATAAAACATCCCAAACCACGGGAAAACAATAAAATATCGCTATAAAACTATAATCCGAAAACGTACCTATTTATTGGGCAAACAACTCTTAATTTATGATACCAAAAGCAGTAGCTATTGCTTCCATAACATGTATTTCACTTATATAATAGTAAATATTGAGAATTATGTAAAAAGGTCAATTATTTAGTTATTTCAATTAATAGCACAACAAACAAAACAATATGAAATAATCATATGTAGACCAAAATAAATAGTTTGTTCAGGTTCAGAAACTTTTAATCGTACAAGGGTGATAAATAAACTATTAAGTGTATCCTACGCTCAACAGCCTTTGATAATTTCTTAATAAATTATTCATACATCCTCAAACAATCGAAGTATCATTTCCCAAACATCCCATAAGCCAAACAACACAACATTTAATATTATTAAAGTTTATTCTATGGGTTTCGTCTTTATTTAACTCTTTTATTTATTTTTATTCATTCATACAATGTCTTTTTCATAACTTTACATTCATTTACTTACATAAGTTATTTCCATTCAATTATTAGATCATCCATAATGAATTCTTAAAATATTATGTAAGTCTCTTTGCAAATTTAATTCACCATTATTACCTACTTTGATTTCTTTTTTATATCAATATTCATTTGTGAAGGAAATCATGCTTAAATTTTTAACTTTTTTTTCTTTTTCACATTTATTTCTTTCATATATAGTATATCGAATATTAAATCTATTTTTGAATCATTTTAACATTTTCTGAAGTTATAATCATTTACTTAATATAGTATTCGCTTTTACTGTTCACTTTAATTATAAATAGCTTCAAACATTAACTTTAGTTTATAACCATTTACTTATAGTATTCACTTTTTCTATTAAATTTAATTAGTAGCATTTCAAATTATTAACTTAAGTTTATAACCTTTTGTAACATTAAATTTTTTATTTATGGAAATAATTCCATTTGAACACTTTCATTACTTAAGTTTTACTTGTATAATATTCTATTACATATTCTTATTTAACATTACAACTTTTTAAACATTTCAGGTAAACTATATATATGTTTTAAGAATGTAATTGAATGTTACACAAGTTTATCTTATTCATTTTAGTTAACAAAATGTTCAATAATTACATCATCTAAATTTCCATATCTTTTGGTTTACGAATTTCAAATTTCAAATCTTCTTATATATTTCATTAATCACTTAGCATTTAATTTCCTTTTTCATTTTAGAAGTTTCCAACTATTAATATAGTCAAGATTTCATTTTGTTTGTACCAAAATTGGGCACAACACTCTTCGGAAGTTTTTGAAGAGATAAAGTGAAGAAATTAAATGGAAAAAGAGGATCATCTAACAAAAACTCCAAATTACAGATATGAAAATAATTTGAATGCACAGAGACACAAGAATTTAGAGTGGTTCGGCGTGTTGCCTACGTCCAATATGAATTTGATTGCTTTATTGATGTATCTTTGATGATTACAAGTGAATTCAATGAATTACAATAGATAATGATGATCTACACCAGTGAATTTCGCTATTGGCAGCAGCTATGGAGTTCAGATCTGGATCCGGCAGAGTCTGGGCGTTGGAGAATTCAAAAAAGAAGAAGCCCCTTTTCTGTATGCCATAGGGCTCTATTTATAGGTGTAGGAGGCTGGTATTTCGCTCAAATCTCGGGAGACTCCCTCTGGCACGTGACTAGGCCCGCACGCCCAAGCCCATGAAGTTTCAGTCCGATCCGTGATCGATACAAACGGATTTCGTATCGATCAAGATTGTGTCCGATGGAGTCGAAATTTGGCGTGGACATTCTTTAGCATGCACATAGGCTTCTGCGAAAATTTCATAGCATTTAGACTTGTAGATTAGGAGATATGATCGATACGAATTAGGATCTTCGGTTGGCTGTTTCGTTCGACTCCCTCATTTCGACTCGGTCCTGTTCGACTCGGTATTGTTCGAATCGCTGTTCGACTTGGTCTTGCTCGAATCGTTGTTCGACTCGGTCTTGTTCGAATCCCTGTTCGACTCGGTCTTGTTCGAATCCCTATTCGACTCGGTCTTGTTCGAATCGATCACTCCAAATCGATGGTCGCGTGTGATCTGGTGGTGACGTGGTGGGTATTCCTTGTATCTTCGCCTTTATTCGTATCGATGGCCATGCTTTGTTCGCATCGATTGCCATGCTTCGTTTGTATTGATTGCGGGGCCTAGCTCGTATTGATAAAAGGCTTTGTGATGGATACGAAGTGGTCACTGCACGATCGATTCGAACACTCCATAGTTGATGGAGTCGAACCCAATCGATTCAAACTGAGACTCTGGGACGAATGCGAGGTCGTAGTCGTTCTGATCGATACGAAAGTGATGGAGTCGAATAGAGGTGTAGCTATGGATACGAAAACTGAGCGGTTTCCTTCATTTTGCATCGATCGTAACTTGAGTATACGAACTCGGATTGACTTGAAATTTTGAACGTTGGCTCTCATAGCTTCGCTCTTCATGTCATATCAATTTTAGCTCGATCTGGAATCGAAAAAAATTCGTCGATATCCATAGTGAACCTGCGTATAACCGATTTTCTAGACGAACTATCTTTGGTTCCTAGTCAAGTTCTTGGTGTCACGGGCTTGCCAAAAGGCAGGATAACATTTGCCCCCCAAAGTACATCTTGTAGGAACATGATGTGCTTTGAAATGATGCAATCTTCATTCTGAATAGTTATCGTCTTTTCAATGAAAGCTGTAACCTTCGACTAATTCTCTCGATAATGTTAACTGTTGACTGTCATCTGCTGTACCCTGTATTGTTGAAACTAATTGTTGTATGCCAGTGATTAGCCGTTTGTTGTTGTAATCGTTATCAAATGAGTTTCCAATTCCTGTAAATCTGGAATATTGAATATTAGTCCGACGTGTATGCATATACGTTAATCTGACTCTCGCTGACGTTCACGAGCCATTGTCAGTTTATTTTATATTGAATTCCGTATCGATCCTCTCCTGAACCGATGTGAAATTCGTTGTAACAACGCTCGATGGTTGTTTTTGAATGTTCCTTCGTAACGATCCTCTCCTGAATCGATGTGAAGGGTTGAAACATTGTCTTTTGCATCGGTATTCATTGTATTGATGGATACGAAATGAGCATTTCGAATCGATGGATGTGGGGTTTGATGGATACGAAGCGGTCATTCGTATCGATATGCATTGGCTTCTGGGAGCTGCGATTTGATGGATTCGTACTGTTCGTTCGTATCAATGCCCTGGAGATGGAGTCGAAGATGATTGATTCGAAGAAGAGCTTCGCATCGATGCAGACTCGAGTCCATGGAGTCGAACAGCTCGTTCGAATCGATCCCGTGGTGACGCTTTGTAACTGGTCGAATCCATTGGGAGGCGAATCATTTATTCCATTCACCTTTAAGCCCATATAAATACTTTATACTTAGCCATTTTTTCACTGTTCACTTTTTACTGTTGTGCCTTGCTTTCCTATCACTTCTAAGAAAGGAAAACTGCTCGAATTCGAATCGAACCAAAACCTTTAATTCCTTTAACCATTTATCGAAATCAGGTAATCAATTGAACAAATCCAGTCGTAACACAAAGAGATCCAAATTCTCATGCCGTTCCATTTGAATCTGTGTTCAAAAATTGCTCGAGGAAGGAGATAACGTGCGAGGTCGAGGAAGGAAAGAATGGAGTTCGAATCGATCTGGGGAAGAGGGAGTGCTGAGGAAGATAGCTCGGTCCTCGTTTTTGTGTCGATCTGGAGTCAGGGCTTCGAGATGATGAGATGCAGGCGTTTGTATCGATCGATTGCTAAGTTTCTGCATCGAGTCTTGATGATCGATGTGAATACCTCGAGTATGTTGATCGATACGAAGGGGTTGCATCAGATGGATTTGAAACCCAGAGTTTTTCGATCAAGTCGAATTGCGCGCCAGGGGACCGATACGAAAGCAACCCAGTTGATCGATACAAAAGTATTGCACTCTGATCGATTCGAAATGTTGTTCTTTCTGAGTAATACGAGAACACAAGCCGCGATCGATATGAACTGAGGGAGTCGAATTGGAGTGATCGGGCTTTAAGGAGATCATTTCGAACTTGATCCCTCGGGTCATCGATACGAACTTAATAAACATATGACTCCGGCGTGTTAGTCCATGAGTTGATGGTTTTGATGAAAACAACTTTAGAATAAGATTATAAAATATAAATACTAACAATATAGTTTAGATATATATATGTATATGTAGGATTTAACCATGCAGGTACCAAGAATAAAGACTGTATAGTATAGAGATTCAAGATATCAAGATTGAAGACTTATGAGTTTCAAGATTATCAGGAGTTCAAGATTTCAAGATAAGTATCGAGTCTAGAATTTTGTTAAAACTTCATAATAGCACTGAAATCTTCACTCCATTTTTCTTTTGGGATGGAACCCATTTCTACCTTTTTAGTGGCTTACAAACCCATGACAAGTAGCTTAAAAACCTACGACAAGTGGCTTACAAACCCACGAACATCCTGGTTTTGTACAAGTTCTCGAGTCCTGACATTATGAGATATTCTACGGGAAGAAGCTTGCAAAACTACTTCAAAATGATTTTCAAAACTACTTCGGAATGATTTTCAAAATTGCTTTTCAAAATGTTTTAGCCTTAAAAATTATCTTTTCAAATGATTTTCAAAAAGATTTTTTAGCCTTAAATATTCTTGTTTTTAAACTTCGTTTATTTTAAACTATCTATATTTATACTTAGATTTAAATATAAAATTATAGTAAAATTTTATATATATTATTCTCTATATTTATCTATGTATTTTATCTGTAGTCAAGTATATTTATAAAGTTTAAAATAGTTTTAATATAAGATAAAGGTTATTTTCAAAGAAAATCAAATCTTCAAAAATTGCTTTGGGATGTCGACATGCCTATGGTGACCATGTCGACATGGTGTCAGTTGAGTCCAAAATTTAAATTTCAAAAGAAGTGTCTATTCGCCATAACTCTTCACGAATGGACATGACTGTTGTTCTTCTATAAATAGGGGTTAGTTTCAACGAATTTTTAATAAGATTTTCTGGTTTTTCACTTCTCTTCTTCTTCCACATTTTCTTATTCAAAATCCTATCATTACTCTGCCGAAATCAACATTGAATCTAACTAGATCATCTCTGGTTTGATTCTCTATCACTATCTCAACAAGATCTAAGTGCTATTCAGAGTTATTGGCTTCTTTGTAATCTATCTAGTGAGAAAAGGTGTGATTGTAGCCTTGGAAATCAATCAAGCGAGAAAAGGTGTGATTGTAGCCTTGGAAATCAATCAAGCGAGAAAAGGTGTGATTGTAGCCTTGGAAATCAATTCGGTGAACTTGTCGCCCGTAAATCAAGTATCTCTACCCAGAGGATTGTGATTCTGGAGGGTGTACCTCGTAGCCTTGAAACCGAGGGTTGTAATTTTTGAATTGCTTTTTAAAGGAAATCCATACTTAGTTGTGCGGGACTGGATGTAGGGTAACCCCGAACCAGTATAAAATCCGGTGTGTTCTTTCATTTACTGCATTTACTTTATTTCTGCATCTGTGTTTGTTTCTGTGATTATATTTGTGTCTGAATTTTGCAAACATTTGTGTTCAAATTAACATAAACTCAAAAAGATTTAGTAATTTCTTAAAAACACTATTCACCCCCCCTCTAGTGTTATTCCTAGACTTAAGATCCATATTCCGCATTCCTCTCATTTGGTATCAGAGCAAGGTTTTCAAAAGTTTCATAATCTGATTTTTTGAAAAGTTTTCAAAATGGCTACCAACACCGGTACTGTTATTAACACTAGTATCCTTGTCACTAGTTCATTTGTAGAAGGTCAGTCTACTGTCAGACCACCACTTTTTAATGGCAGTAACTATGCATATTGGGCATGTAGGATGAAAATATATTTACAATCTATAGGATTAGATACTTGGAATATCACACAAACTGAATATTCTGAACCCACAACTAATTTTGCATAGTGGACTACTGAGCAAAAGACCGTTGCACAAAATAATTCTAAAGCAATGAATATTTTGTTTTGTTCACTTGATAGGAATGAATTTAATAGAGTGTCATTTTGTAAGTCTGCATATGAAATCTGGAAAACTTTGCAAGTGACTCATGAAGGAACAAGCAAAGTTAAACAGACCAAAATTTCCATGCTCACAAATCAGTTTCAATTATTTAAAATGAATACTAATGAGTCTATTTCAGATATGTAAAGTCGATTTCAAGATATTGTGCATTCTTTAATATCCTTGGGAAATGAATTTTCGGAAGAAGATCAAGTCCGAAATTTTTTAAATTCCCTCACTCCAGAATGGAATCAAAAGACACTTGTAATTGAAGAGGCAAATGACATCAATACTTTAAATATAGAAGAATTGATTGGAAATCTAATGTCGTTTGAAGTTCAAATGATCGGGAGAAGAGAAAGCAAAGCATCTGAAAAGAAATCAATGGCATTCAATGCATTTACCGATGGATCAGACTCAAATAGTGATAATGATGAAGAGATAGCATTTATGACCAGGAATTTTCGGAAATTCCTGAAATATAGAAAGATGAATAATCTCAAGAGAAACAACTATAAGAATTCTGGAAATCAGAGTATCATGCCAAACAATGTCAAATGCTTCAACTGTGATGAACCAGGCCATATCAAAAGAGACTGTCTGTATCCCAAAAGACAGAATCCTCCTATAAACAATGAATCAGTAAAGAAACGGAAGCGTGCATTTACTGCTACTCTAGATGACTCAGACTCATCCTCAAGCGATGATGATCAGAAGATACATAATTCAAATTTGTGTTTCACGACAGTTCACGACTTCAACGAATTCAAGGAAACGGACTCAGAAAAAGGTACACATTTGCAATTCAAGTGATTGAAATTGCATGCTTAGAATTAGATGATTGATTGCTTGATTGATTTATTTTGAATTGGTGTGTTGATTGAATTTTAAATTTATTTTTTATTATTTTATTATTATTTTATTATTTTATTTTTATTATTTTTAATAATATAATAATATTTTCTGGAATATACTATAATTCTAATAATATTCCAGATATATACATATATATAGACATTAATATAATAACTATATATATATATTAGAATTCTTAGGAAAAATAAATCATAGAAATTCACAGGCACATGTCGACATGGCCCCTACCATGATGTCGACATGGGTACAAATTTTGAAATTCAAAATTTGAATTCAAATGCTTGAATTTCCCTCTACCTTTTCACTTCATTCAATACTCTGAAAAGACATCTTTTGACTAGAGAACATGTCTTTCAAAAATCTATTTATTCACTATCCTTTATCACAACTTTTCATTTTCAAATTCAAACTCTCTCTTCAAAACTTCAAGCTCTCTACTCTCTACTTTAATGGCTTCTTCAAGCGACCCCTCCACCATGAGACTTTCCAGAAACTTGAAAGAGCAACTCCTCAATAATCCGGAGGCCATAAAAGCATACATAAATTATGCTAATTATGGAAAAGTCCATCCCAGAAAGTTTGCTATTTTTCAATATTTTGCTTCTTATGAAATTGATACCCTTTTTGCAAATAATCAAATACTTAGTCTTGTTGATTCTTCTCAAAATGATTTTGTTTGTTACCCAAATCTTGTTAAAATTTTCTATGCAAATCTCAATCAAGAATTTTATCAAGGAAATGATAATGAAATTTGGAGTAGCGTCAAAGGCACTAAAATTATTTTGAATTGTGATCTTTTCGGTACCATTCTCAATTGCAAAAACATAGGAATGGATCTTTCTAGTTTTAAAATCGATGAACATGATCGTGAGACATTTCATCATATTTTTGAAGGAGATGAAAGCTTTGAATTTAAAAACCGAAACTTTCGTCCTAAAGCAAGGATTGTCAATCTTCTTTTACAACATACTTTGACCCCAAGATCGGGTAATTTTAACAATCCTACTTCAAAAGTGTGCAAAACACCTTTTGCTATTTTCGGAAATTACGATATCAATTGGGCGCAAGTTATTTTGGATGAACTTCGTCCTAAAAATTTTGAAATGGGAGAAAACACTTTATACCATGGAATTTACCTTACTCGGATTTTCAATTATTTTGGAGTAAATTTCAAAGGAGAAGAATTTATTTCAAGAAAAGTTTTTAACATCTCAAACATTTCTCTCATGAAAATCCCATATGTTTTTCAACCTTATGAGACTCTTGCCGAAAAGGAAGAACGTTTGGCTCATGAAGAAATGGCAGAGGAGGAAGAGGAAGAAGAAGAAGAAAGGGATGAAATGGAAATGGAAGAATAAGAAGAAGGTGAAACATCCCTAGAAAGTATTGAATATCCATCCAATCCTACCAACAAAACCCTTCTCAAAAATCAAAAGATTATTGTTGAGAATCAACGGGTTCTTAAAAGATCCATTAGTAAGAAGTTGGACAAAATATCATCCAAGATGAACAATTTTTTCTCTAAAAGTCAGCAAGAAACTTGGATTATCTTCATCTTCATCATCCTCTAACTAGTTCTATATTTTCATATCATGTCGAATTAGTTTAAGTTTGTTTTAATTTGAGTGTTTATGTAGTTATTTATGATTAATCATTGTATCACTCTTCCTTGCAATGAAATTGAATTTCCTTTCTGTTATCTAGCTTATCTTATCTCTTGAATAAATGTTAGTATATTATAGAAATATATATACACCATTATTCACAAAATCAATAAGGTCATTAAAATTCACTAGACCATGTCGACATCCCCCGTTGACCATGTCGATATGTACTGGTCAGAAATGACACTTCATTTTGAATTTGAAATTTGAATAACTACCTTGTGTCTATTCATTTCAAACGAATTTCTACACCTATGAATACCCATTTCTTCCAGAATTCATTACTGAATATTATTTCTTATCTATTCTATCTCTCATTCTTCTGACAATTTCAAAAATGGCTAATCCAATTCATAACTTATCCGAGAATCTTGAAGAAACTCTTAATTCATTCAGAATATTCTCTCATTCATTCTTCGTAACCAGCGACACTTAGAACTGAGTCAAATGCAGATGATCAAGGAGCAAGAAAGGCATTTCGATGCAATTTGATGGATGATTTCTTCCCTACACAAGGATGATAACGAAGCACATCCTCTTGTCTCTCTCACAAATGACAATGAAAATTGGGATGCCATTAAAGCAGACCCTATTTTCGGAGAAGAAGGATGGGTGGAAGTTCCCCGTAACATTTAATTTGTTTGCTTTATTACTTTGTTTGAATTGATTGTTTTGATTGAAATTGGTTGTTTTGATTGATTTGAATTATACTTGGTGTGGTTTGATGATTGTATAAATATACACTGATATATTTATAATCGTTAATTAAATATCATGTCTATAAGTATAGTTATTTCTTAATATACTTTATTATATAGTTTATTAATGAAGGTACTTGAGTACAAGAATGAGGGGGAGTTGTATAGTTTAGTGTTTGTTTATTTTGGTTGATGACAAAGGGGGAGAAATATAAAATAGGGTAGGTAGGCATAGATTAAGGGGGAGTTATCAGTTTTAGAGGGAGTCAATAGGATAGAAGTAATATTTTATAAACAAAGGTTGTCATCATCAAAAAGAGGGAGATTGTTAGTCCATGAGTTGATGGTTTTGATGACAACAACCTTAGAATAAGATTATAAAATATAAATACTAAGAATATAGTTTAGATATATATGTATATGCAGGATTTAACCATGCAGGTACCAAGAATGAAGACTGTACAGTATAGAGATTCAAGATATCAAGATTGAAGACTCATGAGTTTCAAGATTATCAAGAGTTCAAGATTTCAAGATAAGTATCGAATCTAGAATTTTTTTAAAACTTCATAATAGCACTGAAATCTTCACTCCATTTTTATTTTGGGATGGAACCCATTTCTACCTTTTTAGTGGCTTACAAACCTACGACAAGTGGCTTACAAACCTACGACAAGTGGCTTACAAACCCACGAACATCCTGGTTTTGTACAAGTTCTCGAGTCCTGACATGATGAGATATTCTACAGGAAGAAGCTTGCAAAACTACTTCAAAATGATTTTCAAAACTACTTCGGAATGATTTTCAAAACTGCTTTTCAAAATGTTTTAGCCTTAAAAATTATCTTTTCAAATGATTTTCAAAAAGATGTTTTAGACTTAAATATTCTTGTTTTTAAACTTCGTTTATTTTAAACTATCTTTTAAATATAATATATTTATACTTGGATTTAAATATAAAATTATAGTAAATTTTTTTATATATTATTCTCTATATTTATCTATGTATTTTATCTGTAGTCAAGTATATTTATAAAGTTTAAAATAGTTTTAATATAAGATAAAGGTTATTTTCAAAGAAAATCAAATCTTCAAAAATTGCTTTGGGATGTCGACATGCCTATGGTGACCATGTCGACAGGGTGTCAGTTGAGTTCAAAATTTAAATTTCAAAAGAAGTGTCTATTCGCCATAATTCTTCACGAATGGACATGACTGTTGTTCTTATATAAATAGGGGTTAGTTTCAACGAATTTTTAATAAGATTTTCTTGTTTTTCACTTCTCTTCTTCTTCCACATTTTCTTATTAAAAATCCTATCATTACTCTGCCGAAATCAATATTGAATCTAACTAGATCATCTCTGGTTTGATTCTCTATCACTATCTCAACAAGATCTAAGTGCTATTCAGAGTTATAGGCTTCTTTGTAATCTATCTAGCGAGAAAAGGTGTGATTGTAGGCTTGGAAATCAATCAAGCGAGAAAAGGTGTGATTGTAGCCTTGGAAATCAATTGGGTGAACTTGTCGCCCGTAAATCAAGTATCTCTACCCAGAGGATTGTGATTCTGGAGGGTGTACCTCGTAGCCTTGAAACCGAGGGTTGTAATTGTTGAATTGCTTTTGAAAGGAAATCCGTACTTAGTTGTGCGGGACTGGATGTAGGGTAACCCCAAACCGGTATAAAATCCGGTGTGTTCTTTCCTTTACTGCATTTACTTTATTTTTAAATCTTTGTTTGTTTCTGTGATTATATCTGTGTCTGAATTTTGCAAACATTTGTGTTCAAATTAACATAAACTTAAAAAGATTTAGTAATTTCTTAAAAACACTATTCACCCCCCTCTAGTGTTATTCCTAGCCTTAAGATCCATATTCCGCATTCCTCTCACGGCGAGCTTCATCATCGCATATCTGGACCTGACGATAGAACTGTACATTTGACTGCCTGTTGAAGCTCGCCGATGGAACTATAACTCAACAAAAAATTAACAAACTTTGACTTGAATTGGTTGCTAATATTCGGATGACACGGTTGTAACGGTCAGCGATGACGGTCCTTCCGACTGAATTTCGAAGTCTTGTCGTTTTTCATGCTTTCTCCAATTCTGTAGAATTTTTCAAGTGATATACAGGACCGCACTGCACAACACACTCACACACTTTACACTGGGGGATGCACGAGCGTTATTTCCTGTTTAACAATGATTTTTCATAAGCTAGTTAGTCATGGAACCCTCAAGTTCACAGCAGCAGGAACTCCCGAGTTCAATTCCTTCAACCATCGAGATACCGGTTATTGAAGCCGAAGTTATAGACCCAGCTCCGGACGAACGTCTAGGTGCCCGGTTCATTTGTCGTCCACAAGATTCTGTGCCGTCCGGTATCTCCAAAGATATGCTGGGACGGATTTGTTTAAGGCACGACGTGTTACTGCCTGGGCCAAATGATAGGCCACATGATCCCCCGGAGGGGTTTACTGCTTTCAACCGTCACGCTTGCACAGCGCGGCCACTCCCTCCTTTCAATCAATATATAAGGGAGATGTTATCATTCCTTGGAATAGCTCCATCCCAGCTACATCCCAACGGTACGATTTGTTGAATAGCACCTACATTCTGTTTATGGAGATTCTCTTTCGACCACCAAAGCCGATCGAGATTAGATATCCATTTAACGTTAAGAGTCATGGAGACAGCCCTTCTTTCACCTTCTTGGAAGCGTTCAGGAACTGCCACATTGTAATGGGCTCCTGGTGAAGACTAAGTTACTTTAAGACTGAATGGTTCTACGTTCGGTGCCCTCTGGATTTGCCAGGCGATGGTTGGATACACATAAGTGTTGCCATTTTTCTCTTGAACTATCGTGATAATAATAACCGACTTCAAAATTGACACACTTCTTCTTCTTTTACAGCCGCAATTTCTCGGCCTAACGGTACATACTTCAGAGAGCTAGTTCGGATCCTCCAAGCGGTTCTGGGCGAAGAAAGGCATATCGACTTGGTTCTGACCGACAGAAACTTGAGGACTGTCGGGCTGATTGAACGGAGGCAGAGCATACAGCTGGAAGGGACACTTAGAGTGGTCTCGAAGAAACGGGTGAAGCACAAAGCGCCCGGAGTCGTAATAGCCGAAGAAGTTGATCCGGAGAGAACGCCCACCGATAACGAGCTCCAAGCTAGGCCTTCTTCCGATGTCCAGGACTCAGGTGGAAGAAGAAAAGGCAAGGCAGTTGCTCACAAGCGTTCTAAATCAATGAGACTGAAATCTGTGGTTATGTCTTTGCCGGTTCAGGGGATTAGAATTTCGGAGGCTCCTCCCCCGCAAGTAGAGAATCCTTTTGAAGGGCTTGCTGATATTCCGATTCCAGATTATGTGTCGTTTCAACACGACACCGGGATGAAGGAGCTTGATAGTGCTCTTGAACTGAGCGGGTCGCTTGCTATGAGTGCGGCCGACATTTCCGGTTGGTCGGGGGGTTGCACATGCATACACATCACTATGCTGCATGATTCATAACCGTAAATCGTCCAACTTAAGAAACCACTAACTCTTTCTTCGTTTCTCACTTTTAGGTACTATGTCTGGGAGGAGTTCAATGCTTGGGAATCTCCGTTCGGCCCGAAAGTCTTCTACCTATTATGACTCCCGCAGGAGAGACTCGGATAGAGACCACGATCGCGGGTACTCTAGTCAAGAGAGGTACGAACAGGACAGGGACAGAGAATACAGACATCGGTCTAGTTCTTGCTCTCCTCCTCTTAAACTTCCATCTCCACCCCCTGTTCTTGTTCCACACCCGCCAGAACCTCCTCGTCATAGGCCGTCTTCTCATACTTCTAGATCCAAGACTCATCTTCAGAGAGTTGAAACCACGGCCTCCATAATTGCAGAGCAGGTCCCAGTTGAGCCCACAGGAGAAGGGGCCCTTAAATTAGCTCAGATGAGGAAGGATTTTCCGAACATATGCTTCGACGGCTACGTCTTCCCGCCTCACTTAAAGATAATCCCATCTAGAGTGGAAAACACGATGCATGATTACGTTCATGACATCTAAACCCAGTACAGAGAGTGGGTAAAGGCTGTAGAAAAAGCTTCCAAGGTGGCCTTTGAGCGAGCCAAAGCGCTTGAGAAAATGGAGACCGAACTCGCTCAAAGGGACCGAATCATTCAAGTGCTCACTGCTGAGTCCGAGTCTTCTCGTAAATCTGAAATTGCGGCCACCAAAAAAGCTGACGAAGAGAATGTGGCAATGGAGAGGTTGAGGCAGACACATGTTGCCTTGGTGGAGGAGATGGGCCATTGGAACACTACAGTTACCGCCGAACGGGATGCGGCGGTCAAGGAACTTAACGAGCTCAAGGCTAAATTTTCCGACATGGCCAAGGAAAGGGATGATGCAAACAACGCAGCCCAGGAGGCGTGCGAAAAAACTGTTCTGCTTAGGGGTGAGCGGGATGCAGCTATGGCTAAAGTCCACAAGGTGGAGACAGAGGTCGAGGAGAAAGTGAAGTTGGCCGAGTCCAGGCTTGAGGCTGACATCGAAGACCTTCTCATTGTTTACAACGCTAACGTGCTGAGGCACATGGGTCTACCTGGCTCGATGATTATCCGGCGCATCTTTACAACATTTGGGGCCGACTAGTTGAGGAAGAGAAGGAGGCGCATCTGGGTGAGTCTGTGGATGAATTTAAACTCGAGAACCGCATTCTGAATGTAGATGAAAGGAAGATTCTTCACGAGTCAATGATTCTGCATGAGAAGGAAAAACTTAGCGCCCAGCACTTTGAAATAGGAGAGGGTTCATGGGTTGACCATCATGAGGCGAGTCTTGAAGTTCCAACTTCAACCTAGCCCGATTCCTCCTCTACAGTCGATCCCCAAGCTGTTCCTGCCTACAATCCAGATCAACCGCAGATGTCTCCGGCTATGACGCAAGTTATTGAAGCCGTTCCGCCGCCTACAAATCAAATTGAGGAAGGTATTCTGAACATTCTACATATCTGCCTCAAGTCGAAATCTTTATCTGAATTAAATTCTGACAGTTATCTTATTTTTGTCCAATGATTGACGCTGCACCGATCATGCCTCCTGCTACTCAAGAATCATATCAGACGCAGGAGGCTATCGTGACCGAAGCGATCACCGTAACTACAACTGCCCCACCCGACGATGCGCAGGGAAGCACACTTGTATTTGATGAGCAGTTGATGGAAGAACTCTTTCGTCGTCATGGCGATCCTTTAGCTGACTTGTCATTCGTCATGGATGGAGGTGCTCCTGCTACTAGCTCTATAATGCCAACCACTGATGCCCCTAGCGAGGCTCGAGCGGTTACTGAAGAGGAGATGTTTGCACAAATCGACGCTGAAATGGCAGCAACAGCTCATGGTGGCAGTCTCGGAGGTGGGATGGCGGCGCCCGGTCTATCCCCGCTCAGAATGATATCTCCTGGTGGCACGGTTTTCATCACCAGCATACCCATTCCACCTTCTGCACTTGATCCTGTTCCTCCGACTCTGCCCGCAGGAAGCATTCCTATTCATACGAGCTTGGAGGAGGATGTTGAGATCATGCTCCCACCTGGAGACCAGCCACCGAAAGGCAAAGGCTCAAAGAGGAAGGATAGTGGCGGCTACAGTGGGCCTGCACCGAAAAGGAAGCCACGGAAGAAGAAAGATTAGCAATGCTTCCTTAGTGTAATTCTGACTTTCATTTTGTTGGCTGTGTATAGATGCGGGTTCGGCCCCTGCTAGTAGGAATTTTTTGGAACAAACTTGTATACGAACTCCGTTTACAAATAATAGAAATGAAACTTCTCTTTTTTGGCTTCTTTTCTGTCATTGTGTATTCGCCTAAGTGTTTCAATATCTGGAGTGCACTTGTGAAGTTTCAGCTTCCGAATCAAGTTTGTTTTTGTTCGCCAAGTTCGGAAACTGTGGACATGGTTTGCGGTCGGGAAGCGAGTTGAATTTTGACGTCGCATCGCTTCAGTCAATGGTTGATGCTTAAGTCCTGCCCCCCAGTCTCAGGCATGAGTTGTGGAACATCAGTCAGCGATTGATTCTCGCTTATAACATGTTGAGCCTAGTGCCACTGACTGAATGTTTGATACAAGCGGAGATTGAGCGGTTTATTCACGCGTGTCCGATTGTCGATGGTCATCTCCGCACTCTGGGGATCCTCATTTGTTTACTAGCGGTTGGTCACACCGGCTTAAGTTTAAATCATACGTCCGCACTCTGGGGACATGGAACCAACCTTTGTACTCCGACTCGCACTTTGGGAGTTCAGAGTTGATATTATACTTCAATCCACGCTCTGGAAACTTAAAGTTGATGTTTAAACTCCGTTTCGCACTTTGGGAATCCGGGGTTGATGTTTATACTCCGACTCGCACTTTGGGAGTTCGGAGTTGTCATTTATACTCCGTTTCACACTCTGGGAACCCAGAGTTGATGTTTATACTCCGACTCACACTCTGGGAGTTCGAAGTTGATGTTTATACTCCGACTCGCACTCTGTGAGTTCAGAGTTGTTGTTTATACTCCGTTTCGCACTCTGGGAATCCGGAGTTGATGTTTATACTCCGACTCACACTCTGGGAGTTAGGAGTTGTCGTTTATACTCCGTTTTGCACTCTGGGAATCCGGAGTTGATGTTTATACTCCGACTCACACTCTGGGAGTTCGGAGTTGATGTTTATACTCTGACTTGCACTCTGGGAGTTCAAAGTTGTTGTTTATACTCCGTTTCGCACTCTAGGAATCCGGAGTTGATGTTTATACTCCGACTCGCACTCTGGGAGTTCGGAGTTGATGTTTATACTCCGACTCGCACTTTGGGAGTTCGGAGTTGTATCAGGATCATGGATGGTAGGATCACATCCACCATGAGTTAACAAGTGAGGTCGTTAGATGGACGGGTCCACCCTCCTCAAACTTGGTTCAGATACGGACGAAGTCGTTAGGCGGACAGATTCACCCTCTTCGTAGTCGTATTTTTAATACTCCAGTTCGCACTCTAGGAACTGGGAGTTAAGTGAGGGATTTTCGTGTATCAATCCATTTTTGACTTTGATGTGATGGCTTGTCCTGAGCTCGGGTTTCGCTTAGCGAGTGACCGATTGCATCATAGTCAATCTCTATTTGAATAAGTTCCACCGTATGGTGAAACTTAGCTCTCCGTGCATAGTGATGATCATATGAAGCATTTCAAGTAAATCACAGCTCTGGCTCGAAGAGATGGAATTTTATTGCTGAAATAAGAAAATATGGCAAAGTCAGTTGCCTTATTACAAATTCTAATTTCGAAATGCATAAACAAATTGCGAAATGGAAAATAAACTAAATGGATAAACATAGCATGTTACGTGTAGTAGCGGCGAAGACTCTCACTATTCCAGGCTCTTGGCAATGTATGACCGTCAACAGTCGATAATTTGAATGTGCCATCTCCGAGCCTTCGTTCAATAACATACGGTCCTTCCCATGTCGGCTTCATATGCGAAGGAACCGGATAAATTCTTTTTAGGATGAGATCGCCTAGTTCAAAGGTTCGCGGGCGGACCTTGGCGTTATACAATCGGGCGACTCGACTTCGATGCGCGACTGCCCTCAAATCGGCCTCTTCACGCTTCTTATCTAGTAGATCGAGAGATTCAGCAAGTAATATAGCATTTATCTTTGGATCATAGTATGTCACACGATGAGAAGGTACTTCTAGTTCAACTGGAATAACGGCTTCTGAACCATAAGAGAGAGAGAATAGAGTGTGGCCGGTCGCGGTCTTGTGGGTTGTTCGGTAAGCCCATAAAGCCATAGGAAGTTCATCGACCCACTTGCCCCCGACCTTTTCCAGTCGTTTTTTCAGAGTGGATTTTATAACTTTATTAACTGCTTCGACCTGTCCGTTTGCCTGAGGGTGTGCAACTGTGGAGAATTTCTTTTGGATGTGAAATCGTTCGCAAAAATATTTAAATTCAGCACTGTCGAATTGGGTTCCGTTATCCGTAATAATGGTGTGTGGGAGACCGAATCGACAGATGATGTTGCGAACTACAAAGTTGATTACTTTCTTCGTTGTTATGGTAGCAAGAGCTTCGGCTTCAGCCTACTTTGTAAAGTAATCAACTGCGACGATGGCGTATTTCGCACCACCTTTTGCCAGAGGTAGAGCACCAATGATGTCGATGTCCCACATTGCAAACGGCCATGGGCTGACCATTTGCGTTATCTTGGTAGGAGGAGCTCTAGGAATTCGGGCATATTTCTAGCACCTATCATATTTCTTTGCATAATCCGACGCATCGCGATTCACGGTCGGGCAGTAATATCTGTATCGAAGTATTTTCTTGGCAAGTGCTTGCCCTCCGGTGTGATCGCCACATTCTCCCTCGTGCACATCGTGCAATACTCGTTTAATTTCATCGTGAGCGATACACCGAAGTAGGGGGACTGAGTACCCTCTTCTGTACATGATTCCATTCTGGATGGTAAATCGTGAGGCCTTCCGAAGGACTTGTCTCTTTTCACTCATACGTTCCGACAGGGTTCCGTGCTCAATGTAATTTCTGAGTGGAGTCATCCATGAATCCTTTTCGAAGACGGTTTCACATACCTGGTCTATTTCTGCCCGGTCAATGCTCGGGGAGGATAACGCTTCTATGGGAACGAGTCCCATTTGCTGAACTTCACCTCTGCTGGCTAGCTTCGCTAATGAATCGGCTTTTTGGTTGCGTTCTTGAGGTATACAATAAATGGCATAATAATCAAACTGATCTAGTACTTCCTGGACTCGAGCCAAGTAAGCAGCCAGTCTTTGGTCTCTCGCTTGATATTCTCCACGAACTTGACACACGACTAATTATGAATCGCAATAAATTTCCGCAGCGATAATTTTTAGATCTCTGGCAAGTTTCAAGCCAGCTAAGAGGGCTTCATATTCAGCTTCATTATTAGTCGCATGAAAATCGAACTTCAAAGCATAACATAGGGATCGGCCTTCGAGAGTTTCAAGTACAACACCAGTGCCCGAACACCGGTCGTTTGATGCACCGTCGGTATAAAGCTTCCTAACGTATTCAGGGGATTCATTGGTTTCGGCAAGTCCTCTGGAATGGTAAATTAAACTATGAAATCGGCTAGGACTTGTCCTTGTATGGCCCGTCTTGGAGTGTAAGTAATGTCAAACTGGCTCAGTTCGACGTTCCACTTGAGTAACCTACCAGACGTCTCAGGCCGCGAAAGGACATGTCGTAACGGCTGGTCGGTGTAAACTATAATGGGATGTGCCTGGAAATACGGTCGGAGTTTTCTTGATGCAATAACAAGGCAATAAACCAACTTCTCTAATTTCGGATAATTCCTTTCGGCCCCAGTCAATCGCTTGCTGACGTAGTATACTGGCTTCTGTATCTTGTCTTCTTCTCGAATTAATGTAGCACTGATAGCGTTTTCTGATATCGCCAAATATACGAACAACTTCTCATGATCAATTGGCTTCGACAGGATAGGTGGTGTGGATAGATGTTGAACTAGTGCTTGGAAAGCACCCTCACACTCCGTTGTCCATTCAAAGTTTCGTTTCCCTTTTCAGATCAAATCGAAGAAGGGGATGCATTTGTCAGTGGACTTTGAAATGAACCTGCTCAATGCTGCTACTTTCCCATTGAGACTCTGGACTTTCTTTATGGTTTTTGGAGTTTCGAGATTTCTGATAGCCCAGATTTTTTCAGGATTAGCTTCGATCCTTCGAGCGTTGACGATGAACCCAAGGAATTTTCCGGATGCAACTCCAAAGTGACATTTCAGTGGATTTAGCTTCATTTTGTATTCTCGAAGTATGTTGAACATAGTTTCCAGGTCTTTAACATGGTCGGTGGAGAGTCGTGACTTCACAAGCATGTCGTTCACAAATACTTCCATTATTTTCCCGATTTGACTGGCAAACATCCAATTAACCAATCGTTGATAAGTGGCCCCGACATTCTTGAGTCCGAATGGCATAACTTTGTAACAGTAAAGTCCCAGATTGGTTACGAAGCTGGTATGTTCTTGATCGGGTAAATGCATCGGTATCTGATTGTAGCCAGAATACGCGTCCATGAAGGATAAGAGTTCATGCCCAACTGTCGAATCTACTTGCTGATCAATTCTGGGAAGCGGGAAACTGTCTTTGAGACATGCTTTATTCAGATCGGAATAGTCGACACATGTTCTCCACTTTCCGTTCGGCTTTCGGACGAGCACGGGATTCGACACCCATTTAGGATATAACACATCTCTAATGAACCCGTTTGCTTGAAGCTTTTCCACTTCTTCTTTAAGGGTGGTAGATCTCTCTGGATCCATACCACGCCTTTTCTGTTTGATCGGGATATGCCGCGGGTCAATATTCAGAGTGTGGCTCGCGATGTCCGGCGAGATCTCACACATGTCAGAATGCGTCCAGGCGAATACATCAAGATTCGCCCGCGGAAATTCAACCAATTCTTCTTGAGTTTGCTGGCTTAGCTGAGACCCAATCTTTATCATTTTTGAATCATCGTCATCGTCAATTGGGACATCAATCGTCAGTTCGGCCGGGGATGCTTGACTTTCTTTAGATTCTTCTTCGTCTTCAGTTTCTCTTGGGTCAAGATCCCTTTGGAATTGGCTGGGGTGCTCGGGCCTAGACCCGGGCGTTTATTTTCAATTATCAGCAAAGCGGACGCATAGAGATTCCACTACGCCCTTTCCTTTCTCCTTTCGCTGCGCCTCTTGCAGCTCAACCACATAACAAGCTCTTGCCGCAGCCTGATCTCCTTGAATGATTCCCACTCCACGATCAGTGGGAAATTTTAAAGTCAAACACCATGGGGCAATGGCTGTCCTGAATTCAGCGAGGGCCGGTCGGCCCAAGAAAGCAATTATAAGGGTAGTCTATGTCCAACACAACGAACTGTAACATTCGTACTCTTCGGCGTTCTCCAACTCCCAACTCCACTGGTAGTTCCACCATTCTGGTGGGTATTGTAGCACTTCCGTTGAAACCATGGATTCGAGATTGACAGGGTTTTAAGTCCTTTGCTTCCATCCTCATTTGATCATAAGCTCGTTTAAAAATGATATTCACAGAGCTTCCATTGTCAACTAAGATCCTCTTCATCCAAGCAGGACCTACCTGAGCTGAGATGACCAGTGGGTCGATAGTGGGGGCTTCAACTTTGTCAGCGTCTCTGTTCCTGAACACGATGTCATCCGTCATCGTCTTCTGTTGCTTGGCCGGAGCCCCTTCATCAAAACTACTACAACACTCGAAGTCCGCATGCCTGATAGAACTGGCATACGACTCCATTTCCTTCCAGCTTCGATATGCTGGGTGAGGACCACCACTTATTGTATTGATAACCAACCTCCCGCCAGTTCGAGCGGGTTCCTCTTGCCTTTCCTGATTTGGTGCATGATTCTGATTTGATGGGCCCGCACCACCTGACTGCGGCGCCCGCACATACTGATCAAACTTCCGCTCACGTATCAGTTTCTTAATGAGATCTTGTAAATGACGACACTCATTCGTATTATGGCCATAACTCTCATGGAATCTACAAAACTTTCCTTTATGGATTTTCCTTTCTGTCAGCGGCTTCGAGGCAGGTTTCTTGTATTGCATGGTATTACAGGTCTGTAAATAGACATTTTCCAGCGACGTATTCAATGGTGTGTAATTGTCGAACATTGGAGCTCTACGTCGTGGACCATGATTCTGATCCCGTTTCTTAGCTTGATTTCCATTATCCCTCTGCCGGTTCTGTTTATTTTGAATGTTCAACTGGACTTTTCCGGAGCTCTCCCCGGATTGTTTAACGGTGATATTACTTTGAATGCCTTCGATGTTGGGCCTTGCATCATCCTGCTTCCTAGACTGTTTCGCATCCTCCCTTCTCAAGAATTGGGCTGCCTTGGAATAGAAACGGTCCAATGACGTAGGTGGTTTTCTAGCTAACCAATTTCCGAACTCGGAATCAGCGTCAATTCCCTTAGTTAATGCCATCAGGATGGAGTTATCATTGGGATTGCTTATTTCTGCGCACGCAGCATGGAATCGCTCCAAATAACGTCTGAGCGTTTCTTCGGGAGCTTGTGTAACACTAGACAGAGTGTTAACGTCTTTAGGCCTTGCTACGTGCATATGGAATTGTTCAACAAACTTGGTGGCCATTTGGTCAAAATTAGAGATGGATCATGGTGGCAAACGAGTAAACCACATAGTTGCAATGCCCCCCAGGGAAATGGGGAAACTACGGCATTTCACTGCATCATTAGCTCTCGCAGCATTCATCAGCCATTCGTATTTCAGGATATGTTGATTGGGATCAGAACTCCCTTCGTAGACCGGTAAAATTGGCATCCTGAAGCGCCGAGGTGGTTCAGCATATAATATGTCATCGGTGAAAGGGGTATGACTTCGAGAGAGTCCCCAATCGTCATTACTGAGACCCTGACTTTCACGGATCATTTAATGAATCATCATAGGTATATCAGGCATCCGGATACTAGGAGAGTGCTGGGCCAAGGTGTGGTCGGGCTCCACAGCGTGAGTCTGGACCGGCCGCGGTTAATGGTCCATGCCTCGCCTCCTTGGTTCAACATTCTCAGGGACATAAGGCTCTGGAGTCTGCTCTCACTGATTACGTTGGGGATCAGCTTGGTTTCTAGTATCAACCCCTTGCTCGGTAGCGGTGGTAGTAGCAATGTTGCCTGTGACATGGTAAGGATTAGCACCTCCTCGGGATGAAGGTCCTGTATGTTGACTAGCGGGTGGTCCAGTTCTGGGTTGTCCTAGGTTTGAGGCAAGTTGGTGCTATGGCCTGGGTGTAGCTTACATCTAGCCGTGGGCGTGTGGATCTGTAATGACCGTCTGATGAGGCTGAACTCTCTATGGAAGAATAAGAGCCTTGGTCTCTTCTGGATCTTCTTCGCCTTTGGCGATTTAGTTGGTTGGACAACTCTGTGTTGGCGCGTAGTTGTTCACTTAGCTGCTGCCAACTCTGGGTCAATTCTTGAAGCAGCATCTGAAACTCTTGTCTGGTGACCAGGCCAGATGGATCTAAAGGTCCGGCGGTATCTTGGTTTGATGGAGGCAATTGCACGGGATTCTGCCTGTCCCGTCCTCCCTGATCAGCAGCTGTAGAGGTAGTCCGTGTACTTACTATGGTGAAGCGGTGAAGCCCTTTCCTAGATCTGATGCAAATCTGAATAGAATGGAAGGGCTTCAAAATTCTAGATCTGGATCTTCTTCTTGGATTTATGCAATCCGGTATCGATAGGAGATCCAAAGAGTAGGAGAAAAATTGGGTTTTTCTAAATGAAAGCACCAAAGTGTTTGTACCAAAATTGGGCACAACACTCTTCGGAAGTTTTTGAAGAGATAGTGAAGAAATTAAATGGAAAAAGAGGATTATCTAACAAAAACTCCAAATTACAGATATGAAAATAATTTGAATGCACAGAGACACCAGAATTTAGAGTGGTTCGGCGTGTTGCCTACGTCCACTATGAAGTTGATTGCTTTATTGATGTATCTTTGATGATTACAAGTGAATTCAACGAATTACAATAGATAATGATGATCTACAGCAGTGAATTTCGCTATTGGCAGCAGCTATGGAGTTCAGATCTGGATCCGACGGAGTCTGGGCGTTGGAGAATTCAAAAAAGAAGAAGCCCCTTTTTTGTATGCCCTAGGGCTCTATTTATAGGTGTAGGAGGCTGGTATTTCGCTCAGATCTCGGGAGACTCCCTCTAGCACGTGACTAGGCCCGCGCGCCCAAGCCTACGAAGTTTTGGTCCGATCCGTGATCGATACGAACGGATTTCGTATCGATCAAGATTGTGTCCGATGGAGTCGAAATTTGTCGTGGGCATTCTTTAGCATGCACGTAGGCTTCTGTGAAAATTTCATAGCATTTGGACTTTCAGATTAGGAGATATGATCGATACGAATTAGGATCTTCGGTTGGCTGTTTCGTTCGACTCCCTCATTTCGACTTGGTCCTGTTCGACTCGGTATTGTTCGAATCCCTGTTCGACTCGGTCTTGTTCGTATCGCTGTTCGACTCGGTCTTGTTCGAATCCCTGTTCAACTCGGTCTTGTTCGAATCCCTATTCGACTCGGTCTTGTTCGAATCGATCACTCCAAATCGATGGTCGCGTGTGATCTGGTGGTGACGTGGTGGGTATTCCTTGTATCTTCGCCTTTATTCGTATCGATGGCCATGCTTTGCTCGCGTCGATTGCCATGCTTCGTTTGTATCGATTGCGGGGCCTAGCTCGTATCGATAAAAGGCTTTGTGATGGATACGAAGTGGTCACTGCACGATCGATTCGAACACTGCATAGTTGATGGAGTCGAACCCGATCGATTCGAACTGAGACTCTTGGATGAATGCGAGATCACGGTCGTTCTGATCGATACGAAAGTGATGGAGTCGAATAGAGGCGTAGCTATGGATACGAAGACTAAGCGGTTTCCTTCATTTTTCATCGATCGTAACTTGAGTATACGAACTCGGATTGACTTGAAATTTTGAACGTTGGCTCTCATAGCTTCGCTCGTCGTGTCATATCAATTTTAGCTCGATCCGGACTTGGACAAAATTCGTCGATATCCATAGTGAAGCTGCGTATAACCGATTTTCTAGACGAACTGTCTTTGGTTCCTAGTCAAGTTCTTGGTGTCACGGCCTTGCCAAAAGGCGGGATAACACATTTCATTACAATTATTGAAATTTCTAATTTATAGAAACTTAAGAACTAAATGTTGGGTTCATTTTAAATCATTTTGAAATAATATGTACTTATATCTTTTTTTTTCAAACTATACTTTAGGAGTTTAAATCAAAATTCTGTTTTGTCAAAACAAGGTGTAGCAAAGCCACTAAGTGGTCTCCCCCACTTTGAGACTCGAAAATGAACATCGATGATGTGTGCACTCATCATCGAAATTATTTTCCAACAACATAATAGGGGAGTACAAAACTTATTTCCTTTAAAATTCTTTTAAAACATTTCTTTCAAATCGCATTGAAAATATTTATATCTAAAAATACTTCTAAATAATACTAATATTATATTCCAAAATCTTTTGAAAAATAATTTCAAAACCCCGGAACTTGAGTTCTCAAATTTCCAATTAAATCCACTTATTTATAAATTCTATTTTGCAACTAATATTTATAGAATTTCACTTTCAAACAAACAAACATATCAGATACAACTATATACATTTATAAAATTATTCTTTTATATCCAAAATATAATACTAGGTAAAATTATTTCATTTACCTATATTTCAAAAACAATATTATGTCGGTCTGCCTTATTAAGTGTTTAGAAATCCTTATCGATGCCATAGCGTCCTATGTACCGACCAGAATTTATAAATACTCAACAGAACAAATTAACACAATACAAAAACATTTTATAACACAAACAAGTATGCTCTCTCATATACACTCAAACTCATTATAGTGTATTAAATACCCAATCTCTAATGAGTTAACCTCGAACAGGCTAAGGTTATCGCTAAACCAAAACTCTGATACCAAATGTAACGACCCGCCCTTTTGGATGGTTTAAATCGACAATAAAACACACATGTCGAATCCAAACCATTCAAAAGGGAGGATTGTTATGGGGTAAATAAGAAAAAGAAGAGAAAGGAAAGAAAAACAAAATGCAGAATCTTACAGTAGAATGACAAAATATAATAATCAAACAAAGAGTTCATGAAGCTGTTTTACAAATACATTTGATTACATTTTTACAATACAAATCAGAGTTATACATACAGCAGGAGTAAATGAATAATGCAGCGGAACAACATGATGCAGTGGAATACATAAATAAAATAGATAGTAGACTAATATTCATCTTCATCCTCCGAATAAAATAGTCTTCAACACACTGAAAAGATCAGACTGACCCGAGCGTAATGAAAAGACAAAACACTCGAGTCAGAACTAAAAGATCTTATGTAAGTTAAATCAACAGTAAATAAATATGAGTATAACGGCTTTAGAGACGTTTGCGAGATTTTACATCTCCTATCTACTGTATAACGTGTGTGCAATAACTTAAGAGATGTTCGGGATTCCATTTCCTAAGGATCCATTAAAGTATTTACATACATAGTACAATATGCTATTATAATATGTCTATAGTAAAGTAAAGTATTAAAACAACGTTAAGGCGTTACCCATATCCCCCTTAACACATTTTATATATTCCCATAGTCTATACAGATACCGTAAGCTCCACCAAACCGGTGGTTTACTCAGCGAGCACTCCATAGGTACGGTACAAATCAAACTCGTAGTGGGCGCGATAAGGCATGTGACAAGGCACGCGAGGCAATGTCCAGTGTAGGATTCTACCGTTTTGCGGATCCGGACTGGTGGTAACGCATAACAGCTACTATTGCCCACCCCGAAACACACTCCCAAGTCAAATCAGAGAGTGGCCACCAAATCAATCACAAAGTAATAATATGGTATCGAAGAAATATGCCTGATACGAGGAGCGACCTCACTTGACCCGACATGGCTCTTGTTTTAGCCACATCAAGCTGACTCGAGGGAGTCAGGGCTACGTTAATACCTCTTACAAAATCGTTCGCCAACCATCCTACTTCATTCTGGAATCTCTGACACGTGCACAGTTGTTAAAGTGGTTTTCGGTATTGGCAGAGAGTATGACATTATCCGATCCCGGTCTCTTTAACAACCAAATGTTTATTTCACATCGGATGGTTCTTTTACATTTCCAAAACCGATTCATAATTGATATTAAAATATCATATTCTCAAAAATCATATCACTTTCAAAATCTTATTCACTTTCGATATCATATTCACAAAATAGGTTAAACCTTCATTTCAAAATCATCATATCTACTCAAAATATGTCATTTCACTAGAAAATATCATTTCAATTCCAACGTAAGTTATAACATTCATTGAACGATATTCGCTTTTAAATCAAGGATTTAAATATAACAGTTCAACCTTGCACCATTTGAAGTTTAGAAAATAATTTAGATAGTCATAAATAGTTTAAATAGTTTAAAATAGTTTGTAATAAGTCAAATATTTTAAAATAGTTTAAAGTAGTTTTAATAGTTAAATTAGTTTTAAAATATTTTAAAATAGCTTAAAATACTTTAAAATAGTCTAAACGGTTTAAAATAGTTTAAACGGTTTAAAATAGTTTAAAAATAGATTAAAATAGAGTAAATAGTTTAAAATAGATTAAAATAGTTTAAAAATATATTTAATATAGTTTTAATAGTTTAATATAAAATTGTTTGATTATTGAAATGGTTTATATAATAAATAGTTTGAAAATCTAAATAAATCTGGATTTAAATAATATATCTTTAAACAGTTTATATTAAAATAATTAATTTGAAATTAATATCAAATTAAACTATTTCTTCATTTCAACAAATCTGGACCATCTCAACTTTCAAATAAAAAAAACTCAATTTTTACTTTTAAATTCAGATTCTCAATAAAACCATTTAAATCTATATCGATTTCAAATCAATGTTGAACTACAAATTTAAACCACTTCAAATACAATAGACTTCAAAGTTTAAATATTCGAACGTTTACAATAACTCAATTTTGATAAATTTCATTTATATTTCAAAATTCAACTTTAAAATTTGAATTTAAATTCTTTAAACCATTCATTTAAACCAATTTCAATTTCAACATTTTAAAGCTTGGATTATGAAAATAATTCAATTTATATAAATAAAATTTCTTTAAAATATAATTTAAATGGATCCAAAAATTAAGGATTTAAAAATCATTAAATTTAACCAATCCGGTGTCCGTATATAATTTTCTACTCTATGGTCTAGTGATACAGATATATATCATTTCTACTCGTAATAATTTAAATTTACGGCTATATATATCGTTTCAACCCACAATCCCGAAAAAATTCAATATCCATAAAATCGCTCAAGTTTATCATTTCAACCCATAATGATTTTTCCTTAATCTATAGATCGTTCGGGTATGTATCATTTCAACCCATAGTGATTTTCTTGACAATAACTAAGGGAACTTGCAGTGTGCTAACAATATATAATTTAAACATCCAGTCATCCAATATGAACAATTAAACATCCATCACAATCACCATTCAAATCAACAAATAAATAACAATAATTAGCTGATTATCATCGACAGGTATTTAACTGGCAATTTAAAATCCAATATTAAATTAAATGACGATTATATTCAACAAAAGTTGGCTTTAACCGGAATGACCATTTAAATACATCAAACAGCAATCAATCAACTTCTAATCACATCATAAATTCAATTTAACTAACATAAGACGATTTAGTAGTTGTGAGTGGGTTAAAACACTCACTTTTGATTCCAAATCGATTTAAAATCCAAATAAAGGCACAAATTTTAATAGTCTTAGAATCCAACCAAACCAATTCCATTATGTTTGGAATTTCGATATGATCGCAACGAAGGAAACCACACATGAATCCGAGCTCGTATGACAAAGTTATTCACATTAGAACATTTAAAATTCAAATTTAAAAAAACAAACAGGCCATACCACGTCATCTCCTACTGCACGAACCCTAGCACGCATCCAAACATCGCGTACGCAACCCAACCTGAAACTCTACCAAGCTGCCAGCATTCTAGATGATGTCGGGCCACCTACGGCCATCGATGGCCAGATACGACGACGTCATTCTTCTCCTCGACTCCGGCCACCCCATAGGTGAAGTCGTGGCCATCCCTCAGGCCTCCAATCAACTTGCGCCGCCGCACCCTTAGGTGGCCTTTCCAGGTGAATTCCGACCACCATACGACCAATGAACACCACCATGCGACCTGCTCGACACCCTCCACACTCCTGTACCTTCCGATCATCCTACGGGTGAAGATCCACCATTGGATCGAAAACCCTAGAAATGGACGGCTGAGGTTCATCCTCGATTTCTGGTCAAAAGATGCACCAAATCGAAAAATGAATTTCTGCAGTAGATTGCGCTCATCGAGAGCTTTCAAATGATATAAAATATGACATAGTTTGGAGAGTTTGAATTTTGTAATTGGTTTTTGAAATCGAATTTAGGGTTTTTGGAACTGAAATTAGGTTTCTGCCATTGGAGAGAGGAGATAGGAACAGACAGGCAGAATTGTACGTACTGGAATAAGAAATAAGAAACAACTAGGGTTTATAACAGCCTATATATAGGCAGAGATGAATAGAAAAGGATGGACCAGATCGATTTGGATTGAAACAATAACAACGACACGAAAACCCCATTGCATTTCTGAAACCAAAATGGGTCATCCAATATATTGAAATATAGGTTTTCGATATTTTAAAACTCAATGGAACTAGTTCCAAACCCGAATTCCATTTTATACAGGAGGTTAGCTTTCAAAATCAGATTATATTCAATTAATTCTATAAATTGATTTCTACGCGTTTCGAGCCTGCACTATCAAACGACAAATCAGATCGCTATGAAACTTGAAATCCTACAATAATTTACTGTTATGGATCCAATGAAACTGATTTCATCAAAATCCAAGACAGTAGCCAAAATGACTATTTTCACGTTAATTAAATAAATTATTATTAAATTAATTAAATCGCTTTTAAATTCAAATTTTATAACTAACCATCTTTATCCTTTCTAATTACACAGAAATTAAATAATCTTTTAAAACAAATTTCCCATGTCAAATTCAATACTAAATATTGCACAAATTACAGCGTTCAATTTCAATAAATTCATTAATTATAATTTAAATTTCAGTAAATTAATTTATTTTGATTTCACTCTTTTTATTAAATCAATTATCACCTTATGGATATAATTAACATTGGTTGACGTTTTATTACATTCATATCTTACAGTTATCATCCTAACTCATATTTACAGCAATATTTGATTTACATTAAATTTTTATTAATTTCCTAATTAATTTAAACGGATTAAATAACAGAATGATAAGTAAAGAAATTATTAGACATTAATAATTCAAATACATTTCTATGTTTATTATTAATAGACAAAGCTAATAAATTCACATACCGATTAATTATTCTATATTAACCAATTTCAATTAATTACATACAATTTCACCATTAAACCCAACATTTAATTTCTTTCCTTATTTACAATTTATAACCAAATTAACTTTACAATTATTTCAATTGCTTAGAATTACATTAAAATAGTTATCAATTACTTTGAATTAACATTATCAAATTACATTCAAATTGATTTCTCTTTAATAAATCTTATTTCTTGCAATATTAAATTGCAAAATCTTAATAAATTCAATATTTTTAACTATCGAAAATTACGGGTCATTACACTCTCCCCTACTCAAAACTTTTCGTCCCCGAAAAAGGAAAAGAAGGGATTAAGAAACTAATATATTTTTATTCAAAATATTGGATTTATAGATGATTAAAACTGACATAATTAAGCGTTTTAAATAAAATATATCAATTTATAAACAACTAAATCTTTCATATTCAAGTTTAATACAAGTTGATAATATTTCACTTTCACAAAATTTTCTAAGTCAAAAATTCGCAAAAATTTCGGTAGAGTCTCCTTTGTACGGATAGGTCCAAAAAAAATAAGAATATCAAAAATAACAATATATATTTATCATATTTCAAAAATAAAACATCCCAAACCATGGGAAAACAACAAAATATCGCTATAAAACCGTAATCCAAAAATGTACCTATTTGTCGGATAAACAACTCTTAATTTATGAAACCAATAGAAGTACCTATTTGTCGGACAAACAGCTTGATATGACTAAAACAGGAGCCACGCTGGGCCAAGTAAGGTCGCTCCTCCGATCGAGCATGCTTCTTCGAAACCATATCTATTACTTTTTGATTTGAGTGGTACGCACCTTTGATTATGTGAGTGTGTCTCGAGGTGGGCGGTAGTAGCTGCTATGCATTACCACCAATCCGGATCCGCAAAACAGTAATATCCTACTCTGGGCATTGCATCGCGTGCCTTGTCATATGCCTTATCGAGCCCATTACGACTTTGGTTTGTATCGTACCTATGGAGTGCTCCCTGAGTATCCCACCGGTTTGGTGGAGCTTACAGTATCTGTATAGACTACGATATTTATATAAAAATGTGTTAATGGGATATGGGTAACACCTTAACGCTATTTTAATATTTTACTTTACTATAGACATTATCTACGTAACATATTGTATTATGTATATAGATAGTTCCACGGATCCTTAAAGGATGGAATCCCAAACATTCGTTAAGTTATATTGCATTTCACTTGAGTTGATTTACTTGCATAAGAATGTTAATCCTGACTTGAGTGTTTTGTGTTTTGCTTTATGCTCGGGTCAGCCTGAGTATCACAACATTTGAGACTCACCTTTAGAGCTTGGAGATTTGCTTAGAGATCTATCTTTATCTGTTCAGCTTTTCAGCTATTTCAGTTATTTCAGTTAGAGATTCAAAGGGGTGTAAGCGTCAAATCTCGGTCCTGGCCGATATAGACGCTTTTCTCCCTTCTTGCCCCCAGCATTGTCTCTAGAATCATTTCTTCGAATGTCCTTTGCTACAGCGGGCGCGTTGCCGTGAGCCGCCTTATTTTGTTGCCCTGACTGCCCCTCAGTGGCAGCGTCTTCAAGCCTCATATATTTCCCAACTTCATGGAAGAAATTGGGTAAAGTAGCTGGTTTTTCTTTTGTCAATCTTCTAGCAAATTTAGTATCCGGATGCACACCACTACAGAGGGCCATTAAGGTAAGCTTCTCATCGGCATCTTGGACTGCGGCCGCTGTGGCATTGAATCGGGTTAGATATTGCTGTACTTTCTCTCCAGGTTTCTGTTTGATACTGGATAAGGAATAAGCGTCCTTAGGTTGCTCCACATGAATGCGGAACTGGCTGATGAACTTTTCTTTCAACATCTCCCATGAGCTGATGGATCCTTAGGGTAGATGGCAGAACTAGGAGGTAGCTAGATCTGCTAAGAATAGTGGAAAGCATTTGCACAGTACTCCTTCGGTCGCTCCAATCATGAGCATATGCTGTGTGTATCTCTGTAAGTGTACAACGGGGTCAGAGGTTCCTTTGTAAGGTTCCATTGTTGGCATTTTCCATTCTCGGGGGGTGATGGAAATTTTGATATTGCAGGCGAAAGGGCTGGTTACCCTAGCGCCTATTCCTCGGTCTCTTTGATCCCGTTGGATGCACTCTCTGAACAGGCGTGCCATCCTTTCATCAGAATTTGGAGCAGATAAAAATGAGTCCGGTTCTTCTCTGTGGGATTGATTCCGTCCAGATGACCTGTAGGGATTGTATCGTCTATTATTCTGGCTGTCTTTGGTCTTCTGGGAGCATGCTAGGGTTAGCTACAGTTGGCCCTTGCCTCGATCTTCCCCTGCTGGGTTCTGATCTAAGCACTTCTTCGGGTCCACCTTCGGGCTGGACTCTAGCTCGTCCCCTTTCATTGGTGATTCCGTGGCTAGGCAACATGACAGGCTCAGCTATAGTTGACCTCCGCTTGGTACCTCCCCCGTTGGGTTCGGTTCCAAGCGTTTCCTCGGGTCCAACTTCGGGCTGAGCTCGGTCTCGGCTCCTACCATGGCTGCTTCTGTCGTTAGCTTCTTCGAAGAAGGAAGATCTTTGTCGCCCCTGGGATCCCCCAGACTAGGACTCACCCCATGATTCAGTATTGCGGTTGGACTCCTCAGCATCCCTTAAGCGTGACACGAGTTGGTTCACCAAGGCTTCCTGTTGGGATGTGAAGCGGTTAGTTACTTCAACCACAACCCTGTCTAGATCTGCCCTAGTAATTGCTGCCGGATGTTCCGTGGCAGGGGTTGTCGGATTTGCCTGACCTTCATTTGGTAATGCTGTCGGAATGGGACGATTCTCTTGATTTGTGATCACTGGATCTGGAATACTGCTAGTTGCGATGTTCTTTCCTTTGTTAACATCTTTTTTCTGCTTGGGAGGCATGTTTTCCAAGCAATGAACGACGCTGTTAGGAAGAAGGTTAAGTGGGAGAAGCTGAAGCTTCGAGTTCCCGTTCTCAGTGAAAGCACCAAAAATGTTTGCACAAAAAATGGGCAAACACCTCCAAGTCGTATGATTTAGTTGATTCTATGTTGTTTTTAGTGATCTGGGTGATTTATGCAAATATATAAAAAGCAGGGACTAAACTGTAAAAGACACACAGATTTATAGTGGTTCGGCCAGAATGTGCCTACATCCACTTTATATGTTATTCTCCTTTACTGTTCAGATTACAAGTACAAAGCTTTGATACAAGTATATGAAAGTTGTTTGAAAGTTCTATCCGTGCTTGAGCTCTCAAACTTGTCTGCCATTATTGTACCCCTTCCCCTCTATTTATAGAGTGAGGCTGGGGGTAGGGGTCTTGGATGTATATAGCAGCTGGTGAGCCTGGGCTGATGCAATCTGGCCTGGTAAAGTTGGTTCGGTAGTACCTTGGTTCGGTGGAGGTTGATTCGGTGGGGGTTAGTCCGGTAGTATGTTGGTTCGGTGGAGGTCGATTCGGTGGAGGTTGGTCCGGTAGTAAGTGGCCCGGTGGTTGCTTCCCTTGCCTCTGGTTCGGCAGTGGATGGAGGTAGCTAATTCGGTAGTGGATGGTTCGGTAGTAGTGGAGTAAGGGTTGGTTCGGCTAGATAGTTGGTCTCGGGAGTGGACTGGTTCGGTACCAGTGGTCTTGGGAGTGGACTGGTTCGGTGATGCATGGCTCGGTGGTGGTGGAAACGCACCCAACAGATTTGGTACCTACAAATAAGCATGAGCATCATTGGAGATTGATATAAATCTAAACTCACAGCGGAAACAATAATAGGATAAGAATACTGATTATGACTACTACCTTGGAATTGATATTCCTTGGATAATAGTTGTCACATCAGCATCGAGCATGAGAGAAAAGAAGACTTCTCCAACAACTAAACACATCCAGCTCCAGTGACCCGTTCCTTTAACTCTATCCTATGGGTTGTAATGAAGAGAAGGTTAGAATAATGTTCCGGTGACTGAAAAATTTATAAACTGTCCATAACATAAATTTATACGTATTGGTTTCCATTTAATTGTTATGTCCATTAAGGTTAGCAATTCTAGTCTAACCTTGCATTGCACACACGATTACTTACCTACTTCTTCCCAAGGTACAAAATACCGACGAAGCCTTATCAACCACCTAATACTCCAAACCCATTTGCCACTTAATACTTATAAATATGAAGTGAGCTTCTATAATCACACACATACTTTTAAAAGTGAAATAAGCAGACTCTGCCATTTAAGACCTCAATCAAGGTAGACCCCGTCATTTAAGACATTTTTCAAATATGGTTTTCTAAGAATGTTGTCAATGGTCATTGGCTCCTAGCTACAAATACCTCTAACCACTATTTAAGGCTTCCAACATTTAATATCAAAGTATTACCGTGTCTATCGCCAATAAAATCATAGTCGTGTATGAGACAGTACCCAAGCCACTTAATACCTTTAAAAGGACTAGGCAGACTTTTAACCATTTAATATCTATATTCTAGGCAGGTCCAACATCACTTAATGCCTATCCCCAGGCGGACTCCTCATAGGTACCATCGTTATTATGGCCTTATCAATGTGAGAGACTGTACCCAATCCACTTAATACCTCATCAATAAGGACTAAGCAAACCGTTGACTATTTAACACCTATTTATAGGTAGCCCTTTGTCATTTAATACATAACCCCAAGGCGGACTCCTCACTGGTACTATCTAGCTGACATCGCTTGGAATCTCACTAGGTTAGTTAATACTTCTTTTAAGGAGAGAGGCGAACCCATAGATCAGTCACTTAATACCTCACACTCGAAGAAAACCCTTCCTGATATATCCTCTACCACTTTTAATTATAAATATGGAGTCTCATTAGGTTACTTCTTTCGGTAGAGAGACGGGCCCTAAAATAGCCACTTAATACCTCAACACTAAATTATACCCTTTTAGAGACATCCTTATTTATTTAGAATCTCATTAGGTTACCTAATACTTCTTTTTAGGAGAGAGGCGGTCCCTATAGCCACTTAATACCTCAAACCAGAAGTGAACCCCTATGGAGATATCTATTACCGCTCCTAATTCCAAATTTGGACCATTTAATACTTTTTAATTAAGAGAGCAGGCCCAATCTCTCACGTCGTCATGGGTCCTAGGATTAGTGATATCTCACATCAGTAGTAAGTGCATCCGACTGCTGATAGCCTCAAAGCGAAGGACAATCTTCCATTGAGTGAGTCTACTGACCTCGCATCACTAACCTACTAAGTCCAATTAACCGTCCTAAGTCTTTACTTATTTTATCTTAGGTAGACATTGGACTTAGCTTACTAATTTTCTTTTTATTAAGGCAATAAGATTTACCTTAAACAATTATCCACCCATAAATCCCCTTTTTCTGCTCATAAATGCCATTTTGTCCATAAAATCCTAACGAACATTTCCTAGGACATTTATATATGATTATTAATTTCAAAGTAGTAACATTTTTTTTTGAGATCATGGGGAACCTTAAGATCATGGTATTCATTGATACTCACTTAAGTAAACCCCACGCCGTGTGTCTACCCCGCTTTTATTTAGTCGTCGCACACGGATGCTTAATGTTGAAACTCCCACTGATGGTTTGGCGCTGGGATTCGAACCTGCCCGGACACAGTCCTTTGGTTCCCATCTCCCAGCTCCCAAACCAACCGAGCTATGAACGGCGGGTTCAAAGTAGTAACCTTATATATATATATTCCATTTTTATCAGTCCATTTTTATCCATTTATCCTTATTAATTGTAACTCCCAAATTCATTTCCATTAATTGCCTATTAATTGGAGTTACAATCTTTAATTAACCAACTGTATCCCCTAATCTAATTCTATCCATTATTTCCCATTAATTAGGGTTATAGTACTTTATTTCAGCAATTCCTAATTTATTGCCCAGGAATTGCTACATTTTCAAATTCTACCTATTCACTTTCCTAAATATAATAATAACTAACTAACATTATGCATAAATAATGCACGAATAAACGTTGTTCTCCTTTATTAATGTAATAAATAGATATAAACTACTTATTCTTATCCAAATATATTCCAGTCATAAATATGTAACTAGAATATGTTTACCATATTTAATTTGCTAGAATTAAATTCTTCAGGAAGATTTTCCACTATGATTTCCATAAATTAGTTTTAACACAAAATGAAAGTTTTGCTACATTTGAAATTACAAGGAATGGATAATTTCTTTTTATTTGGAATAAATAGTATAAACTACGGAGAATAAATATGTACTTTACACATATCTTTCCTTTTTGTTTTGTTCCTTGTTAATTCAAGCGTCGCCTTTTTGAATCAAAAGTGGAAAAAGTAAACAAATTTATAAAAATCAAACATATGTTCTTCCTATAAATTAAGCTACGGAAAATCTACAACTCAATACAAATTTGGGCAATAATCCAAAAATTCAATTTTACACCTAAGTACAGATCTGGAATAAAGATATACAACATTCAAATTCTAAAATCTTTGGGACTGATTTCCAAATCTAGGTGTAAACATATTTAAAATTAAGTTTAAAAAAAGAATATGTCGGCAATAGTTTTCTATACTAATTTAAGCCTACAATTTACAGATAAAATTGATTTAGGCATAAAAATCAAACGTATGCCAAAGGAATAGATTTAAAATCATAAACAATATATAAAATTTCCCACTCACCTTTTAAAAGAGATCCAAATCTCTAGATCTGAAGTAGAACCTTAAATTCAGCTCCAAATCCTTTTTAATCCAAGAAATATGTATAAAGGGTATATTCATGCACTAGAATTACAGATCTGAGAAGAGATTTGGGATTGGAAGAGAATATAGTTACAAATATACAAGTATATATAAATTACCTCAAATACGCATATTGTTGATTCTCTTCTCTTCTCCTTTTTATTAGATTTATATTCTCCTCCAATTTGTATGATTATAGATAAAAATATCTTATTTTTATAATTTGAAAAGAAAGTGGAGAATAAAAAAAGGAAAAGTTTCACTACTGCCTCCAAAAAAATATGAAAAGAGAAGGGAGGCTTAGGCCTGAATTTATAGGCGTAGGAATCAACCTCAATAGTTAGATCGAAATATATTAAATTTGGGCTATACATAGCCTAGGTTTATTGGAGCCATCACACATGAAGCAGTTGAAAGTAACTACTATGCCGTATAGCTAATACTGTGTGGCTAGATATCACTTAGGATCGTGTAATATGGAATGTATTACAATCTAAATGCGGAAACATATAATAATAGTAAAGTAAATAAGAATAAGCACACCAGGAGTTTTTATACTGGTTCGAACTTCCTGTTCTACATCCAGTTCCAGACTTCCCTCTGGAATTTCTCACAATAACCCATCACTTAACCCTGAGGAATAGGTATACAACACCTGAGCAACCGATCAGGATTTTCTGCCTCTAACAACCGAAAAAGGACTTTACCCGCCTGAACAACCGAACATGACTTCAACAGTTTCAATAAAATTGCTTTGACACTTTGTATTCTTGATAACACTGATTTTTCTTTGATAGTACAACCTTTCTATAATCTTTTCCTCAAGTATATATTGTGTGTAAAGATTTAGAAAGGAGAATATTGCTTTGAATCGAATAATAAGTTAATTGATTTAGAGATTCAAGCAATATATGTAAGTTGTGATTTCTTTTTAGAATGTAGAGGTAGTAGAGAGTATGATCAGAAAATAAAGTGAAATTCGGTGATTTGAGAAGTGAATCTCATGTGTTTATATAGTGGATAAACAGCTGCAACCATTCACGAAGAGTTCTGACCAAAAGAAGCATCCACAACTCTTCAATTTAGATCGTATCTCTTGGAAAATGGAAGTGTCTGTTCAGAAAAATAGCTATTGGAAAAGGTCAACTGACCCAAACGACCAGTCAACTGAATGTTTAAAGTTGGTGCAAAACAGAGGGTGTCTGTGCAACTGTGCAGGTTCAGTCGACTGGTCATATATGGTCAGTCGACTGACCTGACTATCAGTGCACAGTTCACATAAATTTTAAAGAATTTGAAGCCTAAAACAACTTTGATTTGTGTGGACTACTTGAGGATAGATTTTAACAATTCTAGGACTAAAAACGTTGAAAAATAAACATACTATACTTAGTTTTGTAGTCTTGTCTCCTTTGTAGTTTTAACAGCATATTTCTTTCTCTTTTTGTCGCTTGTCCATATAGTCTCATTCACTGATTTGGTTAAGTTCTTTGTCATGAATCAAAACTAATGATTCAACATTCTCCCCCTTTTTGATTGATGACAACCTGTTACAAATGATACTATATTTTGAGAAATATATAACGGGAGTTATATATATCTCCCACTGAATATCTAGCGACATATTTAATCCTACAAGAAATGGTTAGTCATAGAAATTTCTCACCCTTTGTCATCGACAAAAAGGAAATAACACAAATCCATCATTGAACTAACAAAAAATTGCAATCATAGAAGAAAAGAAAAAAAATGAATGTATCAAATTGTTTTGAGCTACATATACAAGCTCATAGAAAATGTTTGGAATAAATAGATAACTTACTACCACCAAGAAACAACAATATCAGTCAGAGTCAGACTCTGTTTCTTCTTCTTCCACTTGCATTGGAGTTTTACCTCTGGAAGAACTTTCCACAAACTGTCTGCCTCCCCCATTGCCACTTGTGTCAGAACTTGTGTGTTCTTCTGATGTAGACCAAATAAAGCAAGGAGCTGGACGTTTAGCTGGATCACGGTGTGAAGTTTCCGTAGTTGTGGAAGAGGAACAAGATATCGCATCCCATAAAATACCAAAGAAGATTTTAATTTTGTCAAATTTCTTGTCAATTTTCTTGTCGAGATTTTTGATGCGAGAATCCAAAATGACTTGATTTCGCACAATTAGATCAATGGATTCCCGAGTGCTTTGGGATGGAGTTGGTGTTTGAATTTCAGCTCTTGATTGTTGTTGCTGTGGAGTAGAAATTTGTTGACGAGGTTGAGATTGCCAGTCTTGAAAAGACATGATAGATAGAGGTCTAGGTGGCAATTTCATAAGACTTATTGTGCGGCTATTTAGAGTTTTGGGAATTGAAGTATCGGATTCCGGAATAGGAACCTGGAGGTTCATAAGTAGCCGCATAATATATTCTCCATAATAAATGATGTTTAGACGACCTTGGTTAAATGACAAGAATTCATCTAGAATACGTTTAGGCCAATTTATTTGGACTTCTCCCCAAATAGCATACAATTCCCTAAAGTTGTTTGGATATACAAGATCATAAGAGCTAGTACGAGGAAGAACCATGTGCATTAAGGCTCGATGCACAATTCTAGCTGTAGGTCGTAAGGCAATAGACTTTAGTTCTGTCATGTCATCTTTTAAGAACCGATGACTTACTTCATCTCGTTCGCCTATAGGTACATTTAATTCTTCCAAAGGAATACCATCAGTTAGAGTATGGAGAATATGACCAATTCGATCTAATGATAGAAATACTTGTCGACCACAAACTAAACTCCAAATGCAATTATCACGATTACGTGGGTTTTGATGCCTAAATTCAAATTTGCATAATTTTTTTTACCAAAGTGTGATTTATCTTGATATTATTCTGATTGTGATCTAGGAGAGACTCTAGACGGCTTCTCCTTGCTAGCTCTTGAATTTTATACGGAGAAAAATTGGGAAACACAACAAAAGAACCTTCAAAAAAGCGTGCTTCTTTCATTTTATTCCACCTTTGGAGAGATGTACCATCATAGAGCCATTGAGCAATTTGAGTGTCAATTAGCTCAGAGGAGGAGGTAGAGGCATGTCTAGATCTCTTGGGTTGACGTGGAGCCATTGGAAATAATAATGTAGTGAAGGAATTTGAAAAAAAAGAGCTAGGGTTTTTGGAAAACTGAAATGAGAAGGTAAAAGTAAAAAGTGAAGGAGGGAATAGTAGGTTAGAGAGTTAAAAGGTATGTAAAACAGGTGTAAAAGAGGCTCAGATTGCCATTCAGTCGACTGGTCGAATATGGTCAGTCGACTGAACATTATACCGAAACTCTCTGTTTCAGATTCAGTCGACTGGCCATATTAATTCAGTCGACTGATTATAATATGAATGCTTTCTGTTTTATGATTCAGTCGACTGGCTATATTCGTTCAGTTGATTGAATATAGTCTGAGAACTCACTATTTTCAGATTCAGTCGACTGGTCGAATATTTTCAGTCGACTGAATTCTCTTCTTTGCAGCATTTAAGGTATATTATTGCATAAAAAGAATATATTCAATATATTTTAAATAATGCATACAAAGTAGGAATGAAATAAATTAAAAAAAATATAGAAAGAAAATAAATTATTTGGATGAAGGAGTGGATGGAGACTTCGAGTTGTCTGGTTCATCCTTCGTCTTCTCTTAATATGGTTTCAATGGTGACCAACGATTTCCACGCTCCCATGAATTCGGAGAGATAGGTGGAGGTTGTGGCGACTGATCCCATGGATTCCGAGAGGAAGAGGGTGTAGGTTGATGAACCGTAGATGAAGATGACCTGTAGAATTCCATCCAATCCGCTCCAGAAAACTTAGGCGTCTTGAATTCATTTTCTGTTCATAGTACATCTCGCATTGAATCGCTATAGATTCCCTCTGGTAATGATGTAAATCACCAATTTTTTGTTTTGTTTGAGGAGAACCAAAGAACAAAAAACGTCGCACCTTCTTTTTCTCGGGAGTATGGCCTGTGTGATAGTTTGACTATCTGGTCGGTTCATGATTAGGTGTAGGTGTAGGTGTTGGTGTAGGTGTAGGTGTAGGTAAGCTTGATGAACCAGATGAAGGTGTCGAAAAATCGACAGAAGAGTAAGCGGAACCATTTGATGAATTTTCTTGTGAAGACATTGTGGTAGAGGGAAGATAAAATATGTTTGAAACAAAATTTGATGGAAGGATAGAGTGCAGAATTCCGAGATATATATAGGAGAATAACCAGTTAGAAGTTGATGGATTTACGTAAAATCTGAAAAATAAATAGAGGATGAAAACAAAACACAAATTTTGTGGCTGAGAATTTTTCATAAAAAATAAAAAGTAGATAAGGAGAAAACTGTAGTAGAAGTAGTTGTGAAATAGTAAATGGTCAAATGACATAGACATAGGCTTACCAAACTCGAGGTGCTGAGTTCGAGTACCAGAATTTTTTTTTTATAAATTACTTTAGAAATTTTATAATTCTTTTAAAGATATTATACCTAATTCTCTTCTTAGTTTTACAAACAATTTTCATTGAGTGGTTTAGTGAAAATATCAGCTAACTGATTTTCAGAATTTACAAATTCTAAATTTATTATATCCTTTTCACTATTATCACGAAGAAAATGATGACGAATGTCAATATGTTTAGTTCATGAGTGATTGACATGATTTTTAGATAAATTTATTGCACTGGTGTTCTCACAATATATTATAGATTTATTTAATTTTATATCAAAATCTTGTAATGTTTGTTGCATGTAGATTACTTGAGCACATGCTAAAGCTGCAGATATATATTCTGCTTCACATGTCGATAGTGAAACGCAGTTTTGTTTCTTGCTAAACCAAGATACTAAGGATCGTCCAATTAAATGACAAGTTGCACTTGTACTTTTTCTATCTGTCCGACTTCCTCCAAAATCAGCATCACTATAAGATACTAATTCAAAAGGACATTCTTTTGGATAAAATAATCCTAAATCTTTGGTTTTGCTAAGATAACGAATTATACATTTAACTGCTCGCATATGTGATTCTTTAGGATTTGCTTGAAATCGAGCACATAAACAAACACTCATCATTATGTCAGGTCGACTAGCAGTTAAGTAAAGTAATGATCCAATCATACTACGATATATTTTTTGGTCGACACTCTTTCCATTTTCATCTTTATCGAGATGTATAGTTATATTCATAGGAGTTGGTTTGGCAAAAGTGTTTTCCATACCGAATCGTTTAATTAGATTATCACAATACTTTTCTTGATTAATAAAAATGACATTTTGTAATTACTTGATTTGAAGTCCAAGAAAATATGATAGTTCTCCCATATGTGACATTTCAAATTCATTTGTCATGATAGTCGAAAATTCCTGACATAATTTTTCATTTGTTGAACAAAATATAATATCATTAACATATATTTGTATAATTAAAATATCTTGTTTAGCTTTCTTAATAAATAATATTTGATCAACTTTTCCAATCTTAAAACCAGATTCTATTAGATAGCTTTTAAGTCGGTCATACCAAGCACGAGGTGCCTGTTTTAAACCATATAAAGCTTTATTAAGTTTATAAACGTGATCTGGAAATTTTTCATGAGTAAAAAGAGGAGGTTGTTCAACATAAACATTTTCTTTTATATATTCATTTAGAAAATCACTTTTAACATCCATTTGATATAATTTAAAGTTCTGAAAACATGCAAAAGCCAATAGAATACGTATAGCTTCTAGTTTGGCAACTGGAGCAAATGTTTCTTCATAGTCTATTCCCTCTTCTTGATTATAAACTTGTGCTACTAATCTAGCTTTATTTCTAGTAATGTTACCTTGTTCATCAGCTTTGTTTTTGAAAACCCATTTTGTACCAATGACTGATTGAACACTTGGTTTAGGAACTAATTACCAAACTTCGTTTCTTTCAAATTGATTTAGCTCTTCTTGCATAGCTATAATCCAATAGTCATCAGTTGAGGCTTCCTTAATATTTTTAGGTTCTATATTAGAGAGAAAAGCTAGATGGCCCATTTGATTTAATTGATGTCTTGTTCTTACATCTGAATTTACTTCTCCAATTATATTTTGAACAGGGTGATCTCTAAGAATTCTTGGAGGAGATCTTACTATATTATCATTTTTAACAATGTTTTCATTTTCTATAGTAATATTAGAATTATTATTTTTAAAAATAATATCATCATCTTCTGAATTATTTGTCAGAATTTTATTTGAATTATTTTCCAAATTTGTAATTTTAGAAGAAATTTTGACATTTTCATCGAATGAAACACGAAGTGTTTCTTTGATTACTTTAGTTCTTGTATTAAAAACTCGATAAGCTTTGCTTCTTTCCGAATATCCTATGAATATTCCTTCATCGGATTTTGGATCAAATTTTCCAAGCTAATCTTTAGTGTTAAGTATAAAACATTTTGAACCAAAAACTTTGAAATATGATATATTTGGTTTTCTACCATTTAAAAGTTCATATGGAGTATGTTTTGTTAAAGATCGAATAGAAACACGATTCAAAACATAACAGGCAGTTGCAACAGCCTCTGCCCAGAAATGCTTAGGTAAAGTGCTTCAATTTAATAAGGTTTGTGCACATTCTTGTAATGTTCTGTTTTTCCTTTCTACAACTCCATTTTGTTATGGTGTTCTAGGAAAGGAGAAATTATGATTAATTCCTTTCTTGTTACAAAAATGTTCGAAAGCTTCATTTTCAAATTCACCTCCATGATCACTTCTAATATTTTTAACTTTTAAATTCTTTATATTTTGAATTCTTTTTACAAAAATTTTAAAATTCTCAAAAGTATCACTTTTATGTTTCATAAAAATAGTCCATGTATATCTTGAAAAATCATCTACAATAACAAACACATATATATTGTGGTTAATAGATTGAACTTGAGTAGGTCCGAAAAGGTTCATATGTAGTAGTTCAAGTGGTTGCGTTGTAGATATAATTTTCTTAGATTTAAAGGAAGATTTTGTTAACTTTCCTAACTGACATGCATCACAAATATTATCTACTCTGAATTTCATATCAGGTAGTCCTTTAACAAGTTTATTTTTAGCTATTTTATTAATAGTATTAATATTTATATGACAAAATCTTTTGTGCCATAGCCAAGAATCATTCTCTGTAGCTACTAAACACATGTTTGTGTTATAATTTATATTCATATTTAAAATATAAATATTTCTATCTCTTATACCTTTAAAAATTAAATTTTGATTTTTGTCAAAAATATTACATTTATTTTATGAATTAGATATATTGAAACCTTTATCACATAGTTGACTTATGCTTAATAAATTATGTTCTAAATTTTTAACTAATAAAACATCAGTAATGAGAGGTGAGTTAGAGATACCGTTATTGCTCACATCGCCTTTGCCGATGACATAACCTTTTGAATTATCTCCAAAAGTGATCGATCTTCCATTTGAGTAGACTATGTTTGTCAACATGTCTTTATTACTAGTCATGTGTTTTGAGCAACCGCTGTCTAAAATCCATTTTCCTCTCTTTTTAAGTGGTACCTGCAAAAAATAAAGATTAAGATGGTACCCACTTTTCTTTTTAGGGTCCTAAGAGTTAGGTCTTAGGAAACCAAACCCAAGAAGGTTCAGAATTCTCTTTATAGATATAATTCTCATTTTTATGAACAGTTTCCATAAATGTTTTGATATGCTTATTCCTAATTAAGTTATTATTTATTTTAGGAATCCATATTTTAATAGTTTTAAAATCTTTAGAAACTGTTTTCTTAATATCTTTCTTAATTTTGTTTTTAAATTTATTTGTAAACTTTCTAGATTTCTTTGGCTTTTCAATTTTCTTATATCCTAATCCCATTTTATTTGATGTAGACTGAGAATTTTCTATTATTTTAGAAAGATTTTCTCGTCCTTTATTAAAATTAGAAATATTTTATTAATATTTTCTAATTTAGTTTTGAGACAAGATTTTTCTAATTCTAATACTTTAGTGTAAGATTTCAAATTATTAATTTCAACTGATAACTCATCATTTTTATGTTTCTGAATTTCTAATTCCTGAGTTATCATAGAAAGTTAAGATGTTAAATTAGAATTAGATTCTTGAGATTTTTCAAGTTCTTCTTCAAGAATTTTCTTTTCATCTCTAAGCATACTAATTTCTAATTTAGATCTATTTAGTTTTCCTTGTAACTCCTTAATTTTCTTTTTAGTTTGTTTTACAAAATCTATTAGTTCTAAATTAAGTTCAACCAAATCTTCAAAACATAGTTCACTTACATCATCATTTGTAGCCATCAAGCATACATTTGCTTGCTCTATGTCTCTGTCACCGTCGCTCTCTGATGAAGAAGAATCTGAATCATCCCATGTTACTAAAAATGCTTTCTTCTTGAATTTGTTCTTCTTGAATTTATTTTTCTGTTTCTCTGGATAATCTTTCTTTATATGACCCTTTTTTATGACATTCATAACATTCCATGATAGAAGATGATGGTTTATTGCTATTATTGTTACTAGAGTTATTTTTCTAACTCTTGATCTTGTTATTCTTTTTAAATTTTAAAAACTTTTTGAAATTTTTAGCAATAAATGCCATATCCTCTTCATCTGAGTCAGAGTCATCTTGTTCTGCTTGAAATGCTAGATTCTTCTTATCATGTGCTTGAACTTTCTTTGCCTGCAAATTCACTTCATATGACATTAGATTTCCTATTTACTCTTATGGTTTCATAGTAGAAAGATCGTTTGCTTCTTCAATAGCTATAACCTTTCTTTCCCATTCATTCGTTAAAGAGTTTAGGATTTTTGATACTATATCAAGGTCAGAAAATTTTTCTCCTAGTGCCAATAGTGAATGATATATATCTTGAAATCTAGAGTACATGTCATTTATATTTTCATTTGATTTCATTTTGAAATCTTGAAACTGATTTTTCAACATAGAAATTTTGCTTTGTTTAACTTTGTTAGTTCCTTCATGAGTTACTTGTAGAGTTCTCCATATCTCATAAGCATTTGTACACATACTAACTCTATTAAACACATTTCTATCTAATGCATAAAATAACATGTTCATAGCTTTAGCATTTGAAGTAGCATCAGCTTTCTATGCAGCAGTCCAAGTTGAAAAATCTTCTGTTGGAATGGTATATTCATTTTGAGTAATGTTCCAAGTTTCAAAACCATTAGATTGCATATATATTATCATTCTAGTTGAGCAGTAATTATAATTCATGCCATTGAATAGTGGAGGTCGTGCAGTAGATTGACCTTCAATAAAACTAGTGTTAGTGACAGTGCTTGTGCTGGTGTTATTTTCCATATTAGCAAAAGATTATCAAATAACCGTGTTACGTTTATAGGATATCTAGCTCTGATACCAAATGAAAGTAACTACTATGCCGTATAGCTAATATTGTGTGGTTAGATATCACTTAGGATCATGTAATATGGAATGTATTATAATCTAAATGCGGAAACAGATAATAATAGTAAAGTAAATAAGAATAAGCACACCCGAAGTATTTATACTGGTTCGAACTTCCCGTTCTACATCCAGTCCCAGACTTCCCTTTGGAATTTCTCAGAATAAACCCTCATTTAACCCGGAGGAATAGGTATACAACACCTGAGCAACCGATCTGGATTTTTCCGCCTCTAACAACCGAAAGAGGACTTTTCCCGCCTGAACAACCGAACAGGACTTCAACAGTTTCAATAAAATTGCTTTGACACTTTTTGTTGTTGATAACACTGATTTGTCTTTGATAGTACAACCTTCCTATAATCTTTTCCTCAAGTATATATATGTGTGTAAAGATTTAGAAAGGAGAATAATGCTTTGAATCGAAGAATAAGTTAATTGATTTAGAGATTCAAGCAATATATGTAAGTTGTGATTTGTTTTTAGAATGCAGAGATAGTAGAGAGTATGATCAAAAAATAAAGTGAAATTCGATGATTTGAGAAGTGAATCTCATGTGTTTATATAGTGGATAAATAGCTGCAACCATTCACGAAGAGTTCTGACCAAAAGAAGCATCCACAACTCTTCAATTTAGATCGTATCTCTTGGCAAATGGAAGTGTCTGTTCAAAAAAATATCTGTTGGAAAAGTTCAGTCGACTGACCCAAAACTACCAGTCAAATGAATGCTCAAAGTTGGTGCAAAATAGAGGGTGTCTATGCAACTGTGCAGGTTCAGTCGACTGGTCATATATGGTCAGTCGACTGACCTGGCTGTCAGTGCACAGTTCACATAAATTTTAAAGAATTTGAAGCATAAAACAACTTTGATTTTTGTGGACTACTTGAGGATAGATTTTAATAATTCTAAGACTAAAAACTTCAACAAATAAACATACTATACTTAGTTTTGTAGTCTTCTCTCCTTTGTAGTTTTAACAGCATATTTCTTTCTCTTTTTGTCGCTTGTCCATATAGTCTCATTCACTGATTTGGTTAAGCTCCTTGTCATGAATCAAAACTAATGAGTCAACAACAGTCAACCATCCCCTTCCAAGGGGTCGACCACCGCTAGTCAACCACTCTAATATGCGGGTCAACCTGTGGACCTCAGGTAATTAATTAAAAAAGTTAACTTTCTTATTCAAATTATTTTTGTTCTGAATTCGTTTTTCATCCGTAACTTCTTCATTTGGACTCCGATCGCTAAACTCCAAATATGAAAGTTGCACAGAATTTTGCCACGAATGCAAGAGTGCAAGTTTCATGGTCAACTCCATCGTTTACATAAGTTTCATTTTTAGAGCCTAATTAATAATTAAGTAATTAAATAACTAATGCCACATTATGGGGTGTTATATAACGATAGCAAATAAATTACACATTATGTAAAATGATAAAATTGACATTTCAGTGATTGAGTTCTTGGATCCATCTTGTAGCTATTGGTCTAGCGTTACATTTACCATAACAAGATCATTATTGTAATCAGTTATATTGAATACACGATCTCACACTATGGTTTACTTGCTTAATTCGAATGAACCAATTTCATCGAGGTTTCATATATTATGAATGATGACCATTCACCATATAACAGTTATATGTGATGGAAATAAATAAAATATTTATATCCTTATATTGCTTGTTGAATTTGAAACTCATTAAAGACAATACAAAGTCTCTGGCAAGCAAACACATAAGTAACCAATTTACAAACGTACTTAGTAGTTGTATAATTAGACGCTTGCATGGGTCAATATGAAAATTTGTATTAGTAAGTATATTTTATATTTCTATTTGTTGATATATTCAGTTCATTGTATATTTCAATTGATAAACATTTTATCAAATATATTAATTGCACAAATTTATCAGTGTAGATTATTATAATTTATACACAGCAGATGTTCTAACAATATTAGAAAGGTTAAATGCTACCATTTCATTTTCTAATAAGGCTTCCACTAGTCTTTTATGTTTCTCCAAACCCTAATACTAAACATAGAGTCATTCGACTTCACTAGTGGGTGTTAGGACTCGTTTGCTTAGGGATTCTGGCCCTGAATTTGCTCAACAAGTCATAGCCCCACATACGATGGATAACTCCTTACGGTTGTATCATATATAACTCCCAAATCATGGTTCCTTGCCTTCATCTCATTCCGACCTTGAGTTTTCTTAACAAATCGAAAGAAATTATTCACTCATACCATCATTTCGCGATGGCCTAAGTATAGTATATGGGCCATAAGTTTTCTCAATCAATACATATAGTTATCCGACCTCTTCTATTCAATATATTAATAATATTACACTTAACATCTCTAGCTTGAGTTTGCTAAAAACAAGAAAATATGCAAGTAATTTATTAGTATATAAATAGTAGAGGACAACTTTATATTAAAGTTTCACAATATTTAATATATTTAATTGATTATATCGACTTATGGAATAATATATTTCTTATGAGATACCATCGTGATTCAAGTGTCGGACACATCAGCAATCACGGGTACGTTCTTTTACGTATGTATTTATTCCTTAAGTCTATTTAGGGTTTCTTTAATGTTCTACCTTTAGTTTGTACATTCATATTTTATAAGTTTTAATTATTATATAACTCTTGTAATTTAATTAACTTATATAATAGTCTTGTGTATAACATTAAATTAATTAAATCTTATTTAATTAATTAACATTTTAATTAATTTTAGTTTACTCAATTATAACATTTATATTGAATATATATACTATGACCTTTATAATAATACGCATATATCTTATATATATGTATTTTAATTTATTAATTAACTTTTAATTAATTTATTTAATTGAATTTTATTAATTTCAAAAATTCTTTTATATACACTTTTATACTCATATTGTCTTAAACAATTAAAGACAACATAACATATGTAATTATATATATTATACGTGCGTGTGTGTATGTAATTAATCAACTTACTTAATTAATTCATCTATTTAATCAATCTATTTTATAATTATTTTGAATTAATTATATAACATTTTCAAACATTTTGAAAAATTATATTTTAACTTTTATAATATGTATTTTATTTTAAGTTTAATTTTTAAATTTAAAATCTTTATTTTAATTCTCAAAACAATTGCAAAATCCATATTATTACATTTATAATTATTTTCTTATTATTTTAATTTCAAAACAATTTTGAATTAGCCCAAGGCCCAATACAAATTGGGCCTTTTTTATTAGGGGCAATCTTTGGACTCATATAACTTTTTGGGCATGGCCGGTAGCCAGATATGACTGGGTACTTTATTATCCATCCAGCTTAGACGCTACTTTTCTCAAACAACCTACTAACTGGGTTGTAAGCTTAACTGGTTAGCTCTAGTATGAATAATCTAGACCATATAGGCTATTGGGCTCTAATACTATTGTTGAAACTAGGCGGCCTGCCCGTAGCGAAGTAATTGGGTAAATTTCAAAAAATATTCCATTATTGGATCTTTAATGGGACTATGAAGTCTAATTCATTTAGAATTTTTCATAATTTTCTTTTAAATAAAATCAATATTTTATTTGAATTTTATGAATGAAATTTATTTTATATAATTTGTATTATATTTCATTTATGCGTATCATACACATATAAGTATGTGTGTGCACATGCAATAGGATAATGTGTACATAGTTTGACATGCCCATATATAGGTGTAAGGATTTACACTACAACGGATATGTTAGCCCCTCGTGTATACTAAAGTATTGTTTAAATAAACATATATATATATATATATATGCGTCAATTATTATATAAATAAATATATGTATGTATATATATGTATATATAAATTTAATATATATTTATTATAAAATATTGATTGTAAATTACGTGTATAAATCATTTATGAAATATATGTATATATATTAAATATAATTAAATTACAAAATTATTTTAAATATTAATTTATAGAATAATTGATACCTTTATTACATATATTATATTAACAATTTTTTTAATTTATACATATACATATATATTATATATAACCATATAACTAGTTTATTAATATACATATATACACATACACACAGACATATATATATATATATATATATATATATATATATGCTGTTGCTCACGGCCAAGAATTTTTTTTCACTATTTTTTTCGGTTTAAATGATTTAAGAATAAAATATACATTAAAAGTTAAATCCCACGGATTTAATGATATAAAAATATTTTAATTTTTTCTAAAATCATAATGCATATATAATATTATATACTTTTTTATAGAATATATTATTATTTATATATGTATTACAAATATATTTTGTTTGTTTAACTAATATTAAATCCAATAAATAATTTAAATGTTTATATATTTATAAAATAAATAATGTTTTTTTTCGAATAGTTTTTAGGTGCGTACAAAATTTGTAAAACAATTTAAACATATATAGTGTTTGTACCAAAATTGGGCACAACACTCTTCGGATGTGTTTGAAGAGATAAAATGAAGAAAATAAATGTAAAATGAAGCAGATCTAACAAACACATCAATTAAACAGATAAGAAAATGCACAGAAACACACGGATTTAGAGTGGTTCGACGAATTGCCTACGTCCACTATGAAATGATTGATGTTTATTGAATTTCACTCGCTGTTTACAAAAGATTACAACAGTATAACTAAAGTTTGATAATCATTTTGGCAGAATATCGGTGAAGAGAGGCCAAAAGTCCTTCTTCTATAGGCTTTGGGTCTCTATTTATAGGCGTAGGAGGCAAATATCTCACTCAGATCTCGGAAGACTTCTTCTGGCACATGAGTGGGCCCACGTGATCGATCCCAGGCGATTTCGACTCGATCCGTGATCGATACGAACGAATTTCGTATCGATCAAGACTTCCTCCAATCGAGTCAAAATTTGGCAGGAACATTCTTTATGTTGTACGTAAGCTCCTGTGAAAATTTCATAGCATTTGGACTTGTAGATCATGAGATATGATCGATGCAAATTAGAGTTTTTCTATCCGTGATCGATACGAACGAATTTTGTATTGATCAAGACTTGCTACAATCGAGTCAAAATTTGGCATGAACATTCCTTTGGTCGTACGTAAGCTCTTGTGAAAATTTGGTGGCATTTGGACTTGTAGGTCTCGAGTTATGATCGATGCAAGTTTGGATTTCTCAACCGTGATCGATCAATATCTTGAGCATAGGAACTCCGAATGACTTGAAATTTGGAATGTTGGCTCTCATAGCTTCGCTTGTCGTGTCATATCAATTTTAGCTCGATCCGGACTCGGACAAAGTTTGTCGATATCCATAGTGAGCCTGCGTATAACCGATCTCCAAGACAAACTATCATTGGTTTCTAGTCAAGTTCTTGGTGTCACGGCCTTGCCAAAAGGTGGGATAACATTTGCCACCCAAAGTATGTCTTGTGTGAACATGACGTGCTTTGAAATGCTGCATCCTTCATTCTGAAAAAGTTCTATCTGATTCGTTGAGTAGTTGCTATCTTTTGGTCAAAAGATGTAACCTTCGATTGATTTCCAGTAATATAAATGTTGATTTGTTGACTGCCAATGATTATGTAGTGCATTGTTGTAACTGAGTGTCGAGTGCTATCGATTTGTTGTTCACTGGTGTATTTGTCATCAGGTGAGCATTCAACTCCTATGAATTTTGAAAATTGAATGTTAGTCTGTCATACATGCATGTATGTTAGCCTGACCCCCGTCAATGTTTGCACGTTCACGGGTCGTTGTCAAGTTTTTTTATCGAGTTTCGTAACGATCCTCTCCTGGATTGATGTGAAATTCGAGTTGTAAGAACGTTCGATGTTTGTTTTAAGTCCTTCCTTTGTATTGATCCTCTCTTGGATCGATCTGAGATATTGGAATGTATGCTTCGTATCGATGGATACATAATATTGGGTCTCGGATCGATGGATACGAAAGTAATGCTTTGTATCGATGGAGTCGAACGATCCATACATAATCAGGCAGTGATGCTTCATGGAGGATATGCCATTTCTCATTCCTTTATTCAATAAGAATCCCCGATTGTGGATAATCTTTGATAGGAGTCATCCATGACTCTTTTTCTAGATCCGTCTCTAAGATCTAGTTGATCTTCATATGTCAATGCCTGGAATAATAAGCATTTCAACCGGGACAAAGTCTATTTGTCGCGGACCCCCAGAACTGGCTAGCTTGGCCAGTGACTTGGCTTTTTCATTTTGTTCTCCGAGGATGTGTGTAATGGTGTAATACTCAAAGTCGGCTAGTAGCTCTTGGACCCAGTTGAGATAAGGAGCAAGACGTTGCACCCTAGTCAGATAATCTTCCCTGACTTGACATAGTACTAACCAGTAATCACATAAGACTTGTAAAGTTTCCACTCCTAGTTTTCTTGCAAGTTTGAGCACCAAGGCTTCATACTTAGCTTCGTTATTTGCTGTAGGGAAGTTGAGTTTGAGGGCATAGCAGATCGATCGTTCCTCAGTAGTCATTAACGCAACTTCGATGTTAAAAAGCCGATTATCGGAAATTCCATCTATGAACGTTTTCCATCGGTTGGACGGTTCTCCACTGTTCTTCGGATAATCGTCTGATGTAGTGAATTCGGATATGTAGAATGCTAATGTTTGATCATGAATAGCTCTATGAGGGAGATAAGTGATATCAAATTGGCTTAGCTTGATATTCTTGTTGAGTAACCTTCCAAACATTTAAGGTTTCTATAGGACCTATCATAATGGCTGGTCGATATAGACATTAACGGGGTGAGCTTGTCAATAGCCAGCCTTCATCATATACTGCTCTTTGGATTCGTTTCTATTCACATAGCATTGCGATGCTTACGGTGTGTGTTGACACGGCCTAATTGATGTAGAAATTTTCACGATCCAAAGGTTTGGGTAAAATAGGAGGTCTCTTTAATCGATCTATCAGAGCTAGAATTGCATCAACGTGGTTTTTAGTTCATTCGAAAGTTCTCTTCCCTCTCTTAATCAGGTTGAAGAAGAGAATTCACTTGTAGATGGTCCTAGAGTTGAATCGACTTAGGATGGTAATCTTCTGACTTGGGCTTCATACCTGCTTGGCTGTCTTGGTACATGGGTGTCTCTAACTGTCAATTTTTTTTGGAAATTAGCCTTGATTCCACGAGAATTGATGATGAAAACAAAGAATCTTTCTGATGTAATGGTGAAAGAACATTTCAAAGGATCGAGTTTCATCCTACAGTTGTTGGAGAGCATTGAATATCTTTGCCAAGTCATCGATGTGGTCATTTAATGGTCATGATCTCATGAGCATATTAACCACATATACTTTCATCGATCGGCCGATATCATTTTTGAATGATCTGTTAATCGTCCTTTGGTAAGTAGCATAAGCGTTCTCAAGTTTGAATCCAGGGATTTCAGCATAGCACTATAGGCCCAGGTCAATAATGAAACAGTTGTATTCCTAGTCCGGGACATGCTTCAGTATCCGATTGTATCTAGAGTTTGCATCCATGGGTGTGAGTAATTCATGTCTGATGGTCGGGTCCATCAGTTGGTTGATCATTAGAAGTGGAAAGCTGTGCTTTGTCATACCCCATCCAAATCTGAGTAGTTGACGTATGTCCTCCACTCTCTGTTCGTTTTTCTTATAAGTAAAGGATTGGATACTCATTTTGGTTGGAGGGCATCATGGATAAACCCACTGGTTTTGAGTAGATTCGCCTCCTCTTTAAGTGTAACAGATCTCTCCAGATCCACGTCGTATCACTTTTGTTCACCAAGACATGCCTCGGGTCGACATTTAACGCAGGGTTCTCAATAGCTGGTGAGAGTCCATATGTATATACGAGGTTGAGTCCAAACGAACACATCAAGATTCACCTGAAGTAAAATAGTTAAATCTTTTACCATCATCGTGCTAAGTTGTGCTTTGATCCTTAGTGCTCCTGATGGATTGTAGGCACTTCATTTGCTTATTTACAATGAATAATTATTATCCCTATAGGGACGTTGAACCAAAGGCTTAGTAGAGTTTAGCCTTGTATCACGTGCTGCAGCATAGCTGGCTCCAGCTATGAGTTTGAATATACTTGTGTTTCCGAGCAATGCACTTTCCACTCATTGTATTCGCGATCCATTGCTCATCAGAAATGATGATCAATTGCCCATAAGTCTGGGCGTCGATCTGATGATTCTATCTCCCAGCATCCTTTCAGTCGTAACTTTAAGTTGTTATAAATACTAGGCACGAGCTATAGGATCGAGTAGTCATATCCAGCTCTTGGATGATTAGGCTCGTGCCCATAGTCTTGGGTTGATGGACGTATTGTGCGAATGATCGAACCTAACTTCTGTTGTGTTTATACTGTAGTCCAAGCTGTAAGAGCCAGAGTTGTTTGATGAACGATCAAATTACATTCATCTCATTTCTCGCGCATGCCCCCAAGTTTGGGTAATATCTCGATAAGTGGTAGGGTAGATAATGTCCGCTTCAATTTTGTATTCTATCCCATTGAACCATGGGATCGAGTTAATCGATGGAGGGCTAAGTCGTGCCTATCCTGCATTCTGTTCTAGTTCTTTCCTTTAGGCGGAATACATTGTTACTTTGCCGACATTCGGACATAAGCTAGATTCTGGACGGTCAATGACATTCACTTCGCTGTTTATGTCACCATACTTTGGGCAAAAACTAAAGAGTGAATCGTCCAGTTAGAGCCAATGCAGGATTGATGCTTCCCTTGTCGAATCTAAGGTAAGAGTCAGTGTGCAAATGTTTAGGTTGCACTTGTTTTGAATTGCTCTTTTAATCGAATTATGGTAAAAGTCAGAGAATGAATGGTCACATTGCATTCTCTGGGAGTTAGGAAATTAACTACATCCATTTCGGTTTACATTCTCCCGTCGGAACTTGGGATAATGTCAGCTCAAACGCAGTCAGGTCATGCCCATCCGGTTTCATGCTTTTCCAAACAGATCGAAGGAAGGCGATGGAAGACGAATGGTCAAGTCATACTCACTCGTGGTTTATTCTTCTATCCATGCTCTGTTGGTCAAAGGTATTCGATGGACGTTCGGTCACATCGATTTTTAGTCGAAGAGGATCGATATTGACCGTTGATTCAACGGCACGATGTAGAATGCTCAGACCTCATTTTCTATCGATCCAATGGTATGATATGAAAGGTGCAGATCGATATTGTCCGTCGATCCGGCGGTACGATATAATTGGTTGCCCAAGACTTCGGGCATCATTCTGATTGGTTAGCTTTAAGGTCTCCTTATAGTCGTTGCCTTAAGTTGGATGCTAAGCAGGAGATGTAGCGAGTCACCTTTCTCTTCTTTCGGTGATTTGTACTTCTGCCCCTAGTCTTGGGTTAGCAGAGTTAGTTTGTGTATGGTCTAATTGCACCTGTAGTGAGTTTACACTCCTCACGTCAAGTTCAGGTCAGAGTTGGTGAATGAATGGTCGAATCACATTCATTCGTATGTCTATTCTTGTAGCCACACTTTGGGGATTAGAGTCAGTTGAAGAGCCATTCATCACACCTATTTGATGTTTATACCCCTGTGCACACACTGGGGACTAAGTTTTTTTTTTGTAGAAAATGGTCAGACTGCATTTTCCTCGGTCAATTCCTCTGCCCCCAGTCAAGGGCAAAAGTCAAAGTGTGGTCGGTCAAATTACAACAACTTTAGTTTCATGCTTCTCCCACTGAACTGTAGGAAATTGATTGGCGGATGGTTAGGTCACATCCATTCAAGTTGCACGCACAACCCATCGAATCACAGGTGAGAGTTAGCAGATTAATGGTTATGCCACATTCATTTGTGGTTAGATGGTAGTAATATCAATTCAGAATAGGACATCCAGCTAGGTCCGTTTTTCGAATCGACGCCTCCCTGTCGAATCAAGGAAGAAATTTTGTCTTGTAGGGTTGGAGTGCATCCCTATAAATTTACGTTATGGGTCCGGTGCCGGGGACAAGAGTTGATGCATGGACGGTTGTGTCACGCCCGCTTAGTGCTGGATGGTCGGATCGCATCCAATTTTGTGTGTTAAGTGTGTCCCTATGTCAGGGGAAGATTGGAAAGCAGACGGTCGAACCACATCCTCTTTTTGTACTATAGATCTTGATGAGGAACCAGAGCCGATAGATGGACAGTCGAATCACATCCCTTTTGGTATTCATATTCTAAACCATGCGTTGAGGACTGGAGTTGGTTGATGGGTTGTCAGTCAAACCCATTTGGTATTTATACTCCAGTCTGCGCTCTCGGGACCAGAGTTAGTTGATGTTTATACTCCATTTCGCACTCTGGGAATCTGGAGTGTGTTGATATTAATACTCCAGTCCGCGCTTTGGGAATCTGGAGTTTGTTGATGTTTATACTCCAGTCCGCGCTTTGGGAATCTGGAGTTAGTTGATGTTTATACTCCAGTTCGCGCTTTGGGAATCTGGTGTTTGTTGATGTTTATATTCCAGTTCGCACTCTGGGAATCTGGAGTTAGTTGATGGATGGTCGGCCACACCCATTTGGCATTTGTGCTCCAGTCCGTGCTCTCGGGACTAGAGAGAGTCGGTGTTTTATACTCCAGTTCGCGCTTTGGGAATCAGGAGTTAGTTTATGGGTGGTCAGTCACACCCAATTGGTGTTTATACTCCAGTCCGCGCTCTCGGGACCAGAGTTAGTTAATGTTTATACTCCAGTTTGTGCTTTGGGAATCTGGATAGTTGATGGGTGGTCAGTCACACCCATTTCAGTGTTTATACTCCAGTCCACACTCTGGGGACTTAGAGTTAGTTGATGTTTATACTCCAGTTCGCGCTCTAGGAATCTGGACTTAGTTGATGGGTGGTTAGTCACACCCATTTCAGTGTTTATACTCCAGCCCATGCTCTGGGGACTTAGAGTTAGTTGATATTTATACTCCAGTTCGCGCTCTGGTAATCTGGAGTTGGCCGACAGATGGTTAGTCACATCTGTTTAGGCATTTGGATCCCGTTCGCACTCCGGGAATAGGACGTTGATCGGGTACGTGGATGGTCGTATCACATCCACCCCGAGTAGGCAAGTGAAGTCATTAGATGTACAGATCATCAACCTTCCTCGAGTTTGTAAATATGGAAGGCGAGGTCGTTAGATGGAGTGATCCATCCTCCTCGGGTTTAGGTTGAACATGGGCGAAGTCGTTAGATGGACGGATCCATCCTCCTCGAGCTTGTAAATATGGAAGGCGAGGTCATTAGATGGACCGATCCATCCTCCTCGGGTATATGTTGAACACAGGCGAAGTCATTAGATGGACGGATCCATCCTCCTCGAGCCCATGTCCGTAAGTTTATACTCCAGCTCACACTCTGGGAGCCGGAGTTAGTTAGAGGATTATCATGTATCAATCCCTTGTTGCCACATTATGATGGCTTGTCCCTGAGCTTGGGGTTTCACTTAGCGAGTTATCAGTGGGATTTTGATTAACTTCCACTTATATGCCCCTCAATGAAGGATGAGATTTAGTTTATGGATGGTTGGATCACGTCCATGTTCGTTTGGATTCCACTTTTGCTAAGCCTAAGTAGTAAGATTAGTGTTCTGGCAAGCTTTGTGCTCGAGCATAGGAAAGGATGGTCGAACTACATCCACTTTGAGTTGTGTATTTTCCCTTAAGTCGGCTGCAAGAATTGGAGAGCAGACAGTCGAGTCACGTCCAATTTATACTTTGCATTCTTTCGATCGAGCTAAGGAAGAGAGTTGAAATGACAGCTCGTGATGGTTAGCGAGTAGGCAGTCAGTCGTTGATGATTTAAATTGAGGGTTGGACCCCGATGAAGTTGGTTCAAGGCATGACTGTTTTGCCGACTTATAGAAGAAACTGGAGAGTGAACGTTCAAATCATATCCCCTTTAAACATATGTTCTCTCAAATAATCCCAAGTGTCTAATGTAGGATTGGATGCATGGATGGTGACATCACGTCCACCCTTGGTGTGATTCCGATTTTATCGGGCATCAGAAGAAGCATAAGTATTTTGGCGAGCTTCAATCATGAGATGGAGAGTGCATTGTTGGGACATATAACTCTAAGTCTTTCTTAAATCTCCTAATTAAATTGCATAGGCAGATGAGTGGATGGTCGGTTGCATCCACTTTGTACTAGAGTCTTGACCTTGTCGGTCTCTTCCTCTTTGATGCCTTGCCCCCAGTCAAGGGCATATAGGAGCCGATGAGTGGTTGAATCATGCTCGTCATGATGATACCTCAATGATTTGATCATAGTCCGCGGAGGTTTTGCACCCAACCTTAAGTACTCGGTTACCTGCATCATTTGCAAGCAGTTTAATTCAAGTCCATCATATTTCGCAACATAACCGAAATTGAAATTGAAATAATTCAAAAGAGATCGGATTAAATCTCATTGATAAGTGAAGTGGCGTCATATGCTCGCTATTGCACTTCGGTCTAGCCCTTCACAGTTGGAAGTCTAAAGCAAATGGTTCAATTTGATCAAAGTTCTTGATTGATAGGGGTCGAGTGTTCCCGGTCCTTCGTTTTATGGGGCTTGGACATATTGTCAGAGCTATTCTTTTCGGAGCAGCCTTATAGCATTGGCGTCCATGGTAGCCATCTAAAGAAGAGGATTTTTCTGATTTAGAGTATGGAGTAGGTTCCCTCCTTATCTCGCCATGTTGACCCTTCATCTAATTCATCAACTCAATATTGGCCTGGACATGTTGGTATAGTCGTCGGCGGCTACCCACCAGTTCTCTTATCAAAGTTTGGAAATAAGCTATGGTGATGAATTCATTTATGGGTATTGGCAATAACTGGCTGTGGGCTTTGGACAAATTCGTTAGCTGCCAGCTTCTTCATTCACTTCAACAATATGAGAAGTAGAAATGGTATGTCTAACCGTGATTGACGGTCTTCTTTGAGGAATGAGGGAAGACATCTGCGTTTGATGGCATTCATCACCCTTGGCGAAATCCACGCGCCATTCCCACTTCATAAGGTGGTGTCGGGGGCTGTATTTCCAAAGTACACTGGCGTAGTCAGCATGTTGAATTTTTGCTGGACAATCTGCATGTAGGATGGTTTCAATAAATAGGTCTGGACTGGGGAAGATACTTCTATCAACATTACCAGGTCCATTTTATAGCTACAGGGTCTTGTGATACTGGTGAATGACGCATGCACGATTGCCCAATGTTCGAGTGATTGGTAATGCCGATTGGATGGTGAGTTGGTTAAGATGGGCTCATAAATTGGTGATTATTTCTAATTTTCACCTAGGTAGGAGGCCCATATAAGGTAGTAAGGAAGTCTTCTTAAGGTTGTATGCCATGCTTCTAGTCATATGGACGTCTGTATGATTAAGATGCGGGCATTTGAAGATGGTTTAGTGGTGACCAGCTGTGCTTTGAGTTGGCGGAGTAGATAGTGTAGGGCAGTCGTCATACTAGCCATCGTACCATAGTTGTCAATTCGGGAGTTTAAAAGCTAGTCAATTGGGGAAAGTTGCAGTCCATCTTAGAAGCATGATATATTAACCAACTCTAGTTCTTGGCATATTAGCTAGGTTCTCCAGCCTCTGGGAGCACCGGTTGAGTAGTATTTCTTTACCTATTCCTTGATTGCAATTCAGCATCTGTTGTTGTGATCTCCTATGTCTTGTTCAGTCATGGAACAGTTAGAAGCGTGGATGGAATGTTCCTTCATTAAATTGGTGACTGAATTCACTATGCGGGTGCTCTGTGTTGCGGCTAGGGTTCGGGGGGGTTTCCCCCCGAATTTTTTTTAGCCTCCATTTAGGAAATTTGGGTCATACCCAAATTTTTTTTTTGAAATTTCGTATCGTTCTCAGCAATGTTCGAACGATACAAATGTTGGTGAAATTGAACGATCCAAAAAGTGGACAATTCGATCGATACGAAATGCACATGGTTGGATCGATACGACGTGGTATTTGAGTATCGATACGAAATGCACGCTGCAGGATCGATACGAAGTGGTATCTAAGTATCGATACGAAATGCGCGCTGCAAGATCGATACGAAGTTGTATCTGAGTATCGATACGAAATGCGCACGGTTGGATCGATACGAAGTGGTATCTGAGGATCGATATGAAATGCGCATGGCTGGATCGATATGAAGTGTATTTGAGGATCGATAGGAAATGCACGCGGTTGGATCAATACGAAGTGGTACTTGATTATCGATACGAAATGCACGCCGCAGGATCGATACGAAGTGGTATCTGAGTATCGATACGAAATGCACGCTGCAGGATCGATACGAAGTGGTATCTGAGGATTGATATGAAATGCGCGCGGTTGGATCAATACGAAGTGGTATTTGAGTATCGATACGAAATGCACGCTGCAGGATCGATAAGAAGTGGTATCTAAGTATCGATACGAAATGCACGCTGTAGGATCGATACGAAGTGGTATTTGAGGATCGATACGAAATGCGTGCGGCTGGATCGATACGAAGTGTATTTGAGGATCGATACGAAATGCGCGCGGCTAGATCGATACGAGGATCGATACGAAATGCGCGCGGTTGGATCGATACGAAGTGGTATCTGAGTATCGATACGAAATGCACGCTGCAGGATCGATACGAAAGTATATCCATACGAAAAGCGATTGATACGAAAATTGATCGATACGAAAGTTGGTCAATACGAAAATCACCATATTTTCTGGATACGAAAAGATGGATATGAAAATCACCATATTTTCAGGATACGAAAATATGGATACGAAAATGATCATATTTTCTGGATACGAAAATATGGATAAGAAATTCATCACATTTTCATGGATACGAAATCACCATATTTTCTGGATACGAAAAAATGGATACGAAAATCACCATATTTTCTGGATACGAAAACATGGAAACAAAAATGATCATATTTTCTAGATATGAAAATATGGATACGAAATTCATCACATTTTCATTGATACGAAAATCACCATATCTTCTGGATACGAAAATCACCATATTTTCTAGATATGAAAACATGGATACGAAAATGATCATATTTTCTAGATACGAAAATATGGATACGAAAATCACCATATTTTCTGGATACGAAAACATGGATACGAAAATGATCATATTTTCTGGATACGAAAATATGGATACGAAAATCACCATATTTTCTAGATACGAAAACATGGATACGAAAACATGGATACGAAAATCACCATATTTTCTGGATACGAAAAGATTGATACGAAAATCACCATATTTTCAGGATACGAAAATGATTATATTTTCTGGATACGAAAATATGGATACGAATTCATCACATTTTCATGGATACGAAAATCACCATATTTTCTACATACGAAAAAATGGATACGAAAATCACCATATTTTCTGGATATGAAAACATGGATACGAAAATGATCATATTTTCTGGATATGAAAATATGGATACGAAATTCATCACATTTTCATGGATACGAAAATCACCATATTTTCTGGATACGAAAATCACCATATTTTCTGAATACGAAAACATAGATACGAAAATGATCATATTTTCTAGATACGAAAACATGGATACGAAATTCACCATATTTTCTGGATACGAAAACATGGATACGAAAATCACCATATTTTCTCTATACGAAAACATGGATACGAAAATCACCATATTTTCTGGATACGAAAACATCGGTACGAAAATGATCATAAATGTAGTTCCTCTTAGATCTGGAGCAATCTGAATAGAATAGAAGAAACCACAGGATAGCAGTTCTGGATCTCCTCCTTAGAATTTTGCAATCCAACGACGGTAGTAGATCCACAGAGCAGGAGAAAAGTTGGGTTTTTCTCAATGAAAGCACCAAAGTGTTTGTACCAAAATTGGGCACAACACTCTTCGGATGTGTTTGAAGAGATAAAATGAAGAAAATAAAGGTAAAATGAAGTAGATCTAACAAACACATCAATTAAACAGATAAGAGAATGCACAGAAACACACGGATTTAGAGTGGTGCGGCGAATTTCCTACGTCCACTATGACATGATTGATGTTTATTGAATTTCGCTCGCTGTTTACAAAACATTACAACAATATAACTGAAGTTTGATAATCATTTCGACAGAATATCGGCATAGAGAGGCCAAAAGTCCTTCTTCTGTAGGCCCTGGGCTCTATTTATAGGCGTAGAAGGCAAATATCTCGCTTAGATCTCGGGAGACTTCTTCTGGCACATGGGTGGGCCCACGCGATCGATCCCAGGCGATTTCGACTCGATTCGTGATCGATACGAACGAATTTTGTATCGATCAAGACTTGCTCCAATCGAGTCGAAATTTGACAGGAACATTCTTTATGTTGTACGTAAGCTCCTGTGAAAATTTCATAGCATTTGGTCTTGTAGATCATGAGATATGATCGATGCAAATTGGAGTTTTTCTGTCCGTGATCGATACGAACGAATTTTGTATCGATCAAGACTTGCTACAATCGAGTCGAAATTTGGCATGACATTCCTTAGGTCGTACGTAAGCTACTGTGAAAATTTGGTGGCATTTGGACTTGTAGATCTCGAGTTATGATCGATGCAAGTTTGGATTTCTCAACCGTGATCGATCAATATCATGAACATACAAACTCCGAATGACTTGAAATTTGGAACGTTGGCTCTCATAGCTTCGCTTGTCGTGTCATATCAATTTTAGCTCGATCCAGACTCGGACAAAATTCGTCGATATCCATAGTGAGACTGCGTATAACCGATCTCCAAGACGAAATGTCATTGCTTTCTAGTCAAGTTCTTGGTGTCACGTTCTTGCCAAAAGGCGGGATAACATACAGCATATAAATTAATATTTTATAATTAAACTTAATTGATAAAATCGTTTAATAATAATATTTTAATAATAAAAATTAATTTTTTTTATTATTAGGCCTAGATCAACAAGATGACATCTATATTTTTTAGCAAAGCTAGTAGAGTTGACCGGGCCCTTACCGGATATATAAATGAACTGGAAAACAGGTGTTCGGTACATGCACTAGAACTGCTAAAAGAAATAAAAATAGGAGTTTGGAAAAATTACGAAACTACTATACAACAACTACACAAGTCCTAGTCCCCCTTCGAAGAGAAGAACCACTCCCCTCTGACACTGGTACAGGACCAATAACATGAAGGAAATATGAAAAAATAAAAGCCATGGAAGGAACAAAGTCAACTGAATCAGGACACTAGAAGCATTTCCTATCCCAAGTGTCATCCTTAAGCAGTGAGCAATTACAATCACCAAACTGACCAAGCACCGTAAGAGAATGACCATCCCCTTCCACACAATAAAAAAAGCCTTATTTCCTCTTCGAGTCCACCAACAAACTTAAAAAAACTTCCATCTTTCATATCAAGTATCATCTCAATATATATATATATATATATATATATATATATTGTAGATCGCTATGCACTGGATCGATGATGGCCAAATATATAGATACAGAAACTAAGTACAATAATCACAGTAGCAACTATATAAATATAATAGAAGCGGGAATAAATAGTAAAGTAAAGCAAGAAGCAATCACACTGGAGTTTTTATACTCTCAGACCTCCCAGCCTACGTCTAGTCCCAGACTCCTTCTAAAATTAACCAACAAACACCCTCACTTCGCCCGAAGGAAAGGGCTCCTGAGCAGTAGAACATGATTTCAGTACACTTGTCCAAACAGCCGAATGAGACTTCGTTATTTTCTTTTACAAAGAAATAACTTGACTATATATTGTGTCTTTAATACACCGACTATTCAAATTAGGGTATAGAGTTTATAACCTTTAAAAATGATGCAAAACGAGTGTGCAGAGGTAAGGAAGTGGATTATGACCAGACTCAAATATTATGGAGTGAAAGAGCGCCGGTCTATGTTTGCGTTTGGAATTAATATGGAGTTTAGAGCATATGAAAGCAATATGAGAATGATTTGAGAGATTAGAATTGTGTGTTTGCTTTTGAGATGGTATGAGGCTTATATAGGAGTGATAAGATGCCATTCGATAGGAGCAACCCTTCAGCAATTCAGTTAGAAAAAGAAGCAACCATTGAAACTTCGCAACACTTAAAGAAGAGGCTTGAAAGGACACTTTATCTATTCATTTATAACGATCATGTAAAAGTGTAGCATGCTTTGAATTGAACCAGCATGTGGTAGATTGGTTGAGGCGCGTGCTTCTTCTTGTGTGACCTAGGTTCAAATCTTACTTATGCCCATTTTCAATTCTTTATTTCTTAGCTTTGTCATCTAAATTTCAAACCAATCTTCAACATGAAAGTATGTGTAGTGTGATGGTTTAGGCATGCGCTCTCCACCTATGCTGCTTGGGTTCAAGTCCCACTACATACTTTTTTTCCGATTTATCCATCTCTCTGTAAATAAGCAACCAATAAATACTTCACAAAAACATATATGGTATGTTAGTAGTACGCCACACTTCCTCCTTGGCTGCCATAGTTCAAGACTTGCTTTATGTTTTTTTAGCATCCGTTTTGTCTTGTTGTTAATATGAGACGCTAACCATCAAATTTAATTATTAGGTGGTTGGTCAGCACACACAATTTTGTGTAGTAGATTGTGTTCAAATCCAAGTACTCTCCTTCTTGTCTATCAATTATTTTTCCATATTTTCCCATCCATCTATTTTATAATTTGGCGGATCCTACTACTTGCACCGTCTAATGTAGCTTGTAAGATGTCTATCTTCTATCGTACGACTACTTGACTTGAAATTACTTAATAAACAAATTAGTAGTGCTGTCATATGATTGTTATTATCAAAACACTAAAATAGTGTTTTTAACATATATAACCAATGACATGTGACAATACAGTAATAAACCGATTCATGATATGATCCCTCTAGCTAACATATGATCTATTGAATAACTTAAGCAATTTAAAATATTAATAAATTTGAATCATACATCTCACCATAGCTTTGAGATCACACTTTGAAATGATGAAATGGCTCCTTGAATCGTATTCCAAGTTCTAGAGTTGCTGGCTCTCGAATTGCTTTTCCATCGACGATCGAATCAAAGAGTTTCGATATAATTTTTTCTTGGATATTTGGGGTTTAAGGGGGATGATTGCTAGTTGAAAATTACAGAGAGAGAGAGGAGAGAAAAAGTGTTTTAATAAATGGTGTAGAGAGAAGCATATGAATAGGAAATCAAATAAAAAGAAAAGTGGATCATATCCTTATATTTCTCTCTTACCAATTCCACTCCCTTAACCGTTCAAACGCCTCTCTTTTTGCCATCATGTGGCGGCCCAAACCTCCCCTCCCTTCAACGGAAGTAAGCATGCCCTTATTGGCTTCAAATCTTGTCCAAGTATAAACAATATTCAATTTTAAACTCATTTAAACGCGTATCGATATTGTGTATTGACCAATATATTTATAACTGTTATAACATGCTATTTAATATTGTTCAATATATCAAATATAAAATTTTATAATTAATATTTCATAAATATTAGTTAAATTAATTAATTTATAACCTTTACAAAATAATTAAATCGGGTGGAAAAAGGATAATGCGTCATTTCTGATGTGCGAATCTTAGGTGTAAATTTGGTCAGCAATTAATATCGAGCAATTTGAATATTAACGTTTACATGTCACTTAGCAGCTGGTGTGACATTATGGCCAAATTTATCGCTTATTTAGTTTCGGCAAGATCCAATTTTTATTTATTAAGCATTACCCGGTAGTGACAATTATTTACACCAATTCTCTTCATCAAAACTATATCACTTTGAACATATGGATTTTGGTAATGGTCAAAATTCCACTATCGTCCATATTCAACTCTATAGTTCAAACACAAAGTCATTAGTTCAATAATAGCAATTATTATTAATCATAATACTCTAGCCAGATACTTTGACTTTGAGTTGACTTCAGTTGACGTGATACTAACCTAATATAACTAAGGAGAAGAATTCTAACTTGAATAGTGTTTCACTTCCAATGCTCCACTAACCCAACTATAGTCATTTGATGGATGTCGTGCCACGGTTTAACTATAATCAAAGTAGAGTTTCCACATTAAAGATCAACAATATTCTCAAGTTAAGAGAACTATGTAATTTTGTCACATAGATATTGTGACGACCCACCTTTCTGAACCCAAGGAACGACACTTAACACATCATCAGTGTTCGTATGTAGTTGCCCAAGCATCGGAAATATGAATTGTCGTGGGATGAAATAAAGAACAGAATAGAAAACCTCACATAGAAACTGCAAAATAAAACACAACAGTAAATAGTACATCAGGTTACTCCTTAACAGGGAGTTATCAGAGTTACACAAAAGTACTGTACAAATCAGCTTAGGCAGCTATAACATCCTGCCTTTACAAATGCTAAAACAAAATACACTTACACAAACTTGATAATATATCAGAATAGATAACTAAGAAGATGAAAGCCTCTTGCTCGGAGCCGTCTTCAAAAGAGCCCAACAAAGACCAGCTACTCTTGGACTACTCAAATAAAATGAGTACCCAAGAGTTCAGGAAAAATAAACAACTCGGGTCAGATGATATGTATGGTATGAGCAAAACTCTTTAAACAATAGGTGTGGAATTAAACACAAAACATGTAAGACCATGCCTCTAAACACGGAACGGGTTTACTCTCACATAAAACAACATCCAAACGTAAAGAATGGATAAATAATTAAACACCACAAAGAGTAGTTGACTCTTTCCAGTGCAAATAAAGAGATAAATTTGAAGGTTCGAATCAAATAAGAAAAGGAAAATCTCTAACAAATGACTAGGAAGGTGCACTCCACTTGAAGTATACCTCTAGTAATATACTTCTTAGAAGCTCATTTACTCTATAACACTTCTTGGAACCCTCCAAGCCGGACCACGCCAAACCTAACCGAGTATCCGAATATTTCACATCTAATAATGCTATTGAATTCAGACTAGGTGAGATGTGAAAGTATCCTAATTTGAGCAACCGCACATAGCTTGGCCTCCTCTCGCGCTTTGGTTTTATTCATTTTCGACAAAGGATATCAATGCTCAATGGAGCAACACATCGTCTTAGAGTGATGATAATAAGAAGCTGAAGTAACCAGTAGCCAAGAAACAAACAATCAAGGACATAAAATGATCGTATATGGAAATTAAGTCTTGTATACTTATCTCCACTCATCGATTTCAAACTTGTACTATTTCTTGGTTAATAATAACACCGAACAAGTCAAGGTAGTGTTACCTCAAAGTCATATCTCACGATTATTCTTATCTTTCTAAATAGCGACAAGCCTACTACTTCGATGTCTAGTGCTAATTATACAAATAAATCGTTTTCATATAAGTGAATCACTTTACGGAAAAAATAATTCTTTCCATAAACGAATCAAACGTTTTCTTTTAAAAAAATGAATTCATACTTGGTTTCACATTACAAGCATTAGATTTAAAACACTTTGTTAAAAGAGTTTACTAACTTTGAAACATCATTACAAAAAGAACTTGACAACTTAAAACTTCCTATTATATGGATAAATCAACTTTAAAACTTTGTTAACTAAGTAGATTAATTAACTTCAATAACCTTTAATTTAAAAATGGTAAGTCACCTTTAAAATATCATTAATTAAGTTAATTAATAGTATTTAAATATAAATAATTTAAATTAATTAATAATTAATTAAATATCATTATTTAAAAGTGATTTATTAATTTAAAACTTTATTTAAGGAAAGATTAATTAAGGTTAAACAGATTTATTAACTTCTGAAAGTCATAAATTAAAAAGATTAATTAATTTAAAAACATCATTAGTAAATTGATTGTTTAAATTTAATATTTAACAACTAATTTTATATCATTTTAGAAAATAGTCGAAAATTTTCAAATTAAAATTTACCGCAAGCGCACGGCGTACACTTGTAGTACATGGCGAATACAGGTCGATCCGTAGGGAATTGATGATTTTAAATTTCTATTCAATCAAATTAACCAAAGTTGAAAGTGTGATTAGCTAAAAATGCAAGAAACTAACAAAAACTAGCAAAAGAAAAATAGATAAAAAATATGAGAATTAAATGACAATTTAGAGATAAATTCACTCTCTAGATCATATATTTCAACAATTAATGAAATTATGATCTCTTTTTTGGTCATAAGTGAGTTTAAATGATGTGTTTATCATAAGTATGGCTCATTTGTGCTATTAATTAGCTCAACATAAGCCATCAAACTATAACACAACCTTTAAACCACTTACTAACTCTTATGAAATTGACAACAAAGTTGAAAATGAAATCTATTTTAAGTATGACCTATTAACTATTAATTAGAAATATAGACCATCAAATTTGAAATTCAAATCACTTTTTGTGCCATAATCATATTTTGATGAAGAGGCATTTGTGTTAGTGATTGTTTAAGCATAGCCTATTTGGTGTCAACAATATATCAAATTCAAAACAAAAACAACAAATTAAACCACTTCAAGCATCGTCATTAAGCACAAAAGAGAGCTATAATTATCAAAATGTTGAAGCTACATGATTAGAGGCTTCATTACCCCTAAATATAAGGGATTAGCCTCTCATATTTGTTATCAAAACAACAAATGTAGCTAGTAACATGAAAGCAAAGGAAAACGAAAGCTAATGGAAAAGAGAACTACTATTCTACTTACATGAAAAATAAAAGAAATCTACACTACAACATGAAAGGAAATAAACAAGAAAAGAAGAAAAGAGCATGTATTTAAAGTTGCATAAAAAGAAATTACATGAAATAAAAATGGCTAAGTAGCCATGAAAAGAAAAGAGAAGCTTTCTTTTATTTTGAGCCTAAACTAATCTAAAGAGAGACTAAGGGAGAGAACAAGTTACATGAAGATATGGGGTATTTATACAAGTGTTAAACCCTAATTCATATTTTTGGGGAATGCCCAAATTGCCCTTGAGAAAGTGTGGAGGCCAAGTAATCATTAGCTTCTACTAATCATCATTTAAGTGTACATGAAGCCATTAATTCCATAAGCATGTGCATTAGCCTCTAATTTGTACATGAAGAAAGGTGGGTAGGTGGGGTCCTCCATTATCTTCACTTTGAATTATTTCCATCTTCATTTGTTTTCTTCACTCTTGTGCATGCATATATCATCATGAAACCACCTGTATATGAATTTAAATTCCTACAAAATAATATAGAAATTTTCAATAAAATTTTAGAGAATTAATATATGCACAAAAATGACCATTTTTCCCTTGGATGAAGATGAATATGTCACAATTTGAAATAATTTGAATTTTGGTTTAAGCAAGTTAAAGTACCCGATATGATCATTTATTTAATTTAAATAGATTAAATATGGTGGTAAAAATATGCACATTTACGTGCACATCATCCATCATTATTAAAAGATTAATTAACCTTAAACATCATTAGATAAAATGATTAATTAATTTCAAAACATCATTAACCAACGATTAGTTAATTTGAAACACATAGTTAATAAGTTAATTAGTTAACTTCAATCCTTAATAATTAAATAATCAATTAAACTAAATAATCATTATTAAAAAAATTAATTATTTTTGAAAACATCATTAATCGAAAACGTGCTTAACTTGTAATATAACTCCAAGCACGATAATGAAACCAAACGGTTTTGATAAAAGGTGATTTTTTGAAAGTGCCGATATAGGGACTATCGCTATATGGGCAGTTCGGAATTCAAGCATATGACTTTTGAAACACAACCATACATCACATAACAAAGGAATGAGCTTACATACATGATGACTTACAATAATACAACATATATCAAGAATTTATTTACAACGGGATTAATTTAAATACTAGATTATTTACACATTAGTTGTATTTACTAACTTTTAGTAAAAATTTAAGTGTCGTCAAGTGGTTATGGGACATTAGGCGACGCTCTTATGATTAGTAATTGAAAGTGGATAACACTTATCTATTTGTCGAGTTTTCAAACTCGATCTTGGGCAAATCCGTTTATGCAGATTAAATGGGTTTTCAGACCCATCTTGTGATACTCATTTCCAAGCGAGTTATGATTTGCGATGTGCAACCTCTAGTATTGGCACGAAGTGTGTGTCTCTTGTATTGACTTGCGAAGTGCATGTCTATTGCTTGCTGTTAATGGAACAAATGGCCACCAAGACCCAAACCGCATGTGAAAGCACCAAAGATCCAATATCAAATCACAAATAGAATACAATAGAGGAATAAATATGAAGGAATTAAATTAAAACAGTAAGAAAGTAAATGAACAAGAGGATTTATAGTGGTTTAGTTGACTCCAGCCTACGTCCACTGTGACGCCCCACCTCTATGCTTACGCTAGCCAAGGACACTACAAGGTAATGCCGTCAACTAGCACGAAGAATAAGGCTGTTGAGGAGCGACCATCTGTGTAATTGCTTTGTGCGAGTACGGATATGTCAGAAAATATAACTTACAAGAGGAAATCCGACATATCAAATACAAACTCAAAGCTACCACATAGTGGCTATGTGGACTTTAGAAACAAATATAGAAATAAAGATAACACAAATCTGTCACAAATAATCATATCACAAAGGCGGAAGCAGATATGGATATATCACATGGAAGTGTACATAAAAGTAGTGGTCATATAAGAGCCACTACAACACAAAAGGATAGATACAGATGCTAGACAAAAGAATAAATATACATCAAGGAGTCTATATCTCAAATGTATATTAACAAAATACTACTAAGCTAAGTAGTTAGCCAAAAGTCAGAAAATAGTCCTAGATGAGGAGTCAAGCAGAAGCACCTGTAACATCTCAGTCTGACCCGAGTATTATTTAATAAGAAAATAATAAACGGATCAGTCTAGCTATAAATATTAGATAAAATGATATAGGATAAGAGATATGACCAAAAACATATGATATCAAAAATGTCATACCACGATAAGAATACATCAAAGAATAACAAAAATCATGCAATATCCCAAAGCATCCCAAATCATCTCGAAACACCAAAAAGAATCACGTTCTTTAATTTATTCACCAAAACACAAATATTGACAAAACAAATCAATGCCAATCTACGGAAATTGGTGAAACACAAATTCTAGAAATCACAACCAGAAATCCAAAAATCACAAAGGGGAAGGCCTATCACAAACAGGAGCATGAAAACTCCCAAACACGTGCATCACAAACGGGTCGCTAACCATAGAGCCGGTGCCACGACGTAGTACAGCGAACGCCCGAGGAACCAAACTCAAATAATCCAGAACATCGACGTAGAACAACGTTATGCCCGATGAACCAAACTCAAATAATCAGGCACAACGACGTAGTACAGCGAACGCCCGATGAACCTGAACACAAATAATGCGGAACAACAACCAAGTACAGCGAACGCCCAATGAACCGAACTCCATAAAACCATAGGTCGCTAGCCTATGAAAATGAGACGAAACTCAACAGAACGGGGTACAGTCCCCCATGCAGACAAAGAGACATCGCACATCGCTAGTCTAAATCATAAAATGATCATCATCGATCATCAAGAAGTGCCGATTACACTAAGCTAGTAAATATAAGAGTTTAGCTTCATGTTCCATAACCACTAGCTTAACTTAAATATTTACAAACAAATTGTAGATTCCCACTCGGAAATTGGCACGAGAGTTTCAATTGAACAATTCCAAAAATTAACCGACGAAGTAAACGTAAGCGTTTCATACCACTTGTTTTACTAAGCCGTTTAATTAGATTTCTGTTAGCACCAAAATTGGTCACTAACCTCGTAGAGAAAGATTGTGTAGAGATATTAGTGATGAAGATAAATTAAACAGGGAAGACAATGCTAATTTAAACACAGAAAGTAAGAACACCAAATTTATAGTGGTTCAGCGTAATTGCCTACGTCCACTTTGAGATTAAACTTTATTGATCTTCCTTATTGTTGATTACAAATACAATTCGTGAATCAAATGCTTGAATGAAGTTGTTAAGTAGAGAAGATGAGTCTCAAAAATGGCAGAGTCTCCCCGGTGTTCTCTCCCAAAAAAGGATCCTCTTCACTATGACCCTGCCCCTCTATTTATAGGCAAATATGGGCTGGACTTCCCAAGTGGGCTTGTTGGCCGAACACTCTGGCCCGAGTACAGTGGTTGCTGCTTGCCGAACCAGGTATGCCGAACGCTTTGACGCCGAACAGTCCTTTCCGTGCCGAACGGTCCCTTCCATGCCGAACAGTCCTCTCTGTGCTGAATGGTTCGTTCGATTGTGTGGGAAGTGCAGGATGGTTGCAGCTGAAGCCGATCGCAACTCTATCTCAAGCTTTTGGTCGAATGATGCATGCCGGCCGAACGATAGTGTCATGTTGAATAGTAATGTACACCGAACGTCTCCTGGATGCCGAGTATGCCCGTTGCCGAGTACTCCTGCTGCTGAGTTCTGCTTTATGCCGAACACTCCTATCACCGAGTTCTATTGATGCCGAACGCTAGCTGACGCTGAGCATTAGTTGACGCCGAGTGCCAGTTGACGCCGAGTAGTTTTGTATGCCGAGTATTACTGATGCTGAGTATTACGCCGAACGCCGAACACTACTTGACGCCGAGTCTTCTGGATGCCGAGCACTACGGATGCCGAGCACTACGGATGCCGAGCACTATGGATGCCGAGTACTACTCCGAGTACTAGTTGCCTGGTCAAATCTCCAGGAAACACTTGCCCCCCAAAGTGTATCGCGTGGCCGAACGTGATGCGCTTTGCATCTAGTTCAACTTTCCTTGGTGATGCCTTCTCGAGAATGCCTGTGATGGATGTGTGTGACGAGCGTGGCCTAGACGCCGAACGATACGTTTGAAGCCGAACAATCCTCATGTGCCGAACGACACTTTACTCTGATGCCGAACACTGTGGTATCGACCGGTTCTACCGGGTATAGCCCCTTCGACTTCCACCTCCCTTCTCTATAAAACCAGGCCTTTTCCTTCTTCTCCCCTTTACTTTTTTACTTCTGCCGTTCCTCGAAGACTTTCAATTCTATTCAGTCGTCCGGATTTAAAACTTAACTACTCCATCCCAATCTCCAATCTGCAAACTAGGTATCTTTTCTCGTACGATTCAAGTAGATTTCAAACGAGATGGCCGAGTGTGTCACGTAGAAGGCCTTTGAGTAGGTCGTCTTTACCGCGTCTTCACTGCTGAACGATGATGCGAGGAGGAATGATCAGGTTCACCTATGGGCTTAGCTTCCTCGTGTCAAACCAAAGTTAAAGGGAAGAAAAAAGAAAGAAGGTGTCGGAGGAGGTAAAGGTGTTGGTCGGCTTAGCGCTGCTCCGGCGTATGTCGTCATGCGCCGGACGGTGGAATGGGAAGTCGTCGAGCACTACCTTGGCCGAACGAACCCAGGCCTAGCGCTTATTAAAATGCCACTATGACTTTGCCGAATGAACTAAGGCCAAACAACACTCAAATGCCGAAAAGTATTTGTGCCGGACAACTGACATGCCGAGCAGACACATATGCCAAATAGAACTTAGCCCAAACAGTACAATTGCCGAACAGACGCACATGCCGAATAGAACTTAGCCCGAACAGTACAATTGCCGAATAGACGCACATGCCGAATAGAACTTAGCCCGAACAGTTCAATTGCCGAACAGACGCACATGCCGAATAGGACTTAGACCGAACGATTCAATTGCCGAATACCATTTAAATGCCAAACGATACTTGTTTTGAATAACTGACCTGCCGAACAAACATACTAGGCCGAATACTGTAAAATGCCGAACGAACAATTGCCTTGCCTAATCAATACAAGGACAAAGACCTAAGCACACCAACATGTGGAACTGACCCGGATCATTAACTCCCTAGCTTTTAGTAGACTTAACGGGCTTTTTGAGACGGTCAGCGATGACGGTCTTCGAAGGCGACGATTTGAAGCACATTTTTATATCGTTGAAATCTTTAGATTGTACACAATTGCTTGCACTAGTTCACACACCACGGGGGGGGGGGGGGGAAACTCGTGTTGCCAATTCTAACATTCAATGTTTTTCAAGTATAGTTTTCTCAAGCACTTAGCCAGGTTCGTTATTTATTGGGGATGTCGAGAAAGTCTAGCTCCGCCACTATATCCGACAGGCCTGGGCCGTCATCAAGGCAAGTAGCCGTTGATACTTCTAACCCGTCGACTTCTCCTGGTCATAACCTAACACCTGATGCCCTGGAGGCAACAATCCTACTAGACAATCCGATCGATTCACAAGCTTCGAAGGTCAACGAAGCCGCTCTCCGACGGATATGCTCCATTCATGGGATCCCTTTTGCCGATGTGTTAGTCCCTTCGCGACACGATCGTCCTCATCTGCCCCCAATCGGGTATACTGCCTGTAACAAGTTCATGTGTTGGATGGGCAGCGTGCCTCCATTCAATTTATTTCTCCGGGATATACTACAGTATATCGACATAGCTCCGTTGCAGCTGCACCCGAACGGCCATGCATTTCCATACGGGACCTATTTACTTTTCATGGCCGTCTTCTCAAGACCTCCAACCGCTGGCGATATCAGATACATCTATATGATCAAGAGACGGAAAGACAGTCCTTCCTTCATGTTCCTCGAGCCATACCACAAATGCCAAATCTTGACAGGGGCATGCAGTAAATTCGCCCTGTATAAACGGGAATGGTTCTATGTGTGCTGCCCTTATGGTTTTGCGAGGAGATGGGTTGAAGGCAGTAAGTCTCTCTGCTGAGTCACTATTCGCATTGAACTGGAGTCATGTTTTTTTTCTAACTCTTTGTTTCATCCTTTCAGGTATCAACCCGCGTCCGGAAGGCCGAGGATATTCCGAGGCTGTTGAAGCCATTAGAGCTCTTCCTGCCGAGGAACGAGACATCCGAACTATCGTCTCAAACGAATCACTGTTAGGGTTTGGCTTGCTAGCCCCTGGTCATCGGATCAGCCTTCCGGAAGGTGTCTCTATTCTCAAACATCCGTCCGGTAAAGGGAAAAAACAGGCCGGATCATCGTCGCGCCGCACTCCTGATACGCACGAAGAAGGTGAGCGCAAAGAAGATGAAGCTCTTGAGACTCAAGGCGAGAATGCGGGTCCCGCTTGGAATCCGGCGGTCGAAGTTCAAGACATTGAGACGTCATCCTCCCCTTCGAAGGGAAAGAAGAAGTTAAAATATAAAGTTCATAAGGAGAAAGTTGGCGGCACTTCAAAAATCATGCCTATCCCTCTTGAGAAAGAGGCTTCCTCGCAGCACCTGGAAAGTTCCCTGAGGGGCCTGTCGAACCTGTCTATTCCCGACGATATACTTAATTACGGGTTTGACGATCCTGAAGCCCTCAAGTTTTCTTCGCCCGCTAAAGGCAACGCGGGAGTTCAACTCCCGACCCAAGGAGATAATACTCCAATTAGCAAAGATAAAAGAACTGGTCCGTCGGGGGGAACACTAGGACACACATGCACATACGCATTCCATCATACACTTCAAGTTTTTTCTTATCTCACGGATTTTTCTTAACTCGTTGTTATCTACATTCTTTGCAGGTGACATGGGACGCTCTCATGGATTCGATCGCCTTCATGGCTCTTCCATATTTCATCATTCCGGACGGGACTCTGGTTCAGGCAGACGTAGGGACAGAGACGATTATGAAGATAGAGATAATCGCCCCCACGAGTCGTCTCACCGCAAGAAGGCATATTCTCAATCTTCGCAATCCCATGATCCTCTTCCTCCAATTGTGCCGGATAAAGAGAAATTTTCACAGCAGGGTTACCAATCTGATGCTCCTCGAGAACAACACTCTGATTCGTCGAGTACGAGGCAAGTCCGGGAACAACGAAAAAGGGAAGAACTTCCAAAGACTCCTCCCCCTACTCCCGCGGTTGATCCAACTGTCGCGGAAAAGATGGTCGATCTTAAGGCCAAGTTTCCGAAAATTTGCTTTGACGGTTTGAAGTTCCTTCCGGCTATTCACCATATTCCCGGGCACGTGAAGCAGAGTGCCATTGCCTGTAATAACGTCGTCTATGTTCAACATGAAGCGTTTGTGAACGTGGTGGAGAAGATCTCGGAGGTGTCCGTTGAACGTCAACATGAGATTGATCGCCTGAAACTAGAGGCTGGCTGCAACAAAAACATCATCGAGCACCAAGACGTAGAGCTCGCTTCGTACAAGTTGAAGCTGGAAGCCGCTGAGCAAAGCGCAAAAGATACTGCTGAGGCAGTTTCTCGCTTAGAGATGGCTCACAAGAAGGAGCTTGATGAAGCAGTCCAGCGCAACGGTGCCCTCGCCTTAGAAAAAGACTCTATCCAAAAAGAGAGGGACGTGCTCGTTGTGCAAGTCAGAGAGCTGAAAGAATTACTCTCCAAGGAGAAGGAGGACAAGGTAGCTGCTCAAGAAGAATCACAGCGATACTGTGATGAAATCGTCGCTACTCGTCTCCTGAAAATGAAGCTCGATGACGAACTTGCCGGGGTTGAAAAAATGAAGGATGAGGCCCGTGAGGAGGGCAAAAGAGAGGCTGCGAAGGAGATAGATTCTCGCCTCGAGGCGGCCGCAGAAGCCGGCAGGGAAGAGGTCAAATGCATGTTTGACCTGTTGATTGCTGAATATGGAGCTCGTGTCCTTATGCATCGCGACTTAACATTCTTGGGCGACGGCTACCTCGAATCCCTAGCTGAGGCCTGGGAAACTTTGATAAGGATCAGGAAGATCGAGTCGGGCTCCGAAGAGGTCGATGAGGATGCCTTGGTGAAGGAGTTCCTTAGGGGGAATGAGCCAACGGATATATCCGCAGCATTGGTACTTTATAGCAAAGGCTCTCCCCTTCCAAAAGAGAAAAATGATGAAGCTGGACCGTCCGGGGCCAATACTTCTGCTCCTCATGTTGTTGCTCCTCCCGCTGCTCAATCGGTCGGTCGGTCGACACTCGATCCATTCGAGCAGCATGCTGGTTATGACCCCGAAGATCCCGGGCTCGGTGCTCATGTGCTGTCCCCTATCCTGGAGGGTGAAACCCCACGCGCCACCGATAGCCAACCGGAACCTGGTAGGAAATTCTTCTTTCTCTAAAAGTTGAAAGTTCCCGTTATTTTTCAGCGGTGGTTACTCATTCTAACACCCATCCTTTATGTTTTCATGTAGGTTGTTCTGACGCCGAGCCAACTCCGAGGAGCGATGACGCCAAGGAGGAGGCAGAGAAAACTAGCGATGTTGTCCACGCGGGAGTGATTCCTGATCCCGATGCTCAAGTGATTGGGGCGCTAAATGACGATAAGCTTGACACTTCATCTCCCGCCGAAGGAAGCGACGAAGTTGAAATCACTGGCGCCTCTGAGCATACTTCACAGATGAGCATGAAGGACCGCCTCGCCGCAGAGGAGAAGAAAAAGGTCGAGGTCAAAATTGAACCTGAAATTCTGGAACTCACCGATCCTCGGAACGGACCTTTGAAGATCATTCTCCCGGGTAGGTCCAAACTGCTAGATGTTCCGTCTCCTACTCCTGACTCTGCTTCTTTAGCAAGTAAGAAATCCAAGAAAAAGCGTGAAGGAGAGGAGTCATCGGAAAAAAAAAGGAAGACAAGAAGAAGAAACCGAAGAAATAATTGATACGCTCGTTCAACGAGCATCTTGCTTAAGTCTTGTAGTTGATTTCATCTTTGTAGCTTGTATAGATAAGTTCTCAACTCTGAGTTTTGTAGGAGTAACTACGTAACCCCATTTTGAACTACTAGAATGAAGTTTAGTTTCTTTTTGTTTGAATGACTCTCTTGCTTTTTCTTTTGTTTGCTGATTAACTGTAGTCGCAGCTCATGTTCTTATGAGTCGCATCATCTCCTGGTCCATTTTCGTGATGTTCGAACATCTCCAGACGTGGCATATTTCTTGTTCTACATCTCTTGAGTACTTGGACTTTTCCCTAAATCTGCGCTCCGGGGATTTAGAGTAAGTTGATCCGCGTTCAGGGGATTCGGAGGTTTGAAATCGTTTATACTCTAGTCCGCGCTCCGGGGACTTAGAGTACTCCGCTCCGCGCTATGGGGATTCGGAGGTTTGAAATCGTTTATACTCTAGTCCACGCTCCGGGGACTTAGAGTACTCCGCTCCGCGCTCTGGGGATTCGAAGATTTGAAATCGTTTATACTTTAGTCCGTGCTCCGAGGACTTAGAGTACTCCGATCCGCGCTCTGGGGATTCGGAGGTTTGAAATCATTTATACTCTAGTCCGCGCTCTGGGGACTTAGAGTACTCCGATCCGCGCTCTGGGGATTCGGAGGTTTGAAATCGTTTATACTCTAGTCCGCGCTCTGGGGACTTAGAGTACTCCGCTCCGCGCTCTGGGGATTCGGAGGTTTGAAATCGTTTATACTCTAGTCCGCGCTCTGGGGACTTGAGTACTCCGATCCACGCTCTGGGGATTCGGAGGTTTGAAATCGTTTATACTCTAGTCCGCGCTCTAGGGACTTAGAGTACTCCGCTCCGCGCTCTGGGGATTCGGAGATTTGAAATCGTTTATACTCTAGTCCGTGCTCCGGGGACTTAGAGTACTCCGATCCGCGCTCTGGGGATTCAGAGGTTTGAAGTCGTTTATACTCTAGTCCGCGCTCCAGGGACTTAGATTACTCCGATCCGCGCTCTGGGGATTCGGAGGTTTGAAATCGTTTATACTCTAGTCCGTGCTCCAGGGACTTAAAGTACTCCGATCCGCGCTCTGGGGATTCGGAGGTTTGAAATCGTTTATACTCTAGTCCGTGCTCCGGGGACTTAAAGTACTCCGATCCGCGCTCTGGGGATTCGGAGGTTTGAAGTCGTTTATACGAGTCCGTACATCGTATAAGATAATGTAGTTCGTCATTCAATTATGAGATATAGAAATGTTAGTGATTCATGGAAAATACGGCTTCACGCCTTTGTTAATGAAAATCAACTAAACTGCTCGATTACAACTTTAAAAAGAAACTAAGTTATGACTGAATGGAAACATGCAGGAAATAACAGTGCCTAAGACAAGAAAGAAAACATGCTAAATGTAATAGTGCCGTAGATGTTCACTGTTCCATGCTCGGGGTAGTGTCGTGCCATCGACGGTCGCTAGCTTGAATGTTCCCTCTCCAAGCTTCCGTTCAATGGCATACGGACCCTCCCAGCTGGGATTCATACGTGATGGTACCGGGAAAACTCGTTTCAGAACGAGATCGCCCACATCAAAGATTCTTGGGCGGACCCTGCCGTCCTAGTAGCGCTTGACTCGGTGCCTATGTGCTGCCGCCCTTAATTCGGCTTCTTCACGCTTCTCATCGATGCAGTCCAGTGATTCCAGCAAGAGGTTCTGGTTCATTTTGGGATCATAGTATGTCACTCGGTGCGATGGAACTTCAAGTTCCACAGGTATAACGACTTCAGAGCCGTATGCCAAGGCGAATGGAGTATGGTCGCTCGCGGACTTGTGGATAGTTCTATATGCCCATAATGCTGTAGGGAGTTCATCTACCCACTTGCCTCCAACCTTCTCCAGATGCTTCTTCAGTATGGACTTGATTATTTTGTTGACAGCCTCGACTTGCCCGTTAGCTTTCGGGCGTGCCACGGCGGCGAACTTCTTCTCGATGCCATACTTTAAACAGAACTCTTTGAACTCTCTGCTTTCAAATTGCATCCCGTTGTCCGTAATGATGGTGCGTGGAAGGCCAAAGCGGCATATAATGTTTCGTACAACGAAGTTAATGACCTTCTTAGAGGTGATTGTGGCCAAAGGTTCTGCCTCAGCCCATTTTGTGAAATAGTCGACTGCAACTATCGCATATTTCGCGCCACCTTTGGATATAGGCAAAGAACCGATTATGTCGATTCCCCAGATCGCAAATGGCCAGGGACTAATCATTTGTGTGAGTTCCGTTGATGGAGCCCTCGGGATTTTCGCATATCTTTGACACTTGTCGCATTTTCTTGCGTAGTCCGCGGCGTCCCGGTTTACGGTGGGCCAGTAATATCCATAGCGGAGGATCTTCTTTGCTAGCATTTGCCCCCCAGTATGGTCGCCACATTCCCCTTCGTGAACCTCTCTTAAGACCCGCTTTGTCTCATCATGAGCGATGCATCGTAATAATGGGACTGAGAATCCTTTTCGATACATTGATCCATCCTGCATTACGTATCGCGCGGCCTTTCGAAGGACCTGCCGTCTTTCGCTCCTTTTTTCTGGTAAAGCTCCGATCGTTAGGTACAGTTTGAATGGGGTTATCCACGATTCCTTCTCGATCTCCGTTTCCAACACACGATCGACTTTCATCTCGTCTATGCTCGGGGCATGCAAGGCTTCAACGGGATACAATCCCATTTGCTGCGCATCGCCGGTACTCGCAAACTTAGCCAACAAGTCGGCTTCTTTGTTCTGTTCGCGTGGGACATGTGAAATGTCATAATGCTCGAGGTTCGAGAGTAGTTCTTGGACCTGAACAAGGTACGAAGCGAGCTTTCGTCCCTTTGCTTGGTAGTCTCCTCGTACTTGGTAAACCACCAACTGTGAGTCACAAAAGATTTCGACTGATTTGATCCCGAGTTCCCTGATGAGCTTCAAGCCAGCGATCAGTGCTTCATATTCTGCTTCGTTATTGGTAGCCGGGAAATCAAGCTTCAGGGCATAATAGATTGATCGGTCTTCCGGAGTTATAAGAACTATGCCCGCGCCGGAGCAACGGTCGTTTGATGCACCGTCAGTGTATAATTTCCATCGAACGGGGGGAATGATGTCGTGATCATCCGGTTTGACGGGTATGGTAAATTTAGCGATGAAATCTGTTAATGCTTGCCCTCGGATGGCTCTCCGTGGTAAGTAGGCGATATCGAATTGGCTCAACTCGATGTTCCATTTTAGCAACCTTCCAAAAGTTTCCGGCTGTAGGAGTACTTGCCTTAGGGGTTGATCGGTATAAACACCGATTGAATGCGCTTGAAAGTATGGACGCAGCTTACGTGATGCAATCACCAAGCAATAAGCCAAATTTTCAATCTTAGGGTAATTCCTCTCTGCCCCCGTTAAACGCTTGCTAACATAATACACCGGCTTCTGGACTCTATCCACCTCACGAACCAAAGCCGCACTTACCGCATGTGGGGATACAACCAAGTATACGTATAACATCTCGTGGTCAACTGGTTTTGACAGCATTGGTAGACTCTCTAGATGTTTCACCAGATTCCGGAATGCTTCCTCACAACTAGACGTCCATTCAAAATTTCTCTTCCCCTTCTTTATTATATCAAAGAATGGGACGCACTTGTCAGTTGCCCTGGATATAAATCGACTTAGCGCAGCTACTTTTCCATTCAAACTCTGCACTTGCTTTATAGTCCTGGGCGCTTGTACATCTCGAATAGCTTGGATCTTCTCTGGGTTAGCTTCAATTCCCCTAGCATTGACGATAAATCCCAAAAACTTCCCCGATGCCACGCCGAAGGAACACTTTAGAGGGTTGATCTTCATCCCGTAAAACCTGAGTATGTCGAACATTTCAGCCAAGTCTCGAATGTGGTCGTTTGACCGTCGTGACTTCACGAGCATGTCATCCACATAGACTTCCATTGTTTTGCCCAGCTGGTCCTTGAACATTCGATTCACTAAATGCTGGTAAGTTGCCCCTGCGTTCTTCAATCCAAAGGGCATTACTACATAGCAATACAGTCCGACATTTGTCACGAAGCTGGTGTGTTCTTGGTCCGGAATATGCATCGGGATTTGGTTGTACCCTGAGTACGCATCCATAAATGACAACAGCTCGTGTCCTGCGGTGGAGTCGACCAACTGATCGATCCTAGGCAACGGGAAACTGTCCTTCGGGCATGCTTTGTTCAAGTCGGAATAATCTACACAAGTCCTCCATTTCCCATTCGCCTTTTTCACCAGCACAGGGTTGGATACCCATTCAGGGTAGAGGGCGTCGCGGACGAACCCATTTGCTTTAAGTTTGTCCACCTCCTCTCTGAGAGCGGCGGACCTCTCCGGATCCATTCCTCTCCTTTTTTATTTAACTGGAACGTATTTCGGGTCTATGTTCAACATATGACTCGTGATGGCGGGGGAAATCCCGCACATATCAGAATGCGTCCAGGCGAAAACATCAAGATTCGCCCGGAGGAAGTCGCTAAGGTCTTCAGTCATCGCGGGGCCAAGCTATGATCCGATCTTCAGTATTCGCAAAGGGTCGTCACGGCTAACTGAAATGTCAACTGTTAATTCAGCCGGCGCCGCCTTCTCTTCCCTGGGTTTCTCATCGTCGTCTCTCGGATCTATATCTCCGAAGATCCGAGAACTATGCCCGAGCCAGGGCTCGGGCACTACTTGTCAATTATCCGTATTAAGGATGCGGACGAGATTGTCCGCAACCTTTCCCTTCTCCCTCCGATGGGCCTCTCGGAGCTCAGCCACATAACAGGAACGACCAGCTACTTGGTCGCCATGAACAATACCTACTCCTTTGTCAGTTGGGAACTTCAGAGTTAAACACCACGGGGCTAACGCTGCCCTAAACTCAGCCAGGGCCGGCCGGCCCAAGAAAACATTGTATGGAGAATCCACATCCAAAACTGCGAAGGGTAGAATTCGCACCCTCCGACGCTCGCCTTGTCCCAGCTCAACTGGTAACTCAACGTACCCCACGGCGTCGGTCGCTGCGCCGTTAAAGCCGTGTATACGAGCCTTGGACGGTTTCAGGTCTTTTGTTTCCAGTTTCATTTGGTCATAAGCCTTCTTGAAGATGATGTTGACTGAACTTCCGCAATCAATCAGAATTCTTTTCACATATGCTGGTCCAATCGTCGCAGATATGACCATCGGGTCGATGGTTGGGGCCTCTACTTGATCAGCATCTCTGTTTCTGAACACTATATCGTCCGTCATTACGCGCTGCTGCTTAGCAGGGGTCCCATCATCCACGTTCGAACAGCACTCAAAATCTGCATGCTTCAGGGAGTTTGCATACCGCTCCATCTCTTGCCAATTCTTATCTGCGGGGTGAGGTCCGCCGATGATTGTATTTATGACTAGTCTACCTACGGTTCGGGCAGGTTCCTCGGGATGACGCGGAGCTGGTGCACGACCTGGGTTGGACGTTCCCTGTCCTCCTTCCTGTGGATCCTTCACAAATTCTTGCAACTTATTTTGCCTGATCAACTTCTCGATAGCGTCGTGCAGGTGTCTGCACTCTTCCGTATTGTGCCCATAAGTCTCATGGAAGCGACAATATTTCCCGGTCCGCTTCTGTTCCTTAGTTGATTCTTTTGGACGTGGCTTTCTGTACTGAAAAGTATTGCAGGTGGATAGGTAGATGTTCTCGAGTGGCACATTTAGCGGAGTATACTCGCTGTAGCTTGGAATTCTCGACTTCCACTTCCCCGCTTCTCTCTTCTTCCCTTGATTTCTTCCTCCGGACTCCTTAGGCTGCCTAGGCTTGTTTTGGACATTGACTTGGACCTTTCCCGAGCTGTCTCCGGACTGCTTCACAGCAATGTTGCTCTTCATAGACTCTTGGACAGGTCCTGGTGCCTTATCTCGTCGTACCCACCTAGCTTCCTCTCTTCTTATGAACTGGTGTGCCTTTGAGTAGAAACGCTCAAGCGTAGTCGGAGGTTTTCCTGCCAACCAGTCTCCAAACTCAGAATCTGGATCCACACCTCTCATTACCGCCATTAGAATTGCATGATCATTGGGATTACTGACTTCAGTTGCCGCAACATGGAATCTCTGTAAATATTCCTTCAACGACTCCCCAGGATTTTGGATTACACTTGACAGTGACATTATGTCTTTTGGACGTGTAGTGTGTATCCTGAACTGCTCAATAAACTTCCTTGCCAATTCCTCAAAATTTGACACGGACCGCGGAGGAAGTCGGGTGAACCACAGAGTAGCGATCCCAGATAGAGTAATCGGAAAGCATCTACACTTGGTGGCATCATTTGCTCTAGCTGAATCCATCATCCATTCGTATCTCATGACGTGCTGTTTGGGGTCAGCCTTTCCCTCATACGCAGGGATAGTAGGCATACTAAATTTTCTGGGATACGCCGCCTGCAACACAACATCCGTGAATGGAGTATGACTTCTTGACACTCACCGGTCATCATTCGATAAGCCCTGATTTTCTTTCATCAATTGCCTGATCATGGCTGTCAGATCTGGTGTCTGTATGGAAGGCGGGAGGTTAAGGTCTGTTCTACGTGCCTGTCCATGCTGATGCCTCCTCTCCTGGTGATCTGACAGTCGCGCGTCTTGGGGTTCGACATCGTTAGCGTTTTGATGGCCAGGGCCTCCATCCTCCGTTTGCACTCCGGTCTTGAAGTTTCCAGCTCTTGCTTGGTTACGGTCTCCAGCTATTTGAACATCAGCTTCTGCTCGTGCAGCTTCAGTCTTACGTCGTCTGCGCCTGGGAGGTTCATCAGAGGAAGTTGAGCTGTCAGATGAAGAGTAAGGAGTGGGATTGCCCCCAGCATTCTGTTGCTGCTGTTGAGTGAGTTGTGCCATCAGGTTGGCGTTAGCTTGCATCTGCTCTCCTAGTTGTATCCTGCTTTCCCTAAGTTCTCTCATCAAGTCATTGAACTCTACTCTGGTGACAACTGGAGTCTGTTCTTGAGCGGCAATTCCTGCACTCGGAATCGCTGGTTGATTGCTAGGTCCTGCTTGTTGCACGCTAGCAGTCTCGGGGACATCCGCATTATGAGAAGCTGACCTGGTACGTGGTCCTGCCATTGTAGAGTTATTGGTATGAACTCTGAGTAGAATCAACGGATGTCCTATCAGTGAGTCGGATCTTCTTTGGGGGATTTGTTCAACCCAGTAACTTCAAAGTAGATCCTTGAGGTCTGAGAATTCAATTCTCGATGAAAGCACCAAAGTGTTAGCACCAAAATTGGTCACTAACCTCGTAGAGAAAGATTGTGTAGAGATATAAGTGATGAAGATAAATTAAACAGGGAAGACAATGCTAATTTAAACGCAGAAAGTAAGAACACCAAATTTATAGTGGTTCAGCGTAATTGCCTACGTCCACTTTGAGATTAAACTTTATTGATCTTCCTTATTGTTGATTACAAATACAATTCATGAATCAAATGCTTGAATGAAGTTGTTAAGTAGAGAAGATGAGTCTCAAAAATGGCAGAGTCTCCCCGGTGTTCTCTCCCAAAAAAGGATCCTCTTCACTATGACCCTGCCCCTCTATTTATAGGCAAATATGGGTTGGAATTCCCAAGTGGGCTTGTTTGCCGAACACTCTGGCCCGAGTACAGTGGTTGCTGCTTGCCGAACCAGGTATGCCGAACGCTTTGATGCCGAACAGTCCTTTCCGTGCCGAACGGTCCCTTCCATGCCGAACAGTCCTCTCTGTGCTGGATGGTTCGTTCGATTATGTGGGAAGTGCAAGATGGTTGCAGCTGAAGCCGATCGCAACTCTATCTGAAGCTTTTGGTCGAATGATGCATGTCGGCCGAACGATAGTGTCATGTTGAATAGTAATGTACACCGAACGTCTCCTGGATGCCGAGTATGCCCATTGCCGAGTACTCCTGCTGCTGAGTTCTGCTTTATGCCGAACACTCCTGTCGCCGAGTTCTATTGATGCCGAACGCTAGCTGACGCTGAGCATTAGTTGACGCCGAGTGCCAGTTGACGCCGAGTAGTTTTGTATGCCGAGTATTACTGATGCTGAGTATTACGCCGAACGCCGAACACTACTTGACGCCGAGTCTTCTGGATGCCGAGCACTACGGATGCCGAGCACTATGGATGCCGAGTACTACTCCGAGTACTAGTTGCCTGGTCAAATCTCCAGGAAACAATTTCTCATACGAATGAGGTAAAGGTTTGTATATACTAATAGATTGGAAAACGGTTTTATAAACGAGCTTTGTATTAAAAATAGAGTTGAAATCATCTTTGTAAAAGAGTTTGAATATTTACTACTAGTATAGAAACCTTTGTAATTTAAAGTGACAAGTCACAGAAATGATTGTAGAAACAATCAATCATCAAAAATTCACACACGAAGACGTGAATCAAATCCAAAGAAATCGATACAGAATCCATTAAAATGGATATTCTCAAAAATCCCGAAAAAGAAGTCATCAAAGTCAATATAAATGATAACAATAAATCGGATCATCCCGAATCGATTAAAATTGGAATCCCACACAAAATAGGCAAATTGGGCTGAGACAAGCAGATTCAAACGTCTGAAATGAATAATTCAGACGTCTGAACCTGAAGCTCTGGGCAATATTTTGCCTAGGCCGATGATGGCCAAATCATATCAGAAGCGATCAGATGAGTGACGATGGCTAGGGGTTTATGCCAAATGACTACCTAACCTTAAAGACTCACAAAAACACTCCGACCAACATGTCCAAACATCCATATAACGATTTTTCATAGATTTTGACTTCAAACACCAAAAATTGGAATATTCATCAAACCAATTCAAATGAAAAGCAAAAGAACATAAATAAGTGTTAGGAATTCATACCTAACATCAAAGATAGATATAGACTTAGATGTGAGATAAAAATCTCACCTTTAAACCCAAAAACAATGAATGAGAAGCTTAATCACAAAGGAGACATCAACCACACTTCACTTCAACCTAAGAAGCTTGAATCTAAGCTGAAAAGAAGAACATTTCCTAAGTTAGGTTTAGGAAATTTCTGAAATTAAAGAGAGAATGAGTTGGAGAAGATGAAGTGGATGCTTACCAAAGCTTCCCTTAGAGTTTGGAGCTAGAACTTGAGTTTGCAAATGAATATAGGGCTTAGGAGTTTCTAATTCCTTTTCTCTTCCCCCATTTTTCTAAAGCTTGAAGTGTTAGGAAATGAAATGAGTGAATGGAGAGGAGAGGGGGCTGAGTTAGGGTATAGGATGAGTTGGGTGAAACCCAAACCCAAGCCCAAAGCCCTAAGTGAAAAATAGCAAAATTCACTTAACTCCAAACATATCGATGTTTATACCCAAAAAAGTCACAAACACCACTTTGGACTCAATGGAAGTGGTCTCGAGTCCCAATTGTTAGATCTCAATTTTATTCTTCATTTAGACGTCTTAAATTTCCAAATCAGACGTCTGAATCTGGAAAAATAAGAATTTTCCATCTTCATTCAGACGTCTGAAATGCACGATTCAGACGTCTAAATCTGGAAAAATAAAAGTTGTTCCAGAACAATATTTAGACATCTGAATCATTCAATTCAGACGTCTGAAAATGGCAATTTTTGCCTCTTTTCTTTCTGGTTCAATTCGAACCATTTCAGACGTCTGAATGATTAAATTCAGACGTCTGAAACTGTGTTAGACAGTTTTTTTCCAAATAGACACCTCCGAATCATAATCCACATCGACTTTTCACTAATTCGACTGTTCTTTCACGAATAGTGACTATTTCGGACTAAAATCCGACTAACGATGCTATATTTAAATACAATATTCAAATATACAATCGTAAAATATGCGGGTTGTTACATCCACTCCAAAAATTTTCCTTTTATTGATTTATACTGATTTTTACAGTTACAATCCGTGAAAACCAAGAGTAAAAATGGTGGATTATAGCTTAAGTAGAAGATGAAGAGAGGTAGAAAGAAGACCCCTTGCAATGAACCATGCCTGCCATATTTATAGGGGAATGCGTCGAAATATCTCGCTTAAAATCCGAATCTAGAATCTCCAGGCCAAGATGACCCGACCTAAAAAAATTTAGGCCGATCGCTCACCCCTAAGTGAGGTTGGGGTCGACCCCCAAGAGGGGTCCGCGCCTACTCCCCTTCCACGTGTGGTTGGGCCAGCGATCCCTTTAGTGGTTCCTCTTACTCCTCCACTTCATGTTTCCAAAGTCGTTTCCCAAGTTGATGCGTCGTTCATTGAGTTATTGAGCGGTCATCGTTGAGTTGCACTACCAATCCGAACGATCCATATCCATATTAATCCGATTTGATCCCTTACCTAGGGGAAGTGCCAATTCCATACTTTGCTAATTCCAATGTGTCATCTGTTCAAATCCGCTCGACCATCATCTATAGCCTTGTTTATAACTGATCTTCGAGCTGATAATCATCTCTTCGGGCTTTCTGCCTTGATGATCACAAAATGTTCATGCAAAATCAATTCCTTATACATTTCGAAAATAAATCTCTTTTTATCGTACTTGAGTTTTTCGGTGGAAAGAGTGCTAAAAGAAAGTGGAATAGATGCAACTTTAAGAAGGTTCCAACACATTCCGGTGTGGGGATCAGAGCCATACTCGTCCAAATATCTGCGATGAAAGCGTCGGAGCAAACCTCCACAATTGTCACCCAAATACTAGAAATCAACAAATTTACCCCTACAATAAACTTTGTACAGAAACTTTATCAGGGCGTTTATGTCATCAATTTGCATCCAAAAGAGAGTCATCAGTTCATAATTATCCTTTATGAGTATTTCCCGCTGATGAAGGGCTTTCTTCATTCGAGGAGCAATTTCTTTCTTTGAAGAATCTTAACTTCGATGAGCTTTTAGCAAGTTTCTTATATTTTTTGGACAAATCATTATAATCTTTAATTTGCTTTCCAATTCTCTATTTAATCGATCAATTTCTCCTTGTTTCTTTTTAAGTACAGTTTCGTCGTAGTATTTTGATTTTCTTCTTAACTAAAATAATCGATGTGTTAACCAAAATTTATTTCATAACTTAACACATTTGAGTAAATTGACCTATAAATGAGAAAGCGGAACCGATAGTGAGGAGATTGTTCCTTTGTACTTGGGTCTTTAGTCTTGAGAAACGCTGCCTATCTTGGGAAAATCAATTGTTGGAAGATCCAGTAAGTTGGTAGCTTCAACATCTTGGACAGTTGAATTCAAGATGGCTTTATCAGATCCATCCTTGTTACCTGGAACTCTAGAAAATCCTACTCCATTACCTTCATTACCTCCACCATCACCATTATCATCATCATCATGATCATCTCCATCATCCTGACTGTCATCCTCATCATCATTGTCTTCATCTTCATCAAGTTTTGGCTCTTCATCAATAGGAGCATCATCGAATGTTATATTTCTTCCTCGATAGGTAATTATGTCTCAAGGGTCTTCTAATCTTTCCTTAGTCTAAGACTAAATATCCTCTTGCATTTTTCATTCAAGGCGGGAAGAGATGAGAAATCCAAATCTGGGCATTTCCTGATGTTGTTTGCATATGCCACATACAGAGCAACTTCATAACATCTCTCAGTGATCTTAGGAAGAGTGACGTAAAGGAATGAAGCGACCTATTTCTTAGCTTCATTGATGATGTTATTTGAATAACCTAGGAGGCTAGGTTTTCTTTGCAATTGATCCTCTAATGATTTGTTCTTGGCTAGTTTTGAGTTTTTCTTGGCAAGCTGGGAGTTTTCTTTAGTAATTTTCTCCAGATCTTCTTTGAGTCTGTTGAATGACTCAAGATTAGTTTCCAAGTTTTCCATTTTCTCTTAAAAAGTTGCATGGCTTTCCTTTCTTCATCAAGAGAAGAAGCAAGTTTGTTTTTTCTAAGATCGCCTCATCTCTTACCACGACAAAGTCGATCATATCATTTTGGGGTGAAGAAACTTTCCCTTTAAGCTCAACTACTCCATTGGGAGGCCCTTGGGAAGTGCCTCGTAGAAGGAAACCACCTAAAATATGTAATCTGTATAAGTTAAAACTGAATCTATAAAATTAATGCTAACCTAATGAATAGGAAAATGTACCGACATGAGCTATTTGAGAATAAGGAAGAAGTAGTCATCAAAATAAAATGGAGGTTGCGGTGATCCGAAAGAAGAAAGGGAAGGAGATTGAATAACCAACTATGGAAGATTTTCAAAATTTAATCCTGAAGTTTGAGTTTGGACCCTTAAGGAAAAGGGATCATCTAGAGAGAGAATTAGACCGAGTTTAGGAAACATGCAGCCGATTGATGTTAAGGAAGTAGGGAATGTAATATGAAGAAGGGGTTGGTAGTTTGAGCCTCCTTGGGTATCTCAGTTTGAACCTCACCGGGATTTTCTGGAGCTTTGTCCAAATGTGTTGCTGCGGGACTTGGATCACTATTTACATGCCCCATCTCATTTATGATAATGGGAGGTGAAGTCACCCGCAAATTTGAGCCTCTTATCTTGGAGAGGAAAAGGAGCGTCAATAAAAACATCATCACCCATTTCATCTTTATCTAATTCTTCAATATCTTGGGCGAAAGAATCTTTTAAGGAAACATGCTTGGTTGGTTAAGATGAAACCGGAACTTCATCTTTACTTTTTCTTTTTTTGGAAACTTTCTCTTCGACTTTTATTTCCTTCGGAGCGATAACAAGAGAAGATGAACCTAAAATGAAAATGAATCTAGTAAGCTGATAACATTAGAAATTCTATTTTTAGCTATATTAAAACCTACCTGCAGCATCAGCCTGAACTGGAGAGAGTTGAAGGTGAAAGATTCTGACTTTGCCATCACCAATGAGCATCCTCCTCAAGCATTGAGTCTGATCTTTGGGGGCTCTCCAAGTCCTTATGACAATCTAAAATGATGGAATACTTATGGACTTTAGCTAAAGTCTAAGCCAGTTCCTCATGCTTTCTGCTATCTTAGTTAAGGATAGCACGATTTCCTGGTCTTCAAGTTTTAGCTGTTTTGGAGAAGAATCTAGAAAGTAGCATCCATTAGTAAAAGATAATGAGTGAGCATTGTATAAAAAACAACAATAACAACTTCCTGGGAGTAGAGAATGACCCTCTAATATTAGAAAATCATTTGACAAAAAAGTATTGAGTCTCACATTCCCTTGCTTTGTTAACACCTTCTAAGAGCATGTTTTTTGGGTAAGGATGAATGCGGTATAGTTGATAATACGACTGGTCACCAACTTTAGCAGGGATTGCTATAGAATGGAGGATTTCAACTTTGAGGGAAAGGTGCTCTGCTTCCCGAGCCAGAACCTCTAAGCAAGTCAGATATGTGTATGAGTTGGGCAAAAATTGGATGGGAGCAATGTCTAAATGCTCTAGATATATTTAAAGGAAACCTGAAAACGAAAGATAGCCAGTATGCCAAATGTGTACTACGATGAAGGCAAAGTATCGCTCAGGTGGAGTGGTAATACTATCTAAAGGACTTGCAGGGATGGCTTCTATTTCAGTAATACCAAACTATCCAAGAATAGACTCCACTTCTTCCTGAGTCATTAGATACGATGGATTCAAAAGATTGCCTTCTTTCTTGCCAATTGAGGGTGAAGGTTTAAACCCCTCACCGAGCATCATAGTAGTCTTCAGGCTGACTTGTTGACCTTCCATTAACCTACTAGGTGATATTATTCTAAATATGATAAATGATCATGTTCATGTTATAGAAAAATTTAATACGTTGTTGTCTGAATAATCTATTATTATCTGAATGATAAAGTCTGAACTAGCTATGAGGAAAAAATCCTTAGATGGCATATGACAATTATTTTAGTAAATCTAAGTTTTAATATTAATAAGAAGAGCCCATGAGAGAACAATATGAAAGTTGAGTAGGAATGAACATGTAACACTAATAAACTCATTTCAACCACACTGTGTAACCTATGATTTAAAATGCTAAAAGGCTTTGCAACTATAATCAATAATGGAGTAATAAATGTCATCGACATTAATGAGTAATGGCAACGTAGATTATCGACAAGTTAACTGGTTAAATAGATCATAACATGTTAAGAAGGATAGGCCGTAGATAATGGTGTCGAATGAAGCTTAATTCATGACATGAAAAGTACTCATGAAACAATAACAATAAGCAAGAAGCTTGTCCACGTTAAATTAAGGCTTTACGAATCAATGTCAAAAGCAAGCGACGTCTACTATGATTGAATGCCACCACCTTTTACTGGAATACGTTTTCTTTTAAAAATGGAAAGTTATCATATCTTATCTTAATTACTAACACTACAAATATCGTAAGTTATCAAAATAATTGGTTAACAAAGGGTATTATTCATGTCGTGGAACATGCAAGTGCCGCAACATCGACTTTAATTAATAAAGACTATTGATGTCTCATTCTAATAACGGCGACGTTTATACTTCTACGTAGATCATCGACAATAATTAATGAAGACAATAAATAATGAATAAGAATTATGCGAGAAGTAATAGTGGTTAGGTGACATTAATAAATCTATGTCAAGAGTTATAACGACGACAAGTATTACAAAGCATTAATAAACACTGCAGCTATAGTTAAAATTGAAGTAATGAAAATCGTCGATAATCAATGAATGACGATGACGAGAGATAACGTCTATCAATAAATGGCGACAATATGAGTTAATATAAATCAGTGTGTGACGACATCAACTGTAATTAAATAACTCTGCAGCTAATTGGTATACATTATCTTTCGACAATAAAAAGTTATCGCGTCATATCTTGATCAATTGTAGGTTAATGAAGAGTCTTGTCGACGTCGAGAATCATGACAATACTATAACATCGACCTTAACTAAAACAAAAATTGTTGATGTCACATCTAATCGATTTAAGTGTCCTAATGATAGTGACATTTATAATTCTAGATGGATTACTCATAATATGAAAGGTTTGAGTCGAAAACGATGGCTAACGAAATAACAAGGTAATATAATTGTTAGCACCAAAATTGGTCACTAACCTCGTAGAAGAAGATTGTGAAGAGATATAAGTGATGAAATCAAATTAAACAGAGAAGACAGTACTTATCTAAATACAGAAAGTAAGAACACCAAATTTATAGTGGTTCAGCGTAATTGCCTACGTCCACTTTGAAGTTAAACTTTATTGATCTTCTTTATAGTTGATTACAAATACAATTCGTGAATCAAATGCTCGAATGAAGTTGTTTAAGTAGAGAAGATGAGTCTTGAAAATGGCAGAGTCTCCCCGGTGTTTTCTCTCCCCAAAAAAGGATCCATTTCACTATGACCCTGCCCCTCTATTTATAGGAAAAAGTGGGCTGGACTACCCAAGTGGGCTTGTTAGCCGAACGTTCGAGCCCAGGCGCTGCATGCCGAACCAGGTACGCCGAACGCTTCCATGTCGAACGGTCTTTCCCATGCCGAACGGTGCTCCTGATGTATGGGAAGTGTAGGATGGTTGCAGTGAAGCCGAGCGTATCTCTATTCGAAGCTCTTGACCGACCAATGTATGTAGGTCGAATGATATCGTTACCTTGCATAGTTGTGCATATTGAATGCCTTCTGAATGCCGAACGCTCTCGTTGCCGAGTTATCCTATCGCCGAGTACCTCTGGATGCCGAGTACTCCGGATGCCGAGTACTCCGGATGCCGAGTACTCCGGATGCCGAGTACCATGGGATGCCGAACACTAATTGGCGCTGAGCATAGGTTGTTGCCGAGTTCCAGTTGATGTCGAGTGCTCTCGTATGCCGAGCAGTCATGGTGCCGAACACTATCTGACGCTGAGCATAGGTTGTTGCCGAGCACTACGGATGCCGTGCGCTTCGCCGAACACTCATGGTTGCCGAACACTCTTGATGCCGAGCACTGCTTGATGCCGAACACACCTGTACGCCGAGTACATGTTGATGTCAAGCGCTCTTATCGCCGAGCACTAGTGGACGCCGAGTATTACTCGATGCCGAGCAGTACTTCATGCCGAGCTGAGACCAATGCCGAGCACTCAGTTGCCTGGTCAAATCTCCAGGAAACACTTGCCCCCCAAAGTGTATCGCGTGGCCGAACGCGATGCGCTTTGAATCTGGTACAATCTACCTCGGAGGTACCTCCTCAAGAATGTTAGCGAAGGAGGTGCAAGACGAACAAGGTTGGGATGCCGAACGATACGTTCGAAGCCGAGCGTACCTCGTGTGCCGAACGCTCTGGTATTGACCGGTTCTACCGGGTATAGCCTCCTCGTCTTCTAACTCCCTCTATATAACCAGGCGCCCTTCCGCCATTTTCTTTTACGTCTTCTTTATTATCATTCTTAGAGATTTGCAATCCTATCAGATATAAAGCCTATATAATCCATTCTCAACTTCGATCGTCGAATTAGGTATCCTTCTTCTAACAATTGCACTACTTCCACTTTAGGTTCATCTTATGGAAACAGAGTATTTCCTTTAGTTGTAAACGCGTGGCCAGTGGGAGTGGTTCGCTCGTTTGGAATCGCCGAACGGTGCATGGGAGTTGAGCCTAGCTCCTTTGCGCTGATCAAGATTGGAAGAAGAAAAAAGGTAGATGGGATGCTGAACGGTGTAGTCTTCGCCGAGCGATCTGTCCCTGACGTTCGGCGCAGACGGAGATGGTGTAGGGTGAAGTTGACATCGTGGTGGAGAGCCACTTTTAGCCGAACGATAACCCAGACCGAACAGTCGACATGCCGAACATTACTTAAATGCCGACCAATTGACATGCCGAACAATACAATTGCCGAACACTTGACATGCCGAACAATACCATTGCCGAACACTTGACATGCCGAACAATACAATTGCCGAACACTTGACATGCCGAATAATACAATTGCCGAACACTTGACATGCCGAACAATACAATTGCCGAACACTTGACATGCCGAACAATACAATTGCCGAACACTTGACATGCCGAACAATACAATTGCCGAACACTTGACATGCCGAACAATACAATTGCCAAACACTCTTTAAACCGAGCCAAACACAGCCGAACACTATACTTAGGACGAATAATCTTGAATGCCGAACATTATAAATGTCATACTACACTTAGGCCGGTTACTTTAGAAATCATACGTCTTTTGAATCTGGAACTGTAATCACCTCAAGGCGGGCTTTTTGAGACGGTCAGCGATGACGGTCTTCGAAGGCGATGATTCGAAGCTAATTACTATATCTTTTAAAACATTATCATTGTCTGTACACAATTGCTTGCACTAGTTCACACACCACGTGGGGGGGGGGGGAAACTCGTGTTGCTAATTCTAACGTTCAACGTTTTTCAAGTATAGATTTCTCAAGCATTTAGTTATTTATTCGGGATGTCGAGAAAATCTAGCTCCGCCACCATATCCGACAGGCCTGGGCCGTCATCGAGGCAAGGAGCCGCAGATACTTCCAACCCGTCAATCTCTCCCGCTCATAATTTGGCGCCCGATGCTCTGGAGTCAACCATCTTACTGGACAATCCGATCGATTCTCAAGCCTCGAAGATCAACGAGGCCGCTCTGCGACGGATATGTTCCATTCACGGGATTCCCTTTGCTGACGTGTTAGCTCCTTCGAGACATGACCGCCCTCATCTGCCCCCAGTCGGGTACACAGCCTGCAACAAGTTCATGTGTTGGATGGGCAGCGTGCCTCCATTCAATTTATTTCTCCGGGATGTGCTGCAGTATATAGACATAGCTCCGTCGCAGCTGCACCCGAATGGCCATGCGTTTCTATATGGGACTTATTTACTTTTCATGGCCGTCTTCTCCAGACCTCCAACCCCCGGTGATATCCGATACATTTATATGTTCAAGAGACGGAAAGATAGCCCTTCCTTCATGTTCCTCGAGCCATACCACAAGTGCCAGATCTTGACAGGGGCCTGTAGCAAATTCGCCCTGTACAAACAGGAATGGTTCTATGTGCGCTGCCCTTCCGGTTTCGCTAGGAGATGGGTTGAAGGCAGTAAGTCTCTCTGCCGAGTTACTATTCGTATTTAACCCGAGCATGTCTTTCCTAACTTTCCGTTTCATCTTTCCAGGTATCAGCCCACGCCCGGAAGGCCGAGGATATTCTGATGCTGTTGATGCGATTAGAGCTCTTCCGGCCGAGGATCGAGATATCCGAGCTATCATTTCAAATGAATCGCTATCGGGGTTCGGCTTGCTAGCCCCTGGTCGTCGGGTCAGCCTTCTAGAAGGTGTTACGATTCCCAAACCTTCATCTGGTAAAGGGAAAAAACTTGCTGGACCGTCGTCGCGTTGCGCTCCCGACACGCATGAAGAAGGCGAGCGCAAAGAGGATGATGCCCCCGAAACTCAGGGCGAGTACGTGGGTCCCGCTTGGAATCCGGCAATCGAAGTTCAGGATATTGAGACATCATCCTCCCCTTCGAAGGGAAAGAAGAAGTTGAAATACACGGTTCAAAAGGAGAAAGTTGGTGGTACCTCAAAGGTTACGCCTACCCCTCCTGAGAAAGAGGTTTCTTCGCAGCATCTGGAAAGTTCCTTGAGAGGTCTATCGAACCTTTCTATTCCTGAAGACATACTTAATTACGGGTTCGATGACCCTGAAGCTCTCAAATTCTCTTCGCCCGCTAGAGGCAATGTAGGAGTTCAACTCCCGGCTCAAAGAGACAATACTCCGATTAGCAAAGATAAACGAACGGGTCCGTCGGGGGGAACACTTAGGACACACACGCACATGCGCATTCCATAATATATTTCAAGTCTTTTTAATTCGTGAATTCTCCTTAACTCATTGTTATCTCCCTTCTTTGCAGGTGATATGGGCCGCTCACACGGACTTGATCGCCTTCAGGGGTCTTCTATATTCCATCACTCCGGACGGGATTCCGGTTCAGGTAGACGCCGGGACCGAGGAGATTACGAAGATAGGGACAATCGTCCGCGCGAGTCGTCTCACCGCAAGAAAGCACACTCTCAATCTTCCCAGTCTCGCGATCTTCCTCCTCCAACTGAGCCGGATAAAGAGAAGTCTTTGCAGAAGGGTTATCAGTCTGATGCTGCTCGATAACAACATTCCAGTTCATCGAGTACGAGGCAAGTTCGAGAGCATCGTAAAAGAACGGAATTCTCTAAGCCTCCTCCTCCTATTCCTGCCGTGGACCCAACTGTCGCGGAAAAGATGGTCGACCTTAAGGCCAAGTTTCCGAAAATCTGTTTTGACGGCTTGAAATTCCTCCCAGCCATCCATCACATTCCCGGGCACGTGAAGCAAAGTGCCATCGCCTGCAACAATGACGTCTATGTTCAACATGACGCATTCGTGCACTTGGTGGAGAAGATCTCGGAAGTATCTGTCGAGCGTCAACACGAGATTGACCGTCTGAATCTGGAGGCTGACAGCGATAAGAAAATCATCAAACTCCAAGACGAAGAGCTCGCCTCTTATAAGTCAAAGCTAGAAGCCACTGAACAAGGCGCAAAAGATACTGCTGAGGCAGTTACTCGCTTAGAGGTGGCTCACAAAAAGGAGCTTGACGAAGCAGTTCAGCGCAGCGGCGCCCTTGCCCTAGAAAAAGACTCTGTCCAAAAAGAAAGGGACGCGCTCGCTACTCAAGTCAAAGAGCTGAAAGAACAACTCTCCAAGGAGAAAGAAGACAAAATAGCTGCTCAGGAAGAATCACAGCGGTATTGTGATGAGATTGTTGCTACCCGACTTCTGAAGACAAAGCTCGACGGTGAACTTGACGGGGTCGAGAAAATGAAGGATGAGGCCCGTGAGGAGGGCAAAAGAATGGCTGTGGAGGAGCTTGATTCTCGCCTTGAGGCGGCCGCAGAGGCCGGCAGGGAAGAGGTCAAAAGTATGTTTGACCCGTTGATCGCCGAGTACGGAGCCCGCGTCCTTATGCACCGCGACCTAACATTCTTGGGCGACGGCTACCACGAATCCCAGGCTGAGGCATGGGAAACTCTGATAAAGATCAAGAAAGTCGAATCAGGCTCCGAGGAAATCGACGAGGATGCATTGGTGAAGGAGTTCCTGAGGGGGAATGAGCCATCGGATTTATCCGCAGCATTGGCTCTTTATGGCAAAGGCTCTTCCCCTTCGAAAGAGAAGAACGACGAGGCTGGCCCGTCAGAGGCCGACGCTACTACTCCTCACATCGCCGCTCCTTATGCTGCTCAATCGACCGGTCGGTCGATGCTTGATCCATTCGAGCAGCATGCCAGTTATGATCCCGAAGATCCCGGGCTTGGCGTTCATGTGCTGTCACCTATCCTGGAGGGTGAAACCCCGCGCGCCACCGATAGCCAACCGGATCCTGGTAGGAAATTCTTCTTTCTCTAGAAGTCGAGGAGATCCCGTCATTTTTCAGCAATGGTTATTCGTTCTAATGCCCACTTCTTATATTTTCGTGCAGGTCGTTCTGACGCCGAGCTAACTCCGAGGAGCGATGATGCCAAGGAGGAAGCAGGGAAAACAAGCGACGTTGCTCACGCAGGGGTAACTCCCGGTCCAAACGCTCAAGTGATCGGGGCGCTTGATGATGACAAACTTGACACTTCGTCTCCTGCCGAAGGAAGCGACGAAGTTAAAATCACTGGCGCCTCTGAACATACTTCAGAGATGAGCATGAAGGACCGTCTCGCCGATGAGGATAAGAGAAAGGTCAAAGTCAAAGTTGAATCTGAAGTCCTGGAACTCACTGACCCGCGGAACAGACCTTTGAAAATCATTCTCCCGGGCAGGTCCAAACCACTAGATGTTCCGTCTCCTACTCCTGACTCCGCTTCTCTAGCAAGCAAAAAGTCCAAGAAAAAGCGTGAGGGAGAGGAGTCGTCGGAGACACTGAAGGAGGACAAGAAGAAGAAGTCGAAGAAATAATCGATGCACTTGTTCAACAAGTTTCCTGCTTAAGTTTTGTAATTGTTTCTATCTTCCACAACTTGTAGTTTGTATAGGCTCGAATTTTGTAGGAGTGATCTTGTATCCCCATTTTGGACTTATCGAATAAAATTTTAGTTTCTTTTTGTTTGAATGATTCTCTTGTCTTTATTTGGTTTGCTGACACTGTGCTCCGAGGACTTGGAGACTTGAGACTGTTCATACTATAGTCCGTGTTCTGGGGACTTAGAATACTCCACTCCGCACTTTGGGGATTCGGAGATTGGAAATCGTTTATACTCTAGTCCGCGCTCTGGGGACTTAGAGTACTCCGCTCCGCACTCTGGGGATTCGGAGATTGGAAATCGTTTATACTATAGTCCGCGCTCTGGGGACTTAGAGTACTCCGCTCCGCACTCTGGGGATTCGGAGATTTGAAATCGTTTATACTCTAGTCCGCGCTCTGGGGACTTAGAGTACTCCGCTCCGCACTCTGGGGATTCGGAGATTGGAAATCGTTTATAATCTAGCCCGCGCTCTGGGGACTTAGAGTACTCCGCTCCGCACTCTGGGGATTCGGAGATTGGAAATCGTTTATACTCTAGTCCGTGATCTGGGGACTTAGAGTACTCCGCTCCGCACTCTGGGGATTCGGAGATTGGAAATCGTTTATACTCTAATCCGCGCTCTGGGGACTTAGAGTACTCCGCTCCGCACTCTGGGGATTCGAAGATTGGAAATCGTTTATACTCTAGTCCGCGCTCTGGGGACTTAGAGTACTCCGCTCCGCACTTTGGGGATTCGGAGATTGGAAATCGTTTATACTCTAGTCCACGCTCTGGGGACTTAGAGTACTCCGCTCCGCACTCTGGGGATTCAGAGATTGGAAATCGTTTATACTCTAGTCCGCGCTCTGGGGACTTAGAGTACTCCGCTCCGCACTCTAGGGATTCGGAGATTGGAAATCGTTTATACTCTAGTCCGCGCTCTGGGGACTTAGAGTACTCCGCTCCGCACTCTGGGGATTCGGAGATTTGGAATCGTTCGTACGAGTCTGTATGTCGCACAGGATAATGTAATTTATCATCCATTTAAGAGATATAGAAACTTCATGGAAAAAATGGCTTCAAGCCTTTATTAACGAAGATCAACTAAATTGCTTGATTACAACTTTCAAAAGGAAACTAAGTCATTATTGAATGGAAACATGCAGGAAATAAAAGTGCCTACAACAAAAAAGGAAAACATGCTAAATGTAATAGTGCCGCAGATGTTCACTGTTCCATGCTCGGGGGAGTGTCGCGCCATCAATGGTCGCTAGCTTGAATGTTCCTTCTCCAAGCTTCCGTTCAATGGCGTATGGACCTTCCCAGCTGGGATTCATGCGTGATGGTACTGGGAAGACTCGTTTCAGAACGAGATCACCCACATCAAAGATTCTTGGGCGGACTCTGCCATCGTAGTAACGCTTGACTCGATGTCTGTGCGCTGCCGCCTTAACTCAGCTTCTTCACGCTTTTCGTCGATGCAGTCCAGTGATTCCAGCAAGAGGTTTTGGTTCGTCTTGGGGTCATAGTATGTCACTCGGTGCGATGGAACTTCAAGTTCCACGAGTATAACGGCTTCAGAGCCGTATGCCAAAGCGAACGGAGTGTGGCCGGTCGCGGACTTGTGGGTAGTCTATATGCCCATAATGCTGTCGGGAGTTCATCTACCCACTTGCCTCCAACCTTCTCCAGACGCTTCTTTAGTATGGACTTGATTATTTTGTTAACGGCCTCGACTTGTCCGTTAGCTTTTGGGTGTGCAACGGCAGCGAACTTTTTCTCGATGCCGTACTTTAAACAGAACTCTTTGAACTCTCTACTTTCGAATTGCGTTCCGTTGTCTGTAATGATGGTGCGTGGAAGGCCAAAGCGGCATATAATGTTTCGTACAACGAAGTTAATGACCTTCTTAGAGGTGATAGTGGCCAAAGGCTCTGCCTCAGCCCATTTCGTGAAATAGTCGACTGCAACTATTGCGTATTTCGCACCACCTTTGGATAGAGGCAAAGAGCCGATTATGTCGATTCCCCAGATCGCAAATGGCCAAGGACTGATCATTTGTGTGAGTTCCGTTGATGGAGCCCTCGGGATTTTTGCGTATCTTTGACACTTGTCGCATTTTCTTGCGTAGTCCGCGGCATCCCAGTTTACGGTGGGCCAGTAATATCCATAGCGGAGGATCTTCTTTGCTAGCGTTTGCCCCCCAGTATGGTCGCCACATTCCCCTTCATGAACTTCCCTCAAGACTCGCTTTGTTTCATCATGAGCGATGCACCGTAATAATGGGACTGAGAATCCTTTTCGGTACATGGATCCACCCTGCATTATGTACCGCGCAGCCTTTCGAAGGACCTGTCGTCTTTCGCTTCTTTTTTCTGGTAAAGCCCCGGTTGTCAGGTACAGTTTGAATGGGGTCATCCACGAGTCCTTCTCGATCTCTGTTTCCAACACTCGATCGATTTTCATCTCGTCCATGCTCGGGGCATGCAAGACTTCAACGGGATACAATCCCATTTGTTGAGCATCGTCGGTACTTGCGAACTTAGCCAACAAGTCGGCTTCTTTGTTCTGTTCTCGCGGGATATGTGAAATGTCATAACGCTCAAGATTTGATAGTAGTTCTTGGACCTGAACGAGGTACGGAGCAAGCTTTCGTCCTTTTGCTTGGTAGTCTCCTCGTACTTGGTAAACCACCAACTGCGAGTCACAAAAGATTTCGACTGATTCGATCCCGAGTTCTTTGATGAGCTTCAAGCCAGCGATCAGTGCTTCATATTCAGCTTCGTTGTTCGTAGCCGGGAAATCAAGCTTCAGGGCATAACAGATTGATCGGTTTTCCGGGGTTATAAAAACTATGCCCGCGCCGGAGCAACGGTCGTTTGATGCACCGTCAGTGTATAATTTCCATCGGATGGGGGGAATGATGTCGTGATCGTCCGGTTTGATGGGTATGGTAAATTCAGCGATGAAGTCTGCTAACGCTTGCCCTCGGATGGCTCTCCGTGGTAAGTACGCGATATCGAATTGGCTCAACTCGATGTTCCATTTTAGCAATCTTCCAGAAGTTTCCGGTCGTTGAAGTACCTGCCTCAGGGGTTGATCGGTATAGACACCGATTGAATGCGCTTGAAAGTATGGGCGCAGCTTGCGTGATGCAATCACCAAGCAATAAGCCAATTTCTCGATTTTAGGGTAATTCTTCTCTGCCCCCGTTAAACGCTTGCTAACATAATATACCGGCTTCTGGACTCGATCCTCCCCATGAACCAAAGCTGCGCTTATCGCATGAGGGGATATAGCCAAGTAAACGTACAGCATCTCATGGTCAACTGGTTTAGATAGCATTGGTGGGCTCTCCAGATGCCTTACCAGATTCCGGAATGCTTCCTCGCAGCTAGACGTCCATTCAAAATTTCTCTTTCCTTTCTTTATTATGTCAAAGAACGGGATGCACTTGTCAGTTGCCTTGGATATAAATCGACTCAGCGCAGCTACTTTTCCGTTCAAGCTCTGTACCTACTTTATAGTCCTGGGCGCTTGTACATCTCGAATGGCTTGGATCTTTTCTGGGTTGGCTTCGATTCCCCTAGCGTTGACGATGAATCCTAAAAACTTCCCTGATGCAACGCCGAAAGAACACTTCAGCGGGTTGATCTTCATTCCATAAAACCTGAGTATGTTAAACATTTCAGCCAAGTCTTGAATGTGGTCGTTTGACCGTCGTGACTTCACGAGCATGTCATCCACATAGACTTCCATGGTTTTGCCCAGCTGGTCCTTAAACATTCGATTCACTAGACGTTGGTAAGTTGCTCCAGCATTCTTCAATCCAAAGGGCATCACTACATTGCAATACAGCCCGACATTTGTAACGAAGCTGGTGTGTTCTTGGTCCGGAATATGCATTGGGATTTGGTTGTATCCTGAGTACGCATCCATGAATGACAATAATTCGTGTCCTGCTGTGGAATCGACCAACTGATCGATCCTAGGCAACGGGAAACTGTCCTTAGGGCATGCTTTGTTCAAGTCGGAATAATCTACGCAAGTCCTCCATTTCCCATTCGCCTTCTTTACTAGCACGGGGTTGGAGACCCATTCCGGGTAGAGGGCGTCGCGGACGAACCCATTTGCTTTGAGTTTGTCCACCTCCTCTCCAAGAGCGGCGGATCTCTCCGAATCCATTCCTCTCCTTTTTTGCTTGACTGGGACGTATTTTGGGTCTATGTTCAACATATGACTCGTGATGGCGGGAGAAATCCCACACATATCAGAATGCGTCCAGGCAAAAACATCAAGGTTTGCCCGGAGGAAGTCGCTAAGGTCTTCAGTCATTGCGGGGCCTAACTGTGATCCGATCTTCAGTATTCGCGAAGGGTCGTCACGGCTAACTGAAATGTCAATTGTTAATTCAGCCGGTGCCGCCTTCTCTTCCCTGGGTTTCTCATCATCGTCTCTCGGATCTATATCTCCGTAGATCCGAGAACTATGCCCGAGCCAGGGCTCGTGCGCTACTTGTCAATTATCCGTATTGAGGATGCGGACGGGGTTGTCTGCAACCTTTCCCTTCTCCCTCCGGTGGGCCTCTCGGAGCTCGGCCACATAACAGGAACGACCAGCTGCTTGGTCACCGTGAACAATGCCTAATCCTTTGTCAGTCGGAAACTTCAAAGTTAAGCACCACGGGGCTAATGCCGCCCTAAATTCAGCCAGGGCCGGCCGACCCAAGAAAACATTATACGGAGAGTCCACATCCAAAACTACAAAAGGTAGAATTCGTACCCTCCGACGCTCGCCTTGTCCCAGTTCAACTGGTAACTCGACATATCCTACTGCATCAGTCACAGCGCCGTTAAAGCCGTGGATACGAGCTTTGGATGGTTTCAAGTCTTTTGTCTCTAGCTTCATCTGATCGTAGGCCTTCTTGAAGATGATGTTGACTGAACTTCCACAATCAATCAAAATTCTTTTTACATATGCTGGTTCGATCGTTGCAGATATGACCATGGGATCAATGGTCGGTGCCTCTACCTGATCAGCGTCTCTGTTCCTGAACACAATATCATCTGTCATCACGCGCTGCTGCTTAGCAGGGGCCCCGTCCTCTACGTTCGAACAGCACTCAAAATCTGCATGCTTCAAGGAGCTTGCATATCGTTCCATCTCTTGCCAGTTCTTATCAGCGGGATGAGGTCCGCCGATAATTGTATTTATGACCAGTCTTCCAACAGTCCGGGCAGGCTCCTCAAGATGACGTGGAGCTGGTGCACGACCTGGGTTGGACGTTCCATGTCCTCCTTCCTGTGGATCCTTTACAAATTCTTGCAACTTCTTTTGTCTGATCAATTTCTCGATAGCATCATGCAGGTGTCTGCATTCTTCCGTGTTGTGTCCATAAGTTTCATGGAAGCGGCAATATTTCCCAGTCCGCTTCTGTTCTTCAGTTGATTCTTTTGGACGTGGTTTTCTGTACTGAAAAGTATTGCATGTGGATAGGTAAATGTTCTCAAGTGGGGCGTTTAGCAGAGTGTACTCGCTGTAGCTTGGAATTCTCGACTTCCACTTTCCCGCTTCTTTCCTCTTTCCTTGATTTCTTCCTCCGGACTCTTTGGGCTGCACAGGCTTACTCTGGACATTGACTTGGACCTTTCCCGAATTGTCTCCAGATTGCTTCACAGCAATGTTGCTCTTGATTGACTCTTGGGCAGGTCCCGGTGCCTTATCTCGTCGTACCCACCTAGCTTCCTCTCTTCTTATGAACTGGTGTGCCTTGGAGTAGAAACGCTCTAGCGTAGCCGGAGGTTTTCCTGCCAGCCAGTCTCCAAACTCAGAATCCGGATCTACACCTCTCATTACAGCCATTAGAATTGCATGGTCATTGGGATTACTGACTTCAGTTGCCGCAACGTGGAATCTTTGTAAGTACTCCTTCAGCGACTCTCCGGGATTTTGGATTACACTTGACAGAGACATCACGTCCTTCGGGCGTGTAGTGTGTATCCTGAACTGCTCAATAAACTTCTTTGCCAACTCCTCGAAGCTTGATACGGATCGCGGAGGAAGTCGGGTGAACCACATAGTAGCGATCCCAGATAGAGTAATCGGAAAGCACCTACACTTGGTGGCATCATTTGCACTGGCTGAATGCATCATCCATTCATACCTCATTACATGTTGTCTAGGGTCAGTCTTTCCTTCGTATGCAGGAATGGTTGGCATGCTAAACTTCTTGGGGTACGCCGCTTGCAGCACAACATCCGTGAACGGAGTATGACTTCTTGACACTCCCCAGTCGTCATTTGATAAGCCCTGATTTTCTTTCATCAGTTGCCTGATCATGGCTGTCAGATCGGGTGTCTGTATGGAAGCTGGGAGGTTGGAGTCAGTTCTACGCGCCTGTCCATGCTGATGCCTCCTTTCCTGGCGATCTGCCAATCGTGCGTCGTGAGGTTCAACATTGTTATCATTTTGATGATCTGGAGCTCCATCCTCCATCTGTACTCCAGTTCGAAAGCTTCCATTTCTGGCTTGGTCGCGGTCTCCAGCTGTTCGAACAGCAGCATCCGCTCTTGCAGCTTCAATCTTACGGCGTCTACGCCTGGGTGGTTCATCAGAAGAAGTAGAGCTGTCAGAGGAGGAATAAGCAGCTGGATTGCCCCCAGCATTCTGTTGCTGCTGTTGAGTGAGTTGTGCCATCAGGTTGGCATTAGCTTGCATCTGTTCTCCCAGTTGTCTCCTGCTCTCCCTAAGTTCTCTCATCAAGTCATTGAACTCCACTTTGGTGACAACTGGAGTCTGTTCTTGAGCGGCAATCCCTGCACTCGGGATCGCTGGTTGATTGCTAGGTCCTGCTTGTTGTACGCTAGCAGTCTCTCGGGCATCCGCATTAAGAGAAGCTGACCTGGTACGTGGTCTTGCCATTGTAGAGTTATTGGTATGCACTCTGAGTAGAATCAACGGATGTCCTATCAGTAAGTCGGATCTTCTTTGGGGGATTTGTTCAATCCAGTAGCTTCAAAGCAGATCCTTGAGGTCTGAGAATTCGATTCTCGGTGAAAGCACCAAAGTGTTAGCACCAAAATTGGTCACTAACCTCGTAGAGAAAGATTGTGTAGAGATATAAGTGATGAAATCAAATTAAACAGAGAAGACAGTACTTATCTAAATACAGAAAGTAAGAACACCAAATTTATAGTGGTTCAGCGTAATTGCCTACGTCCACTTTGAAGTTAAACTTTATTGATCTTCTTTATAGTTGATTACAAATACAATTCGTGAATCAAATGCTCGAATGAAGTTGTTTAAGTAGAGAAGATGAGTCTTGAAAATGGCAGAGTCTCCCCGGTGTTTTCTCTCCCCAAAAAAGGATCCATTTCACTGTGACCCTGCCCCTCTATTTATAGGCAAAAGTGGGCTGGACTACCCAAGTGGGCTTGTTAGCCGAACGTTCGAGCCCAGGCGCTGCATGCCGAACCAGGTACGCCGAACGCTTCCGTGCCGAACGGTCTTTCCCATGCCGAACGGTGCTCCTGATGTATGGGAAGTGTAGGATGGTTGCAGTGAAGCCGAGCGTATCTCTATTCGAAGCTCTTGACCGACCAATGTATGTAGGTCGAATGATATCGTTACCTTGCGTAGTTGTGCATACTGAATGCCTTCTGAATGCCGAACGCTCTCGTTGCCGAGTTATCCTATCGCCGAGTACCTCTGGATGCCGAGTACTCCGGATGCCGAGTACCATGGGATGCCGAACACTAGTTGGCGCTGAGCATATGTTGTTGCCGAGTTCCAGTTGATGTCGAGTGCTCTCGTATGCCGAGCAGTCATGGTGCCGAACACTATCTGACGCTGAGCATAGGTTGTTGCCGAGCACTACGGATGCCATGTGCTTCGCCGAACACTCATGGATGCCGAACACTCTTGATGCCGAGCACTGCTTGATGCCGAACACACCTGTACGCCGAGTACCTGTTGATGTCAAGCGCTCTTGTCACCGAGCACTAGTGGACGCCGAGTATTGCTCGATGCCGAGCAGTACTTCATGCCGAGCTGAGACCAATGCCGAGCACTCAGTTGCCTGGTCAAATCTCCAGGAAACACTTGCCCCCCAAAGTGTATCGCGTGGCCGAACGCGATGCGCTTTGAATCTGGTACAATCTACCTCGGAGGTACCTCCTCAAGAATGTTAGCGAAGGAGGTGCAAGACGAACAAGGTTGGGATGCCGAACGATACGTTCGAAGCCGAGCGTACCTCGTGTGCCGAACGCTCTGGTATTGACCGGTTCTACCGGGTATAGCCTCCTCGTCTTCTAACTCCCTCTATATAACCAGGCGCCCTTCCGCCATTTTCTTTTACGTCTTCTTTATTATCATTCTTAGAGAATTGCAATCCTATCAGATATAAAGCCTATATAATCCATTCTCAACTTCGATCGTCGAATTAGGTATCCTTCTTCTAACAATTGCACTACTTCCACTTTAGGTTCATCTTATGGAAATAGAGTATTTCCTTTAGTTGTAAACGCGTGGCTAGTGGGAGTGGTTCGCTCATTTGGAATCGCCGAACGGTGCATGGGAGTTGAGCCTAGCTCCTTTGCGCTGATCAAGATTGGAAGAAGAAAAAAGGTAGATGGGATGCTGAATGGTGTAGTCTTCGCCGAGCGATCTGTCCCTAACGTTCGGCGCAGACGGAGATGGTGTAGGGTGAAGTTGACATCGTGGTGGAGAGCCACTTTTAGCCGAACGATAACCCAGACCGAACAGTCGACATGCCGAACATTGTAACGATGTCGTTAATAAAATATCGAGTTTCAGGTCTATCATGTCACTTTTGTTAGTACGTAAACTTAGAACATACCAATTATCCAATTGACATCGATTGATATCAAGGTCTATTTATAAGACGTAGAATATCATACCAATGAATTAACCGCTACAAGGTTAATCAACCTACCTCAAGTTTATCAATTGCATCATGAGTGATGACACCAACACAAGTCTAAATAGTAGCAGGTCTAGGTTTGACGTGCTACCCGTTTCTCCATAAAACAGAAAATGCCCATATCCCCAAATTAATATCACTAAACAACAAATCCAATATTATGGAAGGTTAATAGTAATTCACAAAAAAATTTGAGTTATTAGGACCAGATAATTGAACTCAATTTCTGATTTCAAAAGTAATAAAATCCAAGCAAAATCCTAGTCATGAATTCAGTACAAAATTTGTGAAAACTAATTTACGGGTTAACTAAACGAAAGCTGTACCTGGGTGGAAAATTGCTATAAAAGAGCTTGGGCTAGCGGCTAATTTTGAGAATTTAATTGTTTGTTCAATTTTTCAAAATCGTAGGTAAAGGTGGAAAGGAAAAGAAGCTTACGTATTTATAAGAAGAAGTAAGCAAATGGGTGCCGTTGGATTTGATTTAAATGAACAGATAGATCAGCATAAGATTACCTAAAGGCGGGAAAAAGGATAACGCCGAGAATATTGACTGGAAAAGTCAATGGTTTCTTCACACTAGGGGGACAAATGTTACTACTATCATCATCGCCAAAGATGTTCAAAGAAATAACGTCGAGAATCACCGATGTGAAAGCTATGTGTAACATCCCCTATCTTGAGGCCAAAAGCTAAGCGCTACAAATGCTGCAGTCATCCATAGTATATACTTCTTGTGACCAAATACGGTAATGTTAATGGTATCCATAATATCAGAAGCACATGAATATGAAAGAAAATCACAGATTTCGCAAAAACAAAATTCTGATTACATTTCATAAAACATGTTTCATATCCAGATTACATAACCCCAATCGTTCCCAGGTTCAGATAAAATATAATAATTACATAAATACGCTAAGAGCGACAAATGAAGATGACCCTTGGATGACCAGAGTACTAAATAGTCATAACTGACTTAATACATCACAGCGGAATAAAACAAAATAAAACAGCAACTCCTAAATAGCTATCTGTCAGCCACCAGCTCGTCTACGGAAGCTTTTGTCACCAACCTACTAAAACCTGAAAATCCTCAACCCTCAGTCTACTCAAATCAATTTTGAGCACTCGAGAGTTTAAGGAGAAAAACATAAACTTTGAGTCAAACATAAAGCCTCGTGTGAATAATACTATACATTTCAGTTTTTTGATATTAAGTGAGACCACGCCGCCTAGCGGAACGGGTTTCCCCTCGCTAATATCCTTTTAAAACATATCTTTTGCAAATCATAATCCTGCAACCAAAACTGGTTAAAACCATATAGCAATATCATGTAAACGTACATGTCAGGTAACAAATGAACTACCTGTACGAACACTATAGTTTTGTTTGGCTAACTACTAACCTTTGGCTGACTCGGGGCTACCAGACTATATAAATAAAATAATCTAACACCTATTAGATACTCCTCTTCTGGACGGTCTGTCCCTAACTTAGGGTCACCTGATCCTAATGGTTTTGCGGGCTTACCAATAACCTATCTCTGTACAAATATATATATATATATATATATATATATTCCCTTCAATGTGTTATCGTAATTTAGTCTTACCTGTGACGAAGCCCTATACACTGGAATTTTGGACTAAATTAGCTGGGGCTAATAGCTAATGTATAGGGCGCGACCCTATACCAGTCCCATCTGGTATACTAATATCTGAGTCATTTTACTTAGGGTAATCTTCCCTTAAATTTTCCTTAAAAACCTTTTCATCTCAAATTGATTAAAAGCCTTTAAATCAAACTCAAACAAGGAAAATGTATACTCTATGCTTTACTCAAAATCACCTTGCCATGTTATATATATATATACACACACACACTTTACTTAAATCTTTGTTTATGAAAACATTTAAACCTTTGAAAGTACTGCTTTCGAATCCATTGAAAGTATCCCTTTTCGAAACCATTGAAAGTACCCCTTTTGAAAGTAAATAAACCCCTTTCTTTCACCTAGGCCGAAAGGTCAAAACATTACTTTCGAAACCATTCATATAAACATTTCAAAACCATAAAAAAACCTTTCCTTCGAAATCTATAAAACCTTAGACATCCTATCTTTAAAACACTTAATATTGCCTTTCGAAAACATTTGAAAAATCATTCCTTTAAAACCTTTCGAAACCATTGGGGAACCACCCCTTCGAAACCATTTAAAACATCAAACCTTTCGAAAGCTTTTGGGTTCAATTTATAGCATGTGGAAACACCTTTCGAAACCGTTAAAAACCATCTCTTTCGAAAACTTTGGGTTTTACCTTCAACAGAGCAAAAGGATCATAAAACATTTAAGTCGAAAGCACTCTTCCGAAAGCATTTCCTAAGTAAAGAAGTATTGATGTCGGAACCAACCTTCCGAAAGCATTGGAGAAGCGGCTTGGGTTTTAAAACAAAGCATACCTTCCGAAACATTTTCTTCGAAAGGTGGACAAGCGGCAGCTAGGCGTTTCGACCCCATTCGAAAGCATTTACTTAAAACAAAGGTGCAACCCCATTTGAAACCATTCCTTAAAACAATTTGACCCAGTTGGAAGCCAACCAAGTCAAAAGCGTACTCTTCGAAAGCAAAGTAGGCGCATTTTTCATTTGAAAGCTAAGTATGGTTTTGACCTCCTTCGGAACCCCTGGTTTTGAACCAATACCTTCCGCCTATATCTAATTCACCGTGCAGCATGTCTTTGATGCCATGCGCATTGGTTTCAATGGTGATGAAGGCGGAGCTACTAAGTTGGAACCCCTGGTGCCGAAAGTGGCGAAACATGCCAAAAGCATGTAAAAATTGAGTTTTACTTTAAAAAGAAATTCTTTTCAACTAACCTGCCTTGTTTGTTAAAATATTATTGGTTGCTAATTTTATTTTCTAAATGTGCTGCAAATATTTCAGAAATAAACAATTTAAATAATTTACAAAATACCCCTTCTCCTTTTATAAATATATAAAACATTTAAGTCCCATACCTAATTTTATATATCAATTAAAACACTTAGGAAAATTTACAGAAAATTATTTTTAATATGTTTTCCAACATATAATAATTTCAGACTCAAAACATAAATAATTTAACCGAAAATAATTTTAAACCTAACTAATCATTTTCCTCGCTAGAAAATTAATATAAAATCGACATTAATTTAGAAAATTTTGAAAATTGAAACCTATCTCTAAAATATCATTTCTGATCTAAATCTAAAATCATAAGGCATTTGGATGTCATTAAATACGGTTTTCACATTAAAACATATCACAAAACCTATACGATTAAGCATAAATCATCAACAAGTATATATAAACATTTAATCATTCAAAACATGGCATAACCTTGCAAATAAATGCAGATTAACCTTAAAACCCAAAACACTTAAGAAAAATGAGATGTAGTCATTATTCACCTTATCTTTGAGGTTATGGAGTTTGAGATTTGAATGGATTAAATTGATTAATCTTCTTCCTTTAGCTCTTTCTTCCTCTTGTTCTTGCTAATGGTGGACGGCCTCTATTTGTTTTTAATTTTGCAAATGAACGTGTAGCACATACACGACTAAGTGTTTAGGGTATTAGACAGATCTCTTTCATATTTTACCCCTCTTCTATTTCATTTTAACTCTTCTTTAGTTCATTGGTTACATGGCACAACTACCTCTTTTTAAAATCAAATCTCAATCCCCTAATCATCACATTATTTTATTTAATTTAGCTAATTAAATGTCCTAAATAATGTTACTAAAAATATAGGGTGTTACAGTCTCCCCTCCTTAATGAATTTCGTCCTCGAAATTACGATAAGGTACCCAACAAATCAATTAATCAAAAAGGTAAAACATACAATCAAACAAAGCAGGATAAGCGTCTCTAATCCTGCTCTCAGTCTCCCAAGTACTGTCTCTCTCATCGTCGCTCCATTGGACTTATACTAATCTGACTGTCTTATTCCTTAGCCTCTTCTCATCTCTTATGACTATCCGAACTAGTTTTCTAACTATAGTCAAATTTGGCTCTACTACCAAGTCTTCTAAAACAGTCGATGTTATAGTAGACTCCGGATCTCTAACACACTTCCTTTAATGAGAAACATGAAAAACATCGTGGACTCCTGCCAAACTGTTCGGTAAGTCTACTCTATATGCGAGTTTCCCGATCCTCTCTATAATACGAAATGGTCCAACGAATCTCAGTGCCAACTTCCCTAATTTCCCAAATATAATCACACCCTTCATCAATGATACCTTAATGAAAACATGATCTCCAACTGAGAACTCTAAGTCTTTCCGTCTTCTATCTGCATAACTCTTTTGCCTAGACTGCGCTTCCTTCATCCTATTCCAAATTAGCTCAATCTTCTTTGCAGCCTCTCTAGTCAAATCTAGACCAAGAACCGACCTATCCCCGGTCTCTAACCAATAAACTGGAGATTTGCATGGCCTTCCATACAAAGCTTCAAACGGTACCATCCCTAAACTAGTCTGATAAATGTTGTTATATGAAAACTCGACTAAGTGTAGATGGTCTTCCCATGATCCCCCAAAATCTAACACACAAGCTCGTAACAAATCCTCCAAGACTTTGTTAACTCTTTTCATTTGCTCATCCTGTGGATGGTAAGAGGTGCTCATCTTGAGCTTGGTTCCTAAAATCTCCTATAGAATCTTCCAGAACTCGCTAGTGAACGGGGAATCTCTATCACTAATTATACTACTAGGAATTCCATGAAGTCTAACTATATTCTTCATAAATAACCTAGCCAAAACAGGTGCCATCCTAGTCGACTTAACTGGAATGAAATGGGAACTCTTGGTTAATCTGTCCACTATGACCCATATACTTTCATTTTCTCTATTTGACCTTGGCAACCTGGCTATGAAATCCATAGAAATAGAATCCCACTTCTATACCGAAATATCTAATGGCTGAAGCAACCCACTTGACTTCTGATGTTCGGCTTTCACCTATTGGCAGTTCAAACACGACTTTACCCATAAGCATGTATCCTTCTTCATACCTTCCCAGAGGAAACTCAGCTTCATGTCCTGATACATCTTAGTTCCTCTCGGATGAATGGTGAACTTTGAAAGATGGCATTCCTCCAAAACTTCTTTCCTAATGTCTCCCACATTCAGAACACATAACCTACCTTTCTTTCTCAACCACCCATTCTGGTCAAGACTGAAATCCTTCGTGTTATCGCTCTCCATTCCATCCCTTAACTTCCTAATTCGTTCAAATAATATTTGATCCTCCATCTGTTTAGAAGAAATCTTTTCAATCATAACTAGTCGAACTTCTAAACATGACAACATAGCAGATTTTCTACTAGACCTAGCTTCAGATCTCCACTGCACTCTGCAAGTCGACAATGCTTCCAAATCTTTCCACTCTGCTATCATTGCCAACACTATATTCTGATGGTTTCTGCTAAGTGCATCTGCAACCTTGTTTCCTTTCCTTGCTATGTACTCAATACCGGAATCATAAGCGGCAATATACTCTAACCATCTCTACTGTCTCATGTTCAGCTCCTTCTGGGAGAACAAATACTTTAACGACTTATGATCTGTATATAGCTCAAATCGCTCTCCCAAAAGGTAATGTCTCCACACCTTCAATGCGAAAATCACCGTAGCTAACTCCAAATCATGCGTTGGATATCTAACCTCATGCGGTCTAAGCTGTCGAGAAGAATAGGCAATCACTTTACTTCTCTGCATTAACACAGCTCCTAACCTAGTTCCACATGCATCCGTATAAACTACCAAATGCTGATTCCCGTTCGGAACAACTAATATAGGTGCGTAGGTCAATAAGTGTTTCAAGCTTTGGAATGCTTCCTCACATTTATCAGTCCACACAAACTTCACATCTTTTCGCGTTAGCTTGGTCATCGGTGCTGCTATCCGCGAAAAATTCTTAATGAACCTCCAATAATATCCAGCTAATCAAAGAAACTCTTTATCTCAGTCACTGTCTTGGGTCTTTTCCAATTATTCACTGCTTCAATCTTAGTCGTATCTATAGACAACCCTCTCTCTAAGACTACATGACCAAGAAACTTCACTTCCTTATTTCAGAAATGACATTTTGAAAACTTCGCCTTCAGCTGATTCTACCTTAGCGTCTCAAGCACAACTCTAAGATGAACTTCATGCTCCCTTTCATCCTTAGAGTATATTAAAATATCATCTATGAACACCAATATGAACCTATCTAAGTACTCTCAGAAAACTCGGTTCATCAAGTCCACAAAAAAGTTGGCACATTGGTTAGTCTGAACGTCATCATTAACCATTCGTACGATCCATATCTAGTTCTAAACACCATCAAAGTAATACTATCCTCTGCTACTCTAAGCTAATGGAAACCTGTTGCTAAATCCAATTGAGAAAATACCTTGGCTCCACTCAACTGATCGAACAAATCATCAATTCTAGGTAACGAATATCAATTCTTTATCGTCTTCTCATTCAAGTTATGATAAGCGATGCTTATCTGCAATGATTCGTCCGGCTTCTTAGCAAACACTGCGGCTGCTCCCCAAGGCAAACTACTTGGTTTGATAAAATTCTTGCTTTCCAAATCCACCAATTGCACCATTAGCTCCCTCATCTCTGTAGGTGTCATCCTACTTGGCGGTCTACTCACTGGTTCTGCTCCAGGTACTAAATCTATCTGAAACTCAATGGCTCGTTTCGGTGGGAATCCTACTACAGGCTCAAAAACATCTACGTATTCTCTCACCATGAAAACTCGATTCAACTCACCCTCTAAATTCACAACACCCAACAAAGCATTCACCTCACAACTAGGGTTTTCTACGGTATATACAATCCGATCACTACAGTCTGGGTGTCTATGTGATATTTTCCTATCTTGGAAAAATATCCTAGCATCATACTTACTTAACCAATCCATGCCCAAAATAATTCCAAACCATACAAAGTCAAACACATGCAAACAGAAAACAAAGGTATGACCTAACAAATCAAACTCTAAGTGGTCACACTTCATCCCAAGTATCGCATACCCTCCTTTCGGATTTGCAACCCATAAGGAAGTAACTAAATATGAGGGTTCTAGGTTAAGATTATCTACCAAACAATGAGATATAAAAGAATGCAATGCATCGGTATCAAACAAAACGCTAACAGATATATCATGAATCTAAAGCGTACCTCCTAACACCACCTTCCCTTTCTCCTGCACTATTGGTTCTGATGTAGCAGGTTCCAACGCAAATACTTTTCCCCTTCCGTCTTTAGCAGGCTCTTTGCACTAGTTATTATAATGACCAATCTGATCGCAGTTGAAGCATCTGATATTCTTCTTCCCAATCACTTCCTTCGCCTTTCCAGTACGACATTCATTCGCCAAATGCCCCTTCTGATCGCACTTGAAGCAAACAACCTCCAACTTTCCTTTCTTCATTGCTCCACCTTTAGGAGAACCCTTCTTATGAAAGAACTCCTTTTCTGACTCTGCCCCACCTGGACCTCCTTTGCCTTATTATTCTCCAGAGAAGCAAGTATCTCCTCATGCCTCAATGCCATCTCTACTACAACATCACAAGGATCCCTAATATAAAGTAATGTACCCCTTGCCAACTCAGGCTTCAACCCCATTATGAACTTCTCATTCCTCTTCATCATAGTATCCACAGTGGCATGCCCATACCTTGACAACTCCTCGAACCTTCTAGAATATTCCAACATAGACATCTCCCTTTGTTCCAACTCAGCAAACTTTCAGAGCAAAGCAGACCACGCCATCACAGACATGAACCTCTTCTGGAACCTTCTCCTAATCTCAGCCCATGTCATCGTCTCTTCATTCACTCCAGCCGTCACACTGTTCCACCACAATAAAGCTGCTCCATGAAGCTATCTCAAAGCAAGCCTCCTCTTCTGCTCATCATTGAGCCTTAAGTCTACAAAGATCCTCTCACAATGCATCAACCAGTTCTCCACCTCAATAGCATCTTCAGTTCCAATAAATGGCTTTCCTCCAAGCCTAACATAATCTCTACTCAAGATAGCATAATTGTTGACCACCGAAGCTTCCTGAACTCCTACTCCAGCATTTCCTCCAACCACTCCAGCAGCAATTCCAGCTTGCATCATGTTCACAAAAAACTGATACATAGCTCCCATATCCACTTGTGGAACTCCAGCACTAACATTCCCCGCTAGTGCCTGACCTTGGCTCCTTCTAGTATTCGATCTGGCATTTCCATTTGTGGTGTTGCTTCCTCCAAGATTCACTCTTCCACTTCTAGCGTCCATATCTATATTCAAGCCTTGTGAAATACAAAAGAATAGCCTAAGAGAGATAGGAGAATATAGATATAGCATATACTTATATATAGCAAATACAAGTAAGTAACTATAGCGTGATCCTATACCCCGATCTTATATCTAATTCCTTAGGATTATGTTTTCAAAAATCATTTTTAATTTAAAGTTTTTCATAAACCCATGCTCTGATACCAAGTTGTAACATCCCCTATCTGGAGGCCCGGAGATAAGCGCTACAGATGCTGCAGTCATCCATAGTATTAACTTTCGGTGGCCAAATACGGTAATGTTAATGGTATCCATAATATCAAAAGCACATGAATATGAAACAAAAACATAGATTTCGCATAAACAACATTTCTGATTACATTTCATAAAACATGTTTCATATCCAGATTGCATATTCCCAATCATTTTCCAGATTCATATAAAATATAATTATTACATAAATACACCAAGATCAACATATGAAGATGCCCCATTGGACAACCAGAGTACTAAATAGTCATAACTGACTTAATACAACACAACAGAATAAAACAAAATTAAACAACAACTCCTAAATAGCTATCCGTTGGTCACCTGCTCATTTTCGGAAGCTTTATTCGCCAACCTACTAAAACCCGAAAATCCTCAACCCTCAGTCCACTCAAATCAATTTTGAGCACTCGAGAATTTAAGGAGAAAAACATAAACTTCGAGTCAGATATAAAGCCTGGTGTGAATAATACTATACATCTCGGTTATTTGATATTAAGTGAGACCACGACGCTTAGCGGAACGGGTTTCCCCTCACTAATATCCTTTTAAAACATATCTTTTGCAAATCATAATCCTGCAACCAAAACTTGTTAAAACTATAAAGAAATATCATGTAAACATACATGTCAGGTAACAAATGAACTATATGTCCAAACACTATAGTTTTGTTTGGCTAACTACTAACCTTTGGCGGACTCGGGCCTACCAGACAAAATAAATAAAATAATCTAATACCTGTTAGATACTCCTCTTTTAGATGGTCTGTCCCTAACTTATCTGTTAGATACTCCTTTTCTGAATGCTCTATTCCTAACTTATCTTCTCCCGGCTCACCTGATCCTAACGGTTTTGAGGGCTCACCAATAACCTACCACTATATAAATATATATTCCCTTATGTGCGTAATCATAATTTTAGTCTTACCTGTGACAAAGCCCTACACAATGGAATTTTGGACTAAATTAGCTGGAGCTAATAGTTAATGTATAGGGTGCGACCCTATAACAGTCCCATCTGGTATACAAATATCTGGATCATTTTACTTGGGGTAATCTTCACTTAAATTTTTCTTGAAAACCTTTTCATCTCAAATTGATTTAAAACCTTTATAAAAAACTTAAACAAGGAAAATATATACTCTATGCTTTACTCAAAATCACCTTGCCATGTTATATATATACTTTACTTAAATCTTTGTTGATGAAAACATTTAAACCTTTGAAAGTACCCTTTTCAAATCCATTGGAAGTATCCCTTTCGAAACCATTGAAAGTACCCCTTTCGAAACCAAGTAAACCTCTTTCTTTCACCTAGGCCGAAAGGCCAAACCATTCCTTTCAAAACCATTCATATAAACCTTTCGAAACCATAAAAAAAACCTATCCTTCGAAAGCTATAAAACCTTAGACATCCTATCTTTAAAACACTTAATATTGCCTTTCGAAAACATTGGAAAAACTTTTCCTTTAAAACCTTTCGAAACCATTGGAGAACCACCCTTTCAAAACTATGCGAAACATTAAACCTTTCGAAAGCTTTTGGGTTCAATTTATAACATGTGGAAACACCTTTCGAAACCATTGAAAATCAACTCTTTCGAAACCTTTGGGTTTTACCTTCAACGGAGCAAAAGGGTAATAAAACATTTAAGTCGAAGCACTCTTCCGAAAGCATTTCCTAAGTAAAGAAGTATAGGTGTCGAAACCAACCATTCGAAAGCATTGGAGAAGTGACTTGGGTTTTAAAACAAAGTATACCTACTGAAACCATTTTCTTCGGAAGGTAGAAAAGCGGCAACTAGGGGTTTCGACCCCATTTGAAAGCATTTACTTAAAATAAAGATGCAACCTTATTTGAAACCATTCCTTAAAACAATTTGACCCAGTCGAAAGCCAATCAAGTCGAATGCATACTCTTCGAAAGCAAAGCAGGTGCGTTTTTCATTTGAAAGCTAAGTAAGGTTTCGACCTCCTTCGAAACCCCTGGTTTCGACCCAATACCTTCCATCTATATCCAATTCGCTGTGCACAAAGTCTTTGATGCCATGTCCATTGGTTTCGATGGTGATGGAGGCGGAGCAACTAAGTCGGAACCCCTGGTGCCGAAAGTGGCGCAACTTGCCAAAAGCATGTAAAAACTGATTTTTACTTTAAAAAGAAATTATTTTCAACTAACCTGCCTTGTTTGTTAAAATATTATTGGTGTCTAATTTTATTTTCTGAAAGTGCTGCCAATATTTCAGAAATAAACAATTTAAATAATTTACAAAATACCCCTTCTCCATTTATAAATATATAAAACATTTAAGTCCCGTACCTTAAATAATTTTATATATCTATTAAAACACATAGGAAAATTCTAAAAAATTCCAAAAAAATCATTTTTAATATGTTTTCGAACAATAATTTCAGACCTAAAACATAATAATTTAACCGAAAATAATTTTAAACCCAATTAATCATTTTCCTCACTAGAAAATTAATATAAAATCCACATTAATTCATAAAATTATGAAAATTGAACCCCGTTTCTATAATATCATTTCTGATCTAAATCTAAAATAGCAAGGCATTTGGATGTCATTAAATAGGGTTTTCACATTAAAATATACCATAAAACCTATATAATTAAGCATAAATCATCAACAAGCATATATAAACATTTTATCATTCAAAACATGGCATAATCTTGCAAATAAATTCAGATTAACCTTAAAACTGAAAACATTTAAGAAAAACGAGATGTGGTCATTATTCACCTTAGCTTTGAGGTTATGGAGTTTGCGATTTGAATGGATTAAGTTGATTAATCTTCTTCCTTTAGCTCTTTCTTCCTCTTGTTCTTGCTAATGGTGGCCAGCCTTTACTTGTTTTTAATTTTGCAAATGAACGTGTAGAACATACACGTATTAGGGTTTAGGGTATTAGAATGATCTCTTTCCTATTTTATCCCTCCTCTATTTCATTTTAACTCTTCTTTAGTTCATTGGTTACATGGCATGGCTACCTCTTATTAAAATCAAATCTCAATCCCCTAATCATTACATTATTTTATTTAATTTGGCTAATTAATTTTTCTAATTAATGTTACTAAAAATATGGGGTGTTACACTAAGATAAGTGAAGCCGAAGAATAGCTACATCACGTGAAGTCCATTAGCACCAATAAGGCACGATGCTCTGAAGCATCCATGTCATCATTCATTAGGAAAAACCGGTCTTTTGCTACATCGACTGCCATCCCTACTAAGTAATACTATGCTACCGCATTTCAACAACCATTGGACATTGACGTCGAGACTCATCATTTCCAAAGCAATGTTGAATGGAGTAATACCCTATCAATGTCAATGTTGGCAACGTCGACCATTCTTAATGCTGCTTGTGATCATAGTTATTAAGTACCAATGGTATTTTCCATCTCGCTTCTCATCATAACTACCTTATAAAGGGAAACATAAGTTATGAATGTTGCCGAGGTTCGATACAACTACAGCAAGAACATGCTTTGGAGACACCATACATCTACATGCGCGATGTTGGCGATTGTCATTGTCGATGTCCACAAGTGTAGTAGATGCCGCATTACATTAGCTGCTATGTACTGACGTCGAGGATTATTAACTCACCATTGCACTAAAGCAAATTACTATGTCAAAATGCCATTCTATGCCCACGTCGCTCTTAAATAGTGGGTAATGCCTTCAACCATCAACCAAGAAGATCATAGGGTTTGAAGTCGTCGTCACCAATAACCATTGTCATTGACGAGAATCATCAATTATAATAAGATTCATTGAAGCCGGCTCCAACGAACGTCGTATTTCATCAATATTGCTACGTCATGATTATAATAAGTGTGGATCAACATAATGGAAGCCACCAACGTCGAAGCCAAATTATGCGAACACAAGAATGGTGGCCTTGATGCTCAAGGATGCTACTAATGTTGAAGCCAATGAAGTGTCAATCTTCATGACGACGCTAATAATGTCGAACCTAATGATTTCCTAAGCTTGCCACTTATTAAACCCTATAAATATGGACCTAGGGGCTTCATAGAAGGAGCTGAATTCTCTATTCTCATTTCTTACTTTTAGCTTTGTAAACCCTAAATCAAATTAGGAATTTTTCCTATTGTAACACTTGAACAATTGTACATATAAGGATTCGAAAATTAAACAAGGACATAGCCTTTTGACTCAATTTGAACTATGACTTAAATATTAATTAGACTTTGCACATTGATTTACTTGGACTTGTGACTTGCATAGCTGTTGACCCAAAAAATGGACCAACACCCTGGTTAGAGTTTGAAAGCACCAGCCCTGTTCTGACAGAGCAATATCACAGATCACAGAAATAAGAAAAGAACAGTAAAAGAAAGAAGGCAGAGAAATTTTATAATGGTTCGGCTGTTAGTGAAGCCTACATCCACTTTATAGTTTTACTATAGATTTGTTTGGTTACAAGGCTTTGATTGTTTCCTAGCTAGATTGGATCTCCAGAGTAGGAATCCACTGGAGAATCATAGTGTATTCCTTTGGAGATTGTTGTAAGGGAGGTAAAGAGTGAAGAATAATTCCAACAAACTTTAACTACCAGTCCGGAGAAGACCCTCTTTATGTTGCAGGTAGGATGATATTTATAGAGATCGGAGAGCCTTCAAGCTAGGCCTGTCTTCTTCAGCTTGTAGGTAGGTCACAGGTGACCTAAGGGGGCTCTGACCCGCAAAACGAGCCAAAACCATGGGTTGCTGGCGACCCATCGACTTGGTTCATTTTGTGGACCAAATCTTGCCTTTTCTTGATAGTGTTCCATATCTGGTTCGTTTGATGGTTTGAGTAGAGGCATAAGTCATTGATGAGCTATGCACTTAGGATTTTTCTGGAGTCTGGACTCGGAGATGTTCCCATAGCCTTTTATCATTGATCTTACGTTTTGACAGCAATTCACTAGCTGTTTACGTTCATCTACTGATTGGATTATAGGGATGTTGATCTCTCGACTCCATTAATCTTAGTCGTATCGCTTAGCCCTCGTTAATTCCTTATCTTCGCTTTTCTAGTTAAGTCTTGAACCATCCTGTCCTCGCAAGACTGCTTTATTCTCTATTGGTTTCTCCTAGATTAAAAACCGGGATAACATTTGCCCCCCAGGGTACGTCTTTATTGTAAACAAGGCGTGCTCCGGAAGCAATCGTTTTCAACATCAATTTGTTGATTTCCAAGTGATGGTTCTAGAGCTTACGAATATGTTAGCCCAACATCATTGGCCGTCTTTCTTTGGTTTTGACTATTATTACTTGTCACAATATATTACGTTTTCGCTTGTAGCTTTCCGGCATGCCTTGGAGTGATGAAGAGCTGTAATCGACCGAGTTTGAGATGAATAGATGGAGATTTTTTCCCTCTTTTCCTTCAAATGCATGTATACATTCTTTATCATCATCACTTTCATCTTTTCTTTTTCTTTTTTTTTGATGGGTCACTAGCGACCTACCTGCATGGAAATGTTTTTAAGGATAGGTCGGGTCGCTGGCGACCCATGATGGGTCGGGTCGACCAGATTACTTAGCAAAATATTTCATTTTTTCCTTTTCCTATTTATACTCGAGCCGACCTCGTTCCCTTCATTCGAACCGAGACACTTCATTCCTCAATGCAACCAACTATTCAGCGATTCGACCCGACCAATCCTAGCATCAATTTGACTTGCTTTCCTACTTCGTTCGATCCATTTGCCGCCGATTCATAGCCTTGTTTGAATTCAAACCCTAGATCGCTACTAACTTGCTGCCATCTTTGAGTCTCCACCAATCCACCATATTGCTCGAATCCAATTCCTGGGTCGCTGTTTGATTGTAGTCGATCTATCGTTAGCTTGCCAACGATCGCTTCGTAGCTTGCTGAGTTCGATTTGGGATTTTTCTTGTGCTTTTAAATCAGTTTAAGGTGGGTTTGCCTAGTTGGTTTGTTTATTCTATGTAATAATTTATCGACAAGTATCCATTTGCTATGTTGGTACAATGATTTGATGTATGGCCTTCGTTTACGACGTTGATTACAAGAAGTTCGAGCTGATTGAGGTTTAATGGACGAAGATAGTAAATCGAGTTCGAGTTGTCTCTTGGAACGACATTCGGGCTTTGGCCCATGTCTTGGCGCATTTTGCTATTTTCGTCCATTAGACCAGAATTTACTTGTCTCCAGTTTTGCAGATGATACTTGCATTGCGTATTACCAGTCTATCCCGATTCCTCCAGAGAACTTGGTTATTCCGCATTCGGTGCTCGTGCAATGGGAAGAGTTTTCCATGTCGCTTTAGACAACGGATCCGTTATCGATCATTGGTCGATAACGGGTAAGTGTGCAAGAAGTAGACAAAAATGAACCGACATGGGGAAGTTCTTTTCTTCTTCCACAGCGAGCGAACTATCTACACAGGATAAAGCGTTTGCAATGTACTGAGCACCGAGTTTATCCCATATAGGTAGCACACTACACTTACACACTTGCCCTAGTTCGCACTTGAAATCCGACATGTCGATTACAAGTTAAAGTTTATTCGAAATTCAAGTGTGATTTGGGAAACTTATGAATTTAGGATAGAGTTACCTGACCAATTTTGGACGCAAGTTCTGTTATATAGAATGAAGCAGTCTTCTACACATTGTAAGTCAAGCAAGCGAAGCCCGGCGCTCTTTGAAGCTGAATCATCGTCCGCCTCACATGCCCAGTACGGTCAGTTAGTTCTGGTCGGGCCCATCATGGACCACACGCCTCCCAACTTTCGAGTTTTCTCAATCCACCTGAACGTGCCTCGTTAGTGGTCTTTGCTAAGGTCCTTCATAATATATGTATGCAGCATGGGATTCCCTAGGAAGATGTGCGTCTGGCTACAAACGACAAGTTTGCTCATATGCCTCCCCCAGGGTACACCGCTTGCCATAGATACATATGTTTGAATGGATCCGTGCCTCCCTACAATGATTTCCTACGCGAAACGCTCTCGAACTTGGGAATTTCCCATTCCAGCTTCATCTGAATGGTTATGCCATCCTTACTTGCTCGCACGTCCTTTTCATGCGGATGTTCCACTGCGCTCTGAGTTTTGATGAGTTGCAGTATTTCCTGGCATTCAAGAGGAGAGATGACTGTCCCTCTCTGATCATAATCGAAGCCCACAGGAACCGGAAGATCGTCTTACGGCTACAAAGCAATCCATCACAGTTTAAGACGCATTACTTCTTCGCTAGGTGCCCCAAGGGGTTCAATCGTCGATGGAGGACAGGGGGTAAGCTTCTCTTTTCTACTTTTCCAGCTCCAAAACGTCGTGATGGAGTCTCTAACTAATTATATGTCTCTTGGAGTTATCCCAAAACCGAATAGAGATGTGACACTTAATGAAGTTTGTGAGACTTTAAAAGCCATCGGTCCTAAGGAAAGAAGCGTTAAAGTTCTACTGACCAATGAGAACTTGCGTCGGTACAGACTGTTAGCTCCAGGTAGATCAGTCACTCAGATTGAAGCTCCCTCTCCCAGTGGAGCCAGAGTTCACACAAGATCCTCTTCTTTGTCCCACGGTTCTGAGGAAGGTCAGGAGATAGGTGGCCCGACCAGAGGATCACTTGATGAAGCTTATGAGAAGGAAGAAGCCGCTGTGGCTGGTCTGAGAAGTTCAACTAGAATGCCCCCGATTCCGGAGGAGGCGGAAAAAGATTTTGTATAAAGAGAAGGCAAGATCGTGGTTGATTCGAAAAAGGAAGAAGGAGAGTTTGAAATTAGCAGCGATGAAACCACTGTCAGTGATTACTTCTTGTCAGAATCTGATGGTGACGATTCAGAGTCTTGTGAAGAGACTCCGGGAATGAGTCCCGCTCCCCCGTGTCCATCTCTTGTCAAATAGGCGGTGAAGGAAAAATCCCTGAGACCGAAAGTCATCCAGACTATCCAAGTAAGAATGTCGGAGTGGGGCTTGGAGATTTCAGCCACGTTTTTGTTGATTTCGATGCACTCATGAAAGGAGATTTTAAATTGGACTCGACTCCTCCCTGCTTAAGCGATATCACGCCCTCAGTTAGCTCAGTCCTGCTTATAATGGCTGAAGTCAGACCGCTCCCACCTTCGACAACCGTTTGTTCTGGTTCTTGACGACGCTTTAGGCTATATTGGAAACACAGCACATTGCACTAGGATTGCACTTGTTTCTATTTTTTCATTCCCTCGCATATTTTCCTAACTCATGTTGCCTTTCTGAAATCTTTCATGCATCCTTTATTTTAGGTATGACGAGAGGGCAAGGCTTCTACGATGACTTCGAGGACTATACCAATTCACAACGGTACTCGAAGTGCTCCTTTAGATGCCACCAAGTTCGAAAATGAAAGACGAGTATAGGTGGAGAAAAGAACTTGAGGCTGAGACCCACCGCCAAGAGGAGAGAGATAAAGCTCATTCGCACCTAGGTGGGTATGAGAAGAGACGATCTCATGAGGAAAGAGACGAGCCGTCAAAGAAATCCAAGTTCGACTATCGCTCCCATCCTTCAGAACTAGCTTCGAAACACACTTCCGTGGACCTATAGATTCCTATCTCTTCTGCCCCGATTCTGAATTCAACACATATTCCATCTTCTTCCATTGTTGCCGCTACCCCTGACGCATCTCATCCCACCAGAGGCCGGCCTACACTCTTTCTTCGGGTCCCCCTAAGCTTGAGCTGGCTCTTCCAGGCTGGTTTTCAAGGGGAGTTAAGTTTGACATGGACCTTCATCATGTTCATAGGGATTCCTTCGCGTCGCATCTCCAAGCTATCCAAAATGACACGAAGCAGGTTGAGAAATGGGAGAAGCTTTGCAAACAGCTAGCAGACACAAATATGAATAATTATCAAGAGTTCCTCTCCTTTGAAACTGAGAAAGATGATTTTGAAAGGGCGTTGGCTGATCGGGATGCCAAGATTAAACAGTTAGAGGAGGAGAAGGAAACAGTGCTCCGGGACAGTAAGAGAACTACCAGCCTGATGAAGGAGTTGAAGGAGGCGCATGAGAAGGTTGAGATCGTCTGGAGAGACGAAATTAAAATGACTCATGTGGAGGAGGCAAAATTATAAGAGGAAGTGATTGCTTGCAATGCTACCATCGACGCCCAATAGAAGACAATCGCCAACCATGATCTAATTCTCGAGGGGCACAACAAAACAATCTTCGATTAAGCCGAGACCATCGCAAAGTTGCAGGCTCAAGTTGCACAGCTCAATGCCGATAAAACTGCCACTGAGATTGAGAAGGCTGCGGTGACGGCGGATTATTTGGACCTTCAACACGCTTTTGATCAGAAAATGGAGAAACTAGACGCAATAATTCTTAACTTTTACATGAACTCCCTGTTGCATCATGGGAGCCTTAGCTACCTTGACCCGAAGTACCCGCACACTCTTGCCCTTGTTTGGGAGGAGATCTTGTCCTGCTTTGCTGAGAGCGGTGACGTTTACACGCATCAAGAATTGCGGGATGCTTATCTTAGTGAGGAGTCCAAGAAGGAGCTACTTGAGGGCCAGGAGATCCTTCAGGTTGAACGAGAGAAGGAGGCCGCTGATGCTGCCTTGACGTTTGCTACTGACGTGTTTACCAGGCCTTCTTCCTCCGGTAGGGGTGAACCATCAAAGAAACTCCACAACCAGCTAACGAGCTTGGGGCTCGATGTTGTTCCTTATGTGGTGGAATCCTCTAAAGAAGGTAAAGCCAATGAGTTCGAGGTCGCCATTCGTGATCCTTCCTCTGGTGCAGGTAATGTCCATGCTTCTCCCGACTTCAGGAGCCTTCATCTTACGCCACAGGAGCAAGAGGAGTTTAATGCTTTCCTTTTTTATCCTATAGGTCCATCCACTTTTCCCATTTACGCCCCAGCTACTTCGGCACTTGTGCATGCTGCTATCTTCACATCCTCTGAGATTGTATCCGTTCCTGCTCTAGTTCTCACATCCACATCTAGCTCACAACCAGGGTCAAAGGCCGAGAAGATTGTGGTGCTCTACGCCTTGGACGACCCTTTGGCATCTCTGGAAAGTGATACAACTACTCAGGCCAAGGAGCAGGAGACGCAGACGGAGCAACCGCAAAAGACTCGGCATGATTTTGTTGCCGTCAAGAAGGAAAAGGTGGAGGCAGTCAAAGCTTCGAAGAGCTCCCGAAAGTCACAAAAACGCAAAGGAAAGGGAAGCTCTTCTGAAAAACATTCAGAGGAGGAGGAGGAGATTGCCACCAAAGCGCATGTTGACATTACTGGCAGCGACACCTCTCCCGAAAAGAAGCAGAAGCTGCAAACCAGAGGCGGAAAGGGAAGCGGTGGCAAGAAGCATTGAGTGGCTGTCGTGAGGATGGACTTGATTTTTGCCAACAGCGCGCAAGAAGATTGACTTGTTATTCTTTTTGAGTTATTTTGTTCAAGTGTAGAGTCTGATTTTGTGTCCTGATTGTAGAGTCTGTGTTTTTTCTTTATTGGCCGCTGTTGTGTGGGTACGACCCCCACATTTTGATCCTGTGTACAGAAAGTCACAACCAATGCAATGATATTTTGACTTTATTTTTGTCTATCTATTCGTACATGCTTCGTGTACTTGTGCTCATTTCATTTCATACTTTGCTAGTTCTGTGATTATAACCAAGGTCCTTCATTCGAAGTAATAGAATTTTAATAGAACATAGAGACTGTCAGCACTTAGAGGATTTCTGTTTAGAGATTCACAATATTATAGAAAAACTTCTAAGTTTTAACAATTTTCATTTGTAATTGGTTTTTGTTTAGAAACTTCTAAGTTTTAGAAGTTCACAAAACTAGTAAAAATTTCTAAGTTTTAGAAATTTACTATCACATAAAAATTATAAGTTTTAGAAATTTTTGTTTGGAAGTTGATAAAACTTTGAGATAGGACTTGTGAACTTGTTATTATTTGGAGTGACAGAACCTGTGAGCTTATTGTATCTGTTTGATTCTATCTTAGTACAGGTGTATGCCCCCCAGTTTATAGGGCTGTTCACTTCAACCAACTGATAGCTTGGGCTTTAGATGATCTCTATTGAAAATCTAGCTAAGTCATGACTTGATTTTCAATTCTTCGAAAATTTTGGGACCTTAGCATATACTCTCAATTTCTAGCAGCACTCAAGTAAGTATGCAGTTTATGCGTGAGTATGTATGGTAAATCATTAAGTGCCCTCCTTCTAGCACTAATTATTCCTGATTGTATGCATGAGGGGCCGTTATTTTGAGATTTAGCGCCCCGCTTGTGTAATGTGCGGCTTTGGATGCTTCTCAGCGTTACCTATCCCCGGGCAACGCGAGGGGTTTGTTTTCGACATTCCTCGGCGTCACCTATCTTCGGGCAACGCGAGGAAGTTAGTTTTCGATGCTCCTCGGCGTTGCCTATCTCCGGGAAAATGCAAGAAGTTTGTTTTCGACGTTCCTCGGCGTTGTCTATCTTCGGGCAACACAAGGAAGTAAGTTTTCGATGCTCCTCGGCGTTGCCTATATCCGAGCATCGTGAGAAGTTTGTTTTTGATGTTCCTCGGCGTTGCCTATCTCCGGGTAGGGCAAGTAAGTTAGTTTTCGATGCTCCTCGGCGTTGCCTATCTCTGGGCAGCATGTGGAGTTTGTTTTCAACATTCCTCGGCGTTGCCTATCTCTGGGCAACAGGATGAAGTTAGTTTTCGATGCTCCTTGGCGTTTCCTATCTCCGGATAACGCGAGGAGTTTGTTTTCGACGTTCCTCGGCGTTGCCTATCTCTGGGCAAGGCAAGGAAGTTAGTTTTTGATGCTCCTCGGCGTTGCCTATCTCCGGACAATGCGAGGAGTTTGATTTTGACGTTCCTCGGCTTTGCCTATCTCCGGGAAATGCAAGGAAATTAGTTATCGATGCTCCTCAGCGTTGCCTATCTCTTGGCAACGCGAGGAGTTTGTTTTATTTTTCAAGAGGCAAGGATCGAGTTCCGCTGATCCAACGGTTTGAGTTGATTTGCTTCCGTAGACTCGTTGGGTAATCATTATGAACATAGTTTTGTTGGTTCAAGAAGCAAACTTTATTACGAAAAGCGTGGCAGATTCTTTGCCTATTTACAATGCCACCAGCATTTTCGGGATGGCTTATTTGTTGAAAAATAGAAAATAGGAAATACATAAAATAGTTTTTTAGATGAAATAATGGCGGAGCGATTCGCTATTCCAGGTTCTAGGAACTACAACCCCGTCAACGGTTGTCGGCTTGAAAGTCCCATCGCTGAGCTTTTGGTAAACGACATACGGTCCTTCCCAGTTAGGTCCGAAGGTTCCTGGTATAGGGTAAACTCGCTTGAGTACAAGATCTTCAACCTCGAAGGTCTGACTATGAACTTTGGAGTTGAAGTACCATGCAACCTTTTTTTGGTGGGCGGTTGTTCTCAACTCTGCTTCTTCTCTTTTTTCATCGATCATGTCTAGCAATTCGAGTAGGAGTTGCTCATTTTGCGCTTGATTAAAATTCTACCTTCGGTGCGAGGGGACCTCTAATTCAACAGGAATTATTGCTTCTGAACTGTATGCTAATGAAAACGGAGTGTAGCTAGTTGCCGCTTTATGTGTTGTTCTATATGCCCATAGTGCGAGTGGAAGTTCGTCAACCCAATTTCCTTTCGCCTTTGTTAATCGCTTTTTGATGGTGGATTTGATGATCTTGTTTATTGCTTCCACTTGCCCATTTGCTTGCAGATAAGCCACTGCGGAAAAGCTTTTCTCTATTCGGAAGCGCCTGCAGAAGTCTTTGAATTCAGCACTTTCGAATTAGGTCCGTTGTCAGTGATGATTTTTTGCGGCACATCAAACCTGCAAATGATGTTTTTAGTGACAAAGTTAATAACTTTCTTTGCGGTTATGGTGGCCAACGGTTCTGCTTTGGCCCATTTTGTGAAATAATTTACGGCAACTATAGCATATTTGACTCCTCCTTTAGCTATTGGAAGGACACCAATCAGATCGATCCCTCATATCGCAAATGACCATGGGCTGACCATTTGTGTCAATTCCGTTGAAGGAGTTCTCTTAATTTTGCTGAATCTTTGACAGCGATCGCATCTTCATACGTGATCTGTAGCGTCGTTGTTGGCCAAAAGTATCCATATCGAAGGACTTTCTTTTCTAGCGTATGCCACCCAGTGTGGTCTCCGCATTCGCCTTCATGTACTTCCTTTAGGATTTTACGTGCTTCGTCATCGGTCACACACTTAAGAAGAGGGGTTGAGAATCCCCTTCGATAGAGTATCCCATCCTGTATCATGAACCTAGCGCCTTACGGAGGAGCTTCTTCCATTGATTTCGGTCAGTTGGTAGGGTTTCTGTAGGTAGATAGTCCTTTATCAGTGTCATCCATGTATCTGGCTCGACGGTGGTTTCTAGAATCTAGTCCATGTCCATTTCGTCTATGCTCGGGTTGGTTAGCGTTTCAACTGGAACTAATCCCAATGATTGGGCTTCCCTGGAGCTTGCCAGCTTGGCCAAGTAGTCTGCTTTGGTGTTTTGCTCTCGTGGGATGTGAGTTATGGTGTAATGCTCGAAATCACTTAACAACTCTTGTACTTTGGATAGGTACGGGGCGAGATTTTCTCCACGCGCTTGGTATTCCCCTTTCACTTGACAGACGACCATCTGGGAGTCGCAGTATATGTGAATAGATTTTATCCTGAGTTCCTTCACAACCTTTAGTCCAGCGATCAAAGTTTCATATTCTTCTTCGTTATTTGTGGCTCGGAATTCCAAGCGCAAAGCAAAGCTAATGGCTCGCCCCTTGGGAGTTTCAAGCACTACCCCTGCTCCCGAATAGAGGTTGTTTAATGCACCATCGACGAAGAGCTTCCATTGCGTTCCTGCTTCCGGCTGAATTTCCTCCTCGTCGTCCCTTATAGTAAATTCGGCAATGAAGTGGTCAACGCTGGCCCGTTGATTGCTTTCCTCGGATGGTATGTGATGTCGTATTTGTTACGCTAAAAACTAATCTTCCAGCTAAGATGAAAGGTCCCTAAACATTCAAGGAAAATAAAGGCGCAGTTCAAACCTTTCGAAACTTCCGAAGGGATGCAGCCGTTGAAACTTACTAACACAAAACCTTTTGAAGGGATCGAAAGGTTCCATCTCTAGTATTCGAGGAGTTCAAAGGGGAAGAAGGAGTCAAGGCAAGTGAAAGCAATTACTTAATGACCTTTTCGAAAGCATACCAAGCCATTCGAACAAGTTGAGAAACATACAAGATACCTTTCGGCAATGTTGAACGGTTTATGAAGAAGGCAATGATCATGAGTCAGCAAAGAGCAAAGAAGCAACCTTTCAACAGGGCTGGAAGGTTTACGATAGCATATGTAAGGGGAACTCTTCGACAACGGCGAAAGGTTTATGAAGGCATAAAGGAAAACATACCCTTCAACAATGTCCGAAGGTCCACAAAACCTTTCGACTAGGTCGAAAGGTTAACAGCTGTATATAAAGGGTAACCTTCCAGCTCGGCCGAAGGCATGAGGCCGAAATGAGGGCCGCCTGCATCAATAAATAGAACCAAATGGTCTTGGTTTTGGGGGCAAATTTTTCCCTCACCTCATTCTTGTAATATCAGAAAAAATGTGTTGTAACTCTAATTGGGAATCAATTTGGGGATTTGTAAAAGGGCTGATCTTGAATCAAAAAGGGAAGTCTTATGTTCTGTTAAATTACTTATTGTTTTTCTTAAATCCTCGTTAGATTAACTCGGATTTTCAGGATTAACTTCACCGGAAGGTTCTTGCCGACTAGCTGCCCAGGATTAACCTGAGTGGTAATCTTTCGAAGTCATTGGCTTTATGATCTGAATCCTTTAACTAAGTTGATAGTTCCTCATATTTTAACAACACCAAAACCTTCCGCGATCTCCATCCGAGCAATCTAACCTTCCGATAAAGTTTAAAATCATGAATATAAGACTCAATCCAATGGTGAGCATTCGCATACCTTCTGATAAAGTTGAAACTGACTTCACATAATCGATCAAACCTTTCGGCAAGACCAAGAGCTCCTATACGCCACCCAAGAATTTATTGTCTTACCTACTGCTAAAGATATTAATCATCCAAACCTTTCGAAAACATTAAAGATCAACTTTAAAGGGATAAGTTTGGTGAATAAATGTTCGTACCGTAAAGGAAATCTCCACGAGATACCCTACAAGATCTACCGAGGTAAAAAGTTCTCTACTTAGAAGACAAAACCTATCGACTACGCCGAAATGTCCAAATAAAAAATCAGCAACCATTAAAGATAAGTGCAAAAGCAATTATTAAGACCAAACCTATCTTTTGGGGTGTTGACCATAAATTTGGTTAACATTTTTGGCGCTGGAAAGAGGGCTCTAACCTCTGACTTAGTGGATCACTAACCGAATTTTCTACTTGGACACTCTCTTAGGACTCATCAGCTCCTCTTTTTTTAAAAAAAAAGAAAGGGGGTTTACTTTGGACATAAGACTTACAATCCATTTGAATACAATTAAAGGATAAGGTATAGATTCAACGTTCGAAGAGAGAGAAAGATTTTGCAGAGAAAGACCATTTCAAGGATCAACGGAACCTCTGGGTGTAAGTCCTAGTTATCGAATGAATTATAGCCAACCCTTACTTGAAGAGCAAACCCTTTGGCTCCGAGCTCTACAAGTCATTAAGAAGAAAAGATGGGTTATACCCTATGGCTCATGGAAATGGAATATCAACCCGATCCGGTTAGAATCGACCCCAACCTTTGTTCAAGAAAAGGAAAATTCAAAGAAAAAGGATCTATTTCGACAAATGAGAGAGACCATTCAGTCATATTCCTATGGAACTTCTTTGAAAAGGTGATGATAAAGGATTATGAAAATTTTTCACATAAATGGAATAAGATTGTAAATAAAGTCCACCACTCAAGGAAAGGCCATGGACGCATAGAAAGGTTCACAACCAAGGGACAAAAGGTAGTAAATGAATCGCCAAGTGGGAGTATAAAGATTACCAAGAGATTTCCAACCAAAATCTTAAGAGTGAAAGAAAAATCCTTGGAAGAGGACCAACGAATAATGAGAAGAAAACCTGCCCCTCAAGAAGAAAAACTTGAACCAAACCAAAAGAGAATTAAACGCCAGTTAAAAATGGCTCAAAAATCAAGACTTCTTAAGGAATATGATCATACTACCACGATCAAAGATATCTACATCTAAACCGAAGAGGAACTGGATTAACGGCCTTCTCAGAAAAAGAAGCCAGGATATGAAAAGAAACTTAAAAGATCGCATTACAACTTTTACCTGATAAATGGACATGAAATAAATCAATAGTCATGCACTTCCTAGAACAAGGATAACTTAAGCAGTTTGTAAAGGATTGAACGAACTGTGGAATAAAAACTCTATTTTCAAAATAATAAGAGTGTACATGATCGGGAGAGAAATTCTCCTTACCTAAAACGATAAACTACCAATAATGGTAGGAAGCCCTTGGTCGCACTAAGATGGCCAGGTCAAGGCACCTCCTAAGGGAGGGCGTAAGCCTTTATCCATGCCAAAATCAGAAATGGTCAGGTTAAAGCAGCACAAGCCCTTTTCCACGTCACGTTATGGCTAGGATAAGTCACCTCCTAGAGGGAGGATGGGTAATCCCTTGGTCCCACTATGCTATGTCCTGGCCAAGCTACCGAACAAGCCCTTAACCGCATCATGCTATGGCAGGTTAAGGCACCTCCTGGTGGAAGGTCGGGTAAGTCCTCGGACCCTACTTCAGAATAAGCTTGCCGAGCGCACCGAAAACCCGGATGAAATGTCTAGCGGACTAAGAAGAGTCCACGCCTGAAATGGGCACCGCCGAAAATCGGCAATCGTCAAAAGATTGACAATGTCTAAAAGGACAAATAGTCTAAAATGGGCTCTGCTTAAATATGCACAAAATTGGACTGAAGAGTCCCCACCTAAAATAGGCCAAAACAAATGGACAAACTTGGGCCCGAGAAAGAAAAAGCACGTGAAACACCATCAAGGCCTAAAGATGGCTCATTCGACAAGGAAATTAGAGAAAAGTCATTGACTTCTTCTCGTGAACATTTACCAGATGGGTATCTGGTCTTCTATTACAGAAAACGATATTACAGAAAATGATACTCCAATCTTTTACCTCTTATTGCCAGATTGGTCCTCTAGTCTTCTTTTTCCGGATTGGTTTTCTGATACTTATGGCCCAAAAGGTGGCCTTTTGATCTCCTATTAATACTGGATCAACAGATTGTTCATTACTGAAAACAGTATTCCTGACCTCAAAATCCTCATATTTCAAAGTCTGATACCCGAATCTGGATTTCAGAATTCTTACTTCTAAGCATCATCTATCAAGGGCCCAAATCTGGGTTTCAAATTAATAGCAAACGCTAATTTACTATACCAGAATCTGGGTATCAAAGACTGCTACTTATTCAAACCCTAATCTGTGTACAAGGACTTCAAATTACTATTCATTTCAAATGCTCGAATCTGGGCCGGGAAATATTAAAATGATGAACGAAGAAGTTACTACATCAAAATCTCAAACATTGGCTCCTAAACCAGAAAAATGGAATGGCATGGGAGGGCAAAAGACTCAACAAGAATAAGAGTCGCCAAATAGACAACTCAGAGGTGTATTAAAGGTTACATTACAAAGGATCACACATCAAGTGATATTTACAAAATTATCATAATTTACAAAGTTAGTTGCACACAACATAATCATATATGAGATAAGCTTACATGACCTAAATACCCTGATTATAAATCTTGAAATGTTTTATTAAGGGTCTCCACCACCGAATGATTAGCAACATGATTAATTGCGGCATGAAGAACTTTCTTAAGTTTCCTCTCTTTTTCCTTGATTGTGTTTTCATCATCAATTGCTTCAATGTTAGTCTTTAGAGCATGATTAAAGGCATGTTCATTGCTTTAAGGGTATTGTTTTCCCTTTCCAACTCCGTGACATGTCTGTCAAGCAAATAGATGCCGTATTCCAATTTTTGATTCTTGGCAACGTAATCATTGATGGTCTGGGAATACATGACTTTTTGCTGCTTGTTAAAGTACCGAGAAATTTCAAATATTACTCTCCGACACCAGGTACCTACCACATTGTTGTCCCGGCCTGGGGGAGGACTGACTATGGTTGGAAATTTTTGAGCTGTGAGAGATTTCGATCTAGTAGCCTTCGTAGTTGAAGAGGTTGCTTGTGGGACTGGAAGTTTGATCTTTGAAATTTTATCATCTAAAATGAATTCTAGAGAGGCGCATTATGCCTGACTATCTTTAAATTTTGACTCCAAGTCACTTATTCATTGGATGAGCCTAGACATCTTCTCATCGAAGTCAATTGAAGGATTCGACTTTATTTTTCGTTTGAGCAAAGTAATCATTTCGTCTTTCTTTTTAATTTCGACCTCGAGATGGTCTGCATAATCTTTGCAACTTCCAGCGATGGTTTTCCGGGTAAGGTATCTTTTATACCATTGCACAGATCCGGCGTTTCCACCAAAGCGTTTCAGTAATATTTCATCTTGAACCACAGTTGCTCCACTCTCTTTCCATAGCCTTTCCCTTATGATATCAACGCGGGATATTAAATTTTGAGTAGGTAATGTTGAAGACGATTGAGGTTCCTATTTAAACAAAAGAAATAAAATAAAATCAAAATTGAGAAAAGAGGTAACTTTATTACTATAGTAATGGATTACATCTCATATAGAGGAAAAGTTAAAGGAAACAACAATCAATTCATTCACATTCAAAATTAAGAGATTACATTCCTAACTTTGCCTAGAGTGTTAACCGAAAGTGTAACTGTTGAGTCAAATGGAATAGTGACTCCTTCAGGGGTAACAACCGGAGGACACTTGCTGTAATCCCACTTTCCAGCCGGGTAACTATCACGACCGCAAATTAACTTTGAGTGGAATGTTCTAATTTCCTTCAAGAAAGTTTCTTTCTCTTTGCCAAGGAAGTCAAAGCGAAGACAAGGGAATTCCAAGTACAATTTTTGTAGGTCTCGAAGAAAGCAATATCTCGCTAAATTCAAAGTCTTTAGGAGTGATGCTTTTTTAGAATAGAACCTTCTCAGGTTAACATATTGACTTAGGGTGTCTCTTGGGACAACACAACCTAAATAACTGATGTTCTGAAATGACACAATAAAGAAAAGAAGCTAAACATAGAAAACATTATAAAGACATATGTTCATAAGACAATTACTTGTTACACATTGACAATTATTCATCAGGTTCATACAAATAAGATTTAGAGAAAAACTCAGAAATAAATTTGTCCTTGTAATACTTAAGCTTCTCAGCAGGAAGATCTTGGGGAATTGGTTTGACCCGAGGTAAGTTCCAACATGCCCTAGGATGCGGGTCAGATCCAAATTTGTCTAAATATCATTTGTGAAAATGTCTAAGTAGACCCCCGCTGAATTCACATAAATATGAGAAATTTATGATTGAATGTCTGCAATATACTTTATATAAGAAGTTAACCAAAATGTCTCTTTCCTCGATCACCATCCAGAACAAGGTTATTAACTCTTTATTTTCCTTCAATAGAGTGTCATATTGGAGACGCGCTTTCTTTAATAAAGGAGCTGCTCTCTGTAATTTAAAAGACGCAAGTGTGGAGGTACTCTTGTCAAGACTGTGATATTTCTCAGACAAGGCATTATGCTCCATTATTAACTTGTCTAATTCCCTATATAGCTTGTTAATTTCTGCTTGTTATCTCTCAAGTTTTGTATTATAGGGAAACTTTGGATTCTTCTTTATCTAAAACAAATGATGTATCACTAACTTTCATCTACCAAATGCAAAACATTTAAACAGAGAAGCCCATACCTGAGAAATCGGGATAGAAACTTGAGGAACTTGTTCATTCACTAAAGGACCCTCGGGATGGATAGGAACAACTTCCTCCTCCATAGGAGCATTTGGTCCGGGGGATGATGGAGGTATATCTTTATAGGGTGATAGCTCCTTTTCAGGGGATTCTTTGAAACGCCATCGTCCTTTTGAGCATCAGAGTGGCCTCCCTTGTCTCTGACAAGGCCTTGACCACCGTAAGGATTGTCATTGTTATCATCATCACCAGTATCCCAGCTCGTATGATCATCATCCTCCTTCTCAAAGAAATCTTTATTTTGGTTATCCTCCTCCTCAGAGTCAGACTCAATGTCAAACGATGAGATGTCAAAAGAGAGAGCTTTCTTAAAATCAATTTTCCCCTCTTCACCCTCAGGCTCGGAACCCTGTTTGACTCGCTCGATTTTGTCCATGACTCTTTTGGCTATAGTTGGATGAAGCGAAGGAAATTCAAAGTCAGGACATTTGTCATGATTATCAAAATAAGCAAGCATGAGGGCATCCACATAATAGTTCATCATCATGGGCCCTAGGGTGGAATCAACGAAATCAGAAACATGATTTTGGAAGTTGGAGAGAGTTTGAACAACAAGTTTAAGCGAGGATCTAGACCTTTTGAGTTTATCTTCCAATAATGTATTCATGGTTAAACGAGCCTTCTCGTCCTCTAAGTCTTTTAGAGCAAGCTCCCTTGTAAATTTCTCACCATAGGTATGTCGATGAGCTTGCCTCTCTGCTTCAAGGTCAGCTTCAAACCTTGGATAGAGAAGCTTGAACTCGCTTAGAGGTAAGTTGATGAGCTTGCCTCTCTGCTTCAAGGTCAGCTTCAACCTTGGGAAGAGAAACCTGAACTCGTTCTAGCTCAGAGGAAGAGTCATTTCGAGCGGCTCGGTGAAGATATTTGGCTTCTTTACTCAACATATTCCTCCTAAAGCTTGGAGGATCCAACGAAAAGTTTGGAGACATATTTGTTAAGGGAAACCCAGTTCCTAGAAATTTGCGACAAGAGAAGAAATACTGGTTAACAATTAGAAAGACCCAATGATGATATAATTAATTGGTTAGGAGCTTACTAAGAGTTGTTGCTCCACGAGAGAGCAATGATTTTCCACCAAGTCTGGATTAAAAAGATGGCAGAGGAGAGGAGGTAAAGGATTCTAACTAAAGAATGGACTTAATAAGATTGTCAAAATCAATTGGAAAAGAAGTAGAAGATGATGATTCTGGAAGAGTGTGAGACTTAGAAGGAGTCCCAAAAAGAGCAATCTGCATCTGTGTCAATGTAGCTGGTGAATAGGCGAAATGGGAGCAGGAGAAGGAGGAATTGACTCCACAACATTTTGTAAAGTGTCCACAACTGGAATTTCATAAGCTTTCTCCGAAGATGTGTCCTCTTATCCCTCATCAACATCGATGATCTTTGTTGTTTTGGTTGGAAGGGCCTCCTCAGGAGGCACTGCTTGTCTTCTCCTCAAGGATTTTTTGGAGCTAGCAAAAAGCTCCATAACTTGTGTGACATCCGTGGATGAGGAAGGAGGAGAAATTTACCTTAAAGGAAAGATGGCCTTAGGAAGAGCTATAACGAATTCTAGAAGATACAAATCAAAAAAAGCAAAATGAGAATTCTATAGAAAGAGAACACTAAGTTAATGAGATACCTGAAGCGTCAGAACCAATTGGCGACAAAGAAGTAAAATGATCAGCATTGCCTGGAGAATAGAAGCGACTTCCCCGGGAGGTGTACATGATGGTTGGTGGAGTACCAAGGATCTTTTGACCAGTTGGTAATAAGGAATGCTTCCTTAAATTTGAAAGGGTCAAGAGCATCAACCTGTTCCTGAGATGTTGCGGAGCTGCAGTTAATGAGTTGATAATTTCTTAGTCCGCACTACTGAGTGTTTTAGAGGGCTCACCTGAAAAAATTAAAGTTTGGTTAACAAGAAGCATAGAGGAAAGCAGAGACGGCGTTGAAATGAACTTACGAGGAGAAGCAAAGGCCCCGTAAACATCTGAAAAGCACTTGACAAAAAAGAATTGGTTCTCCCAATCCTTAAACTTGTTAATACTGTCCAATATCAGTTTCTTATATACATTCACCCTATAAATCTACTTGTTGGACTTGCTCGACCTTGCCAATTTGGTCAAGGAAGTTAAAATTTTTAGGGCCAAGCGAAGGAAGCCTGGATTCCAGCGCTAGCATTTCAAGAGATAGAAGATAGTTATACACGTTAGAAGAAAGTTGTATTGGAGCAACTTCCATGTAAGCCAGGAAGGAGCGTAGAAATATAGAAAATGTGATGAAAAGGCCGTGCCATATGTGAATGGCAGTGAATGCAAAGTACCCCATTGGAGGGTTTTCAATAGTATCAGTGGGGTATGGAGGAATGGCTTCAACTCCGGTGATTCCAAACTCTTTCAAAATGGCATCTACTTCGCTTTGAGTTTCAATAAGAGAATGCTTAGCAATAGCTTCAACTTTTGGGGAACTCATTGTTCTACAAGGTGAAAACATTCTAATTAAAAACCCTTAACCAATTACAGATGTAGGTGGCTATCAAGAATATAAAAGTAGATAAATCTACTCAAATAGATTAAGCATGAAAATATACACAAAGCTAGTTTAAGCCTTCGGCAGTATCGAAAGGTTATAGCAGAAGCCTCCGACGAAGTCGAAAGGAATATGACAACGGATTCCGGCAATGTCAAAGGGCTAATAGTGAACTTTCGATAATGACGAAGGGAATAATGACCTCAATTTTATCCATTATGCACTAACAAAATTTAGCAGTAAGAAAAAATGTAACTTTCTTAATGCGTTGACAAGGTCGAAAGGAAAAAATGAGATGTTTGCTTAATTGTTACCTTTCGACAATGCTAAAGGTTTTATGAAAACCTGGGCCAATTGCAAGCACAACCTAAAATTAAATGGCAAGACCTTTCGACGCTAATAAATTTGAAAATCTAAAATTTCCTAAATGAGACAAAATGAGTATCATTAATATTATGGAAAGCTCTAGACAAGGGTGTTAAAATACGACTTTAAGAATTAAAGGATTTCAACCTTGTCCGAGGCATGTGGACGAAGGTTTAAACCCTTTAATCTTGTCGAAAGCTCTTGGTCGGAAGGTTTAACCATAATTTTAACCTTCCGGCCACAGTGGTAAGGTGATGCCAAAATACCTTCCGACGTCATCGAAAGGTGCGGGAGAGGTAAACCTAATTTTTGCCGCATCAAACTCTTTCGAAGGGGTAAGAAAGTCATTTTGCATCCCCCAATTGTGTGCTAGTGGGGCCCAGGTTACCATATCGGCTTTAAGAAAGCCCGTACCCGATAATAAATACGATTTCAAATTTTTCTTGAAAGATAAGAAAAATAAACATATTGGCAAAATTGTTCCCATCTGAAATCAAATTAATTAGATTCCGAAGAATAGCATAATATTGTTAATAGATAAAAATCAGCCTTGAAAAGCCAAAGGTTGAATTTAGATGTTTTAGGTATAAAATTAAACTCTGTAAAAGGGGGTTTTCCCACGGCAAAGACTTCCGATCTAGGATCCAAAACCATAGATAAAGTTTATCCAAAAGCCGATTTAAGGAAAAATGGATTTCCAAAAAAACCCAATTCGAACTAGAAACTAATAAGAGAAGATATAAAGTAAATTCAAAGCATACCTTGTTGCAGTGAGTTGAGATCTAGAAATTTTTTGAGAATTCTTTTACTTATTTGCGGTGATTTTGATTTCAGGTAAGAGTGGAAGAAAGAGAAGGAGCGGGTTATATAAAGAAAAGTCGTCCAAATTCTTGATCGTCAGATTAGATTTGGGTGGACGTTCTAGATCGACGCGGGAAGATTAAGTGGCAGAAAATTTTGAAGCTTTCGGCAAAGATGACTTGGAAAGTCAAGAGCATCCCTTCGAATGAGGGGGGGGGGACAAATGTTACACTAAAAACTAATCTTCTAGCTAAGATGAAAGGTCCCTAAACATTAAAGGAAAATAAAGGCGTAGCTCAAACCTTCCGAAACTTCTGAAAGGATGCAGCCGTTGAAATTTACTAACACAAAACCTTTCGAAGGGATCGAAAGGTTCCATCTCTAGTATCCAAGGAGTTCAAAGGGGAAGAAGGAGTCAAAGCAAGTGAAAGCAATTACTTAATGACATTTTCGAAAGCATACCAAGCCTTTCGAACAAGTAGAGAAATATACAAGACACCTTTCGACAATGTCTAAAGGTTTATGAAGAAGGCAACGATCATGAGTCAGCAAAGTGTAAAGAAGCAACCTTCCGACAAGGCCGGATGGTTTACGATAGCATATGTAAGGGAAACCCTTCGACAACAATGAAAGGTTTATGAAGGCATAAAAGAAAACAGACCCTTCAACGATGTCCGAAGGTCCTCAAAACCTTTCAACCAGGTCGAAAGGTTGGCAGCTGTATATAAAGGGTAACCTTTCAGCTCAGCCAGAGGCATGAGGCCGAAAGGAGGGCCGCCTGCATCTATAAATAGAACCCAAGGGTCCCGATTTTGGGGGTGAATTTTTCCTTCATCTCATTCTTATAATATCAGAAGAAATATGTTGTAACCCTAATTGGGAATCAATTTGGGGATTTGTAAAAGAGATGATCTTGAATAAAAAAGGGGAGTCTTCTGTTCTGTTAAATTACTTATTGTTTTGCTTAAATCCTCGTTAGGTTAACTCGTATTTTCAGGATTAACTTCACCGGAAGGTTCTTTTCGACTAGCTGCCCAGGATTAACCTGAGCGGTAACCTTTCGAAGTCATTGGCTTTATGATCTTAATCCTTCAACTAAGTTGATAGTTTCTCATATTTTAACAACACCAAAACCTTCCGCGATCTCCATTCGATCAATCTAACCTTCCGATAAAGTTTAAGATCAGGAATATAAGACTCAATCCAACGGTGAGCATTCGCATACCTTTCGATAAAGTTGAAACTGACTTCACATAATTGATCAAACCTTTCAGCAAGACCAAGAGCTCCTATACGCCACCTAGAAATTTATTGTCTTACCTACTACTAAAGATATTAATCATCCAAACCTTTCAAAAACATTCAAGATCAACTTTAAAGGGATAAGTTCGGTGAATAATCATTCGTACCATAAAGGAAATCACCACGAGATACCCTACAAGATCTACTGAGGTGAAAAGTCCTCCACTGAGAAGACCAAACCCTTCGACTACGCCGAAAGGTCTAAATCAAAAATCAGCAACCATTAAAGCTAAGCACAAAGGCAATTCTTAAGGATATCTTGCCCTTTATCTAAACTATCTTTCCTATTTCTGTTGAAGTATCTTTTAGGGTGTTGACTAAAAATTTGGTTAACAGTATTGGCTCAACTTTATATACCACTTGAGTAGTCGTCCGGAAGTTTCTGGCCGGTATAAAACTTGCTTCAGGGGCTGGTCAGTCAATACTTTAATCGGATGAGCTAGGAAGTACGGTTGTAATTTCCGAGATGCGATCAAACGATAATACGCAAGCTTTCCAATTTTGAGTAATTCTTCTCAGCTCCGGTGAATCGTTTGATAATGTAGTGCACATGTCGTTGGATTATCGCTTCTTCCCGCACGAGAGCCGCGCTCAATGCATGTGAGGAAACCGCTAAATAAATGAATAGGTCTTCTCCATCCACTGGCTTTGATAAAATGGGGGGAGCTTCCATGTGTCATAGCAGTTCCTCAAAAGTTGTCTGGCAAGCTTCACTCCGTTCGAAGTTTTTCCTTTCTTTCTTTAGTGCGTCGAAGAACGGCATGCACTTGTTTGTAGCTTAGAGATGAACCGACTCAGCGCCGCGACCTTTTCATTCAAGCTTTGAAGTTCTCTCTTATTTTTAGGGGCTTGGACTTCCCATAGTGCAGTTATTTGCTCCTGATTTGCTTCGATGCCCCGAGCACTTACTATAAATCCCGGGAATTTCCCAGAGGCTACTCCGAAGTGACATTTAAGTGGGTTGAGCTTCATTCCGTATTTGTAGAGTATTTCGAACATTTTAGTGGGATTATCTAGATGGTTAGTAGCTACTCGGGATTTGACTAACATATCGTCCACGTAAACCTCCATAGTCTTCCCAATCTAGCGTTTGAACACAGCATTCATTGGCCTTTGGTATGTTGCCTCTACATTTTTTAAGTCAAATGGTATTCCTCTATAGCAGTACAGGCACAAATCGGTGATGAAGCTGCTATTCTCTTGGTCTGGTTCATGCATCAGGATCTAGTTATAGCCCGAGTACACATCCATAAATGACAGTATCTCATGTCCTGTTGTTCCATCCACCAGTTGATATATCCTCGGGAGCGGGAAGCTATCCTTTGGACAGGATATGTTGAGGTCCGAGAAATCAATACAGGTTCGCCATTTTCCATTTGACTTCTTGACTAGGACCAGATTTGATACCCATTCAAGGTAAGTTGCATCTCGGATGAAGCCGTTGGCCATCAGTTTATCTACTTCCTCCCTCATTGCTTTGGATCGCTCGGGGCCCAAGCTGTGCCTTTTCTGCTTTACTAGTGTGAATTTGGGGTCAATATTGAGTGCATGGAAGGCAATTTCAGGTGACACCCACACATATCGGAGTGCGTCCAAGCAAACACATCTAAATTGGGACGGAGGAATTTGGTTAACTCTGATCGCATCTTGTTTCACAGGTGCGACCCAATTTTCAGGACCCATGTTGGGTCATCCATATAGACTGGGACAAACACCATTAACTCTGTCGGTGCTGCCCGATCCTCCCCTGAGCTCTTCTTCCTAGGGTCCAAGGCCTTGTTGAATCAGCTATGGTCCCCAAGCCAAGGGCGGCTCTATAGTTGCAATTCGGAGGGCTCATGGATGTGGAGGGACCTCCCCACATCCTTTCCTTTTTCCTTTTTTCTTGACTCGCGCAACTCTGCGACGTAGCATTCCCGGGCAATGCTTTGGTCTCCTTTCACTATTCTGATTCCGTGCTCGGTAGGGAACTTCATTGTAAGGCACTATTAGGCCAATGCTATTCTGAAATCTGCTAATGCCGGCCGTTCCAATAATGCATTGTATGCTGACATTTTATCTACAATCACAAAAGTTTGAATGAGGGTGACTCGTCGCTCACCCTCTCCAAGCTCCATAGGTAGGTCGATTGTTCCCACCAGTTGTTTGGATTCTCCGGTAAACCCTTGAATCATAGTTCGACACGCGGATACGGTTTTCATGCTAATCTTCATTTGGTCAAAAGTTTGCTTGAAAAGTATGTTAACTGAACTGCCACTATCAATCAGCACTCGTCGGACTACGGCAGGGCCGATTCCAACTGTCACCACCATTGGGTCGAGAGTTGGAGCTTTAACCCCTTCGGTGTCCCAATTACGGAACACTATGTCATCGCTTAGAATCTTCTGCTGCTTGACCAGTGTTTCATCATCTACTGCTAAACACGATTCCTTTGGAGCATGCTTCAAGGAACTCACATATCGCTCCATCTCTCCCCAACTTCTTTGCGCGGGATGTGGTCCTCTAGATATTGTCCCGATAATAAGTCTTTGGTCAGTTCGCTTCGACCCTTCTTCGTTGGGTCCAGCTTGATTTCTTTGCTCTCTAGGAGGTTGATGAGACATAGGTTGGTTAGGTTTTTGTGGCTTCTTCATATATTGTTGAAGTTTATTATCTCGGATTTACCCCTCGTTGAAGTCCTTAAGGTGGCGGCATTCGTTTGTATTGTGCCCATGCGTCTCGTGGAAGCGGCAGAATTTCCCTGAGCACTTTTGCTGTTTCGTTGCCTCCTTTCTAAGAGGTTTCATATACTCTTCAGTTTCTTGTGTTGCGAGATAAATATTCTCCGGAGTGTCATTCAGGGGTAGTCTCCCAGTCTAAATCTTTTGTTGCTGCCACCATTATTTCTCTTGTCAGAATTCTGATTTCTTCTCTTCTGGTTCCCATTCTTCCCCACGACTCCCTGGTAATTTCCAGGATCTTGTGCGCGTTGATTTGCCATCGTGCCATTGTGCTTGGTATTCATCTATTGTACTCCAATAGCCTTTCTTTACAGCTCTCATGCATCTTCCAACCTCAAGTATTGGCTTGCTTTGCGATTGAAGTCTTTCCAGTTGGTAGGTTGTTTCATCTTGATCCATTTCCCGAATTTCGTTTCCAAATGGATAGCTCGCACTAACGCCATAAAAACCATGTCCTCGTTGGGGTTTCTCACTTCTATCACCGCAGTGTTAAACCTGCTCATGATGATCTCAATGACTTATTGCGCCCTTGAACTAGCCCGGATAGGGGCATAACATCTTTTGGTTGCATGGTATGAAGCCTGAATTGGTCAAAGGTAGAGATAGATCTTGGGGGAAGTCTGGTGAACCACATAGACGCGACTCCTTCTAGAAAAATGCGGAAACATCGGCAGTGAACGACTTCTGGAGCATTGGCTCCGTCCATGTACCTATTGTACTTGTATAGGTGGGGTTTTGGGTCCTTTATTCCGTCGTAGGAAGGAATAGTCGGCATAGTAAATTTGTCTAGGTACCTTTCGTGCAAGATCTCGTTGGTAAAGGGGGTCCGACTTGGGGCAGATCCCCACTCATCATCATTTCGGCTTTTACTTTCATCCATCAGCCATTTGATTGTGTCTGCTATGTATGCCTCTGATGTCCGGTAGCCTTGGGGGCGGCAATCAGTCACTGCACCAAGTGTTTAGTTCTGCAAACGGTCTTGGTGCATGGGTTGACGCCTAGGCTCTCCTGTCTCTGGGAGAGCCACTCCCACGGGACCCCATTGGCTTGCAGTTGGCCTAACTAGGGAGGTTTGGATGTTTCTAGCATCATCGAATGCATTAATGTTATCTTCCATCTGATTACCTTTTTCTCCATCTTCTGAATCAGAGAGATTAAAATCTATATCTTCCTGTGGGGTTTTGGCCCCCTGAGTCAAATTCAAGATTGGTTGCCTTGTGTCGGGTGGAGTATTCTCATTCTCCTCCATGTCGCATCCTGTTGTTACCCTTTTTGTGGCCGCTTTTCGTTCCTTCTATGCAGACCAGAGATGGAGGAATTCTCTTGTTCTACAGCAATCACTGGTTTGGACACCGCCCTTGGTGTGCGGTTTGATTGTAGGGTCAACAGAGCATTGAGCTTCTCCATTAGAGCCTTTTGACTATTTTCCATTTTCTGATTGATCTCCTCAACTATCTTATTCAGCTCATCTCTGGTGACAACTTCATGCTGACTGGAGGATGCCGGTGCCTGGTTTCCTAAGTTAGCACCATTTATTTCAGCTTGTTGGAGACTAGCTCCTTCTCCAACTAAAACTGCCCCTATGGATCTTCCAAAAGCAGTTCTTCTTCTCCCATGAGCCACTGGTTCTAAAACAGCAAGTTCTTCAAGCAAAGATTATGAATCTAACTTCTGGACCTATGAGAACCAAAGTAGATAGCTAGATCTAGATCTTGAATTGGAGTTCTCAGTGAAAACACCAAAATGTTAACCAAAAAATGGACCAACACCCTGGTTAGAGTTTGAAAGCACCAGCCCTATTCTGACAGAGCAATATCATAGATCACAGATATAAGAAAAGAATAGTAAAAGAAAGAAGGCATAGAATTTTTATAGTGGTTCGGCTGTTAATGAATCCTACTTCCACTTTATAGTTTTACTATAGACTAATTGCTGTTACAAGAGATGTTTGATTACAAGGCTTTGATTTTTCCTAGCTAGATTGGATCTCCGGAGTAGGAAACCACTGGAGAATCACAGTGTATTCCTTTAGAGATTGTTGTGAGGGAGGTAGAGAGTGAAGAATAATTCCAGTAGAGCTTCAGCAACTAGTCCGGAGAAGATCCTCTCTATGTTGCAGGTAGGACACTATTTATAGAGATCAGAGAGCCTTTGGGCCAGGCCTATCTTCATCAGCTTGCAGGTAGGTCACATGCGACCTAGGGGGCCTCTGGCTCGCAAAACGAGCCAAAACCATAGGTCGCTGGCGACCCATGGCTTATAGGTCACTGGCGACCCATCGACTTGGTTCGTTTTGTGGACCAAATCTAGCCTTTTCTTGATAGTGTTCCATATCTGGTTCGTTTGATGGTTTGAGCAGAGGCATAAGTCGCTGATGAGCTATGCACTTAGGATTTTTCTGGAGTACGGACTTAGAGATATTCCTATAGCCTTTTATCGTTGCTCTTACATTTTGATGGCAATTCACTAGTTATTTACGATCAGCTACTGATTGGATTATATGGATGTTGATCTCTTGACTCCGTGGATCTTAGTCACTTTCTTAGTTGTATCGCTTAGCCCATGTTGATTCCTTGTCTTCGCTTTTCGGGTTAAGTCCAGAACCATCCTGTCCTCACAAGACTGCTCTGTTCTCTATTGGTTTCTGCTGGGTTAAATATCCGGATAACAATAGCATAGTGAATTTCCTTGAGCTTACGATTTGACTATTGCATATTGGCTTGAACGTCAACCTTCATATTGACTTATATTTATCATATTACCTCGAACCCTTAATGATGTCGATGACTAAACTTAGAGCCGATATGGATGTATATTTCGATTTGATGACTTCGATTAGCCTCGACTAGGTTTCCCATTGAAGTTTCTCTATTTTCCACATACTTTTCGAGTTAGCAAATTTATTTGCTAACAACTATTATTTAAAATTTAAAATTCAAATATACATATGACTATAACATCGCCCATCTGGAGGCCTAAAACTAACCGCTAGAGATATCGTAGTCATCAATAGTTATTAATTCTCGGTGATCAAATATGGTAATGGTAGATACATTGATAAACTTAAAACACATGAATAAAAAAAAATTAACTCAATTTAAACAAAATTTTCATTTCATTACAAATAGCTTTTCAGAAGCATTACATAATCTCAATTCGTAAATCACGCTCAGAGAAATATAGTTATTACAAATTACGCCAAGAGAGACATATGAAAATGCCCCCTTGGTTTATCAAGGTCTAAATATAGGCACTAAACAACTTTGCCATCGCATCCAATTACATAGCGGAATCAAACAGAAAGAACTCCTAATAGCTAACTTGCCTCCTGCACGTCTCTGGAAGCTTATTCGTCTAAAGGAAAAACTGAAAACCTTAACTCTCAATCTACTCAAAATCAATTGAGCACCCAAGAGTTTAAAGGGAAACCATAAACTTTGAGTCAGACAAAAAGTCTGGAGTGAATAATAACCTACCATCTTAAACCAAATAGATATCTAGTGAGACCATGCCACGTAGCAGAATGGATTTTCCCCTCACTAGTGTAATCCAATCTATAATAACCATATATTGCGCACCTACATTCATAATGGTTAAGACATAACATAATAAAATGTACCATGATGATATGAAAACATGCAATATACTCTGGAGTTTCCATCCCCATTCACCTGACTATCTTTCTCTTATAGTTTCTAGGGTCACTATTAACCTATTAGTTTTCATGGACTGACTAACAACCTATTCCAAGCTTACGGACTATCTATCCAGTTTTATAGTTTTTATGGGATAAGAACCTATTGGTGTCTATCGATAATTTCATCCAATCATAGTTTTCATGGGGTAACTATGAACCTATTGGATTCTCCAATAACATCTCTCATGTTATAGTTTTCATGGGCTGACTATGAACCTATTGATCTCTATCAACAACCTATTTCAGAAATAGTTTTCATGGGATCACTAAGAACCTATTGGCCCCTGCTAATAACAATTTCCATAACATAGTTTTCATGGGCTTACTAAGAACCTTTTTAACTCCATGGCCTTTTGATTACATTTACTATTGGGTCAACCTAGCGGGTCATCCGACCCTTTAACACACCAACATGCTCATATGGGTTATAAAGTGAATATGATAACACAACATTCATGATAATTAATCAAATGATACACACCATATAAACATCTATAGTTTATTTCCATATATTTATTTTTCTAACAAAAAGTGATCAATACTCTTAACCTACCTATTTACTAAGGAGAGCTTCCTTTCAAAAACATAATATATCCATAATTTATTGCTTAAAATTTTAGACATCCTCTTTCGAAACCATAAAATATGTCTTTCGAACACTTGGAATCATCTCTTTAGAAACACTAAAAAACATGCCTTTCGAAACACTTAAAACTTACCTTTCAAAACACTTAAAACATACCTTTTGAAAGTATTGGGTTCAAGTAAAAAGTTATGGAAGCATAGCTTCGAAACCAATTATTCAAAACCATAGTTTGAAAACAAAACAAACTACAAAGTGTATAAAAGGGACACATTCGAAATTTATCCTTTCGAAAGACCTATGGTGACGGCAACATGCTTCCGCCTGTGCACTTAGGTTTAAATAAGTAGCTTCAACCATATCGAAAGATATGGGAGCGGCACCCACCCTTTCGCATGTATACGTTAAAAGAAAAGGCTTTAATGGTTGCGGAAGGGTATCAATTCGAAACCCTACCCTCCGAACTCATTGATTCGAAGAGTTATAAAAGCAGCTTCTTACTAAGACGAAAGGTTTTAATGTGGCAGCTAGGGTATCGAAGGGGTTCAAAAGCTGCAACCCTTTCAAAGATATTAATTCAAAGGTAGGTTTATAGATTTGAAACCTGGAAATACGACTTTTCCCTTTACGCATGCATTCTTTCGACACCTTTGCTAACTTTCGCATAGGTCCAATACACTTCGTACGACTAGCCTGATACCATGTATATTGGCACCGAATGAATGCAGAAGTGTTAGAGGCGGGTGTGTATGAAGTCAAAAGCTAGTAGGATTAAGTGGCCAAGATGTAATTTCGATAAAAACTGCATTTTTGCTTATTAAAGGAAATACTTTTCACCTACCATCAATATTTGTCTCAATCTTATTGGTTTAGAAAACTTTGTCAATTTCCTTTTTTAGAATTTGGTGCCGAAATCAAATTTGGATTTGAAATAACTTAACACTTAGCCCTTCTCCTTAATAAAACACTTAAAACATTTAAGTCCTCTAACTTAAAATAATCTATTATCCAAGTAATACACTTAGGAAATATCCCTTAAATCACCATAATTCATATTAAATATGTTTTTCTAACATAAATTAATCCAGATCCGAAAATATTATTTAATTGCCTTAAATAATTTTAAATTTGGAATTAACTACTTTCTCTCTTAGAAATTCATGATAAATCCATAATTACTTGGAAAATTATGAAACTTGAAACCCACTTCTAAAATAACATTTTTGACCATATATATAAAACACAACACTTTTGGATGTCATATGGTAAGTTTTCCAATCTAAAACCTATCATAAAATTCATATTAAATTATATAAATCATCAACAAGCATATATACCCATTTACTCTATCAAAACATATCATCATTCATCCAATCCTACAGTTTTAAACCTCAAACCTGAATTAAAACATTCAAGATGACCGATATGAGATGGTTTAGATCATTATTCACCTTGTTTGGATAAGGAGCTTGAGATTTTTTTTTCTTGATTTAATCTTCCTAGCTTGAATCTTTAGCCTCTAAATGATATTTGAGCTCCTCTTCACTTAGGGTTATTGCTGGCCTTGTTTTCCCTTTTGTTTATGTTTTTATTGTAAGAATGTATAATGAGAATGAGAATGTTGTAAGTGGTTTTAGGGGTTATGAGGTTCGGCCATTCTCATATTGCCCTTACCTTATTCACTTAAGATATTAACTTATAAACCATTCTTATAGATTCATTTAGTTAAGGCACGACCTTAATTAGTTTTCAAATCTCAATTCCCTTACCACTCTAACCTCTACATTATTCTATTTAATTTATCTAATTAAATCTCCTAACCAATGTTATTTAAAATTAGAGGTGTTAGAGGCTCCCCTCCTTAAAGAATTTCATCCTCGAAATTCAACAAGGACTAAATACAAATCATAGCAATCATCTGTAACATCTCATACCCTTATAATAGATCTGGACCGAAGACTAATCTGTCTCCAGTTTATAACCAACATGTTGGTGACTTGCATGGCCTTCCATACAAAGCCTCGAAAGGCGCCATTCCTATACTAGTCTGATAACTGTTATTATAGGAAAACTCAACTAAGTGTAGGTGATCTTCCTATGATCCACCAAAATCTAGTACACAAGCTCTTAACAAATCCTCTAGTACCTTGTTGACTCTCTTTGTCTTCTCATCTGTCTGAGGGTGATAAGCAGTACTCATCTTGAGCTTGGTACATAACACATCCTATAGGCTCTTTCATAACTCGCTAGTAAACAAAGTATCTCTTTCACTGACTATACTACTAGGAATCTCATGTAGTCTAACTATGTTCTTCATAAACAATTTAGCCAATACAGGTGCCATCCTGGTTGACTTAACTGGAATGAAATGGGCACTCTTGGTCAACCTGTCCACTATGACCCATATACTTTCATTTCCTCGATTCGACCTTGGCAACCCGTCTATAAAATCCATGGATAACCCATTTCCAAATTGGTATCTCCAAAGGTTGAAGCAAGCCTCTCGGCTTCTGATGTTCGGCCTTCACTTGTTGATAGTTCACACACTATTTTACCTACAAGCCAATATCCTTCTTCATACCTTCCCAGTAGAAACTCTTTTTTATATCTTGATACATCTTGATTCCCTAGGATGAATCGTAAACTTCGATCGATAACATTCTCTAAGAACTTCTCTCCTTAAATCCCCAACATTCGGAACACACAACCGTCCCTTCTTTGTCAACCATCTCCTCTGGTCAAGACTAAAATCCTTCAGGTCATCAATCTTGGTTCCGATTTATAGCCTTCTAATCTTTTCAGATAACACTAGATCATCCTTCTGCTTAGATGCAATCCTTTCGATCAATCTCGGTCGAACTTCCAAGCAGGATAACATGGCAGTGCTCTGACTAGAACTAGTAGTCGATCTTAGCAGCACATTACATGTAGTCAAAGCCTCTAAGTCCTTCCATTCTCTTAACATAGCTAACACCACATTCTGATGTTTTCTGCTAAGAGCATCCACTACCTTATTTCCTTTTCCAAGCGTGTATTTTATACCAAAATCATAAGCTGCTAAAAACTCCAGCAACCTTTGTTGTCTCATATTTAACTCCTTTTGAGAGAATAAGTACCTTAAGGACTTATGATCTGTGTATAACTCAAATCTCTCCCCTAAGAGATAATGTCTCCATACTTTCAATGCAAAGTTTACCGCTGCCAACTCCAAATCATGAGTAGGATATCTCACTTCATGGGGTCTAAGTTGTCATGAAGAGTAGGCAATAACTTTACCTTTCTGCATCAATACAGCCCCTAATCTGGTTCCACATGCATCGGTACACACCAGTAATCCCTGATTCCCATCTGGAACTACTAACACAGGCACATTTGTCAACAAGTGCTTTAACTTAAGGAATGCCTCCTCGCATTTGTCAGACCAAATAAACTTTATGTCCTTCCTGGTTAGCTGAGTCAAAGGTGCTGCTATCCACGAGAAATCCTTAATAAATCTCCAGTAATAGCTAGCGAGTATAAGAAAACTTCTGATCTTGGTTACCATCTCTAGTCTCTTCCAGTTGTTAACAGCTTCGATCTTATCCGGATCAACCGACAAACCTTTCTCTGAAACCACGTGACCCAGAAACTTAACTTCTCTCTTCTAGAAATGACACTTTGAAAACTTTGCATTCAGTTAATGTTGCCTCAGCATCTCAAGCACCACTCTAAGATAAACTTCATGCTCTCTTTCATCCTTAAGTATATAAAGATGTCATCTATGAACACCAATACGAACCTATCCAAGTGCTCTCGGAAAACCTGGTTCATCAAATCCACGAAGAAAGCTGGCGCATTCATTAACCTGAATGGCATCACTAACCACTCGTACGAACCATACCAAGTCTGAAATGCTTTCGCCAGAATATTGTCTTCTACCACTCTTAGTTGATGGAAACCTGTCACCAAATCCAATTGGGAGAATACTCTAGCTCCACTCAAATGATTAAATAAATCATCGATTCTCGGTAGTACCTATTCTTGATCGTCTTCTCGTTCAACTTACGATGATCGATACACATCCTTAACGATCTATCCGGTTTCTTCTCAAACACCACGGTCGCTCTCTAAAGCGAACTGCTTGGTCTAATGAAATTCTTTCCTTCTAAATCCATTAGCTACACCTTCAATTTCTTGATCTCGGTAGGTCTCATCCTACTGGTGGTCTACTTACAGGTTCTGCTTTTGGCACAAGATCTTTCTGAAACTCAATGGCTCGCTTCGGTGGTAGTCTTCTGACTGGCTCAAAAACATTTGCAAACTCTCTTGCTACCAAAACCTAATTCAACTCTTCTTCTACTTCCATTACATTCAGCAAAGCACAAGCACTTGAGTCTGACTTCTCCACCGAGTATATAATTCAGTTATGACTATTGGGGTGTCTTAGCGATATTTCCTAATCTTAGAAAAATATCCTAGCATCATACATATAACCAATCCATACCCAATATGATTAAGTCTACAAAATTGAAAACATACAAACTGCATGCAAACTTATGATCTAATAAATCAAGTTCTAGCTGGTCACATCTCATTCATAGAGTTGAATAACCTCCTATCGAATTGGCAACCCTTAAGGAAGTAATAAGGTATAAGGGTTCTAAACATAACTTATCTACAAAACACCGAGATAAAAGAATGTGATGCACCGGTATCAAATAGTACCCTAACTGGTATACTATGAATCAAAAGCGTACCTTCCATCATTGTCTTTCCTTTCGCAGCAGCGGTTGGTCTAGAAGATGATGGTTCCAAGGCAAAAACATTTCCCTTATCTACTCTTACCGGTTTTGGACACTGATTCTTATAGTGTCCAATCTGGTCATAGTTGAAGCACTTCGCTCCTTTCTTATCTACAACCTTCTTTCCTTTTCCAGTTTGACATTCATGAGAAAAATGTCCTTACTTGTCGCATTGGTAGCAAAATACATCAGCCTTTCCTTTCTTGGCACCTCCTTCTTTCTGAGTTCCTTTATTCTTAAAGAACTTTCTCTTCTTTCCGTAGGGATCTTGAACCTCAACTAGCTTCCTCCTACTAAACGTAGAGAGCATCTCTTCGTCCCTGATGGCCATCTCCACTGGCTTGGGTCCTGGAGGTGTGGCATGGTTGCCCTGGCAATCTCTGGCTTCAGTCCTCGAATAAACTTTTCATTTCTCTTGATGGCAGTGTCAATCATGGCATATCCATATCTGGACAGCTCATCAAATTTCTTAGCATACTTAATACCGACATCTCACCTTGCACTAAGTCCATGAACTTCCTCAGCAATACTGACTTGACAACTTCAGACAAGAACCAATCTTCGAATCTCATTCATAAATCTACCCAAGTTAACTCTTCCTCGAGAACTCCCATGGTAATATCATTCCACTAATAAAGTGCTGCTCCCTGCAACTGTCTAAAGCAAGTCTCCTCTTCTACTCAACATCTAATCTCAAGTCAGCGAAAATTCTTTCACAGTGCAATAACCAGTTTTCTACTTCAACAGCATCCTCCGTTCGCAAAAATGGCTTCCCCAAAGATTGGTGTACTCCCTGCTCAGCTTGGCATAGTTATTGCCAATTGGGGCCACGGGATTAGCTCCTTTAATATTCACGGCATTTCCCCCAATTACTCCTACAGCTGCTCCAGCTTGCATCAGATTGATAAAGAACTAATACATCATCCCCATATCTACTGGCGGGGTTCCAGCACTTACATTGGCATTTGTGTTTGGATTACCATTTTCTTGTCGACTCGGATTCCTCCTAGTATTGGGTCAAGCATTTACATTAGTTGTGGTGCTTCCTTCATCCAGATCCCCTCTTCCATTTCCTAACTCCATATCTTCATTTCTCGTATATATGTATACAAGCCTTAGTAAGATACAGAAGAATAGTCTAAGAGAAAAATGAAATATGTACTTATATATAGATATAACAAATGCAAGTACATTACTATAGTGTTAACCCAAACCCCGGTCTCATTTTCTGATTTATTGGGTTATGTTTTGAAAATCTTTTAGGTTCAAATTTCTTTTAAATTTATACAAACCTATGCTCTGATACCAACTTGTAACATCCCCCACTTGGAGGTTAAAACTAACTACTACAGATGCTGCAGTCATCCATAGTTATTAATTCTTGGTGACCAAATGTGGTTGATATACTAGAAACGCATGAATATGAAAAATTTTAAACTCAATTTAAACAAATTTCTCATTTCAATACAAATAGAATTTCAAATTCATTACATTATCCCAATTCGCAAACCATGTTTAGGGAAATATAGTTATTACAAATTACGTCAAGAGAGACATATGAAGATGCCCCACTGGTTGATTGGAGTATAAATATAGGCACTAAACAATTTTTCCGTTGCATCCAATTACACAGCAAAATCAAACAAAAAGAACCCCGAACAGCTAACTTGACTCTTGTACATCTCTGAAATCTTATTCCTCTAAAGGAGAACATGAAAAACTTAACTCTCAATCTACTCAAAATCAATTGAGCACCCAAGAGTTTAAGGGGAAACTTAAACTTCGAGCCAGACAAAAAGTCTAGTGTGAATAATAACCTACCATCTCAAACCATATAGATATCTAGTGAGACCACGCCGCTTAGCGGAACATTTTTTCCCTCACTAGTATCTTAACCTAATCTGTAATAACTATATATTGTGCAACTATATTCACAATAGTTAAGACATAACCTAAAAAAATGTCTCACGATGATATTTAAACATGCAATATGCTATGGATTTTCCATCCCCATTCACCTGACTATGTCTTAAGTTATAGTTTCTAGGGTCACTATTAACCTATTAATTTTCATAGGCTGACTAATAACATGTTCCAAGCTTACGGACTTTCTATCCGGTTTCATAGTTTTTATGGGATCACTAAGAACCTATTAGTGCCTACCAATAACATCATCCAATCATAGTTTTCATGGGGTTACTATGAACCTATTGGATTCTCCAATAACATCTCTCATGTCATAGTTTTCATGGGCTGACTATGAACCTATTGATCTCTATTAACAACCTATTCCGGACATAGTTTTCATGGGATCACTAAGAACCTATTAGCCCCGCCAATAACAATTTTCATAACATAGTTTTCATGGGCTTACTAAGGACCTTTTTAACTCTAAGGCCTTTTGATTCAGTTTACATTTACTATTAGGCAACCTAATGGGTCATCCTACCCTTTAACACCCTAACATGCTCATAAGATAACACAACATTCATGATAACTGATCAAATGATACACACCATATAAACATCCATAGTTTATTTCCATATATTTATTTTTCTAATGAAAAGTGGTCAAAACTCTTAACCTACCTATTTACTAAGGAGAGATTCCTTTAGAAAACATAAAATATATCCATAATTTATTGCTCAAAATTTTAGACATCCTCTTTCGAAATCATAGAATATATCTTTCGAACACTTGGAAACATCCCATTCGAAACACCTAAAAACATGTCTTTTGAAACACTTAAAACATACCTTTTGAAACACTTAAAAACATACCTTTCGAAAGCATTGGATTCAACTAAAAAGTTATGGAAGCATAGCTTCGAAACACATTAAAAGTGTTTCTTTCAAAACCATAGTTTGAAAACAAAACAAACTACAAATTGTATAAAAGGGGACACATTCGAAAGCTGTCCCTTTGAAAGACCAATGGTGACGACAACATGCTTCTGCATGTGTACTTGGGTTTAAATAAGTGGCTTCAACCATGTCGAAAGGTACGGTAGCAGCACTCACCCTTTTGCATGTATAAGTTAAAAAAAAAGTGGTTTCAACGGTTGCGGAAGGGTATCGATTTAAAACCCTACCCTCTGAACTCATTGATTCAAAGAGTTATAAAAGGGGCCTCTTACTAAGGGAAAGGATTTAATGTGGTAGCTAGGGTTTCGAAGGGTTTCAAAAGCAGCAACCCTTTCAAAGATATTAATTCAAAGGTAGGTTTATAGATTTGAAACCTGTAAATACGACTTTACCCCTTACGCATGCATACTTTCGACACCTTTCCTACCTTTTGCATAAGTCCAATACACTTCCGACCACTAGTTTGATACCATGTATATTGACACCAAATGAATGCGGAAGGGTTAGAGTCGTGTGTGTATGAAGTCGAAAGCCAGCTGGGTTAAGTGGTGAAGATGTAATTTGGGTAAAAACTGCATTTTTTTGCTTATTAAAGAAAATACTTTTCACCTACCATCAATATTTGTCTCAATATTATTGGTTTAGAAAACTTTATTAATTCCCTTTTTCAGAATCTGCTGCCGAAATCAAATTTGGATTTGAATTAACTTAACACTTAAGCCCTTATCCTTAATAAAACACTTAAAACATTTAAGTCCTCTAAATTAAAATAATTTATTATCCATAGTAATACACTTAGGAAAAATCCCCAAAATCACTATAATTCACCATAAATATATTTTCTAACATATATAAATTTCAGATCTGAAAACATTATTTAATTGCCTTAAATAATTTTAAATTCGAAATTAACTAATTTCTCTCTTTGAAATTCATGATAAATCCATAATTACTTGGAAAATTATGAAACTTGAAATCCACTTCTAAAATAACATCTTTGACCATATATCAAAAACGCAACACTTTTGGATGTTATATGATAAGTCTTCCAATCTAAAACCTATCATAAAATTTATACTAAATTATATAAATCATCAACAAGCATATATATTCATTTACTCTATCAAAAAATATAATCATTCATCCAATCTTACGGTTTTAAACCTCAAACCCAAATTAAAACATTCAAGATGACTTATATGAGATGGTTTAAATCATTATTTCACCTTGTTTGGATAAGGAACTTGAGATTTTGTCCATGGTTTAATCTTTCTAGCTTAAATCTTTAGCCTCTAAATGATTTTTGAGCTCCTCTTCACCTAGGGTTATGGCCTGCCTTGTTTTTCCTTTTGTTTATGTTTTTGTTTTTGTAAGAATGTAAAATGAGAATGAGAATGAGAATGTTGTAGGGGTTTTTAGGGGTTTGGCCATTCCCATATTTCCCTTACCTTATTCTCTTAAGTATTTAACTTATAAACCATTCTTTTAGATTCATTTAGTTAAGGCACGACCTTAATTAGTTTTCAAATCTCAATTCCCTTATCGCTCTATCCTCTACATTATTCTATTTAATTTATCTAATTAAATCTCCTGACCAATGTTATTTAAAATTAGGGGTGTTGCAATTAGACTAAATAATAAATCATTAAATATATATTGATTTGTAAAACAAAATCAACTGTACCAAAATTTAACGTGATGTTGGTTTATAATGAAGAAGAGGCATATCAAAATATACATACACAATTCAATTAACTGAATATTATATCTATAAATATAACCAAATTCAATTTAAAAAGTGTGAATTCTATTATATCAAATCAAATCTACGTTAACAATTGTTTTAGATCCAATGAACAATTGCAATACACAAGGCAAAACAAACACAAAAATGATTTTATAATTAACTCATAACACACAAGTGATTTTGGTTAAATTCAATAAGTAACAATTCAATATACATATATATGAAATTGATCAAGATTAAACAACATAAATGAGTAGGATAAAAGGTAATTGTACTTGAAGAAGTCTTGCCCTTTGTAACACCTTGATTTGATATTCTTTTCTCTCAGATCTCTAAGTAGATCCACACCCAGCTTTGTAAGAGAAGGATGAACCACTTAGATTTTATATTATTTGATGTTTTTATTTGATTTGGAATTAATTTTTTTCTAGAAAAATGAAAATTAGTTTTAGCCATAGCATAAGAAAGGAAGAGATAAAATTGAACGAGTGAAAGAATCAATGAAAATAAAATTAGTGGATCTATTTTAATTGAAAGAATGAAACGTTCCCTTTAATTTTCTCTTACTGAACCCCTCTATCTTCTCATGATATTGTCCATAGATGTCATCATATGACACAAAATTTCCATAAATCCCTTTAAGTGATTATCTTTTATTTATACCAGCTTAAAGTTACATCAATATCGCATATCCATGCGTGCAAGCATAAGTTTTATATATGCATAAAATGATTCCAAACAACTTCAAAACATCAAATAAATTAAATAATTGATTAATTTACAACATTTATAAATTAACTAAATAGTGTGATATTTTAGAGAATTCACAAATTTGGTAGTGTATTTGAAGGTGCAAATTCAATCAGTGATTAATTTTGAACAATTTAAATATTAACGTACACACATCAACTTAGCTAGTGTTGTGACAATTTGGCTGAATTCATCGCTTATAGACCTTTTAGAAAAATCATATTATATATTATCCAAGTGGTACCATTTAGCAATGATTATATACACTCATTTTCCTCTTCAACATTATATCACTTTAGGATTTATAGAATTTAGTTTTGATCAAAATTCTAATATCATCCTTATTCAACCCAGTTGTCCATAAACAAAGACCTCGGTTCAATAATAACATTTCTTATTAACCATAATACTTTGGCCAGAGATTTTGACGTTGAGTTGACCACATTTGACCGTGCTACCGACTTCATACAATTAAGGAGATGGATTATCTATTGGATAGTGCTTTATATTCAATGCTTCAACTCAGACCCAACTATACTCACTCGATGGATCATTATGCCATGATCTAACCATAATCAAAGTAGAGTATTCGCATTGAAGTTCTATGGTATTCTTAAGTCAAGGGAACATTGTAACATCATTACACTGAGATATCTTATTTGACCTAGTTGTTATTAACTAATAGGAAACTCTTAGAGTTATTCCATAGTTATCCAATAACTATAAGTATGTGACCCCTTGGTTACCCCAAATAGTCACAAGTAATGAACTACCAACATTGGAGAGCATTACGCACTTTGGTCTCAATGGATGTATTAACATCCTTTCTAAAAACATCATGACCAAGAACATTTAAAACAAAATATTATTTCATATTTTGATTAATTACTGACAACTGCAACTCTTTGCAACTACAATCACATAGCATTTTATTTAAGGATTTCCTTGTTATATACTTTAAATTAATTATTTAAGTATTTATATCAAAATATAACAAAGTATATAAATGAAAACAAACACCATTATTATGAACAAGATTTACTATAGAGTTAGATATATGTAACAAGTTACATAATTGCCACTAGGGTATACCACTAACTCTTCTGGTCCAATAACTTCTCGATGAAGGATATATGAGAGGCATCCTGTATATTTGGTATAAAGATCTATAGAGATGGATCTAAGAGGATATTAGGATTGTCCCAACCTATGTACATAGATGTCGTACTAAGAAAATATAGTATGGAAAATTCCAAGAGCGGAATTATTTCAATGCCACATAGAATTGTCCTTTCTAAGAAGGACTCCCCATAAATGAATGAGGAAAGGCAGCTCATGAGTCGAATTTATTATGCTTTGACAATAGGATCCACTATGTTATGCTATGTACAAGGCCATATGTCGTTTTTTCTCTAGGTGCAGTCAGTCGATATCAATTAAATATCAAATAAAATCATTCAATAATAGATAAGTTCATCCTTAAGTATTTTAGAAGTACTATGGGTTTATTACTCATTAATAGGAACAAATAACTCCTTATGGTGGGATATTTGGACTTGTGTTCTCAAAGTGATGTCGATATTAGTAAATCAGCCTTAAGTTTTGTGTTTATGCTCAACTAAGGGGACATTAGTTGGAAAAGTTCTAAACAAGAAGTTGTGATTGATTCAACCATGGAAGCAGAGTACAAATGATGTAGTAAAAGAAGCAGTTTAATTGAAAAAATTCATTAAGGAGTTAGAAGTAATCCCAAGCATTGACGGTCTGATGCTCATGTGTTGCAACAATAATGCGACAATATAGATTTCCAAGGAGCCACAAGCTCATAAGAAGTTGAGGCACATCCTCTGTAAGTTCCATATGATAAAGCAATTTATTAACGATTAAGAGATCATAATTGACAAAGTAGAAATCAAAGATTGAAAGAGTAAGGGGTATGCCTAATGGAAAATTATATAATTTTTACATATATCTAACTTTGCAATCAATCTTGTTTGTAATAAAGGTGTTCATTTTCTTTTATATATACATATATATTGTAACGACCCGCTATTTCGAATCATTTAAATCGACAATAATCCACACAGGTCAGACTTGAATCGGTCAAAACAACATATTGTTAATTTATAATTGGCAAATCTTAGCATATACAGTGAATAAATCAATCACAGAATCATAGACACAGAGTAATATAACAACAAACAGTGGAAATAGATAGATAGTAGTTCATGAAGCTACTACAGAAACACCAGAGCCTAAAGCAAATACAACAGAAATCCCAAATATATAGAAGTCTTTATACATAAACAAATGACAAGTCTAAACATAAACAACTAGAAACAACTGAAACTGAATGGATAAAAGATAGATCTCCAAGCAAAGCTCAAAACTCCAAAGGTGAGTCTCAAATGTTGCGACACTCAGTATGACCAGAGAATACAGCAAAACACTCGAGTCAGGATTAACATTCTTATGCATGTAAATCAATTCAAGTGAAATGTCCAAGTGAAATGCAATATAACTTAAAGGATGTTTGGGATTCCCATCCTTTAAGGATCCGTGGAACTACCTACATACATAGCACAATACGCTACATATAAAATGTCTACTGTAAAGTAAAAAATTAAAATAGCGTTAAGGCGTTACCCATATCCCCCTTAACACATTTTATATAATTCCCATGTCTGTACAGATACTGTAAGCTCCACCAAACTAGTGGGATACTCAGGGAGCACTCTATAGGTACGGTACAAAACAAACTCGTAATGGGTTCTATAAGGCATGTGCCAAGGCACGCGAGGCACTGTCCAAGGTAGGATACTACCGTTTTGCAGAACCGGACTGGTGGTAATGCATAGCAGCTACTACCGCCCACCTCGAGACACAGGCCAATAATCAAAGGTGCACCCAATCAAATCACAAAGTAATAGATATGGTATCGAAGAATCATGCTCGATCGGAGGTGCGACCTCACTTGCCCAGGTATAGCTCCAATTTTAGTCATATCAAGCTGACTCACGAGAGTCAAGGCTGCATTCATACCTCATATAGACATTGCCAACCATCTTACTTCGTTCTAAATTCTCCACAACGTACATAGTTGTTAACGTGGTTTTTGGTATTGGCAGAGAGTATGAGAATATCCGATCCCGGTCTCTTTAACAACCAACTCTTATTTCACACCGTGGTCATTTTCATTTCAAACAGTTCGTACTTCATATCAAAATATCATACTCATTTCAAAATCATATCACTTTCGAAATCATATTCACTTTCGAAATCATATCACTTTCGAAATCATATTTACTTCCGAAATCATATCACTATCGAAATCATATTCACTTTAAATCATTTTTATTTCAAAAGTCATAACCACAAAATAGTTTAAACCATCATATCAAAGTATTCGCATTTAAATCCATTAAATCTAAGTCATAACGGTTCCAACTTAAACAGTTTGAATATTGAAAGTAGTTTATATATTTGAATAGTTATACATTAAAAATAGTTTATATTAAAAAATAGGTTATAGATTAAAATAGTATATATATTAAAATAGTTTATATATTAAAAAGAGTTTATATCGAAAATATTTTCAAATTAGAATTGTTTCTTCCAATTTCACAAATCAATTCAACTCAACCTTAGTTACAAAATTCAATTTAAATCATTCTCATTTCAATAATTTAAATTAAAAAGGTTAATGGTTCAATTCAAATTCTCATTAAACCATTTTTAATTTATATCGATTTCAAATCCAGGCTTGAACCACAAATATAAACCACTTCCAATTCAATAGGTTTCAAAGTTTAAATATTTAAATAATTTACAATAACTTAATTTGATAAATTTCATTTATATTTCAAAATTCAACTTTAATTTTATTTAAATTTGAAATTATTCACTTAATCATTTTTAATAACATTTAAATAAAATCTCAAATTGCAAATTTACATCAATATTAAATATTCAATTTCAATTTTATTTAAATTTGAAATATTCATTTAATCACCTTTAATCAAAATCCAGTTATCAAGTTATAAAAATCATATCTTTAAAATCATAAGATTAATAAGTTCGAATTAATTCTTATTAAATATAATTCTAAAACAAATTAAATTTCAATTTATCTTTCCAACCTTAACTTATTTAAAGTTATTACAAAATCTATTTCCAAAATATTAATATAAATTTCAAATAAATATTTTAAACATATTATATATATACTAATTAAATTAAATCTTATGAAATTAAATTATATTAAATTATATTAAATTATGTTAAATTAAATTTTATTATTAAGTCTATTTTAAATCTTTTTTATATATTAAAAATAATAATAAGAATATAAGTAAAATCTTAAAATTTACATTTTCACAACTTAACTTATAATTTTAAAATTTCCAAAACATATAATTTAAATCCAAAATTTTACAAATATTAAAATAAAATCTTTATATTATATTTTAAAAATCAATTTTTATTAAAACCCATATATTTCCTTTCAAAACTTTGGAAATCATTTTTCAAAAATAGACCAATGGTGTCCGTATATAAATTTATATCCTATGGTCAAGTGACACAGATATTTATCATTTCAATCCACAATAATTTAATATTTACGGGTATATATCATTTCGACCCACAATCCCAAAATTTCAAAATCAATAAAATCGCTTGGGTATATCTATAAGATCGTTCAGGTATGTATCATTTCAACCCATAGGGAATTCCTAACTATCAGGGAACTTGCAGAGTGAGAATAATAAAATAATATTATAAAATGACATAACATATCAATAGCAAATATGATCATAATTAACCATTTAAATAAAATATATATTCAACAGGTCATGGTGTCATATGTCAATTAACATAGGTTAACAAATTTAAATATTAACATATCATACTTAACAATTTAATTTCTAACTAATTCAAATTTAACAACATATTTAAATCGTCATTTCATGTGAAATCAATTCACTAACGTAAGAATGTTAATCGTGAGTGATCGCTCGCCTTTCGAGGCTAAAGAAATAACTGGAATGAACACGACTCCTGCACGGATACAGACACGGACACACAACAAATCACCGAACTGACACGAGCAAGTAAAGGGATAGCGAAACAAACTGCTCCTGTATGGATCCGGACATCGGCAAGCTAGATAATTGGACAGCAACAAGCAAGATCTTGTATTCAATGGAAAACAAATATATATTATAATTTTTCTTAAATCAATATTTAACAAACCCATATATTTCTTTTCAAAAAATTTCAAATAAATAATTAAACATAATATATATATATTAAAGTTATTACAAAAATCTATTTTAAAATATTAACATAAATTTAAATAAATACTTTATACATGTTATATATATACCTTTGTTTTGTTTTTTTATATAAAGATAAGGCTGCTAGCTGTTCGGCCAGAGAGGAAGGGAGGAAGATGCTCGACACCTGGGTGTTGTTGCATGGTTAGGGATGGGTGGATGGTGCGGCTGCTAGGGGAGGGAGATGGCGTACAGGCGATAAAGGGGAGGTTGTGGTCGGTGCAAAACAAGGTGTCAAGCAAATATATAATTATGTTTTTTTCATGCCAAAAGAAGATGAACAGGGTTGTGGCTGACATGGTTGTCTGTTTGGGTGGAGGATGGGTTCGATGCGGGCTGCAGGGGTTCGGTGGCTGTTAGGGGAAGTGTGGCTGGCGGCGAGCTGCTTGGGTGTTATGCGGCTATCGGCTAAGGGTGGAGGGCTGGACAGTGGCACCGAGCTGCTTGGTGGAAGGATGACGTGGAGAGGGCCGGTGGGTGTTGAGAGGGAGAGGCGGCAGTGTTGTACGGGGATATGAGAGAGAGGTGAAGGCGGAGTGTTTTCTCTGGGCTAAGGCTGCGTGCTAAGAAGGCTTCGGCTGTGGCGGGGTGCAGGCTGGCGAGGCTGTGAGGAGCGAACTTGGTCAGGAAGGCCAAGGAAAGATGATCGGCAGGGGTGGACTGGGTAGTGGGCTCAGTGGAGATATGCAGTGAAGTGTTGGAGGGGAGATGGTTATAAGCTTCGGTTGTTTGTGAATGGAGGGGATGGTGTATAGGCGAAGAGGGTTTGATGGCTTGGGGTATGGTGGTCGGCCGTGGAGAGGCCAGAGGGTGGAGGGTGGGTTGGTTGGTTCGAAGGGGGAAAGGCGCTGCTTGTGGCCACGTAAGAACGAGTAGGTTTTGAGGAAAGAAGATGAGCAATGTTTTATCTCAGAAATATGTTATGCTTATATTATTATTTTCAAAATGAACAAGCAAAACCAAAAGAGAGAAGGGAGAGAGGGGCTAGGAATATATATATATATATATATATATATATATATATATATATATTAAATGATGGGAATATTGAAGGTCAGGCACGTGAATTCACAAAATATTAAAAGCAATGGTTGTTTGATTTCAACTGGTAGAAAGATGAAAGGGCACAGAGAAACTAAAAGGTTTAAAACGGGTACCGATACGGCTAACTGCTTCGCAAATTTCACCACGTACCGGATGCCAAATTGCACAAATGAATATACTGCGGAGATCAGTACGACGGGACGAACATAATGGTACACAGATATGAGTGATATGACTCACCTATCAAAACTCGATATTCGCTGCCGAACATGCTGCTATGCCGAAAATAAGATAAGCGGGGCTAGAGCAGTCCAAATTTGGCGAACGAAATATGACGTCTCACTCGGAAAATGATCAACATTTTCATTATGTAAAAATATTTAGATTTCAAAAATATTTTATTTTCATCAATTTAACTGATTTTAAATTTAAATTGAAATTTCACAACCAAACAAATTTTCATATTTTCTATTAAAAATCTGCCACTTGCTATGCTTAAATGGACGCATAGCAAATATCAAATTTCATTGCTAAAATTTAATTGTTTATTTTCATGAAAAATTTAGTTAATTACGTTATTTAAATCGTTAATATTTCCGGTTCGTAACACTCTCCCCCACTCAGAACTTTTCATCCCCGAAAAGGAACGAGATAGAATAGAAACAATAGAAAGGAAAGATAGATTCGAAATACATAGTACCAGATACAACAATTAATTTAAACCATATAAATTTCATTTTTGCACATCTTATTACTTACATTTATATTGTATATTATTCAATTACATGTTCACATTAACATTCAAACCTTTCCACGTAAGTATTATTAATGTTTCCGAATGTAATTGAGCACTATACCAATTTACCTTTTATTTACAACATTTCTATTAAGCAAAAAGAAAATTAGTTTGAACATTTTTTATTACTTTAGTTTTCTCTTGTATAACCATCAATTACCTATTCACGTTAACATTTTAACTTTTGAATATTTCAAGTAAGTTATATATGTTTTAGAATGAAATTGAGTATTATACAAATAAATTTTATCCTAGTTCAACTGTTTCAAGTTATTTAAATTTCATTTCTAATTTTATACACAACAATTATTCAAATTTTTTGCTTCATTTCAATAATTGAAAACTGTAACGACCCGCCTTCCTATGCCCAGGAAAACGCATCGTTATGAAGAAAGAAAGGGATAGAAGAAGAAAAGAAAAGAAGAAAGAACAACAACACATCAGAAATCTCACAGCGGAACGAGAAATATATTATATCACATAAGATATTACATAGTATCATATACATCAGAGTACACAATTTATACATCACAGAATAGACAGTTATAAACTTCTGTCTATTATACAACACAAGTACATCTATCATACACAGCGGAAACTCTATATATCTATTCGTTGAAGCCTCCTGCTCCACAGCTCCTCCAGAATTCGGCAAGACTAACCTGAATCCCCTTGACTACTCATACAAATTTGAGTACCCAAGAGTTTAATAAAACAGAAAATAAACACTTGGGTCAGACATGGGTCTGGTGTGAGTAAGCGGTTAAAATTTGTTTAACTTTGAAAAACCTTTGAAAGAAAAGGTATCTCGTAAGACTTTCCGCACATAAACACGGAAAAGTTTTTACCTTACGATAACCAAAACATTTGATAGGAAATCCAGTTATATTATAATTAGGGTCTAGGGTTTTCAAATAAATATGAAATAGCTGAAATTGTTACATTATTAAATTCCAGCATACTAGCCACAAAGTGGGTTATACAATCAAAACCGTAAGGGCACGTAGGAAGAATGGGTTTCCATACAATGGCAGGGCTACTGGGGTACCGCCCGTCACAGTACGTGGCCTAGATCACCGTACCAAGGAGTACGCCCGCTCCCCTGCAACACAAAGCCGGAACCATCCCTTACTGGATAATCCCGAACAAGATAACCCCGTAGTTGGCGCGACCAACCACACACTAAGCCGAATGAAAAGAAAAGGGACCTCTAGACAGGGATCTATCTTGCTCTCAGTGGGTGCTACCCACGAAGCCTTGCTGCACCTCCCCTGTTTTAGCCATTCCCGGTTGATGAGGCTTGAGGTTACGATTACCTTTAATCAGAACATATCACTTAGAATGCTCATCGTCCGCCTGACGATGTGCTGAAAGCATTCAATCCATACAAGTTCGTTCCGGGTTCGAACGAAACCGAAGGCATTATCTCGTTACACTCGTTTTGGAATCACCCTCAGAGTTAACGACAATAACCCTTGCACTCTGAATCTTCATCTTCACTTGAGATTCACGACCTATCGTTAATTTGGATCGATGTGGTATTCGGGTCTCCAGACCTGGAATCCCGGTATACGGAAACCCGATCCCGGTCTCATCGAAATCCAAAACGTATCTTTTAAGGGCCAAGTTGTTTTAAGGTTAAAACAATTCAATTCTTATCTATATACACAAAGATAGATAATTCAATAGATAATCTACATTATCATCCCAAACAGATAATTCACATTATCATTATAATTCAACCAAACATCCATATCATATATCAATCATATCTCATCAGAGATATCAAACAATGAAATACATTCAATCTCATTTCTGAGATTACATCCATTCAAGACAATCAATGTCATCCGTTCTTATATAAGCAATGATTTACTTAATCACAACATAATTAATTTAAAATGAATTAAATTAACTATCTCTATCTTTAATTAATTTAAAGTGAATTAAATTAATTACTTCATCTCTTAATTAATTTAAAATAAATTAAATTAATTACTTCATTTTAAATCTTACTTATATAATCATTAATTAATTACAAATAAATTAATTAATCATTCTCTAATTATCCACTTTAATTAATCACCTTGATTAATTATATTTGAATTACATTTAAGTAATTACCATTAACCATATACAGTAATTAACCTTTAATTACTATCATTAAATTACAATAATTAATGATCCTTCATTTGCTTTCATTAATTAATTTAACTATAATTATTTGCATTAATCCTCAATTAATTATAATTAATTAATCATACTTTAATTAATCACTTTTATTAATCAACCTTGATTAATTATATTAATTATATTAATTAATAATCCTCTAATTACTTCATTAATTAATTACCTTCTAGTTAATTAAATAATTAACCTTTAATTAACTACATTCATTAATTAACCTTAATTAATCATAAACAATAATTAACCATCTTGTAATTACTTACCTTAATTAATTAACTCCTTAATTAATTATATTAATTCATTACTCATTAATCACTTATTATTGATTAATTAATCTTAATTAATCAACCCTTAATTACATCATTTGTTATATAAATTAATGATCTTTAATTACTCCCTTAATTAATTATTCTCTTTTAATTAATTACCTTAACTAGTAATTAATCACATTTTTAATTAACCTTAATCCTTTAATTAATTAATTATAGAAATTAATTATCCTTGATTAATCTCCACTTTTAAAGATAAACTCTTCATTTAAATTAAATACTTATTTCTATCTTTAAACTTCATTTAACCCATTTAGAAAACAATTATATATTTGAAATATATAATTTTACTTAAGAACAACACAATTTAAACATTTAAATTTGATATATTTAAAATCTTTGAAAAACCCTTTTCAAACTTACTTAAATAAATTTTATTCTTAAAAACTTAATTATAATATCTTTTAAACTCACTACTTAACATATAATTTAAAACTTGTTAAATCTTTATCTTTGATAAACTAATCACTTTGCTTTTGCACTTGAAAACATTTGTAAAATCCAAGCTCTTAGTTTTAAAAAAAATCCAGAACACTCAAACCAACAACCCGAGTAAAACCCCAAAAACACACGAGTCTTCCCCGAGTCGATCCCCACGCTCGTCTACTTCGAGTCGTAACTCCAACTTGAACGAAACTGCACCGAGTCGCACTCTTCTTCCCCAAACTCTCGAACTCCAGTACACCCAAACGTGCACACGTGCACGTGCACGATCATCCAACGCCACTCCGATCAACGTCGCTCCCTCTAGCACATCATCGGCGACCAGTCCAACACCCTGACCACCCAGCTTTGACAATATCACTTCGGCATCAAAATCGAACCAAATCGACCAAATTCTAGAATTGCCACTGTCGGAATTTCGCTTCTTCCCATCGCCTCTGACCTCTAGATCATCTGCCGATCCACCCAAAGCCACGCTACACTCCGACATACCACTTCACCTCCTCGCGATCCACTCCAGCATCCCCTCGGCGACGAATTTGCTTCGCAAAACATCTCGACCAAAACTAACAGCTAAACCCTAGTTTGCCTCAGCACGACCACCACGGCGAACAATAAAATCCACCATTATTTTTCCTATATTCTCCAACCTTCCAGCCTACTTTACCATTAATCCCGAGGTCCACTATTGCTCCGATCGCCGAGAATTGCTTAAAATCCTTTTCACGTTCAACTCACAAATTCTCACGATACTCTTAACTAAAATTCATGATTTTTCTTTTAAAAATCATAATTTCCAGAAGCAAAACATATTATATCAAGGAATCAAATAATTAAGATACTTGAATTTCGACGTATATATAGATTTACTGTTTTATCTTCTTTTTCCAGATGATATTCAAAACCATCATTCTTAAATATATTTTTAAATCTTAGTTTAGGTTTAAACACAAACATCTTGTTTGAATTCCTAAACCTATAAGAGATTGGATGAGGAGATTTTGAATTTTCTATTTTGTTTAAACTCTGTTATGTATAAACAAAGGCAAGTTTTGCTTGAGAACAGGCATGCACATTTTAATTCACCTATATAAATACATATATACTTGCTAATATTCATACCATATTTTCAATCATCACCATCACAGACATAAAAGATCAAAAGAAACTGGTTTAAAAATTAAAGTTTGCTCACAGGATTTTGAAACAGAGAACAGAGGCACTTCATGTATATATATATACATGCATCTACACATATGAACACATGCAACCATATTCTACAGAGGTTCATCACAGACATTTTAAGCCAAATCACAGATTTAAAAACTGTTTTTAAAAGAAATTTACTCACCAATTATAAGCAGAGAACAAACAGAGTAGGTTTCCCAGGCTCTGAACAATTTGCAGATCAAATTTTTGCTTTGCTGTTGAAAATTGAATCCATGCATGCATACAAGTTTTTGATTTAAAGAGTTGTTGAAACAGCTGAGTTGCTCATCCATTTGCATTGCCATTCATTTGAAGTTGCAGATTTGATTTGCAGGTTGAATTTCATTAGCTTTTAGTTTCAAAATCTCAGGTTTCAGATTTGCTTTTAGTTTTCACTTCCAGTTTTAGAAAAATAGTTTTCTGGTTTGAGTTAACTTTGAAACAAGGAAGAAAAGAAAATGAGAGGCAGAGAAGGTTTGGAACAAATTTTCTTATACGTTTTTAAATTTTCAAATAAATAAAATGAAGGCCACTTGTTCTCAAGAATTTACACTTGTCACAAATATAAATTAATTGACTTACAAATGTTGTTAAGATAGCTAATATGGTTACACATGTTACTTAAGTATTTTAATAAACCTTTATTTAATTTAAATGTAGATATAAACTTACATTTTTAATTTACTTTATTAAAGAAATACTCTAAAGCTAGTTATAATATAAATATACATCTTATACATGTATTTAAAATCTAAAACATTTATATATACATTTATAACCATTTTATTTTGAGCATTTTTAAAACAAAGCTTGTTTAAATCCTTTTTTTTAAATAATCATATTTAAAACAACAATTATCTTATATATATATATATATATATATATATTTTTAAACAATTGAATTAATCCAAATTAACTTTTGAAAAATATTAATTTTAAAACAAAGCTTTAAATCACAATTCATACATATATAAATTATCAATAGATTAAATTAAAAACAATCCAAATTATAACATATATATACATATATATTATAATCTGAAAACACATCTCTAATTTAAACAAAAGATTCTTTATTCACAATCAATATATACATTATAAATAGAATCTATTTTTATTAGCTTTTAAAAGATTAAATTTATCAATTTATATTAAAATTAGAAAGGAAAATTATCAAATCAATTAAATTATCAATACAGATTATTAAATTTAAATTGCCCAAAAACCCGGGATATCACATTCCTCCCCCCTTAAAATAATTTCGTCCCCGAAATTAAAAGCAAAGTTAATTTAATAATCCAACAAATATTTTAATTTCAAACACAAACCTATCATCCAATTTCTAACAACCAAAGCAACCAATCAAACAATCTAATCTAACTAACTATTCTGATATAAATCAGAATAGACTTCATAATACTATCTCGAGTTTTCCCGAGTAAAAATCACCAGGAGACTCGCTCTACAGAAGCTAAATAAACTACACACCATAATCCAGAGCTCCTCTCTTCTTTAGATTCACCAATCTGAACAAAATATCAGATCATACCCAAGTCCAACTCAACTTCCAAATCCATCTGAACTGCAGATTCTACAATCAGTAATAGATCATACACGTACTCCCTCAGAGATACGTGAAATATAACGAATTTCCAAATATCCAAACTGGCCATTCAATCATGTAGACAAAGAACTACTTCTCTCGAGAACACAGGAAAATCCAAAATACTTTTGGAGCTAACTTTCCAGACTTACCAAATCTTATAGTTCTTTAATCGGAGAAAAACTTAAACAAATTCCAATTTCCAACTCCGAATTCCAAATTCTGTCTCATCTCTACATAACTTACCAGACGATCCTGGGCTACCTCATCTCTTCCTGATCAGCTTAACCCTTGCTGATGCTTCTTGAAACAACTGGACCAAGAAACAAAATGATCTTCAAATCTGCTGAAATCCACAACTCTACTCCACAAGCAATAGAAGACTGAACTTCCTTTCTTGCACAGCTACTACCTTTGCTTTCGCTGCACAACTCTGATTTGAAATAGTCGAGAATGTCGATGAACTCGAGCACAAACTAGATCCACAAACAAGCGGAAACATTGGTTATCTTAAAGACATAACCAACTTCTCAAAGAATAGACGAGTCCTCGGTCAAGGGTACCGTCTTCAGCTATCCTTGGCTAGAGGAATCTCGAAACTAGAAGCAGAAGAGAAAACACAGATACTCCATAAAATTCTAAGATACTTCACCAAATCCTTCTCTAGGAACCAAATCGATATAAACTAAATCTTTGACCTCTTCGATAACTTTTACTTCCTCTTGAGATGTCTCAATTTCATACAAAAGATTACTCAAGATGAACTCTCAAAATAATCGCAATTCACTTTTGCGATCCTACCTAGTTCGGATTCCAAAGAAACTGTTCTCTCTTTACTAATTAAAACAGCCTTAAACTTTTCCGAACAAGGTTAACCCTTCAAGAAAACTTTCACCATCTTCCCGGACTGCTGATAGAAGAACCACAAAGATTCCAGAATCATCGAAGAAACGAACCACACTGCTGCTTCCAAACTCTATCTCGACAGCACACCGAACACTCCGAGCTGCACTGCTATCACAGCTAACCAAGAACTTCTAATCCAAAGGCTTCTCAGAACTAAAACCATCAACAAACCTCTCAACGAATCTCCGAGATGGCAGACATCCAAAAGAAACTCGGGCTCCAAACCAATCGCCAATAACTTACTCTTCTTAAGGGAACAATGAGACCATGTCCGAAGAACAACTAATCGACCTTAGTCCCATACTTCAAAATAGACAAAACTCTCTTACTTGATATCAGAGAATTCCTATACAGTCGAGTCTTTCCTGCGGTAGACATCAACTGTTCCTCCAATACCTTCTTAATCTTGTTCCAAAAAAGAAAATCTCCTTCGGGAACATCCATAGATACTGCGTCTTATCACACAACTCCTCCTTCCTGAAGTCGCCAAGCTACCATCAGTTACTTCTGCACAACTGATAGATTCAACTCTAGAAAATCTGCTCACCCGAGCTCAACCAATCTTACATTCCAATAATGGACTCCGAATCTTGAAAAGGATTTTCTTCAGAGATCCGAGACATCCTTACTCCATACTGCCAGCTTACTCGAGACGATATTGGGTTTACAGTCTCGATATATACTTCCAACCTCAAACATTCAAACTCCAACTATTGGTAATTGTGTTACACACACTACCACCTTATCTACCTTTATAACTTATATTGGAAAACCCGAACAGGTAACCCAATAAATAGGTAGAAATACATAAATATATATATTTAAAATGATATTTTTTTTATAGAAATTATTTCTGGGTAAAATTATTTCATCTACCTCTTTAAAACAATATTGTGTCCGTTGGCCTGGTTCAAGTGTTTAGAGATCCCTATCAATAACGTTAGCTACTCGTATTGACCAGAATCCATATACCACTCAACCAATCAATTAACACAATATAAAATCATTTTTATATAACTAACAATTACGCGCTCTCAAGATAGACACCACTTCAGAGCCTAGGTATTCACTCAACCTACTGCTCTGATACCAAATGTAACGACCCGCCTTCCTATGCCCAGGAAAACGCATCGTTATGAAGAAAGAAAGGGATAGAAGAAGAAAAGAAAAGAAGAAAGAACAACAACACATCAGAAATCTCACAGCGGAACGAGAAATATATTATATCACATAAGATATTACATAGTATCATATACATCAGAGTACACAATTTATACATCACAGAATAGACAGTTATAAACTTCTGTCTATTATACAACACAAGTACATCTATCATACACAGCGGAAACTCTATATATCTATTCGTTGAAGCCTCCTGCTCCACAGCTCCTCCAGAATTCGGCAAGACTAACCTGAATCCCCTTGACTACTCATACAAATTTGAGTACCCAAGAGTTTAATAAAACAGAAAATAAACACTTGGGTCAGACATGGGTCTGGTGTGAGTAAGCGGTTAAAATTTGTTTAACTTTGAAAAACCTTTGAAAGAAAAGGTATCTCGTAAGACTTTCCGCACATAAACACGGAAAAGTTTTTACCTTACGATAACCAAAACATTTGATAGGAAATCCAGTTATATTATAATTAGGGTCTAGGGTTTTCAAATAAATATGAAATAGCTGAAATTGTTACATTATTAAATTCCAGCATACTAGCCACAAAGTGGGTTATACAATCAAAACCGTAAGGGCACGTAGGAAGAATGGGTTTCCATACAATGGCAGGGCTACTGGGGTACCGCCCGTCACAGTACGTGGCCTAGATCACCGTACCGAGGAGTACGCCCGCTCCCCTGCAACACAAAGCCGGAACCATCCCTTACTGGATAATCCCGAACAAGATAACCCCGTAGTTGGCGCGACCAACCACACACTAAGCCGAATGAAAAGAAAAGGGACCTCTAGACAGGGATCTATCTTGCTCTCAGTGGGTGCTACCCACGAAGCCTTGCTGCACCTCCCCTGTTTTAGCCATTCCCGGTTGATGAGGCTTGAGGTTACGATTACCTTTAATCAGAACATATCACTTAGAATGCTCATCGTCCGCCTGACGATGTGCTGAAAGCATTCAATCCATACAAGTTCGTTCCGGGTTCGAACGAAACCGAAGGCATTATCTCGTTACACTCGTTTTGGAATCACCCTCAGAGTTAACGACAATAACCCTTGCACTCTGAATCTTCATCTTCACTTGAGATTCACGACCTATCGTTAATTTGGATCGATGTGGTATTCGGGTCTCCAGACCTGGAATCCCGGTATACGGAAACCCGATCCCGGTCTCATCGAAATCCAAAACGTATCTTTTAAGGGCCAAGTTGTTTTAAGGTTAAAACAATTCAATTCTTATCTATATACACAAAGATAGATAATTCAATAGATAATCTACATTATCATCCCAAACAGATAATTCACATTATCATTATAATTCAACCAAACATCCATATCATATATCAATCATATCTCATCAGAGATATCAAACAATGAAATACATTCAATCTCATTTCTGAGATTACATCCATTCAAGACAATCAATGTCATCCGTTCTTATATAAGCAATGATTTACTTAATCACAACATAATTAATTTAAAATGAATTAAATTAACTATCTCTATCTTTAATTAATTTAAAGTGAATTAAATTAATTACTTCATCTCTTAATTAATTTAAAATAAATTAAATTAATTACTTCATTTTAAATCTTACTTATATAATCATTAATTAATTACAAATAAATTAATTAATCATTCTCTAATTATCCACTTTAATTAATCACCTTGATTAATTATATTTGAATTACATTTAAGTAATTACCATTAACCATATACAGTAATTAACCTTTAATTACTATCATTAAATTACAATAATTAATGATCCTTCATTTGCTTTCATTAATTAATTTAACTATAATTATTTGCATTAATCCTCAATTAATTATAATTAATTAATCATACTTTAATTAATCACTTTTATTAATCAACCTTGATTAATTATATTAATTATATTAATTAATAATCCTCTAATTACTTCATTAATTAATTACCTTCTAGTTAATTAAATAATTAACCTTTAATTAACTACATTCATTAATTAACCTTAATTAATCATAAACAATAATTAACCATCTTGTAATTACTTACCTTAATTAATTAACTCCTTAATTAATTATATTAATTCATTACTCATTAATCACTTATTATTGATTAATTAATCTTAATTAATCAACCCTTAATTACATCATTTGTTATATAAATTAATGATCTTTAATTACTCCCTTAATTAATTATTCTCTTTTAATTAATTACCTTAACTAGTAATTAATCACATTTTTAATTAACCTTAATCCTTTAATTAATTAATTATAGAAATTAATTATCCTTGATTAATCTCCACTTTTAAAGATAAACTCTTCATTTAAATTAAATACTTATTTCTATCTTTAAACTTCATTTAACCCATTTAGAAAACAATTATATATTTGAAATATATAATTTTACTTAAGAACAACACAATTTAAACATTTAAATTTGATATATTTAAAATCTTTGAAAAACCCTTTTCAAACTTACTTAAATAAATTTTATTCTTAAAAACTTAATTATAATATCTTTTAAACTCACTACTTAACATATAATTTAAAACTTGTTAAATCTTTATCTTTGATAAACTAATCACTTTGCTTTTGCACTTGAAAACATTTGTAAAATCCAAGCTCTTAGTTTTAAAAAAAATCCAGAACACTCAAACCAACAACCCGAGTAAAACCCCAAAAACACACGAGTCTTCCCCGAGTCGATCCCCACGCTCGTCTACTTCGAGTCGTAACTCCAACTTGAACGAAACTGCACCGAGTCGCACTCTTCTTCCCCAAACTCTCGAACTCCAGTACACCCAAACGTGCACACGTGCACGTGCACGATCATCCAACGCCACTCCGATCAACGTCGCTCCCTCTAGCACATCATCGGCGACCAGTCCAACACCCTGACCACCCAGCTTTGACAATATCACTTCGGCATCAAAATCGAACCAAATCGACCAAATTCTAGAATTGCCACTGTCGGAATTTCGCTTCTTCCCATCGCCTCTGACCTCTAGATCATCTGCCGATCCACCCAAAGCCACGCTACACTCCGACATACCACTTCACCTCCTCGCGATCCACTCCAGCATCCCCTCGGCGACGAATTTGCTTCGCAAAACATCTCGACCAAAACTAACAGCTAAACCCTAGTTTGCCTCAGCACGACCACCACGGCGAACAATAAAATCCACCATTATTTTTCCTATATTCTCCAACCTTCCAGCCTACTTTACCATTAATCCCGAGGTCCACTATTGCTCCGATCGCCGAGAATTGCTTAAAATCCTTTTCACGTTCAACTCACAAATTCTCACGATACTCTTAACTAAAATTCATGATTTTTCTTTTAAAAATCATAATTTCCAGAAGCAAAACATATTATATCAAGGAATCAAATAATTAAGATACTTGAATTTCGACGTATATATAGATTTACTGTTTTATCTTCTTTTTCCAGATGATATTCAAAACCATCATTCTTAAATATATTTTTAAATCTTAGTTTAGGTTTAAACACAAACATCTTGTTTGAATTCCTAAACCTATAAGAGATTGGATGAGGAGATTTTGAATTTTCTATTTTGTTTAAACTCTGTTATGTATAAACAAAGGCAAGTTTTGCCTGAGAACAGGCATGCACATTTTAATTCACCTATATAAATACATATATACTTGCTAATATTCATACCATATTTTCAATCATCACCATCACAGACATAAAAGATCAAAAGAAACTGGTTTAAAAATTAAAGTTTGCTCACAGGATTTTGAAACAGAGAACAGAGGCACTTCATGTATATATATATACATGCATCTACACATATGAACACATGCAACCATATTCTACAGAGGTTCATCACAGACATTTTAAGCCAAATCACAGATTTAAAAACTGTTTTTAAAAGAAATTTACTCACCAATTATAAGCAGAGAACAAACAGAGTAGGTTTCCCAGGCTCTGAACAATTTGCAGATCAAATTTTTGCTTTGCTGTTGAAAATTGAATCCATGCATGCATACAAGTTTTTGATTTAAAGAGTTGTTGAAACATCTGAGTTGCTCATCCATTTGCATTGCCATTCATTTGAAGTTGCAGATTTGATTTGCAGGTTGAATTTCATTAGCTTTTAGTTTCAAAATCTCAGGTTTCAGATTTGCTTTTAGTTTTCACTTCCAGTTTTAGAAAAATAGTTTTCTGGTTTGAGTTAACTTTGAAACAAGGAAGAAAAGAAAATGAGAGGCAGAGAAGGTTTGGAACAAATTTTCTTATACGTTTTTAAATTTTCAAATAAATAAAATGAAGGCCACTTGTTCTCAAGAATTTACACTTGTCACAAATATAAATTAATTGACTTACAAATGTTGTTAAGATAGCTAATATGGTTACACATGTTACTTAAGTATTTTAATAAACCTTTATTTAATTTAAATGTAGATATAAACTTACATTTTTAATTTACTTTATTAAAGAAATACTCTAAAGCTAGTTATAATATAAATATACATCTTATACATGTATTTAAAATCTAAAACATTTATATATACATTTATAACCATTTTATTTTGAGCATTTTTAAAACAAAGCTTGTTTAAATCCTTTTTTTTTAAATAATCATATTTAAAACAACAATTATCTTATATATATATATATATATTTTTAAACAATTGAATTAATCTAAATTAACTTTTGAAAAATATTAATTTTAAAACAAAGCTTTAAATCACAATTCATACATATATAAATTATCAATAGATTAAATTAAAAACAATCCAAATTATAACATATATATACATATATATTATAATCTGAAAACACATCTCTAATTTAAACAAAAGATTCTTTATTCACAATCAATATATACATTATAAATAGAATCTATTTTTATTAGCTTTTAAAAGATTAAATTTATCAATTTATATTAAAATTAGAAAGGAAAATTATCAAATCAATTAAATTATCAATACAGATTATTAAATTTAAATTGCCCAAAAACCCGGGATATCACAAAAACCATCACTTAACATAAAACTTAAGAGTTAAATTTTCGGTTTCACTTCAAACCATGTTGAAATAAATATATAAATATATATTTTTTATACATCAAATCATACTCAAGAAATTCAAATCAAATCCATTTTCCAAAAAAAAGTGTAGCAAAGCTACTAAGTGGTATCCCCACTTTGAGACTCGAAAATGAATGTGGATGATGTTGTAGTCATCATCGAAATTATTTTCCAGCGACATAGGAGAAGAGCACTGATTTACTACTTTTAAAATTCTTTGGAAACAATTTCTATTTGAAAATACTTTCAAATAATATAATAATTGTTTTCAAAACTTTGAATACCAAATTTTGAAAAGCACCAAAAACTAAATTCTCAAATTCTTAATTTAAAATCATTTCATTTGCAAATCAGATTTATAAACCATGTTTTAAAATTTCAACTCCTTATAACATACAATAATAGTTAATTGTTTAGCAATGTTGACAAAACAGAAAATGATAATCCAGTATTATAATTTCTAACAACCAATTCATTTAACTATCTAATTTCAAAAAATTATACTTTTATATATAAAATATAGTCATACATAAAATTATTTCATTTACCAATTTCGAAAACAATATTGTGTCAGTTTGCTATGTTCAAGTGTTTTGGATCTCTTATCGATGGCGTTGGCCAGACGAATTGATCGAAACCCAAAATTCAAACTTAACAACTCAAACAACATAATATAAAATAATTTTATATTAATTACAAATACGCTCCCTCATAGAATATTTCGAGAATGGATTTTAGAGCAAGGATAGAGGTTCAAATTTAGAGGGACCCTAATGAAAGAGAATTCTAACTAAGAAGATAGGCTCGAAAGGAAGATAAGATAATTAAATTACAAAAGAGGAAATATGGATAGACTTACAATAATCGCGGCGACCTTAACCGGGTCAACCGAGACTCCATTTTCAAAAACAATGTGCCCAAGAAATCGGACTTCATCCCTCTAGAAATGGTATTTAGAAAATTTGGCTTTCAACTGATGACTCATAAGAGTTTAAAGAACATAGCTCAAATGTGACTCATGTTCCTTCTCAGGCTTAGAAAAGACGAGAATATCATCAATGAAAACTAGGACAACTTGTTGAGAACATCGTGGAAAATGCGATTCATGAGATCAATGAAGAAGGTAGGGGTATTGGTTAATCAAAAGGGCATGACTAACCATTCATAGAAACCATTCGTCTAGGAGGAAGGACAATTTAAGGTCGAGCTCCAAGAATAAGATCGATGCGAAATTCTATTTCCCGCTTAGGAGGAAGAGAAGTAACTTCACCAAAATATAAGGATAATCCCTTACTATCTGGGTGAAGTTAAGATTACTAGATTGAGAATCAAGCGAAAATATAAAACTGCCTGCATAATCCTGAGGCATTTGACATACAATCACAAGAGAATTACCCTGGTCGTCCATTAGAGAGAGACGGTTCGGGCTTTGCAAGAGATAACAACATCATAGCTTTAACCAATCACCCCAAGTAAGATATCAAATGCATGAAAACCGAGGACATAGAGATCTCCGGTGAATCGATGCCTGTTGTAAAGAAGTTTTACCTCTTTACAAATCATACTAAGGTTGGCGGGACCGCCGGTGGGATCGATCACATACAAGGATGAAGTTGCCAATTGAGGTTGCAAGATGTGCTCAAATTCATTATAGAGATTAACAGAAATAAAGCTATGGGATGCTCCAGTGTCAAAAAGAACGCGAACAGGACAAGACAAGAATGAATTTTAGAATAGAGGTGAAGTTCCAAAATTCAGAAGAAATCCAAATCAAAGAGGATCCTAACAAAGAATTTCAATTCGAACGAAGATGATTCTGTACTTAATTTTACTCATTCTAGGGTATTACTACCCTATCACTAATGAGTTTTTACTCTATATGCTAAGTTTTGCCTAAACTAGAGCTTTGATACCAACTGTAACGACCCACTATTTTGAACCATTCAAATCGATAATAATCCACACATGTCAGACTTGATTCGCTCAAAACAACAGACTGTTAATTTATAATTGGCAAATCTTAGCATATACGGTAAAAAATCAAACACAGAATCACAAACACGGAGTAATATAACAATAAGCAGCGGAAATAGATAAATAGTAGTTCATGAAGCTACTACAGAAACACCAGAGTCTAAAGCAAATACTATAGAAATCCCAAATACGTAGAAGTCTCTATACATAAACATGTGACAAGTCTGAACATAAATAACTAGAAACAACTGAAATTGAATGGATGAAAGATAGATCTCCAAGAAAAGCTCCAAACTCCAAAGGTGAGTCTCATATGCTGTGACACTCAGTCTGACCCGAGCATAAAGCAAAACACAAAACACTCGAGTCTAGATTAAGATTCTTATGCAAGTAAATAAACTCAAGTGAAATGTCTAAGTGAAATGCAATATAACTTAAAGGATGTTTGGGATTCCCATTCTTTAAGGATCCGTGGAACTACCTACATAAATAGCATAATACGCTACATAGATAATGTCTACTTTAAAGTAAAATATTAAAATAGCGTTAAGGCGTTACCCATATCCCCCTTAACACATTTTATATAATTCCCGTAGTCTGTACAGATACTGTAAGCTCAACCAAACCGGTGGGATACTCAGGGAGCACCCTATAGGTATGGTACAAAACAAACTCGTAATGGGCTCTATAAGGCATGTGACAAGGCACGCGAGGCACTGCCCAAGGTAGGATATTACCGTTTTGCAGAACCGGGCTAGTGGTAATGCATAGCAGCTACTACCGCCCACCTCGAGACACATGCCCATAATCAAAGGTGCACCCAATCAAATCACAAAGTAATAGATATGGTATCGAAGAAGCATGCTCGATCGGAGGTGCGACCTCACTTGCCCAGGTATAGCTCCTGTTTTAGTCACATCAAGCTGACTCGTGGGAGTTAGGGATGGGTTCATACCTCATATAGATGTCGCCAAACCATCATACTTCGTTCTGGATTCTCCACCACGTACATAGTTGTTAAAGTGGTTTTCGGTATTGGCAGAGAGTATGACAATATCCGATCCTGGTCTCTTTAACAACCAACGCTTATTTCACACCATGGTCATTTTCATTTCAAATAGTTCATACTTCATATCAAAATATCATACTCATTTCAAAATCATATCACTTTCGAAATCATATTCACTTTCGAAATCATATCACTTTCGAAATCATATTTACTTCCGAAATCATATCACTTTCAAAATATATTCACTTTAAATCATTTTTATTTCAAAAATCATAACCACGAAAAAGTTTAAACCATCATATCAAAGTATTAGCATTTAAATCCATTATATCGAAATCATAACAGTTCCAACTTAAACAGTTTGAATATTGAAAGTAGATTATATATTTGAATAGTTATACAATAAAATAGTTTATATTTAAAAATAGGTTATAGATTAAAATAGTATATATATATATCAAAATAGTTTATATATTAAAAAGAGTTTATATCGAAAATAGTTTCAAATTAGAATTGTTTCTTCTAATTTCACAAATCAATTCAACTCAACTTTAGTTCTAAAATTCAATTTTAATCAATCCCGGTTCAACAATTTCAATTAAAAAGGTTAAAGGTTCAATACAAATTCTCATTAAACCATTTTTAATTTATATCGATTTCAAATCCAGGTTTGAACCACAAATTTAAACCACTTCCAATTCAATAGGTTTCAAAGTTTGAATATTCAAACAATTTACAATAACTCAATTTGATAAATTTCATTTAAATTTCAAAATTCAACTTTAATTTTATTTAAATTTGAAATTATTCACTTAATCATTTTTAATAACATTTAAATAAAATCTCAAATTACAAATTTACATCAATATTCAATTTCAATTTCAATTTTATTTAAATTTGAAATATTCATTTAATCACTTTTAATCAAAATTCAGCTATCAAGTTATAAAATTCATATCTTTAAAATCTTAAGATTAATAAGTTCAAATCAATTCTTATTAAATACAATTCTAAAACAAATTAAATTTCAAATCAATTTCAGTATATCTTTCCAACCTTAACTTATTTAAAGTTATTGCAAAATCTATTTTCAAAATATTAATATAAATTTTAAATAAATATTTTAAACATATTATATATATACTAATTAAATTTAATTTTATGAAATTAAATTATATTAAATTAAATCTTATTATTAAGTATATTTTAAATCTTTTTTATATATTAAAAATAATAATAAAAATATAAGTAAAATATTAAAATTTACATTTTCACAACTTAAATTTTAATTTTAAAATTTCCAAAACATATAAGTTAAATCCAAAATTTTACAAATATTAAAATAAAATCTTTATATTATATTTTAAAAATCAATTTTTATTAAAACCCATATATTTTCTTTCAAAACTTGGAAACCATTTTTCAAAAATAGACCAACGGTGTCCGTATATAAATTTATATCCTATGGTCAAGTGACACGGATATTTATCATTTAAATCCACAATAATTTAATATTTACGGGTATATATCATTTCGACTCGCAATCCCAAAATTTCAAAATCAATAAAATCGCTTGGGTTTATCATTTCAACCCATAACGATTTTTCCTAATCTATAAAATCGTCCGGGTTTGTATCGAATCAACCCATAGGGAATTCCTAACTATTAGGGAACTTTCAGAGTGAGAACAATAAAATAATAATATAAAATGACATAGCATATCAATAGCAAATATAATCATAATTAACCATTTAAATAAAATATATATTCAACAGGTCATGGTGTCATATGTCAATTAACATAGGTTAACAAATTTAAATATTAATATATCATACTTAACAATTGTAACACCTAGAATTTTTAGGTGATTAAATAATCAAATAATTATACATAGTGAAAATGAGCGTTTTTGGAATTGTCATAATATGGCCTCGAAACTTATACCATTGAGTTTGTGGCGACTTTTTGATTAATTTGCATATAATATGCCTCGAACGGACTTCGTATGAAAAAATTATTGACGTTCGAAGTTCCGTATCGAAAAATAATTATACATGTAAATATGCGTAAATATATTTGTTTATAAATATATGCGCATATCAATTCCAGAAATAATGCGCATTTGAATTTCAAAATAGCCGCGCGTCATAAAGGAAATTAATTGAGGTTAGCAATTAGAGGTGATTAATTAACATTAGTAGGCAATGTTAATCAAATCGGCAATTAAAGGAAATTAATTTACATTAATTAGAAACGTTTGAATTTTAAAATAAACATGTGTTATAAAAGGGAATTAAATTTGCAATTGATGGAAATTAATTAGAATGAATAGGCAACAGTTAAAAGTTAACGTTTAAAAATAGAAGAAATAAATTAATACATATAAAACAAAAAGGCTAGACACGTCAAAACTGACGCGTTTTGCTTGTTTTTAACGGCTAGATTTCAATCGCTTCAAATGAAAGGACGACGTTGCTTTGGCTCTCTATAAATAAACGTGTAGGGATAGCCTTCAAACCCATATTATTCTGAGTGGGTGTGGAAGCCCTATCACTTTTCTTTCTCCTCCAATTCTTCAAAAATCAAATATATTAGATTTAGGTTTTCTGATTTGCAATTTGGAGATAGAAACTGTAGATCTAGAGAAGAGATGTCCAAATTAAGCCGCCGTATGAGGTGAGTTTTCAGATCTGGTTTTCTAGATTATCTGTTTATTTTTATTCAATTAGATTCAGATTTATAAATCCATACAAATTCCAGTGTGTGGATCCAAATAGGGTTGCAAAGGGGAAGGCTATGGATAATAGAACTGGAGTAAAAATCAGATCTGGAATTTGGACTGTTTTTTTCTTCAGGTGAGTGGATCTAAATTATATATCTTTTATGTTGATGATATATAATATCGTTAGATTCCCGTTAAATATTTTAATTTGGCATTTCTTATACTTGAACTAATTTTAGTAATTATTTATGTAAGTTAGTTGTGTTGAAACTATAAATTTATAAGAAAAGTGCACGTATATGCAAATGTTGTTTTTATGGAAAAGAAAGAAATCCAAATGAATAAGTGATATTAGGCTTAAAAATTGTAGAGAAAGGCATAAGCCTAAAAGTGAGAAATTTATAGTAAAATATATCAAAACGTGGAGAATGAAATAAAAATGGAAATCTAATGAATAACTTGATTTGGAAGATAGTGATAGACTAGTTGGTTGTTTAGAAAAAGGGGATACATTTCCATAATTTAATATCGTAAGCAAAATGGTAAATGTAATTGCAGGAATAAAAACAAGAAAAATGGACTTAGTGCAAAATAGAGACATTACTGTATTTTGCATTATCCAATAATTAAAAAAATAACAAAAGAAGTTTATTACAGTTACGGGTTATTATTTATGGCATTATTTTGTATTAAAATATACAAATGGATTTTTAACACAGTTTTGTAACCAACCAAATAAAATAGAACTACTTCCTACAATAAAAGAGAATAACGCGAAGCGTTAAAGAAATTAAAGAAGAAGAAATAATCAAGTTAATTATTGGACAAGACTAGAAACAATAAACATAAAATGTGACTAGATCTGCATTTATTACGCAGATAGTAGAGTAAAAAGTAAATTAGTTATTATGATAAGTAACTTATGACAGTTGGACGTAGTCCCAAGTTAAGACTGTTATATAATATAAGAGAACTAAGGAAAATTTAGTATCATAATAAAAGATGACAGAGTAGAATAGAAAAGAGACACTTGCAATTACATTTATAACATGTAGGTTATAAAAGAAAGAAAAGAATATAAAGTGACAATTGCAAGTATAATTGTAACACGTAGGTTATAATTAAAAAGAAAGAAATAGAAGGGGCTTATTTTATCAAACTTAAATCTTGGATTAAGTTAATAAGCAAAAATAATAGAAGTAGCCCATACCGACAGCATTCCCTTTCAAGTCTAGGACTGATGGTCTCACATATGGGTGGGGCTGGTCATGTTGATTAGGGTAAATAAGTAACCAACAGAATAAGAAAAGTAAACTAAACACATAATTAAAGATTAGACATAGGATCTAATAAAATGGTAAGGTATGTTTGGAGCAGCTCGAAGGGAATATGGATAAAGAGCCTAACGAAGTAGTTCATCGCAGATTTTTAGTACAGAAAGAGCACGTCCAACTTAGTTATTTTTGGCTAGAAGGAAGTATGAGACTTCAACGGGACGTGAGGATACTCTAGGATGGCCCTTTAGGGTAGGCCTAACGAAGCTGCACCACCGGAGGCAGATCTATAGGTGTTCCATCAAGAGAGTATGCCTTGACTGTTTTTGCATTGCAGGCCTAACAAAGCGGATCTTTGTAGGCAGTCAAAAGGCTGATGATGGAGTAGGATATTCGTATGACACCATACTCTAGTTTGCGAGTAGGTTATAGTGGGCGGGACCCATAAGGATAGTCGCATGCGGATATCAGCCATCAACAGTCAGAGCGAGTTTGGGAATGACTAGAGTTAAACCAACAGGCCAATGATTCTTTCACTATCGAGACATTGGATGAGGGGCATGGCCAATTGGATGTTTAGATTGTTTGCAGTAAGGCATATCCACTTAGCTCTTGAAAGGTCTTTCGATTAGTTGAGGAGGGGCTGCGCGGGGCCATAGCCACGATGAGAAAAGAGACAGACCAAGTAGAATATCTGTATTGTTGTCCTAACGAAGCGGAACTTTACAGATATAGAAAATCCCCGATTGAGCTCCATACAAGTTAGACCTTGTTGGCGGAATTCAGGGAGTAGACCAAACGATTACATGTAGTCCTCAAGGTACGCACTGGGAGGTACATTGTGGATGTCCGAGCACTAGTATAAGCTAGTGCGGATGCAGTTTCACGTTTTCATAGTAGACGATGGAACATCTATAATGTAGGCCTCACGAAGCTGTCCTTTACAGATGTAGTTAAAGTACGTCCTAGTAGCGAGATGATGGAGTCCTTTTGGAGGAGGATACGGAAGGTACTATGGGTAGTACCTAGGACCGATGCGGTCTTTGGGCATGTTGCTACATATATATATTGGTTATTAGGTCTTAATCTACTAGGGAGTAGATAGGTACGATTCACGCACACAGGCGAGAGTATTATAAACCAAATAAACCTAATATAACAGAAAATGGAAATAGAATGGTGTATGTAGAATTACGCTTAAAAGAGTATAATTTGTCCATTCACCAGAACTTTAGTTCTGACCCCCTCCTCATATCATCCTACAAGTTAGATGGATGGCAGAGACTTTTCAGCTTTGTGACACTTGTTTAGAAAGTGTTATTACCTTAGTCAGTATTTACTTACTATTATATTTTAGTCAGTTCCACTATGAGATATTTATTTGAGCTCTGATATATTTATCTTTGCCTATTTGTAGGATACCAGACACCCAACTCGGACTTCAGTGGATTTGGGTTTTAGCATTTTTGCGAAAAATACGGACCCACTGGAACTCGGGTTGTTATATTTGGAATTAAAGCGAGGTTAGTAAATCCTAAGTAAATTAGGAAATATGAGTGAACGTATTTGTATTTTTGAATAAAATATAAATATATTATGTACTAAAATCCAAATAGTCCCCAATTATAGATTTTAACATATGAAAAGATTTTAGAAGTATATTTGTGCATAGTTTACTAGTCGGGTTTGGGATGACCCAAGGATGTTGAGCCCTATGTTATTGCCGATTTATAGTGTACAATAATCTATGTTTTGGGAGAAGATTAGTATCCATATGTTATAGGAAGTGGGAAAGTTCCCTAGGGATAGTAGGGAGAGTATTTTTATTTTGAAAGGAATAAGAGATTTTAGTAAGGAAATGAGATTTCCAAGGTTTAGGAAGGGTATTCCTAGGGTAGTAAGAAGAAAATCTACTTTATGCCTAGCCCAATAAAATGAAACTTTTGGAATTGAAAAGTTGAAAAATATAATTGTTAATATGTTGAGGAAGTAAATATTGGGTTTTAAAAAAAGAAGATGTAAATTAAATATTAGGAAATTAATAAATTACGTAGAAAACGTTTATTATAAGTTATAAGGAATACGTGAAAGTGATGTATAAGGTATGGAAAGCACCATATTTTGTATAGCCTATTTCGATAAATTATAAAATAAGTTCCTTGTAATTTCACATAAACATGAAATCCTCTTTTAAAGAATTCATAGAAGGTTTTAGCGTTAATGGTTTCTCATAAGAGAAAGTAGTTCCAATTCATTAAGGTATAAAACCATTAGGTGTAATAAGAAGTGTAATAATTAGAGACAGTGTTAGTTAGGAGAGATATTATAGAGAGCTTTCGTAGGAAAGCTAAGCAATGGAAATTTCATATTTTTCCATTGATTATGCGTATTGGTTGCTTGCCTTCATAGAAAGTCCCCATTTGTAGTAAGTTAGAAACTCCTCCAAGGTTAGGTAATTGGAAGAGTAGGAAAGTTAAGGGATTTTTGATAAAATAATTGTTCTTATCTACTCCAGTTTTCGTAAATTTGAAAATCTATGAAAAGAAGATGTTTTGAAAACATGTGAGGATATTTTTGGAAGTCAAGAAAAAAATAATGTTTTAAGGACAAGCAAGGCATGTTTAAAGAAAAATGATTTGGTGAAAAAGTAAGAAAAACATAGTAAATAGTTAAATTTAAAAATCCAAATTTTTTTTATGGAAAGCTGTAAAGGTCTTTAAAAGGAAAAGAGGAATAAGTTTTGAACTTAGAATTTGTCAGTTTTCCCCTCTAGGTTTGGGGAATAATTTAAATTCAAAGAGCTATAAAGATGCAAGTCTAGAAAGTTAAAATGTTAAGTAACCAAGTACCTTTGAATTTAATAGAAACTTCAAAGTAACACTTTTAAAGGCAAGGATTTTAGGATTTGATGTTTCAAAATTTAGAAGTTTTAATTTTTGAGATGAAATGATAAATATCAAACCAAACTTTTAAATATGGAGTAGATAGAAATCATTTCCTAGGTGTGACGGGAAAAGTGTAAGGCTATGTAGGAGGTAGCACTGATTACTTTTAGTAGTAATAATAAAAGTTCCCGTAAAGTGTATAGGACACAAGTGAGAACCTAGGAATGTTACTTCATGTGTGTAGACTATAGAAAAATAGTGAAGTGATATTAGTAATATAGTAAGACACAGTGGTTGGGATAGGTAGACCTTAGTTGGGGAAAAATTAAAGGTAAAGGTAAAGAGAAAATTTCCCCAAGCTTAGTTGCCTTTTTAGATAGAGACTGCGTAGATTGAAATCCCTATTCGTTGTAGTAAATGAGACTTGGTTATTCCATTTTGAGTATGGAATGGAAGAGATGAATAGATCTTATTAATCATGAGTAATACAGCGTAAGTTAGTAATGAGTAAAAGGCGACAGGAGGAGCATATGAGTTACTTGGATTCCTAGAGTAGGACCTTTCTGTGTCAGGGTGGACATGGTCCTAGGCCTCCTAGCTCTAGATGATAGCTGTGTTTAGCTGCTATATTTATTTATCTAGTATCGCTTTGTAGTAGGACTTGTTTTCTCTTTTAGTTATGAGATCGTACTCCTATGTAAGCATTATGTCTTTATTATTGCAAGTCAGTACCGATTAGTATGATGCTCTTTTTCTGTGATATTCACAAGAGAATAAAAACATAGGATGTAAGTAAAAAAAGAAAAGTAAAAGCCAAAAAGAGTAACTTAAAGGAAAACAACAAATTTAAAGAAGCAACAGGAACGTCAACAGAAAAATTTAAAAAGAAAAAATTTTCTTATGTAAACTGTGTTTGGGAAAGAAAATAGAGATTTTTATAGGTAGTGGCTTAAGTTCCAAGTACGAAGAAAGAGGTGCACAAAAGTAAAACGGAGAAATGTGAGGTTTTCCGTTTTCTACCTTCTTTCTGACATAAGAAATCGAGTTCAGAAATTAGATTTATCTGAAATTCGAATATTACAAGTTGTGTGGTAGGGTTTGGATGAAAAATTTGTTGAACTATGCCCCTATTCAGTAGGAGTGTGGGAAAATTGGATGAAAAGTGCTTTGAGTTTTCGAAAGATTGCATTCATACAAAAATTGCAAGTATATTTAGGATGTGTGCATTATGTTTTAAAAGAAATTTTTAAAAGAGAAAAGCATTCATATAGGAGGTACCGCTTAGAAATTCATGGACATGCATATATTTATTGTTCTACGACACTTTGCACAAGGACACGGATGGTGGCAAAAATTGGATGCACATAAGATGGATGTGTTTGATACGAGGAATTACATAGTTTTACCCTTATCGAATTTTAGGGACGAAATTTCCTAAAGGGTGGAAGAATGTAACACCCCACATTTTTAGATAATGAAATAATCAAATAATTATAAACAGTGAAAATGAGCGTTTTTGTAATTGTCATAATATGACCTTGAAACTTATACCATTGTGCTCGTGGCGATTTTCTGATTAATTTACATATATAATATGCCTCGAAAGGACTTCGTATGAAAAATTTATTGATGTTCGAAGTTCCGTATCGAAAAATAATTATACGTGTAAATGTGCGTAAATATATTTGTTTATAAATATATGCGCATATAAATTCCAGAAATAACGCACGATTGAATTTCAAAATAGACGCGCGTCATAAAAGAAATTAATTGACGTCATCAATTAGAGGTAATTAATTAACATTAGTAGGCAATGTTAATCAAATCAGCAATTAAAGGAAATTAATTAGCAACGTTTGAATTTCAAAATAAACAGATGTTATAAAGGGAATTAAATTTGCAGTTGATGGAAATTAATTAGAATGAATAGGCAATAGTTAAAAGTTAACGTTTAAAAATAGAGGAAATAATTTAATACGTATAAAAATAAAAAGGCTAGACACCTCAAAACTGACGCGTTTTGCTTGTTTTTAACGGCTAGATTTCAATCGTTTTAAACGAACGGACGACGTTGCTTTGGCTCTCTATAAATAAACGTGCAGGGCTAGCCTTAAAACCCATATTTTTTTGAATGGGCGCGGAAGCCCTGTCACTTTTCTTTCTCCTCCAATTCTTCAAAAATCAAATATATTAGATTTAGGTTTTCTGATTTGCAATTTGGAGATAGAAACTGTAGATCTAGAGAAGAGATGTCCAAATTAAGCCGTCCGTATGAGGTGAGTTTTCAGATCTGGTTTTCTAGATTATCTGTTTATTTTTCTTCAATTAGATTCAGATTTATAAATCCATACAAATTCCAGTGTGTGGATCAAAATAGGGTTGCAAAGGGGAAGGCTATGGATAATAGAACTGGAGTAAAAATCAGATCTAGAACTTGGACTGTTTTTTTCCAGGTCAGTGGATCTAAATTATATATCTTTTATGTTGATGATATATAATATCGTTAGATTCTCGTTAAATATTTTAATTTGCCATTTCTTATACTTGAACTAATTTTAGTAATTAGTTATCTAAGTTAGTTGTGTTGAAACTGTAAATTTATAAGAAAAGTGCACGTATATGCAAATGTTGTTTTTATGGAAAAGAAAGAAATCCAAATGAATATAAGTGATATTAGGCTTAAAAATTGTAGAGAAAGGCATAAGCCTAAAAGTGAGAAATTTACAGTAAAATATATCAAAACGTGGAGAATGAAATAAAAAGGGAAATCAAATGAATAACTTGATTTGAAAGTTAGTGATAGATTAGTTGGTTGTATAGAAAAAGGGGATACATTTCCATAGTTTAATATTGTAAGCAAAATGGTAAACGTAATTGCAGGAATAAAAACAAGAGAAATGGAATTAATGCAAAATAGAGACATTACTGTATTTTGCATTATCCAATAATTAAAGAAATAACAAAAAGAAGTATCTTGCAGTTACGGGTTATTGTTTATGGAATTATTTTGTATTAAAATATGGAAATGGATTTTTAACACAGTTTTTGTAAGCAACCAAATAGAATAGAACTACTTTCCAGAATAAAAGAGAATAACGTGAAGTGTTAAAGAAATTAAATAAGAAGAAATAATCAAGTTAATTATTTAACAAGATTAGAAACAATAAACAAAAAATGTGACTAGATCTGCATTTATTGCGCAGATAGTAGAGTAAAAAGTAAAGCAACTATTATGATAAGTAACTTACGACAGTTGGACGTATTCCCAAGTTAAAACTATTATATAATATAAGAGAACTAAAGAAAATTTAGTATCATAATAAAAGAAGACATATTAGAATAAAAAAGAGACACTTGCAATTACATTTATAACATGTAGGTTATAAAAGAAAGAAAAGAATATAGCAGTGACAATTGCAGGTATAATTGTAACATGTAGTTTATATTTAAAAAGAAAGAAATATAAGATGCTTATTTTATCAAACTTAGATCTTGAATTAAGTTAATAAGCAAAAATAATAGAAGTGGCACGTACTGGCAGCATTCCCTTTCAGGTCTAGGACTGATGGTCTCATACATGGGTGGGGCTGGGCATGCTGATTAGGGTAAATAAGTAGCCAACGGAATAAGAAAAGTAAACTAAACGCATAATAAAAGATTAGACGTAGGGTCTAATAAAATGGTAAGGTGCATTTGGAGCAGCCCGAAGGGAATCTGGATAAAGAGCCTAACGAAGTAGTTCATCGCTGATTTTTAGTACAGAAAGAGCACGTCCAACTTAGTTATTTTGGGCTAGAAGGAAGTACTAGACTTCAACGGGACGTGACGATACTCTATGATGGCCCTCTGGGGTAGGCCTAATGAAGCTGCACTCCCGGAGGCAGGTCTGTAGGTGATCCATCAAGAGAGTATGCCTTGACCGATTTTGTAACGATCCCGTTTTTTTGAAACCAAATTTAATTTAGTAATTAATTTAATTTTTAGAATTAAATTGTGAATTAATTTGAATTTTGCCAAAAAAAATAAAATAAGTGTTTGTTTATATATATATATTAAATATAATTTGAATTTGAAATTCAAATATAAATATTTTAAAAATAAAGGAAATGTATTTATAAAAATAGAAAATATAATTTAAAATAATATAAAAATATTATTAAATATATAAAGACATTTGTAAGTTAATAATAAAGGATTTTAACAAGTGTAAAAGAAATTATAACATGCATTACATGTGTAAGCATAGTATAACCTATAATAACAAGTGGAAAATGTGTTTTTATCTTAAATTTGAATTATAAATAACATATTTTTAGAAGAAATCAGGCTGCTCACATTCATTCTCTTCTCTCATCCTCTTTCTTTCTTTCTTTCTTCTTTTTCAAAACTTAAAACCTGAGAAGAAAAACAAATCGAACATACAACTATTTCCAATCTGAAGCAAGCAAGCTAAGACCAGATCAAAATCAATCTTTCTATAAATTTTCAAAACCTGAAGCAAATCAAATAGCAAGCAAAGAGCATCTCAATCATCAAGCAAATCAAAAATCTAGAACCAGATCAAAATTCAAGTTTCAGTTTTTAAATCAAGTTGCTGGTCCAAACTCAAGATAAAAAAAAAATCTATTCCCAGTTTTCAAGTTCAAAACCAACTTCCGTTTCAAAGAAACTTCTCTGTTTCAAAAAAAATCTGTTCTCTGTGTTTTTCAAAACCAGGTGAGTAAACTTAATTTTGAAAAGCTAAATCTCTATGATATCCTGATGCATGTGATGATTTATGATAATGGTGTTATAAATATGATTTGCATAGATGTTTTCAACTAGAATGTAGTTAAACTACTTTGAATATTTATGTGCATGTCCGTGTATAAGTATATACAAGCCTCTGTTTGGTTTTACAGATCCAAAACAAGTTCAAAAAAATCAATTTCTCTTCATTCAAAACATTATAGGTTATGATGTCTTAAGAGAATATGTTTGTATGAATGTAATACCTTTTTAAAAAATAATTTCAAATGAAATTATTAAGTATTTCTCTGATAATATCGAATTATACAGTAAGAACAAATATATCAGGAAATTCGACTAACATAATTGTAAGCTTTACATATATAATCTGATTTGTGTTTAAAAATGATGATTTTTAATAATATTATCAAGATTTTTAAGTTTGGATTTGGGTAGAAATTAGGAGATGAATGGAAAATGAACTTTGTTCGATTTCTGGCGAACGACGAAGGGCTGGGTGTCGGAGTCAAGGCTGAAGGAAGCTTGAGTAGTGGGGATCACTAGAAAAATAGTCAAGAATTTTATTGATCACCGGAGTGACCTGGCGACGGCGAATGTAACGACCCACCTTTTTGGACAATTTAAATCGACAAGTAAACACACATGCCGATTCCAAACCATTCAAAAGGGAGGATTGTTAATGGGGTAAATAAGAAAAGAAGAGAAAAGGAACAAGAAACAACCACAGAATCTCGCAGCGGAAAGATAAAATATAATAATCAAATAAACAGTTCATGAAGCTGTTTAATATACTTTTGATTATCATTTATACATCATTTATCAGAGTTATACATATACAACAGAACAAATAAAACAATGCAGCAGACAGCATGATGCAAGGATAATAATAGTAATAGTATACCAAATCTTCGTCTTCGTCCTCCAGAATAAATCTTCAATAAGCTGAAAACTCAGGACTGACCCGAGCGTAATGAAAAGACAAAACACTCGAGTCAGGACTAAAACATCCTTATGTAAGTTAAATCGGTCGTAAATAAATATGAGTGTAACGGCGTCAGAGATGTTTACGGGGTTTGACATCTCTTATCCAGTGTCGACGTGCGTGCAATAACTCAAGAGATGTTACGGGATTTTCCATCTCCTAAGGATCCGTTAAACTATCTACTATGTAGTACAATACGCTATTATAATATGTCTATAGTAAAATAAACTATTAAAATAGCGTTAAGGCGTTACCCATATCCCCCTTAACACATTTTATATATTCCCATAGTCTATACAGTACCGTACGCTCCTCCGAAAGGTTTACGCAGAGGGCACCCCATAGGTATGGTACAAAACAAACTCGTAGAAGGCACGCTAGGGCATGTGAACACGGCACACGAGGAGATGCCAGGGTAGATATACCAATTGCACTCCCGGACTGGTGGTGACGCATAGCAGCTACTACCGCCCACCTCGGACACACTCCCAAACAATCGAGGGGTGGCCACCAAATCGAATCACAAAAGCAATATAATGGTATCGAAGAAATATGCCCGATAAGAGGAATGACCTCACATTAGCCCGGTATAGCTCCTGATTTTAGTCACATCTAAGCTGACTCACGGGAGTCAGGGTCACGTCATACCATATAGAATCGTCGCCAAACCATCCTACTTCATTTCTGGAATCTCCACCATGTACATAGTTGTTAAAGTGGTTTTCGGTATCGACAGAGAGTATGCCCATATCCGATCCCGGTCTCTTTAACAACCGAACGTTTATTACACACCGGATGGTTCTTTTACATTTTCAAAAATCAATTCATAATTGATATCAAAATATCAAGTTCGCTTCAAAATCAAATCCATTTCAAAATCATCGTATCTACGCAAAATATACGATTTCATTTCAAAAATCATTTCGCCCAATATCTCATTTCAATTTAAAAATCATTTCACATTTCAATTTAGGTTGTAACTTCATTTAGCCCAATTCGTATTTAAATCCAAGATTTAAATATAAACATTTCACCTTATTAACCAGCTAGAAATTTTGGAAAATAGTTTGAATAGTTTAAAAATAGCTTAAATAATTAAAATAGTTAAATTACTCTAAAATATTAAAGATAGATTTCAAAATAGTTTAAATTTGATTTAATATAGTTAAATAGATTTAAAATAGATTAAATAAACTTAAATAGGTTAAATAGCTTTAAAATAGATAAAAATATAATTAAAATAAATTAAAACAGTTAATTAGTTTAAAATAAATTAAATTGGGTTAAATAGATTTAAAATAGATTAAAATAAGTTAATATGTTTGAAATAAGTTAAAATAATTTAATATAGTTAATATAGGTTAAAATAGTTTACTATAAAATAGTTTAAGTATTTAAAATAGCTTGTACAGCAGAATAACTTAAGAAAACCAAATTTGAAATAGCTTCAAAGTCAACCATTTTAATTTCCAACTTACCAATCTGAATCAAATTCAAATTTCCATTCCGTCGATAAAATCTCAATTTCAATTCAAATCAAATTTTGATTTCAAATTTAATTTTTATTCCATCTCAAATCCAATTTCCTCAAATTTCAAAATGTTGTCTTTATCACACTTTTACTTAATAATATTCAAAGTCTGAATAAACGTTGAATCCTTTAAAATCAAATCAATTTACGAAATTCAATCATATCACAATTTTAATTTCAAAGTCTTAACTTCAATTATTAACCAATTTGTTTAACAAAAATTATTTCAACATCTCAACATCAAATTAGCGATGAATTCAATTTCTATAAAATTTGATTTTTAAATTCCTTTAAATCAGACCATTTAAAATAATTCCAAATCAAAGATTTTACAAATTATTTAATTCAACCAAATCCGGTGCTCATATATAATTTTCTATCCTATGGCCAAGTGATCAGTTATTTCAATTAAATTTCAGGAATAGATATATATCACTTCAAATCAAATCATAGTGTCATAGGTATATATCATTTCAACCTATTTCTCAATTTATTCAAAATGATTCAATTTGCAGCTGTAATTTATACAAAGGGTGATGATAGGATATCGACAACCAAATAAACATCCAAACATTTCAAAATATCAATCTATTGCATCCATCGCAACCAATCATCCAAACAGACAATATAAATCATGGAAATTTCATAGTTATAAATGTTCGGTAATTTAATTGCAATTAAATTTCAATTCTAATTTGACTGTCGATTTTAAATTCTAACATTAAATTTGATGACAATCTAGATGACCGTTAGATTTTATCAACAACGAGTAATAAAAATCATATCACTTCGCAAATATTAAATTTAACTAGCATGAGAATATTCTAGTACGTTGTGAGCGTTATAAAACACTCACCTTGATTTTACGTGGCCAATCGTTCAAATTTTAAATTAAATCGAGCGAGTTCAATTTAACCAAAAATTTTAATGAGCTCGAACAGTCCCGGGTCTACACTGCAGCGTAACTCTCATCGCTACGATTCCAACGTCGCCAGTTTCGTCCGATTCTGATAAAGTATGAGAGAGATACACATTTTTAAAGTTCGAATACAAATTAAATAAACAATTCCCCCCCTTTTTTTAATAAATACCAGATCAGATCTGGCCGTTCGAAAATCCCTTCAGATCAACGCCGCACGTACTTCCTTCTTCCTCAAGCCATCGTGCTCCAGGAAACACGATACCCACTCACGCAAACTCCCCCGAATGCCCGCTCCCTCCATGCTCAGTTCGAGATCGATCGAAGACCACCGTTGAACGCCCCTAGCGAGCCCCACCAACAGCCGGAAGCACGTAACACTCGGTCACCCCTCCTCCTAGCAAAACGTGATCGAACGCCAGCCCTTCAAGCGAGCATTGCCGCCGATCCACTCGACAAAATAAGATCGTAGCCGTTCAATCTGTTGAGCTCAACGAGCTCTTCGATCTTCCAGTTGGAAGTTTTCGAAAATATTGATTTGATCAAGAGATAATTGAGGAACAATATGGGACGATTTCGGCCATTAAACGAATAGAGGCGGCCACGAAAGAATATAGCTAGGGTTTCGGTTGAGGATACGTGAATATATACGCGTATAGAATATTATTTTATTAATATATTTAACTTTTCTAAACGAACTCGAAAATAGACGTGCCGACAGGCGTTCGTAAGGTTTTACCCGCCTTCCGAACACAATGGAACGTGTTTCGAAAGCCAATTTGATCGTATGTGGAAGATAGCTTTTTGAATCGAATTAAAATATTAAATTTTCGATATTTATTTCAGCGCGTTTCTAACCCGTACAACCAAACGATAACTCCAAATGCTACGAAATTTGAAATCCGATAATAATACTCTATTACGGATCTAATGGAACTGGTTTCATCGAATTCCGAGACTGTGTCTCGGAAGGCTATTTTTACTCGTCGATTAAATCGACGACTTTTCAAAATTTACAAAATTTCTTACGAATCCAATTTTAAATGTTAACAAATTCATTGTTGTTTAAATAAAATTTTATATCAATCTTCGATATCATTTTCAATCATATTATATTCAAAATTCAATTATTCAAATATTTGCAAATTTAAATTTTAAACAATTTAGATTATCCGAAATTCATTATCTTGAAATAATTGAAAATGAACTTATAAAATTTAACTTTAAAACGAATTCAAATTATGGAACAATTATTTCCGTTATACAGTTATTCAATTCCCGTTATTCAATCTATTCAATTATTCAATTTATTTCCAATATTAAATTTAAACAATTTAATTGATCCATATTCAACAAATTTCAATATTAGATTTTAAATGAATTCTCATTACTAATCAATTACTTTTACTTTTTTTCTTTTTCTAATGAATTCAACATTTATTTAACCAACTATTGATCGTAAACTCATTCAATAAGTAGCATTTATATTTCAATGTTAGATTTTAAATAAATTTCCGTTATCAGTCAATTACCTTATTCACATCCAGTGCATCCAACATTTGTTATTCAACTTCAGTTATTGATTGTAAACCCAGTTAATATATAAAATTTCATTCCAGTTGCAATTGGTTTCCAAATTCAATTCGAATGACAAAATAAACAAGTAACTTATAATAATTATCACCATTTACTTTTAATCACACTTAAGTTTATTATTTACTACAAGTGTCACAATTTCCTATACAATACCAATTAGATTCCATTACCATTGACTATATCTTATTTCATTAGTTAACCCAATATTTATATTTGTTTTTCTTATATTTCCCTTATACCCAAGTTATAACATTTGAGTCATTTTAATTGATTGGAATATCATTTAATTCATTAAAAATTAACTTAGATAACTATTGTTGCAATTCATTCTAGTTATTATTATCATAAATAAATTACAAAATTTTAATTCTTCTAACATTAAACCATGAAATCTTATTAAATTAACTATTTTAATTATCGAAAATCTACGGGTCGTTACACTCTCCCCCACTCAAAACTTTTCATCCTCGAAAAGGAAAAAGAAGGGAAAAGAAACTAAGTAAAGAATTCAACATTTGATATCTTTTTTTTCCAAAATTATCAACTTATAAAACAATGAAAATTTAATTTATAAAGTCGTTACTACACTTCCACTACGCTACTCCGATTGGCTTACGAAATTTACAAGTTGGTTATCCAAATGAGTTATAAAATTTTAAAACTCAAAAATTTTCTAACACCCGGATTTACGGAAAATTTCGGCAGCGTCTCCTTTGCGCGGCTCGATCGGCACAACTACAAAACGCCTCTACGGGCCCCAAACCAATAAAAGAAAACAAAAGCCAAGTGGCTCCATCCAAAAATCATCAAATCAAATGACAAAATAAACACGTACCCTTTTGTCGGGCAATCCAAATTTCCTTGATTTAAATACCTGCATCTCATTTATCAATGATATCAAATCATATAATTTAAAATCAATTTATAATTTGCATTATCAATTTTCAATATTAGCTTTACTTAAACCTGTACGAAGTACATATATCATCCGTATGCAATATCAAATCTGATCGCTCATTTGATCACAAAATTTCACTTTCAAACTAGTATCGTTCACACGACTCTCTAGTGCGGACTCAGATTTGGTTTCTTGATCAGAAACTGTTACTCTCCTTGCATAGCCATATACTATGATAGAGAATTCCAGAATCAAATCAAAATCCATATCCAGGGTTCGCCGTCGAGAATCGAGTGAAAAATCCTAACTTGGATCGATATAAATTATCTCGAAATTCTATGCTCGAATTCAGATCAAATTGTTATGCGAATAAAATAATATACGTACAACTTACATATTAACTTTCAATAGATTTCTATACAATTCATCTATATTCAATTATTTTACTTACCTTCATTTCATTTACAATTTATTATTCACAATGCCTTATTCATATCCCTTAATTACTTAGTATATCCATTTCTTTACATAGCATGCTCTTTAATACTATCATTTCTTAAACATCATCCTATAGAATTTACTTGCTCAAGTTCATTTTAAACTTTCTATACAATTTAATTAAATTCAATTTCATTTTCCAAATGATTCTTAGCCATATCAAATTCTTTTGTTACATTTACTTCATTTTCATAATTTCAGTTAATAACAAATTTATTGGTGGAACATTTTATTAATCATCACTTAGTTTATAATTATTCTATAAAAGTCATATATAAGAAGATGGACTTTATCTAAGTTTATAATTATCTCGAAAGTCATAAATTCAATTTCATAAATTTCCTTTGAAAATTTATATTTAATTCTATAACAAATTTACAAAGGTATTATTTGGTTCATTTGTCGATTTTCTTAAGTTCCACTTACTTATTCCATTTAGCCGTTCATCATTTCATATTATACTTAAGTATATCATTTTTATCACAATCAAATTCCCATTTATATACATTTTAATTACCTTTAAGTTTTGCTTACTTGTATATTTCAATTACTTTTAGGTTTTGCTACTTGTATAATATCCCATTACATAACCAAAACATCATTTTAACTTTTAGCATTTGGTAAGTCATATTATATGTTATTAGAATGCAATTTGATACAATACAAATTTTATAGGATTCATTTTACTAAATTAGGATGTTCACAATTTTTAACTTGTTTATATTTTCTTTACCTTTCAATACCTTTCCATTTTAAGAGTTACACTTTCACTCTAAAGTTTCTCAAAACGTTTAAGCTTAAAATTCTAAATCCTCTTATTATATAAGTTCTGATTATTTACATTACATTCAAATATTTTGAAAAATATTAATTAACAGAACTTAGAAATTTAAATGCCCCGTTCATTTCAAATCATTTGGAATAAATATAAACATTTATATCTTATATCTATCAAATCATACTTTTGTAGTTTAACCCAAAAATGCATTTTTTTCAAAACAGTTTCGAAGCAAAGCAAAGCTTCGCAGAAGTCTCCTCCACTTTGAGACTCGAAAATGAACGTCGATGATGCGGCGCAGTCATCACCGAAATTATTTTCCAGCGACATAAGAGAGGAGTACTGAATTCATTCCTTCTTAAAAATCCTTTCAAGATGTTTCCCATAAATATTTTTTTTCAACTCATATCACTACATATTTTCTTCAAAGTTTTGAAAACCATTTTCAAAATCCCCGGGTCTTAAATTCAATATTTCTCAATTTAGATTCAATTTAATTTATAAGTCACATGTATAAATTATTCTTACAAAATTTTACCTTCTTAAAACATTCCATAAGTTGTTTTATCATTATTTATTTCGTAATAAACCTTATTTATTAAAACACAATATCCAATTTACGGTAACCATACATATTGACTATGGGAATATATAAAATGTGTTAAGGGGGATATAGGTAACGCCTTAACGCTATTTTAATAGTTTATTTTACTATAGACATATTATAATAGCGTATTGTACTACATAGTAGATAGTTTAACGGATCCTTAGGAGATGGAAAATCCCGTAACATCTCTTGAGCTATTGCACGCACGTCGACATTGGATAAGAGATGTCAAACCCCGCCGTTACACTCATATTTATTTACGACCGATTTAACTTACATAAGGATGTTTTAGTCCTGACTCGAGTGTTTTGTCTTTTCATTACGCTCGGGTCAGTCCTGAGTTTTCAGCTTATTGAAGATTTATTCTGGAGGACGAAGACGAAGATTTGGTATACTATTACTATTATTATCCTTGCATCATGCTGTCTGCTGCATTGTTTTATTTGTTATGTTGTATATGTATAACTCTGATAAATGATGTATAAATGATAATCAAAAGTATATTAAATAGCTTCATGAACTGTTTATTTGATTATTATATTTTATCTTTCCGCTGCGAGATTCTGTGGTTGTTTCTTGTTCCTTTTCTCTTCTTTTCTTATTTACCCCATTAACAATCCTCCCTTTTGAATGGTTTAGAATCGGCATGTGTGTTTACTTGTCGATGTAAATTGTCCAAAAACCTGGCTCTGATACCAACTGTAACGACCCACCTTTTTGGACAATTTAAATCGACAAGTAAACACACATGCCGATTCCAAACCATTCAAAAGGGAGGATTGTTAATGGGGTAAATAAGAAAAGAAGAGAAAAGGAACAAGAAACAACCACAGAATCTCGCAGCGGAAAGATAAAATATAATAATCATATAAACAGTTCATGAAGCTGTTTAATATACTTTTGATTATCATTTATACATCATTTATCAGAGTTATACATATACAACAGAACAAATAAAACAATGCAGCAGACAACATGATGCAAGGATAATAATAGTAATAGTATACCAAATCTTCGTCTTCGTCCTCCAGAATAAATCTTCAATAAGCTGAAAACTCAGGACTGACCCGAGCATAATGAAAAGACAAAACACTCGAGTCAGGACTAAAACATCCTTATGTAAGTTAAATCGGTCGTAAATAAATATGAGTGTAACGGCGTCAGAGATGTTTACGGGGTTTGACATCTCTTATCCAGTGTCGACGTGCGTGCAATAACTCAAGAGATGTTACGGGATTTTCCATCTCCTAAGGATCCGTTAAACTATCTACTATGTAGTACAATACGCTATTATAATATGTCTATTGTAAAATAAACTATTAAAATAGCGTTAAGGCGTTACCCATATCCCCCTTAACACATTTTATATATTCCCATAGTCTATATAGTACCGTACGCTCCTCCGAAAGGTTTACGCAGAGGGCACCCCATAGGTATGGTACAAAACAAACTCGTAGAAGGCACGCTAGGGCATGTGAACACGGCACATGAGGAGATGCCAGGGTAGATATACCAATTGCACTCCCGGACTGGTGGTGACGCATAGCAGCTACTACCGCCCACCTCGGACACACTCCCAAACAATCGAGGGGTGGCCACCAAATCGAATCACAAAAGCAATATAATGGTATCGAAGAAATATGCCTGATAAGAGGAATGACCTCACATTAGCCCGGTATAGCTCCTGATTTTAGTCACATCTAAGCTGACTCACGGGAGTCAGGGTCACGTCATACCATATAGAATCGTCGCCAAACCATCCTACTTCATTTCTGGAATCTCCACCACGTACATAGTTGTTAAAGTGGTTTTCGGTATCGACAGAGAGTATGCCCATATCCGATCCCGGTCTCTTTAACAACCGAACGTTTATTACACACTGGATGGTTCTTTTACATTTTCAAAAATCAATTCATAATTGATATCAAAATATCAAGTTCGCTTCAAAATCAAATCCATTTCAAAATCATCGTATCTACGCAAAATATACGATTTCATTTCAAAAATCATTTCGCCCAATATCTCATTTCAATTTAAAAATCATTTCACATTTCAATTTAGGTTGTAACTTCATTTAGCCCAATTTGTATTTAAATCCAAGATTTAAATATAAACATTTCACCTTATTGACCAGCTAGAAATTTTGGAAAATAGTTTGAATAGTTTAAAAATAGCTTAAATAACTAAATAGTTAAATTACTCTAAAATATTAAAGATAGATTTCAAAATAGTTTAAATTTGATTTAATATAGTTAAATAGATTTAAAATAGATTAAATAAACTTAAATAGGTTAAATAGCTTTAAAATAGATAAAAATATAATTAAAATAAATTAAAACAGTTAATTAGTTTAAAATAAATTAAATTGGGTTAAGTAGATTTAAAATAGATTAAAATAAGTTAATATGTTTGAAATAAGTTAAAATAATTTAATATAGTTAATATAGGTTAAAATAGTTTACTATAAAATAGTTTTAGTATTTAAAATAGCTTGTACAGCAGAATAACTTAAGAAAACCAAATTTGAAATAGCTTCAAAGTCAACCATTTTAATTTCCAACTTACCAATCTGAATCAAATTCAAATTTACATTCCGTCGATAGAATCTCAATTTCAATTCAAATCAAATTTTGATTTCAAATTTAATTTTTATTCCATCTCAAATCCAATTTCCTCAAATTTCAAAATGTTGTCTTTATCACACTTTTACTTAATAATATTCAAAGTCTGAATAAACGTTGAATCCTTTAAAATCAAATCAATTTACGAAATTCAATCATATCACAATTTTAATTTCAAAGTCTTAACTTCAATTATTAACCAATTTGTTTAACAAAAATTATTTCAACATCTCAACATCAAATTAGCGATGAATTCAATTTCTATAAAATTTGATTTTTAAATTCCTTTAAATCAGACCATTTAAAATAATTCCAAATCAAAGATTTTACAAATTATTTAATTCAACCAAATCCGGTGCTCATATATAATTTTCTATCCTATGGCCAAGTGATCATTTATTTCAATTAAATTTCAGGAATAGATATATATCACTTCAAATCAAATCATAGTGTCATAGGTATATATCATTTCAACCTATTTCTCAATTTATTCAAAATGATTCAATTTGCAGCTGTAATTTATACAAAGGGTGATGATAGGATATCGACAACCAAATAAACATCCAAACATTTCAAAATATCAATCTATAGCATCCATCGTAACCAATCATCCAAACAGACAATATAAATCACGGAAATTTCATAGTTATAAATGTTCGGTAATTTAATTGCGATTAAATTTCAATTCTAATTTGACTGTCGATTTTAAATTCTAACATTAAATTCGATGACAATCTAGATGACCGTTAAATTTTATCAACAACGACTAATAAAAATCATATCACTTCGCAAATATTAAATTTAACTAGCATGAGAATATTCTAGTACGTTGTGAGCGTTATAAAACACTCACCTTGATTTTACGTGGCCAATCGTTCAAATTTTAAATTAAATCGAGCGAGTTCGATTTAACCAAAAAATTTAACGAGCTCGAACAGTCCCGGGTCTACACTGCAGCGTAACTCTCATCGCTGCGATTCCAACGTCGCCAGTTTCGTCCGATTCTGATAAAGTATGAGAGAGATACACATTTTTAAAGTTCGAATACAAATTAAATAAACAATTTCCCCCCCCCCTTTTTTTTAATAAATACCAGATCAGATCTGGCCGTTCGAAAATCCCTTCAGATCAACGCCGCACGTACTTCCTTCTTCCTCAAGCCATCGTGCTCCAGGAAACACGATACCCACTCACGCGGACTCCCCCGAATGCCCGCTCCATACATATTATCATTTCTAACAACCAAACAAACTGGATGAATCATAATAATTTCTAAAAATTATTTCTTTATATACAAAATATAATTGGGGCAAAATTATTTCATTTACCCAATTTCAAAACAATACTATGTCGAATTGTTCTGTTCAAGTGTTTAGAGATTCCTATCAATGACGTTAATTACTCGTATTGACCAGAATCCATATGCCACTCAACAAATCAACCAACACAATATAAAACAATTTTATATCACTAACAAATACGCACTCTCAAATATATACACTCAGCGACTCATCATAGGGTATTACTACCCTATTTATAAAGAGTCAGAGCCCACAAAGCTAAGGTTATCGCTAAACCAAAGCTCTGATTTAATTTAAAATTTGAACGATTGGCCACGTAAAATCAAGGTGAGTGTTTTATAACGCTCACAACGTACTAGAATATTCTCATGCTAGTTAAATTTAATATTTGCGAAGTGATATGATTTTTATTAGTCGTTGTTGATAAAATTTAACGGTCATCTAGATTGTCATCGAATTTAATGTTAGAATTTAAAATCGACAGTCAAATTAGAATTGAAATTTAATCGCAATTAAATTACCGAACATTTATAACTATGAAATTTCCGTGATTTATATTGTCTGTTTGGATGATTGGTTGCGATGGATGCTATAGATTGATATTTTGAAATGTTTGGATGTTTATTTGGTTGTCGATATCCTATCATCACCCTTTGTATAAATTACAGCTGCAATTTGAATCATTTTGAATAAATTGAGAAATAGGTTGAAATGATATATACCTATGACACTATGATTTGATTTGAAGTGATATATATCTATTCCTGAAATTTAATTGAAATAACTGATCACTTGGCCATAGGATAGAAAATTATATATGAGCACCGGATTTGGTTGAATTAAATAATTTGTAAAATCTTTGATTTGGAATTATTTTAAATGGTCTGATTTAAAGGAATTTAAAAATCAAATTTTATAGAAATTGAATTCATCGCTAATTTGATGTTGAGATGTTGAAATAATTTTTGTTAAACAAATTGGTTAATAATTGAAGTTAAGACTTTGAAATTAAAATTGTGATACGATTGAATTTCGTAAATTGATTTGATTTTAAAGGATTCAACGTTTATTCAGACTTTGAATATTATTAAGTAAAAGTGTGATAAAGACAACATTTTGAAATTTGAGGAAATTGGATTTGAGATGGAATAAAAATTAAATTTGAAATCAAAATTTGATTTGAATTGAAATTGAGATTTTATCAACGGAATGGAAATTTGAATTTGATTCAGATTGGTAAGTTGGAAATTAAAATGGTTGACTTTGAAGCTATTTCAAATTTGGTTTTCTTAAGTTATTCTGCTGTACAAGCTATTTTAAATACTTAAACTATTTTATAGTAAACTATTTTAACCTATATTAACTATATTAAATTATTTTAACTTATTTCAAACATATTAACTTATTTTAATCTATTTTAAATCTACTTAACCCAATTTAATTTATTTTAAACTAATTAACTGTTTTAATTTATTTTAATCATATTTTTATCTATTTTAAAGCTATTTAACCTATTTAAGTTTATTTAATCTATTTTAAATCTATTTAACTATATTAAATCAAATTTAAACTATTTTGAAATCTATCTTTAATATTTTAGAGTAATTTAACTATTTTAATTATTTAAGCTATTTTTAAACTATTCAAACTATTTTCCAAAATTTCTAGCTGGTCAATAAGGTGAAATGTTTATATTTAAATCTTGGATTTAAATACGAATTGGGCTAAATGAAGTTACAACCTAAATTGAAATGTGAAATGATTTTTAAATTGAAATGAGATATTGGGCGAAATGATTTTTGAAATGAAATCGTATATTTTGCGTAGATACGATGATTTTGAAATGGATTTGATTTTGAAGCGAACTTGATATTTTGATATCAATTATGAATTGATTTTTGAAAATGTAAAAGAACCATCCGGTGTGTAATAAACGTTCGGTTGTTAAAGAGACCGGGATCGGATATGGGCATACTCTTTGTCGATACCGAAAACCACTTTAACAACTATGTACGTGGTGGAGATTCCAGAAATGAAGTAGGATGGTTTGGCGACGATTCTATATGGTATGACGTGACCCTGATTCCCGTGAGTCAGCTTAGATGTGACTAAAATCAGGAGCTATACCGGGCTAATGTGAGGTCATTCCTCTTATCGGGCATATTTCTTCGATACCATTATATTGCTTTTGTGATTCGATTTGGTAGCCACCCCTCGATTGTTTGGGAGTGTGTCCGAGGTGGGCGGTAGTAGCTGCTATGCGTCACCACCAGTCCGGGAGTGCAATTGGTATATCTACCCTGGCATCTCCTCGTGTGCCGTGTTCACATGCCCTAGCGTGCCTTCTATGAGTTTGTTTTGTACCATACCTATGGGGTGCCCTCTGCGTAAACCTTTCGGAGGAGCGTACGGTATTGTATAGACTATGGGAATATATAAAATGTGTTAAGGGGGATATGGGTAACGCCTTAACACTATTTTAATAGTTTATTTTACTATAGACATATTATAATAGCGTATTGTACTACATAGTAGATAGTTTAACGGATCCTTAGGAGATGGAAAATCCCGTAACATCTCTTGAGTTATTGCACGCACGTCGACACTGAATAAGAGATGTCAAACCCCGTAAACATCTCTGACGCCGTTACACTCATATTTATTTACGACCGATTTAACTTACATAAGGATGTTTTAGTCCTGACTTGAGTGTTTTGTCTTTTCATTACGCTCGGGTCAGTCCTGAGTTTTCAGCTTATTGAAGATTTATTCTGGAGGACGAAGACGAAGATTTGGTATACTATTACTATTATTATCCTTGCATCATGCTGTCTGCTGCATTGTTTTATTTGTTCTGTTGTATATGTATAACTCTGATAAATGATGTATAAATGATAATCAAAAGTATATTAAACAGCTTCATGAACTGTTTATTTGATTATTATATTTTATCTTTCCGCTGCGAGATTCTGTGGTTGTTTCTTGTTCCTTTTCTCTTCTTTTCTTATTTACCCCATTAACAATCCTCCCTTTTGAATGGTTTGGAATCGGCATGTGTGTTTACTTGTCGATTTAAATTGTCCAAAAAGGTGGGTCGTTACAACGAACTAGGGCTTTGAAGCCAAATTTGGTTGTCCATGTTATCAAGGCATTTGCATCATCGTGGGTGATTCGGAGATGATCGCGGGTGGGGGATTAGAAGCATAGGCGTGTGGCGGAGATCTAGTCATGATCACGAGGTCGTAGACGGTCGGAGGCGGCGGCACGAGACGTTTTTAGTTGATCGATTTTTGGGTTTCTGTTGCCTCGAATAGTTCGTTTTCGATTCTAGGCGAAATCGAAGGAGTTGGGTGGTCGAAAACAAAGGGGAAGGTCGAGTCGACTTGTCGATGATGGAAGTAGTGACCGGAGCGTTGGCGATGGGTTGTGCATGTGCACGAGGTTCTGTGTATCAGCGTTGAGATTTAGAGGAAGAAGGAGTTGCCTTGGGTTTGTACTCGGGGAAAGGAAGGTTTGTCTCGCGGTTTGGCTCGAGAATTTGGAGTGTGGGCTCGGGTTTTTATTTTAAGTTACCTGGTTTTTAAATTTAAAAGGAAAATATGTACAGGTTTTAAACTTAAAAAGAAAATCATGTTCCAGGTTTTAAAATCTTGAAAGAAGCATGTCCAGGTTTTAAATAGATATAAATTAACCAAGTTTTTAAAGTTTATTAAGATGTATAGGTTTTCAAAAGAAATGATAACCAAGTTTCCAAAGTGAATTATTTAACAAGTTTTTAAAACAAGTTTCAAGGTTTAAAAGCAATAGTAAATTTAATCAAGTTTTCAAGATATAATAACTATGTTTTAAAAGTAATAATGGAAGTAATTAAAGGATAGTTAATTACTTAATGTCATTGATCAAGGTGATTAATTAATGAATAATTAATTAATGTGATTAATTAAAGGTTAATTTATTAATGTGATTGATTTAAAAGATAATTAATTTACGTAATTAATTAAAGGGTTAATTAATTAATCAGTAATTAAAGGTTAATTACTTAATAATTGAAGGTTAATTATTTAATAATTAAGGGATAATTAATTAAGTAAAGGTTAATTAATTAATGATTGAAGGTTAATTTATTTATGATTGAAAGATAATTACTTAATGTAATTAATTAAGGATTAATTAATTAATGTAATTAACTTAAGGTTAATTAATTTATGGGGTTAGTTAAGGGATAATTAATTAAGGATAATTACTTAAGATGGATAATTAAGGATGATTAATTAGTTTCATTAATTAATTAAAGTAATAATAAATGGTTTGTAATTAATTAATGTTAATTAAGCAGGATCATAAGAGATTAATTTATCTGATTTCAATTAATTATAAATTATGTGATTGATAAATCTTGCTTATGGATGATTGGATTATATTGAATGCCTTGGATTGTTTGATATCTCTGATGTGTAATATTCTGTGATATGAATTGCTTTGGATTGAGCTGTGATAAATGTATGTTATTTATCTGTGATGAATTTACATATTTATCTGTAAATGGAAAATAAGCGTTATAGGATTATACCGCTTATTGATATTGTTGTGCTTAGATTAATGATGGTTGTGATATTATTGTTGTATGCAAAACCCCTGGACAACACACACACACACAAATATGGATTCCGTGGGAAATTGGTTAAGTCATGGGTATTTTGAATTTAATATTATTCAAAGTCGAATTTTGAATCCAAAATAGTTTGGAAATGAAATTGGGTTATATATGAAAAACTTTTGAAAAGGAAGTTTTGAAATTAAAATCATTTTTAATATAATATGGTTTGTTTAATTTGAATTTGAATTTAAGAATTTAAGTTGAATTATATTTATAAATAAGCTTAAAGTTTGAGATTTCTTCCAACATTCTTATTTATAGTTTAATTTGATTTCTGGAAATGTTGGACTTAAAAGATGAATTTTGAGAAATAATAATAATTTATTATTTAAAAGGAAACTATGGTTTACAAAGGGTTATACAGGGTATAAAATGTATATATATGGATTTTAAACCATTTTTAAAGTATTTTAATAGAATTATTTTGGGAATTTAAATTTAACTCAAATAGAACTTGCCGAGGATGCGGTAGTTCGCTGATTTTCTGATTTTACTTTAAAAGGCTATAACTTGAGCAAATTTAATCAGATTTTTCCAAAAAGAAAATCCTTGTTTTCAAATGATAACAACTTTCATATAAAGGAAGAATTTCGAGTTTTGTTGAAAAGATTTTTCGAGTTATGGGTAAATCAAATTTGAAATGGAAATAGTTTGGAAAGCTATGAATGTATTTTTGTTAAAAATATGGTGAACTTTGTTTTCAAATTGGAAAGGACCTTAAAGGTGAATCTTTTATTTAAATGGTTAAAGTGGAAATTTGTTTAAACCATTCAAAAGGAAAGGTTTTGAGAAATATGTTGTGACTTAACTAAAATCTGAATGTATCCATATGTTTTTAAAGTTAAACGCTCATTATTCGGATTAGCCGGGAGAGGACTTTATTTCATAAAACCCATTCCGAATAATGATACGACGGAATGGAATTGCAATTGAAGACGGGGTTGAAGACTGGGTATTTTCGAAAATGAAAGGATTACCTATAGATTGTCTCTGCACCGAGTTGCTCCGGTATAGAGATTACCCTATGTGATGGGGAGTCCGGACGTGATTAGGGAATATCTGGATTTGCAAGGACTTCTTTCGAAGTGCCTTCGGTACCATTCAGACCCAGGATGGACTTGTATGGATGTATGTCTAACGTTACACTTTGAGAATATAAAGCGGGTTTCTATCAAATACATTTATGTTGGTGGCGGAGAATTTATTCTCTTAGCTTAACACCCTTCTCTGAGACGTACTTGCTCAGAGGTTTTGTGGTGGATGGTCACTAGTGATATACTCCCAATTTGGTAATGTGGCATGCTGAGTGCTAATCATTGGTTGATCGAAGCATGGCTTTTGTGAAAAGCGTAGCTTTGTGGGACGAGACTTCATCGAACCTCACACCCCGGAAATGGTCGAAACATGAAAGATGCAGCAAGTTATGGGGGTCGCGCCCCTCAGGGTATGTACATTTCCTTCTAGATAAAAAGTGGTATCATGGTATGGAGCCCAGATATTTAACTTATGTGGATTTGTTGGAATTTATTGGTGAGGCCACGATAAAGGTTGGTTACGACCGGGGGATGGCATACTCGTGTCAGTTAGTTACCTAGTTAAAGTGGTAACCCGGCCTTGTATTGGCAGAGATCCGGTTAGGTTCTCGGGGCGTCCCTCCAGAGGCGTACCCATTCGGAAAGGAAGTTCCTTAGCTTTGGCCATTTGTTGGAAATCCAAACAAAACAATACGAGCCCTTTACGATTGCAGTTGTAGAACTGCCATGTGACGTGGTGGTAACCTGCCATTTAGCATGGTAGCTATAGTAGGCATACTATAATAGTAGTATGCTGGCTAAGATTAATATTATACTTTCTAAATGTTTTCACACTATGCATTAATAATAATATCAAAAGGATTTTCGCGTATCAAGCATGTTTGACTTCTATAAGGAGAAATCTCTTCCATGTGTGCGATTGCATTGTGTGTGCGGTGGGAGGCCTTATGGTAGTTTCATTTTCCAAAAAGCATAACGGATTTTTTTTATTTCTTCTTGTTCAAACAACTGTTTTTGTTTGCTCACACCAGTCCCATGACTGACCCGGAGTTTATTGTTCCCTTTTCTAAACTCTGGGTGCCCATAATTTTCCACACGGGCAGCCTAGAGTCAGGTTATCAGTAGGTTGTGAAGCTAGTTCAGATAGTAGATGTATATTTGAAGTCTTTGCATCGGGGACTGCACCGAGTTTGCTATAAGTTCAGCATGATAGGGCTTCGAGATTTTTGGATTGGTCTTTGGAGTTTTGGCAATGAAGACGCAGTTGTTGGATTCTATCTCTCTCTCTTGAAGACTATATTGAAGTTATTCCGCTGTTTCTTTTACGCTGTTGATGCTGTATTCTATTGTGGTGTTGTATTATATATTGGCTCTGATGGTGGGCTTTTGTTGTAGAATGTTGGTGTTCAATGTTGTATCCATTTGATGTATCAATAACATTATCATTTTGTTTCTACTGTGTTGTTATCATCTAATGTGTTATAGCTCCAGCGAACCGGACTCCAACGTTTATCTTCGGCATTTGAATACGGGTGATGTATTGGATGCCGATTTTCGGACGCTGAATCCGGGTCGTCATAGATTTTGCATTGCAGGCCTAACGAAGTGGACCTTTGGCGGCAGTCAAAAGGCTGACGATGGAGTAGGATATTTGTATGACACCGTACTCTAGTTTGCGAGTAGGTTATAGTGGGCAGGACCCACAAGGATAGTCGCATGCGGATATCAGCCATCATCAGTCAGAGCGAGTTCGGGGAAGACTTGAGTTTAATCAACAGGCCAATGATACTTTCACTATCGAGACATTGGATGAGGGGCACAGCCAATTGGATGTTTAGATTGTTTGCAGTAGGGCACATCCACCTAGCTCTTGAAAGGTCTTTCTCTTAGTTGAGGAGGAGTTGCATGGTGCCATAGCCACGATGAGAAAAGACACAAACCAAGTAGAATATCTGTATTGTAGGCCTATAGAAGCGGACCGTTACAGATATAGAAAATCCCTGACTGAGTTCTGTACAAGGTAGACCTTGTTGGCAGAATTCAGGGAGTAGACAGAACGATTACGTGTAGTCCTCAAGGTACGCACTGGGTGGTACATTGTGATTGTTCGAGCACTAGTATAAGTTAGTGCGGATGCAGTTTGACGTTTTCATAGTAGACGACAGAACATCTGTATTGTAGGCCTCATGAAGTTGTCCTTTACAGATGTAGTTACAGTACGCTCTAGTAGCGAGACGATTGAGTCCTTTTCATGGAGGATACGGAAGGTACTATGGGTAGGGTAGTACCTAGGACCAATGCGGTCTTTGGGCACGTAGCTACATATATATTGGTTATTAGATCTTAATCTATTAAGGAGTAGATGGGTACGATTCACGCACAAAGGCGAGAGTATTATAAACCCAATAAACCTAATATAATAGAAAATAGAAATAGAACGGTATATGTAGAATTATACATAGAAGTGTATAAATCGTCCATTCACCAGAACTTTAGTTCTGACCCTTTCCTTATATCATCCCATATGTTAGATAGATGGCAAAGATTTTCCAGCTTTGTGGCTCTTTTTTAGAAAGTGTTATTACCTTGGTGAGTACTTACTTACTATTATATTTTAGTCAGTTCCACTGTGAGATATTTATTTGATCTCTAATATATTTATCTTTGCCTATTTGTAAGATACCAGACACCCAACTCGGACTTCAATGGATTTGGGTTTTAGCATTTTTGCGAAAAATCCAGACCCACTGGAACTCGGGTGGTTACAACTATTTAATTTCTAAGTAATTCAAATTTAACAATATATTTAAATTGTCACTTCAGGTGAAATCAATTTACTAAACTAAGAATGTTAATCATGAGTGATCGCTCACCTTTCGAGGCTAGAGAAACAACTGGAATGAACATGACACCTACACGGATACAGACATGGACACACAACAAATCACCAAACGAACACGAGCTAATAACGGGACAGTGAAACAAACTGCTGCTGTACGGATCCAGTAGCGGCAAGCTAGATAACTGGACAGTAACAAGCAAGATCTTGAATTCGATAAAAAAACAAATATATATTGTAATTACTTTTTTAAAAATCAATATTTAATACAACCCATATATTTCTTTTCAAAAAATTTCAAATAAATAATCAAACATAATATATATATATATATTAAAGTTATTACAAAAATCTATTTTAAAATATTAAAATAAATACTTTATACATGTTATATATACCTTTTTTTATAAAGAGAAGGCTGCTAGCTGTTCGACCAGAGAGGAGGGGAGGAAGATGCTCGGCAGTTGGGTTTTGCTGCGTGGTCAGAGAGGGCTGGACGATGGATGGTACGGCTGCTAGGTGAGTGAGATGGCGTACAGACGATGAAAGGGAGGTTATGGTCAGAGCAAAACAAGGTATCAGGAAAATATATAATTATGTTTTTTTTCAAGCCAAAAGAAGAGAATAAGGTTGTGACTGACGTGGTTGGCTGTTCGGGTGGAGGATGGGTTCGATGCGGGCTGCTGGGGTTCGGTGGCTGTCATGGGAAGTTTGGCTGGCGGCGAGCTGCTTTGGTGTTATGCGGCTATCGGCTAAGGGTGGAGGGCTGGACAGTGGCACCGGCTGCTTGGTGGAAGGATGACGTGGAGAGGGGCGGTGGGTGTTAAGAGGGAGAGGCGGCAGTGATGTACGGCGATGAGAGAGAGAGAGTTGAAGGCGAAGGGTTTTCTCTGGGCGGAGGCTAAGTGGTGAGGAGGTTTCGGCTGTGGCGGGTTGTGGGCTGGCGAGGCTGTGAGGAGCGAACTTGGTCGAGGAAGGCCGAGGAATGGTGATCGGTAAGGGTGGACTGGGTAGTGGGCTCGGTGGAGATATGCACTGAAGTGTTGGAGGGAGATGGTCACAGGCTTCGGTTTTTTTGTGAATCGAGGGGATGGTGTATGGGCGGAGAGGGTTTGATGGCTTGGGGTCTGGTGCTCGGCCATGGAGAGGCCAGAGGGTGGAGGGTGGGTTGGTTGGTTTGGAGGGGGAAAGGCGCTGGTTGTGGCCATGTAAGAATGAGCAGCTTTTGAGGAAAGAAGACGAGCAATGTTTTTTCTCAGAAATATGTTATGCTTATTTTTTTTTTAAAATGAACGAGCAAAATCAAAAGAGAGAAGGGAGAGAGGGGACCAGCAAATATGTATAAATTTATTAAACGATGGGAATATTGAAGGTCGGGCACGTGAAAGCAGTGGCTGTTTGATTTCAACGGGTAGATAGATGAAAGGGCACAGGGAAACCAAAAGGTTCAAAATGGGTACCGATACAGCTAATCGTTTCGCAGATTTCGCCGCGTACCGGACGCCGAAATGCATAAATAAATATACTGCGGAGATCGGCATGACGAGACGAACAGAATGGTATACAGATATGAGGGATATGACCCACCTATCAAAACTTGATATTCGATGCCGAAAATACTGCTAAAACGCCGAAAATAAGATAAACGGGGCTAGAACAGTCCAAATTTGGCGAAACAAAATATGACGTCTCACTCAGAAAATGATCAACGTTTTTATTATGTAAAAATATTCAGATTTCAAAAATATTTTATTTCCATCAATTTAACTGATTTTAAATTTAAATTTAAATTTCACAACCAAACGAACTTTCATATTTTCTGTTAAAAATCTTCCACTTGCTATGCTTAAATGGACGCATACCAAACATCTAATTTCATCGCTAAAATTTAATTGTTTATTTTCATGAAAAATTTAGTTAATTACGTTATTTAAGTCGTTAAAATTTTTGTTTCGTTACACACACACAGATTTATATATATACACACATATTGATAGTAAGACCGATACTTTATTCAAAAAGTGCACTCATTTTGATGTCATAGGGGTTCAAACCCATGCTTTCTAGAACCTATGTTTAGAGTGTCATACTACTAACCGGTTAAGCTAGTTATTCTTATATACTTTGTTATATTATGATATAATTAATTAAGTAATTAATTTAAAGAATATAAATAAGAAAATCCTTAAATAAAATGTTATATAATTGTAGTTGCAAATAGTTGCAGTCGTAAATAATTAATCACAATATGAAATAAGATTTATTTTAAATATTCCTGGTCAAGATGTTTCGAGAAAGGATATCGATTCATTCGTTAATACCAAAGTGCGTAATGGTCTCTAAATGTTGGGTAGTGGATTCATCACGGATTTTGGAGGCACCAAGGGGTTACGTACTCATAGTTATTGGATAATTGTGGAATGACTCGTTCGAGAGTTTCATGTTGGTTTATAACATGTGGTCAAATAGGAAATCTCAGTATGACGATGCTACAAAGTTCCCTCGGCTGGAGAATACTGTGAAACTTCAATATGGATACTCTACTTTGATTATAGTTAAATCATGGCACGTTGTCCATTGAACGACGATAGTTAGTTTTAAGTTGAAGTATTAGTAGTGAAGCACTATTCAATAGAGGATTTGACTTCCTAATTTTAAGAGGTTAGTATCATAGTTAATTGTAGTCAACTCAAAGTCAAAATATATGGCCACAGTAGAACATTAATAATAAATGTTATTATTGAACAAGGGATATTATTTATGGATTTATTGAGTTTAATATGGATAATATTGTAGTCTTAACCAGCATTTGACTCCATACATCCTAATGTAATATAACACTGGTGAAGAGAGCACGTGTAAATTGTTATCGCTAGTAATACCGCTTATGATATTATAAAATATGATTTAACTGGGAAGGTCTGTAAGCGATAAATTCAGCCAAATTGTCATACAATTAGCAAAGGTGACATGTGAACGTTAATATTTGAATTATTCAGTATTAATCGCTAGCTATATTCACACCTCTGAGTTACACAACCGCATTTGTGAATTTTTCAAAAACCACATGATTTAATTAGTTTACAAAGTGTTATAAATTAATTACTGTATTTTATGTTTGGGGTATTGTTAGTAAGTGGAGTGGCTCCTAGAATTTTTCTAGGTGAAATTAATTATTATTTGGATTTGTATACAAAAGTTTTATACCAACATATCAATAAACGATATCAATATTTTTTAAATGGGCTATAAATATCGATAGTTAATAACTGGATTTTGTGATTTTTTTTTGTTTATAAATGAACCATGCATGGTCGACCATAGAAGGTGAGGGAGTCATTCAGATATTTGATCTAGAGTTAATTGGAATCTAAAAGAGGAAGTTTTAAAGAGAGAATGAGAAAGGTTTTTGTTCTCTCAATAAAATAGTATTCTTTCATTCATTTTAGATTAATTTTTCTTTCTCTCCATGCATTCATAGCAACTATCACCTTGATCCATTTCCCCATGGCAAAAAAAATCAATAAAATAATATCAAATAAAAATAATCAACATGGTTCATTCATTCTAGCAAAACTAGGTGGTGATTTAAGGAGTCTCGGAGTCGATTCACAAATCAAAGTTCCACAAAGTGATGGATCAGCAAAGGTAAATCAATATTTATCTTTTGTAACGACCCCGAATTTTATAAATATTTAAATTGATAATTAATTCAATTTTTGAATTAAAGTTGTGAACTTAATCAATTTAAGTGGTGCGAGTTTCCCCGAATCCAAATGTATTCTATGTTGAATCATTTAAAATTTAAATATTGTAAATATTATATATATGTGAATATATATGTGTGAGCATATATGAGCGAATTTGAAATATATATATAGATATATATATATATATATATTTGGTTTGAAATTAAATCGTAAATGAATGGTTTAATAATAATTGATAATAATAAATATTAGTGTTGATGGTTAATAATGGTTTGAGTTTACGAAATAATATAATATAATAAATATGAAATAATAATAATTTATATTTAAAACTAGAAATAGAAATTTATATAAGATAAATTTTAATAAAATAAAAAGTAGAACATTTGCTTAATTTTAACAACATATTAACTATAGGAATTTATATATATTATCAAGTAATATTACAAAGTATAATTCAAGAAAGTAAACAAATTAGCTACATTTTAACGTAATAAAATAAAATAAACTAAAAGAAAATACAAACACTAATATATATTCAATTATGTAACAATATATTCATTTATATTACAAGGCAAAAGAAAAGAAAACATACAAACCAGACAACAAGACTAAAGACCAAAAACAAAAATATAAAGTTAAAATACAAAGGTAAAGATATGTTCAAGTGTCAAACAAAAGCAAATATCATTTCAGCCGAAATGCAAGTATATATTCAAATATACAATCAAATAAAATAACCATTTGTACAAAGCAATCAATGCTACTACCTCTAGCATACAAGAGAAGGTATCAGCCGAAGTCAACAAGTATGGCACATGAAGACATAGAGTACCTTCAGCCGAAACAAGAAGAAAAGAAATAGCAAAGAAATAAAAGTATACAAATTGGTTAAGAGAGACATGAAGTACAAGGCAATTAATGTTAGCCACCACAAATTTATCATCTCGGCTACAAGCAAGATCTGGAGCCAACAGAAGAGAAAATATCTCTGAATTGTGGTACAAAACATTTATCAACATGTTGTACAATATGAACACACCCTGTACAAAGTTTATACCCAGTAAACTTCATTTTCCTTATATCTCCTCTTCATTTCTATTCGTTCATTTTCAAACTTAAAAACAAAAGTAATTCAAAGTCTTCAAACCTGGAAATCAAGAGCAAAGTAACTAATTCAACTAAATCAAGCATGCAAGTTCAAGCTTTGTTTCTCTGTTCTTTCCCTGTTTTTCTTGTTCTCTGCCTTATTCAAGATCCAGGTGAGTAACACTTTGCTTTTAAAATTTAAACTTAATTTTGGTTGTTTGAACTCTTCTAGAAACAATATTGTTGTGTGTATACTTACAAGTACATATATGTGGATAGTTGAAATGTTTTGTGCATATCTGTTACTATGATATGTCTGTTCTATTTCCAGACCCAAATTGCAAAACAAATCACTATCTGTTGATTTACTCATTTTTGAACTTAGGATTTGAAGTGAAATTTGTTTGTTTTAGTATGAACAAAAGTCTAATAATTTATTTGAGTCAAAATATTGGGTAACTTATCTGGAAATAAAGTTTACAGTGAGATTCTTATTTAAGTCAAAAATTAAAACATGTTATTTTTAATTTCCAGGATTTTAATTCGAATACGTATATCAAAACATGATTTTTGAAACGAGAATTACAAATTTTAGTGGATGGGGTTAAGAGCGGTTCGAAGTTGAACTGGAAACGGGTTTTCACCGTTTTCTGGCGATCGATGGTCGCGGAGCTCTCGATATTCAGTCGAGACGTGGAGGGATGAACGTAGATTCGAGGAAAAATGATGGGTGAAGCTCCAGTTCACAGTGGCGATGGCGGTGACCCAATTTAAAATTTAAACCTAGTTTTTAATGCAATCATAAACTCGTCTCGTTCGTCACCACCAAGGGATCGAGTGGCGCGAGAGTTTGGGAAGTGGTAGCTAGGCCGTAGATGAGGTCGTGACCGGAGTTGGAAGAATTCTGGTGGACGGGGCTGCGAAGTCGAGGTGATGACAGGCTTTTGTGTTTGGTCGCGAGTTTGGTTCCAGGCTTCGATTTACTCGAATTTGGGTTCGAGTGGTACTGGAGGGAAACTGGTGGTTGGGATCGGAGCTGGGGGTGATGTTCGACTTACTCATCGATGTGGTGATGATCGGAGGCGTCGATCTTTGTTGTACACGTGCACGTGCACGTTGGTGTCAGGTGGTGTTTGAGACGTTGAGGAAGAAGGATATCTGCTCGGGGTCGAACCCGTGAAATCTGCCGTTTAACTCGAAGTAGCTGATGAAGGTGGGAGACTCGAAGTCACGCTTGAGTGAAATAAGGAAAGTCTCGGGTTTTATGTTTCCAGATTTGAACTTTAACAAATTTTAGTTAAATAAATTTCTAAAATTATTCCTTTTTATAAACGATAATGTTATTGTTCGTTTATAAGTTTATTGTTAAGTCAAAGATGATTTAAACTAATAAGGTAATTAAAGAGTGATTTATTTAATTTATAAATAAATAATTTAGATGTATTTATAAAAATAGAAATGATTTAAAGATTTAAGTGAATTAATCCAAGGAAAATTTCTTAAGAAAACAATTAAGGAAATATTAGTAGTTAATAAGAATGATTAACTAGGGATTTTTAAGTAATTAAAATATTGTGATAAGCCTTGATAATTAAATTTATTTATTTAAGATAATCAATTGAAATTGTTAATTACTTAATGAAAATAAATTAAGGGGTTAATTAAATCATGTAAATGGTTTAAAGGATAACTTGATTAATATGATAAATTAAGAAAAATTTAATTAATTAAAGTGTTTGATAAATTAATCTATATGAAATGATTTATAAATTGATAAGTCAAGATTTGATAATTAATTCATAAGTAATTAATTTACTTGGAAATAAATTGAATTTATGAGGATTAAACGATTAATTGATTCTGCTTATAAAAAACTATTGAATATTTGACTTTACTTGTGAATGTTTAGATTCTATTGAATTGAATTGTTTGATATCCCTGATATATGATGCTTTGTGATACATCTTGATTTATGTTGTGATCTGTAATTTACTTATCTGTGATACATTTGTATATTATCTGTGATCTGTGAATGAAAAGATAAGCGTTATAGTTTATATCGCTTATCAACTATATCCTGTATTTTGTTATGTGATGATTGATGTTGCACTATTGTGTTGGAACCCTGGACCACACTTATACACACACAAATATGGATTTCACGTGGAAATCGGTTAAGTCACATATAATTTAAATTTGATTGTTTTTGAAATTAAATTTTTTAATTTCAATTGATTTTGAAATTGGAAATTTGGGTTTGAAGTGGAAAGCTTTTGAAATAGAATTTCAAATATAAAAGTTATTTTGAATAACTTAAACGAGTTTTGAAATTTAAATAATTTGATTTAAATTTGAATTCAAGTTTGAAATTGAATCCTATGATTTGAAACTAGGGATTAAAAATGATATAAATGTGTTCGTATGAATTTAACCATTTTAAAAATATAAGTTGGGAATTTGAATTTAAACCAAGGTTTTCAACTCGTATGAATGAATCAGATTTCCAAAATGAAACTGTTTGTTTTAAAGGAATAAAAGCTTTCAGATAAGAAGTGAAATTCCAATTTAGGTAAAGGAATTTCAAGATTAAATTGAAAAAATGTTTTTTCCAAGTTATGAATGAATTGTTTTTGAAAGCTATGAATTAAATCTGTCTATTTTTAACAGATTTAAAATGATGATTTGTTTAACCCATTCGAAATGAAATTGTTTTGAAAACTATAAGTTAAATCTTTGATTTAAAGATTTAACGAGTTAATTAAACTGAAATGGGAATCGATTTGGAAAATCTGTGAATGAATCTTTGTGAAATTAAGTGAACTTTGTGAATTGAATCTTTTTTGTTTAAAAAGATTAAAATGGTAATTTGTTAAACCATTTGTAAAGAAAGTTTGGGTTTAAGTTGTGACTTAATTGAAATCCCAATATCTGTATGTTTTTAAATATTTCGCTCACTATTCGGGTTAGCCGGAAAAGGACCTTTGGGTCGTATAACTCATTCCGAATAGTGATACGTCGTATATGGGTAGCATTTGAAGACCGGTGTTGAAGACCGGATATTTTTCGAAAATGAAAGGACAACCTGTCGAATGTCTCTGCACTGAGTCGCGCCGGTATAGAGATTTATATCACTCTTTTGTGACGGGAAGTCCGGACGTGATTGAGAGTTATCCGGAATTGCAAGGGCTTCGTGAGAAGTGCCTTCGGTTCTGTTCGAACCCGGAACAGACTTGTATGGATACATGTCTGACATTACACTTTGACATATAAAGCTGATTTCTTTCAAATACATTTCTGTTTGGTGGCGGAGAATTTATTCTCTTAGCTTAACACCCTTCTCTGAGACGTACGAGCTCAGAGGTTATGTAGTTGAAATTTATCAGCGATATATCCCAATTTGGTAATGTGGCATGCTGAGTGTTGCTGTGTGATGATCAGTGTTTGATCATTTGTGATATGATCATTTGTTTGATCTTATATCTTTGTGATCATAGGTTGATCATTTGTTTGACCCGAAGCATGGCTTTGTAGAAAGCGTAGCTTTGTGGACGAGACTTCGTCGAGCCTCACACCTCGGAAATGGTCAAAACAGGAAAGATGCGGCAAGGTTCTAGGGAGTAGCGCCCCTTAGTGTATGTCATTCCTTCTGGATAGAGGTGGTATCATGGTATGGAGCCCAGATACTTAACCTATGTGGTTACTGCATTATTATTCTGATGTGGTTGTTGGAAATCGAGGATCCTCGGGAAGATCGGTTACGATCGGGGGATGGCATACGCGTGTCAGTAGTTACCTATTTTTGCAGAGGTAACCCGGCTTTGTGTTGGCAGAGATCCGGTTAGGTTCTCGGGACGTCATTCCAGAGGCGTTTCCATGTGGCAATGGGAAGTTCCTTGGCCTGACCATGTGTTGGAAATCCAAAGAAACAATACGAGCCTTTACGATTTCAATTGTATAACCTGTCTCCTCAGGAGGCAGCTATAGCAGGCATAATATAATGGTACCTATGCTGGCTAAGATTTATATTCTACTTTCGAAATGTTTTCCACTATGCACTAATAATAATATCCAAAATGATTTGATTTTGCGTAGTAAGCATCTTTGACTAACATAAGAAGAAATCTCCTCCAAGTCTGCGTTTGCATTGTGTGTGTGGTGGGAGGTCTTATGGTAGTTTCATTTTCCAAAAGCATTGCGAATTGACTTTAAAATTTTCTGCTATTTGCTTTAAAGATAAACTGTTTTTGTTGCTCACACCAGTCCCATGACTGATCCGGAGTTTATTGTTCCCTTCCTAAACTCTGGGTGCCCACCATTTTCCACACGGGCAGTCTAGAGTTGGGTTTTTCAGATATTCAGGTTTAGTAGATTATCTGGAGCTAGTTCAGTTCTTGGAGTTCATGGACTGACGTTGCTTATCTTGGAGCATTCTATTGGAGACATTCTATTCCGCTGCTATTTGTTGTATCATATCTCTGATGTATATTGATATTCATTGTAACACTCTGTTGTATCAGATATTGTATATCAATGTATTATTCTTTTATTTTGCTGTGTTATTTACTTAACTGTGTTATAAGCTCCCGAGAACCAGATTCGGCATTTGAATCTACGGCATTTTGAGTACAAGTGAAGTACGGGTGCCGATTTTCGAAGGTCGACTTTTGGGTCTTGACAAGTGGTATCAGAGCTAAGGTTGAACTTTAGCTCAGGAGTATAACACGTTAAGTAGCTCATTAGAGATAGAGTGAAGTAAACTCTAGAATGAGTGTATTCTCAGATATCCGTCTGAACGTCTCAGTAAATTCTCTTACTATCCACTGATAGTGAGTATGAGTGCAAGAAGAAGACGAGATAGGGGACAGGGGAATACGACTATAAATGGTCAATACCCTATAACAGTGGAAATAACCTTCTTATCAATCTTCTTTGATTCGTTTCCAAATTCTTTGATTTCTTCGTATCAGCTATAAGAAGAAGTTTCGGTATGATGATGGCTCTACGAATCGTTGTAGAAAATTCTTACTTAGTATTTTCATTGGTTTCTTATCAGCTTTTTGATTTAAACCTTAATAAATTTGAAACTGGAAATTTTAATTTGAGGTAAATTGATTAATAGAATATGAAGCTAAATTTGAAATTAAATCAATAAAGGATATCGTTTGAAACCAAATTTTGAAATTCTATTGTAATTCCTTGTGAATACCGAAGTCCGAAGAGGGATAAATTGGTATGTGTTTTGAGATATTCCGACTTGAATTTGGAATCCGTATCTTGTGTTTGAAGGAGTTATAGGAGATCGAATCTGTTTACCTGTGTCTTTGTTTTCGTGCCTGCGAATTTCGAGGACGAAATTCTTTTAAGGGGGGAAGTTTGTAACGACCCCGAATTTTATAAATATTTAAATTGATAATTAATTCAATTTTTGAATTAAAGTTGTGAACTTAATCAATTTAAGTGGTGCAAGTTTCCCCGAATCCAAATGTATTCTATGTTGAATCATTTAAAATTTAAATATTGTAAATATTATTTATATGTGAATATATATGTGTGAGCATATATGAGCGAATTTGAAATATATATAGATATATATATATATATATTTGGTTTGAAATTAAATCGTAAATGAATGGTTTAATAATAATTGATAATAATAAATATTAGTGTTGATGGTTAATAATGGTTTGAGTTTACGAAATAACATAATATAATAAATATGAAATAATAATAATTTATATTTAAAACTAGAAATAGAAATTTATATAAGATAAATTTTAATAAAATAAAAAGTAGAACATTTGCTTAATTTTAACAACATATTAACTATAGGAATTTATATATATTATCAAGTAATATTACAAAGTATAATTCAAGAAAGTAAACAAATTAGCTACATTTTAACGTAATAAAATAAAATAAACTAAAAGAAAATACAAACACTAATATATATTCAAGTATGTAACAATATATTCATTTATATTACAAGGCAAAAGAAAAGAAAACATACAAACCAGACAACAAGACTAAAGACCAGAAACAAAAATATAAAGTTAAAATACAAAGGTAAAGATATGTTCAAGTGTCAAACAAAAGCAAATACCATTTCAGCCGAAATGCAAGTATATATTCAAATATACAATCAAATAAAATAACCATTTGTACAAAGCAATCAATGCTACTACCTCTAGCATACAAGAGAAGGTATCAGCCGAAGTCAACAAGTATGGCACATGAAGACATAGAGTACCTTCAGCCGAAACAAGAAGAAAAGAAATAGCAAAGAAATAAAAGTATACAAATTGGTTAAGAGAGACATGAAGTACAAGGCAATTAATGTTAGCCACCACAAATTTATCATCTCGGCTACAAGCAAGATCTGGAGCCAACAGAAGAGAAAATATCTCTGAATTGTGGTACAAAACATTTATCAACATGTTGTACAATATGAACACACCCTGTACAAAGTTTATACCCAGTAAACTTCATTTTCCTTATATCTCCTCTTCATTTCAATTCGTTCATTTTCAAACTTAAAAACAAAAGCAATTCAAAGTCTTCAAACCTGGAAATCAAGAGCAAAGTAACTAATTCAACTAAATCAAGCATGCAAGTTCAAGCTTTGTTTCTCTATTCTTTCCCTGTTTTTCTTGTTCTCTGCCTTATTCAAGATCCAGGTGAGTAACACTTTGCTTTTAAAATTTAAACTTGATTTTGGTTGTTTGATCTCTTCTAGAAACAATATTGTTGTGTGTATACTTACAAGTACATATATGTGGATAGTTGAAATATTTTGTGCATATCTGTTACTGTGATATGTCTGTTCTATTTCCAGACCCAAATTGCAAAACAAATCACTATCTGTTGATTTACTCATTTTTGAACTTAGGATTTAAAGTGAAATTTGTTTGTTTTAGTATGAACAAAAGTCTAATAATTTATTTGAGTCAAAATATTGGGTAACTTATCTGGAAATAAAGTTTACAGTGAGATTCTTATTTAAGTCAAAAATTAAAACATGTTATTTTTAATTTCCAGGATTATAATTCGAATACGTATATCAAAACATGATTTTTGAAACGAGAATTACAAATTTTAGTGGATGGGGTTAAGAGCAGTTCGAAGTTGAACTGGAAACGGGTTTTCACCGTTTTCTGGCGATCGATGGTCGCGGAGCTCTCGATATTCAGTCGAGACGTGGAGGGATGAACGGAGATTCGAGGAAAAATGATGGGTGAAGCTCCAGTTCACAGTGGCGATGGCGGCGACCCAATTTAAAATTTAAACCTAGTTTTTAATGCAATCATAAACTCGTCTCGTTCGTCACCACCAAGGGATCGAGTGGCGCGAGAGTTTGGGAAGTGGTAGCTAGGCCGTAGACGAGGTCGTGACCGGAGTTGGAGGAATTCTGGTGGACGGGGCTGTGAAGTCGAGGTGATGACAGGCTTTTGTGTTTGGTCGCGAGTTTGGTTCCAGGCTTCGATTTACTCGAATTTGGGTTCGAGTGGTACTGGAGGGAAACTGGTGGTTTGGATCGGAGCTGGGGGTGATGTTCGACTTACTCGTCGATGTGGTGATGATCGGAGGCGTCGATCTTTGGTGTACACGTGCACGTGCATGTTGGTGTCAGGTGGTGTTTGAGACGTTGGGGAAGAAGGATATCTGCTCGGGGTCGAACCCGTGAAATCTGCCGTTTAACTCGAAGTAGCTGATGAAGGTGGGAGACTCGAAGTCACGCTCGAGTGAAATAAGGAAAGTCTCGGGTTTTATGTTTCCAGATTTGAACTTTAACAAATTTTAGTTAAATAAATTTCTAAAATTATTCCTTTTTATAAACGATAATGTTATTGTTCGTTTATAAGTTTATTGTTAAGTCAAAGATGATTTAAATTAATAAGGTAATTAAAGGGTGATTTATTTAATTTATAAATAAATAATTTAGATGTATTTATAAAAATAGAAATGATTTAAAGATTTAAGTGAATTAATCCAAGGAAAATTTCTTAAGAAAACAATTAAGGAAATATTAGTAGTTAATAAGAATGATTAACTAGGGATTTTTAAGTAATTAAAATATTGTGATAAGCCTTGATAATTAAATTTATTTATTTAAGATAATCAATTGAAATTGTTAATTACTTAATGAAAATAAATTAAGGGGTTAATTAAATCATGTAAATGGTTTAAAGGATAACTTGATTAATATGATAAATTAAGAAAAATTTAATTAATTAAAGTGTTTGATAAATTAATCTATATGAAATGATTTATAAATTGATAAGTCAAGATTTGATAATTAATTCATAAGTAATTAATTTACTTGGAAATAAATTGAATTTATGAGGATTAAACGATTAATTGATTCTGCTTATAAAAAACTATTGAATATTTGACTTTACTTGTGAATGTTTAGATTCTATTGAATTGAATTGTTTGATATCCCTGATATATGATGCTTTGTGATACATCCTGATTTATGTTGTGATCTGTAATTTACTTATCTGTGATACATTTGTATATTATCTGTGATCTGTGAATGAAAAGATAAGCGTTATAGTTTATATCGCTTATCAACTATATCCTGTATTTTGTTATGTGATGATTGATGTTGCACTATTGTGTTGGACCCCTGGACCACACTTATACACACACAAATATGGATTTCACGTGGAAATCGGTTAAGTCACAGATAATTTAAATTTGATTGTTTTTGAAATTAAATTTTTTAATTTCAATTGATTTTGAAATTGGAAATTTGGGTTTGAAGTGGAAAGCTTTTGAAATAGAATTTCAAAGATAAAAGTTATTTTGAATAACTTAAACGAGTTTTGAAATTTAAATAATTTGATTTAAATTTGAATTCAAGTTTGAAATTGAATCCTATGATTTGAAACTAGGGATTAAAAATGATATAAATGTGTTCGTATGAATTTAACCATTTTAAAAATATAAGTTGGGAATTGGAATTTAAACCAAGGTTTTCAACTCGTATGAATGAATCAGATTTCCAAAATGAAACTGTTTGTTTTAAAGGAATAAAAGCTTTCAGATAAGAAGTGAAATTCCAATTTAGGTAAAGGAATTTCAAGATTAAATTGAAAAAATGTTTTTTCCAAGTTATGAATGAATTGTTTTTGAAAGCTATGAATTAAATCTGTCTATTTTTAACAGATTTAAAATGATGATTTGTTTAACCCATTCGAAATGAAATTGTTTTGAAAACTATAAGTTAAATCTTTGATTTAAAGATTTAACGAGTTAATTAAACTGAAATGGGAATCGATTTGGAAAATCTGTGAATGAATCTTTGTGAAATTAAGTGAACTTTGTGAATTGAATCTTTTTTGTTCAAAAAGATTAAAATGGTAATTTGTTAAACCATTTGTAAAGAAAGTTTGGGTTTAAGTTGTGACTTAATTGAAATCCCAATATCCGTATGTTTTTAAATATTTCGCTCACTATTCGGGTTAGCCGGAAAAGGACCTTTGGGTCGTATAACTCATTCCGAATAGTGATACGTCGTATATGGATAGCATTTGAAGACCGGTGTTGAAGACCGGATATTTTTCGAAAATGAAAGGACAACCTGTCGAATGTCTCTGCACTGAGTCGCGCCGGTATAGAGATTTATATCACTCTTTTGTGACGGGAAGTCCGGACGTGATTGAGAGTTATCCGGAATTGCAAGGGCTTCGTGAGAAGTGCCTTCGGTTCTGTTCGAACCCGGAACAGACTTGTATGGATACATGTCTGACATTACACTTTGAGATATAAAGCTGATTTCTTTCAAATACATTTCTGTTTGGTGGCGGAGAATTTATTCTCTTAGCTTAACACCCTTCTCTGAGACGTACGAGCTCAGAGGTTATGTAGTTGAAATTTATCAGCGATATATCCCAATTTGGTAATGTGGCATGCTGAGTGTTGCTGTGTGATGATCAGTGTTTGATCATTTGTGATATGATCATTTGTTTGATCTTATATCTTTGTGATCATAGGTTGATCATTTGTTTGACCCGAAGCATGGCTTTGTAGAAAGCGTAGCTTTGTGGACGAGACTTCGTCGAGCCTCACACCTCGGAAATGGTCAAAACAGGAAAGATGCGGCAAGGTTCTAGGGAGTAGCGCCCCTTAGTGTATGTCATTCCTTCTGGATAGAGGTGGTATCATGGTATGGAGCCCAGATACTTAACCTATGTGGTTACTGCATTATTATTCTGATGTGGTTGTTGGAAATCGAGGATCCTCGGGAAGATCGGTTACGATCGGGGGATGGCATACACGTGTCAGTAGTTACCTATTTTTGCAGAGGTAACCCGGCTTTGTGTTGGCAGAGATCCGGTTAGGTTCTCGGGACGTCATTCCAGAGGCGTTTCCATGTGGCAATGGGAAGTTCCTTGGCCTGACCATGTGTTGGAAATCCAAAGAAACAATACGAGCCTTTACGATTTCAATTGTATAACCTGTCTCCTCAAGAGGCAGCTATAGCAGGCATAATATAATGGTACCTATGCTGGCTAAGATTTATATTCTACTTTCGAAATGTTTTCCACTATGCACTAATAATAATATCCAAAATGATTTGATTTTGCGTAGTAAGCATCTTTGACTAACATAAGAAGAAATCTCCTCCAAGTCTGCGTTTGCATTGTGTGTGTGTGGTGGGAGGTCTTATGGTAGTTTCATTTTCCAAAAGCATTGCGAATTGACTTTAAAATTTTCTGCTATTTGTTTTAAAGATAAACTGTTTTTGTTGCTCACACCAGTCCCATGACTGATTCGGAGTTTATTGTTCCCTTCCTAAACTCTGGGTGCCCACCATTTTCCACACGGGCAGTCTAGAGTTGGGTTTTTCAGATATTCAGGTTTAGTAGATTATCTGGAGCTAGTTCAGTTCTTGGAGTTCATGGACTGACGTTGCTTATCTTGGAGCATTCTATTGGAGACATTCTATTCCGCTGCTGGTGTTATCGTTTTCTATTCCGCTGCTATTTGTTGTATCATATCTCTGATGTATATTGATATTCATTGTATCACTCTGTTGTATCAGATATTGTATATTAATGTATTATTCTTTTATTTTGCTGTGTTATTTACTTAACTGTGTTATAAGCTCCCGAGAACCAGATTCGGCATTTGAATCTATGACATTTTGAGTACAAGTGAAGTACGGGTGCCGATTTTCGAAGGTCGACTTTTGGGTCTTGACATCTTTTATACCTATACATATTCACACATAAAAAATTATTGTATGTAACATATATTTAAATTTTCATTGTATATTAATTAAATTTGATTTGTGACATATGTTGTTTATAAATAAAATTTAAAAAAAGAAAAACAATAGTGAAATTTATCTATTTATGTTGGTCTTATGTATTTGTGGATCAACCCCTTTTGAATGTATTTTATGCAATACTTAATGAAGCACACAAATGCATATCCCCACACAATGATAATTTAGTTTAGCTATAACCAAACATGTGCGTTGATTTGAATATAAAATTGAGGTCCTGAATTTTCTTTTAAATCATGATATTTTATTGTCCATATAGTCAAAGAAATAAATTTGAAATTTATTTTGTTATTTATTTGGATTATTATTTATGTATACATAAATACATACATACATACATGCATAAATACATATGTATATTTATATATATACATATGTATATGTATATGTATGTATGTATGTATATACACTTAATTTATAATTATATGTAAAAAAATTATATTTCACACACACACAAACATACGTACATACATACATATATAAACTTAATTTATAATTATATGGAAGTTTTTATATATATCACACACACACTCACACACGCACACACACGAATACACATACACACATATACATACATACATACATACATACATACATAGATATATATGTCTCTATTTGTGTGTGTGTGTATTTGTAATGACATGGAATTCTATCATTTTGATTTTTGGATATTTAATTGATTTTAATATTTAAACAATTGATTTTAAAAGCTTAATAACTCCTTTTAATTAATAATTAATAATGGTGAACTTGTTATACAAAAATATTTATGGAAATGAACAATTCGAATAAATATCGATAATGAGACCAAAAATCGTTTTTCGATAAATGGTCTCGAAACGCTTGAAATTTTCATCCTGGGCACTGTCTTGGATTTTTTCGAAACTAGTGCCAACAGAACCGAAATAATAAGTTATTGTACGTCGATGAATTTCATAGCTATCGGACGTGTTGTGTGATCGTGCGAGCTCGAAATGTGTAATGTTTAAATTAAAGAATTAAAATAACAATATATAAAATATTATAAATACCCTTTACACTTAACATTTTTCTTACTCTTCCTTTCTCCCTTCTTTTCTTTTTCCTGGAAACTAAATAAACCTAGCTGCCATGATCATTGAATTCTTTCTGGAGTTTCGCTTAACAAAAATCAAAATCGTCGGATCCGTTGAGCTCGTGTGAGCAAGAACTTCAAATCCGTAGTCTCGTTGGTGGTTGTGGTGGACTTTTGCCGAGCTAGGGTTGGGTCTTTTTGGAAATTGAGGAGGCGATATGCCATGGCGTTGGTTGCCTTGGGTTTCGGGTGTGAGGTAGAGTCGATGGAGGCTATATGGGGTAGTGCGGTACTAGTTAGAGGGTGACGACCCTCGTTTGTCTTAAAGCGGAGGCAGCAGGTCGTGATTAGCTACAGTCGATCGAGCTCGACGTTGAGGTATGGGATGCATGGAGATTACGAAGGGGAGTTCATCGATGAAGTTCGCTAGTCAAATCGTCAAGTGAGGGAGGAGAAATCGATGGGATTGTGGTCGAGTGAATGGGTGCATGCATATCATCGTATACAGGCATTTGAATTTTGGGAAAAGAAGGAAGAAGGTTTAAAGAGGTGATTACTGGGTAACTAGTTAATTTAATTATTTAATTAATCCGAAATCTAATCTTTTAATCCGTAACTTTTGCGTACGATGTCCAAATAAAACGCGGTATTTGGATTTTGGAGTTGATTTCGTCAAGTTTGGAGCAAGTGGAATTTTGAGCTAAAATCGAACATCGTTCGATATTGGATCAAGCAGAAATGCGTAAGTGTCAATTGGAGTTTGCTGAGCTAAAACACCTTTGGATTAACATTATATGGTACATGTAAAGATATAAATTATTATTTGTATGTTTGGATGATTTATTTGTTTGGTTTGGATGAATTTCCATTTTGGAAAGCGAATGACATATGAAATAAACAGGGTATAGAGGGAATTTTGTAGAGGGATCCTGCTTCCTCACTACTGTCGATTTTAATTTCCATTATATACTTGTTGGATAAATTATTGAATGCCAAAAGTTTGATAGTTTGGCCTTATTAGATATAATTTTGATATGTGACTTTGGTATTGACCTTATTGTTGTTTACACTTTTCACATTTATATGGAAAGCACTTGTTAAGCTATGGCAGCTCTAGGCCTCATTATAGTATTTTGAAAAAATTATTATTTTCCCTTTTGATTTGAAAATAGTATCGATTCAGAGAATGATTCTAAATGTGATTTTTGGAATTTTTATGGCATTTTATTTAGAAATGGTTTTTGAACTTCTATTTTACTCTAACCCTTTTTTGGAAATGTTTTAAAAAGTATTTCGAAAAGTGTTTCTTTTATAGAAAAGTTAATATAATAACGGATATTTATTTAAAAAAGGGGAATTTATCTTTTATAATAAAGTACTTTTGTTTTAAAAGAAGATATAAATATATGGAATAAATATTTGTAAAACACTTTATATAAAATGTTTTATAGAAAGATAGATTTATAAATAGTATTTTTAAATAAAAGAATAGATTTATAAATGAGATTTTTTTAAAGGAAAATGTTATCATTTTGATATATTTTAATAACATTAATGAATTTATAGTGATATATGGAATTATCGTTTTATGGAAAGTTTTATGAGATTTAAAATCGGGAGTTTAATAAATATAAAGGAGATTTATAAAAGAAGTTTTGCAATATAAAAGAGATCTATAAAAGAAGTTTTATAAATATTAAAGAGATTCATAAAAAAGAGTTTTATAAAAGGAATGAGATTTGATCTCCATGAATGATCTTTATAACTTATGGTGGTATGGAAAGTATTCTTTTCATACTTAATGGTTAACACCAAATTTCGAGGTATAGAAACTCATCTTTATCTATGAGAGTTAAGAATGTTTGTTGAGGCAAGGATAGTTCTCTAACTTGTCTGACTTTATTGTTAATCAAGAGATTATACAAGTTTTAAATCGAAAATTGATGGTAAGTATATTTGGCCTAATTTCCATATGATCTATTTACTTACACCAAAAGGAAAGTAGTTTGGGTTTATAATAAATGATGTTTTGAAGTGACATTATTGTGGCCTATTTAAGTATGCTTTTGAAATATGAAATCTTCATAAATGTTTTATGAATATACTTATACTGTAGAGATAAGTATATGGTTACATTTTCTAAGTATTAAAAGTGTAGTGTTTTGTGAATATACTTATATCATTGAGATAAGTATATGGTTTTCTAAGTGTTGAAAGTGTAGTGTTTTGTGAATATAATTATATCGTTGAGATAGGTATATGGTTTTCTAAGTACTAAAAGTGTAGTGTTTTGTGAATATACTTATATCGTTGATATAAGTATATGGAAAAGTTTTCTAAGTGTTGAAAGTGAATATTTTTTGTGAGTATACTTATACCGTTGAGATACGTATATAAATACTTTTTCAAGTATTGAAAAGAGTAGAAAGGGTTTGTGAATATACCTTCTGAAAAAGTTATTTTAATAAGAATATTTAAAATTAGATTTTGATTAATGAAAGGATTAATTAAGGGGCTTAGTAGTTGCTTATGTGTTAAATCATGCTTAGTCAAATCTCTAATTGGATTGTTGTTTATTTGATAGTTAAATAATTGGCTATCAAATCTTGGCCAGTTTTGAAATTATCAATTGTGGTTCGGAGAGACCGGGATCAGATATGTTATCCAAAAAGCACTTTGAAACAACATAAGCATTCAAATTGAAGACATCTAAAAGATGATGGAATCAAAGATGGATTCTTTGAAGTGCAAGGGCTACTTGCTACTAATTCTGAGGGTGATTCCAAAATGGATGTAGTAGAAGTGGTGCCTTCGGTTTGTTTATATTCTGAATAACTTGTATGAATGAATGCTAGCATTTCATTGTTTTTGGATGGCGGTACTAGCATTCCAAGTGGGATTTTCTAAAAGGGTAAAACGTAACCTCGAGCCTTACACCGGGGAATGACTAAAACAAGGGATATGCGGTAGGGCTATGTGGTTCGCTACCATTAGGGTACGGTCATCACCTGATCGATATCGATAATTATGGATTTATGTACGCTAGTGACCCGGTACGGTTGTTGGCCGCAACCGGGGTGATGACATATTCGGTACTATCCAGGAAGGGTAGGCCAGTTCTGTGTTGGCAGGGGGTCCATATGAGGCCCTCGGTAATTTTTCTAGAGGTGTACTGTTACAAGCAATACCCCAATAGCCTTGTAATTGATGAAATCCATTTTTCAATACATCCTTTATGTACTTAGTTGTATTCCAAATATGTTGGAATGTGAGAAGCAAGTATTTCAGCTATGTTATATATTTATTTTAAACCCTATACATTATTATAATATCACTGAATTCTCTAATAAAAATGGTTTGGTTATCGTAACATAAAAACCCTTCCGTGTTTATATATGGTGTGGCCTTAAGAGATATCTTAATTTTTGAAAGGTTTTATAACATTAATAATCCATATGATTTGAGTTTCTCATGCTGGTTTACCAGACTGATTCAGACGTTATTTTCTTATAATGCTCAGGTCAGCCCCCAGTATTTTTAGATTTAGTTATGGATGCTTTGGAGCTTTAGGAGATGAGCTGGATGTATCCTAATTGTATTCACGTATCTTTTATTTTTGCTTCATTTCTTGCTTTGTATTTATCAGCATGTGTGAGGATATGCTATTATAACTGTCCAGGCCGATGATAGGTTAGTTTACTCTGATTGATGTATATCTATGCAACATCCTCCATTCTGAGACCCAAAAATAACTACTACGGATGCTGCAGTTATCCATAATTATTAATTCTCGGCGATTAAATGAGGTTATGTTAATCACATCAATAACCAAATGCAAATGAATATGAAAATATTTCAACATAGTTTAACATCAAATTTTCATATCTCATTTCACAAATGATATTTCGTATTCTTTACAAAATCCCATTCGTAATCCCACGTAGGGAAAATATAATTATTATAAAATACTCCAAGAGCGACATATGAAGATGTCCCCTTGGATGATCAGAGTCAAATACTTGGCAATTATACAACTTTGCCATTACATCCATGTAGACAAAACCAAACTACACAGCAGAAGCTAGATTTCCTCCTGCACGTCTCCGGAAGCTTATTTATCTAAATGGAAATTTGAAATCCCTTACTCTTGGCCTACTCAAATGAGTACCCGAGTGTTTAAGGGGAAAAACAAAAACTTCGAGTCGGACAATAGTCTGGTGTGAATATGACCTACCATCTCGAACTAAATAGATATCTAGTGAAACCACGCCGCTGAGTGGAATGGATTTTTCCCTCACTATTATCTTGACCAAAACTAATTAACCATATACTGTGCTTTTGCAACCACAATGGTTAGAACAAAAATAGCATTTATAGTTATGCAACATATACTTGATTACCCATCCCAATTCATTAGATTATCCATCTTAATTTCAAATGACTACCCATTACAATTTAAACTGACTATCCATCTTATTTTAATCTGACAATCCATCTTATACTTCTGTGGACTACCTATCTCATATATAAGTTATGTGGACTATCCATCTCACATGCAATTATTATTTGGATTACTCATCCCCTACCGCATTGACTACCCATTGCACGTGCTTTAACTATTTAAGATTATGTGGACTATCTATCAAACATATTCCATTTGACTTAAAATTGTATGGACCATCCATCACACATCCTATAGTTTTCCTATGATGACTATGTATACTTCATTATCCTCATAGAGACTATCCATCTCTGGCATGATGTGGACTATGCATCTCACATCTTATAGTTTTCCTAGGATAACTATGAACCCATCAATTTACAATTTAACTCATGTTACCCATATGTTTCAATTCAATTCATGTTACCAACATGTATCAATTTAATTCATGTTACCCACATGGATCCCCTTATACTTATAACATTTCAAAGTGACATAACATTGGTATCCCCAAACGATCTATGTCGAAGTCAATAAAAATAGACATTGGTATTCCCAAGGTTGAAATCAAAAATCATATGACATATGGCTTGTCGCCATTTACCAGTTTAATATAAATCAATTTCGAAGTTCATCCACATTGGTGTTCTCAAAGATGGTGTCAAAGTTTAAAATTTAAAATAGCATTGGTATCCCCAATAACTTCATCGAAATAGAAAAAATAAGGCTCTCCGCCTTTAGTGAAGATAGGCGACATCCAATCTGTCTACCCATGGTAAAAAAAAATTAAATTCTTTTAAGTATAAATTCATGTAGAAGATGACGTTGTTGACTTTCATTAACTATAGGCTATCCACATATTAAAGCAAAACTTCTAAATTTTATAAGTTACATGGCTATTTGCGAAAATACAAGGTCTTCGACCGTCTTAAAACATAGGTCTTTTCGCCCATTTAAAACATTTTTCATTTATATAAAAGAAAGCCTCTCCGACTTTAAAACGATGAAGTGCGACGTCGCCACCATGCAACATAGACATTAAAACCAGATGTATAAGGTTGTCGACCTTGATGCACAACGGCATCAAGACCCTCGACCTCATTGTAACATTTGTATACTTAAATTACTTCGAGTATTATGCCGCTTCATATATAGAGTCGAAGTCAGTAAAAGGGGCATCATTGCCTTAGTCTAGAAAATAATCAAAGTGATTAGGTGCGGCATCATTAAAAACAGATATGAAGATATGCAACGTCGTCGATTTCGACATAAGCTTTTAAAACGCTTAGATGGATCATGAAGACACCATGCCACCAATCATCTATTGCCATCGTTGTCCACTTCGATGTCGAAGGAATCACTCCATAGATACACAGGTAGCTATCATGTGCTTCCTTCTTCATCGACATCGACATTTAATGATGCAGACTCATCTTCAGGCTCGACGATGTATGATGGCATGGCATTATCGTAATTCTTAAGAAAACTGTTTTATTCTATTTTACATAGAAACTTTTCACCAAATCTTATTTCTTGTCCAATTTCTATTGGATAAAGCAATTTATTTACAAATCATTTTTAGAAATTACTGCCACACTAAATTTTCCAGTTCCCAAACAAATTTAAAATAATTAATTAATATCTTTAATTAACTATCCTTTTAAATGCTTATCTAATATAATAATTTACAATAAATTGAAATCGCTTGGAAAAATTCCCAAAAATTCATAGAAGTTAAAGAATATCCTTCTCTTTACCATATAAAAATTTTAAAGCCCAAAACCATATTTAATTATTTTAAATAATTTAAACCTGAAATTAAGCTATTTAATTTGGAAAATTATGAAATTAAAAAATCATCTCCAAAATAATGTTTTCTACAACATATTAGAAATTCAAATCATTTGGAGCTTAAAAACTTAGGTTTTACCCTTAAAACCCACTTAAATAATTTCATAATAATTCCATAAATCATTATTCTATCCAAACAATGATTATTCAACCATAACTTAGCAAAACAAACAAGGTAAATTTGGGTACTATCCATAACCGAATTAATCAAGAGATAAAAGATATGGTTTTAGCATTTTTCACCTTAAAATTAGTCGTTGGAGTTGAGATTTGATTTAGCTCTTGAATCCCTAAGTTTGAATTTGTGAATCTCATTTGATTTCCCTCCCTAGGTTGATTAATGGTCGGCCGCCTTATATTTCTCTTAGATTTTTTGCTAATGGGTAAAATGAGAATGATATGAGAGGGAGAGGGCTTAAGGGATTAAAATATGGATTTTCCTATTTTCCCTCCTCATATTTTGTCTTACAGGAAAATAGGCACAACGACAAACTTAGAAAAAAATTTAGGCTAAAGGACAAAAGGTTTGCCTTTTAGGCTGAAGGACAATGCTTGTTATAACTAGCATTTTGTATAGTGTAAAGTTGAATATAATGCTAGATATAACTAGCATTTTGTATAGTGTAAAAGTTGAATATAATGTTAATTATAACTAACATTTGTCCTTCAGCCTAAAAATGAAACTTGGTGTCCTTTAGCCTAATTTTTTTTCAAAGTTTGTCCTTTAGCCTAATTCCCTCTTTCTCTTATATGTTAAGTTTAAACTATCTTAATTAATTAAGTATGGCGTGACCTTATTAAGTTTTAAATCTCATTCTCCTTAACCCTTTACATTATTCTATTTAATCTATCCAATTAAATGTCTGGAATAATGTAACTAAAGATAAGGTTGTTACAGGCTCTCCTCCATAAAGAATTTCATCCTAGAAATTCAGTAAAGACTACAAAAAAAGCATATCAAAATGTAAAAAATGCTAGTATATCCTACCAGCTATAAATTCTATATACAACCAAATATAGAACATACCATCATAACATCTCTTGATAAGTATCCTTAATTATGTCCTTTGTCTCCCAAGTACAGTCTTTCTCGTTGTCACTCCATTGGATTTTCACTAACTTAACTGTCTTGTTCCTTAATCTCTTCTCATCTCTCGCTACAGCTTGAACCATTTGTCTTACAATAGGCAGATCCGGTTCCACTATTAAATCTTCCAGTGCAGTCGGAGCAATAGTAGTCTCTAGATCATGCACGTACTTCCTAAGATGAGAAACATGGAACACGTTATGGACACCTGACAAACTACTTGATAATTCTACTCGGTACGCGAGTTTTTTGATCCTTTCTATAATAGGGAACGGCCCAACATATCTCGATGTCAGTTTCACTGACTTCCCAAATTGTACCACACCCTTCATCGGTGATACCATAATAAAAACACGATCTCCAACTGAGATCTCTATATCTTTACGCCATTTATCTACGTAACTTTTCTGCCTAGACTGAGCTTCTCTCATCCTACCTCGGATTAACTCAATCTTCTATATGGATTCTCTTACCATATCTAGACCAAGGACCAATCTATCTTCGGTCACTAACCGACATGATGATGATTAGCACGGCCTTCCATACAAAGCTCTGAAAGGCGCCATTCCTATACTAGTTTGATAACCATTATAAACTAAACCGAGTGCAAATGGTATCCCTGCGACCCACCAAAATCTAGTACACTAGCTCTTAACAATTCTTCAAGCACCTTATTGACTCTCTCCATCTGTCCATTCGTCTGTGGGTGATAAGTGGTACTCATTTTAAGCTTGGTACCTAGTACTTCATGTAGACTCTTCCAGAATTTACTGATGAACAAGGCATCTCTATCACTGACAATTGTACTAGGAATTCCATGCAATCTAACTATGTTCTTAACAAATAACTTAGCTAATACAGGAGCCGTCCTGGTAGACCTAACATGAATGAAATAGGCGCTCTTGGTCAATCTATCTACCACAACCCATATATTTTCATTTCCCATATTCAAACTTGGCAACCCATCAATAAAATCTATGGATATCGAATCCCATATCCAAACTGGTATATCTAAAGGTCGAATCAATCCACTTGGTTTTTGATATTCGACTTTCACATATTGGCAATTTGCACATGGCTTCACCCATAAGCCTACATCCCTCTTATACCTTTTCAGTAGAAACTTCTCTTCATTCCCTAATACATCTTGGTTCCTCCAGTTTAAATCTTAAACTTCAATCGATGACACTCCCTAAGAACTTCTCTCCTTAGGTTTCCAACATCTGGAATGCATATTCGTCCCTTCTTTCTTAACCATCCCCTCTGGTCAAGACTAAAATCTTTTAAATCATTGATCTCGGTTCCACTTTCTAATCTTCTATTCCTTTCGGCTAGCAATGGATCATCTCTCTGCTCAAAAGAAATCCTTTCGATCAACATTGGTCGAACATCCAAGCAAGATAACATGGTTGTACTTTGAGTAGAACTAGCGGTCGATCTTAATTATAGACTACAAGTGGTCAATACCTCCAGATCCTTCCATTTTGCCAACATAGCTAACACCACATTCTGATGTTTCCTGCAAGTGCATTTGCAATTTTATTTCCTTTCCCTAGTGTATACTCGAAACCAAAATCATAAGCTGCTAAAAACTCCAACCACCTCTGTTGTCTCATATTCAACTCTTTCTGCGAGAATAAGTACCTCAAAGACTTATGATCCGTATACAACTCGAATTGTTCTCCTAAGAGGTAGTGTCTCCACTCTTTCAACATAAAAATCATCGTTGCCAACTCAAAATTATGAGTCAGATATCTTTATATGGTATGAGCTATCAAGATGCGTAGGCAATAACTTTACCCTTCTACATTAATACAACTCCTAATCCAGTTCCACATGCATCTATATACACCACGAAATCCTGTTTCCTATCTGCAACTACTAACATGGATGCACTGGTCAACAAATGCTTCAACTCAAGGAATGCTTCCTTACATTTATCAGACCAAATAAACTTTATGTCCTTTCTGGTAAGCTTACTCAAAGGCACTGCTATCCGCAAGAAATTCTTGATAAATCTCCAGTAATAGTCAGTTAATCCAAGAAAACTTCTTATCTCGGTCACCGTCTCGGGTCTTTTCCAACCGTTAACAACTTCGATCTTGGCTGAATCGACTGACAACCCTTTCTTTGAAACTACATGACTAAGAAACTTCACTTCTTTCTTCAAGAAATGACACTTCGAAAACTTTTCTTTCAGTTGATGCTGCCTCAATGTCTCAAGCACTATTCTAAGCTAAATCTCATGATCTCTTTCATCCTTGGAATATATCAAAATGTCATAAATGAACACCAACACAAACCTATCTAAGTGCTCTCAGAAAATTCGGTTTATCAAATCAACAAAGAAAGCTGGCGCATTAGTTATTTCGAATGGCATCACTAACCACTCGTATGAACCGTACCTCATTCAAAAGACCATCAAATGAACACTGCCCTCCGCCACTCTCAATTGACAGAACCTTGTTGTTGAATCCAACTAGGAAAATACTTTAGCTCTACTCAGCCGGTCAAATAAATCATTAATTCTGGACAAAGGATATCGATTCTTTGTCATCTTCTCATTCAACTTACGATAATCGATGCACAATCTTAACGACCTATCCAGTTTCTTAATAAACACCACGGCCACTCCATAAGGTGAACTCCTTGGTCTAATAAAACTATTTCCTTATAAGTTAACTAGTTGCAGCTTTAACTCCTTCATCTCGGTAGGTGTCAACCTGCTAGGTGGTCTACTTACGGGTTCAGCTCTAGGCACAAGATCTATCCGAAACCCAATGCTCGTTTCAGTGGTAGTCTTGTAACCGGCTCAAAAAAATCTATAAATTCTATTACAATTAAAACCTGGTTCAATTCGTCTTACACTTTCATGGCAATGAATAAAGCATGAATTTCTGGACTCGTATTCTTAACTGAGTATACTATACGGTCACTACTATCAGGGTATCTCAATGATATTTTCCTATCCTGGCGAAATATCCTAGCATCGTATTTGCTCAACCAATCCATACCAAAAATAATCCCAAAACCTGCGAAATAAAATATGTACAAACTGCAGACAAAAGTATAACATAGCAACTCAAACGCTAGATGGTCACATCTCATCCCTAGAGTTGCGTATCCTCCTATTGGATTAGCTAACCTTAAGGAAGTAATAAGGTATAATGGTTCTAAACACAACTTATCTACCAAACACTGAGATATAAATAATGTGATGCAGATGTATCAAACAGTACCCTAACTGGTATGCTATGAATCAAGAGTGCACCTTCCATCACAAACTTTACCTTCTCAATTGTTGTTGGTCTAAATGTAGATGGCTCCAAAGCAAACACCTTTCCTTTGTTAGCCTTGCTCACTTTTGGACATTTTTCTTATAATGCCCCACCTGGTCGCAATTAAAGCACTTCACATTATGCTACCCTACAACCACCTTGCTATCACCAGATCGACACTCGTTAGCATAGTGCCCCTTCTTGTCACACTTGTAACAAACTATATCAGCTTTCCCCTTTTTGGTAGCCCCACCTTTGTGAACTTCTTTGTTCTTAAAGAATTTCCTCTTCTTATTATGAGAATTCTGGTTTTCCATCGACTTCTCTTTTCCAAGATCGAAATCATTTCTTCATTCCTGACAGCCATCTCCACCATTACATTCAATGGATCTCTGAGATGTGGAATAGTTGCTTAGCAATCTTCGGCCTTAATGCCTAGATAAACTTCTCATTCCTCTTGATAACAGTGTCAATAGTGGCATATCCATACATGGACAACTTATCAAATTTAGCAGAGTACTCCATACAAAAACCTTCCTCAAATTTCCATCGAAATTCTGCCCAAGTCAATTCTTATTTAGGTACTCCTATGTTCACCCCGTTCCACCAGAACAAGGCAACTCCTTGCAATTGTCTCAAAGTTAATCTCCTTTTCTGCTCATCATTCATACCCAAATATGCGAAAATCCTTTAGTGTAACAACTAGTTATCTACTTCTATTGCATCCTCGGTCCCTAGAAAAGGCTTCCTACCAAGATTGGTGTAATCTTAACTCAGCTTAGCATAGTTATTACCAACCGATGCTATGGGGTTGACTCCTCCCGCATTAGCTGCATTTCCTCCAACTATTTCTACAGCTGCTCCATCATGCATCAAATTAATGAAGAACTGATACGTATTCCCCATACCTACTGGTAGGGTTGCGGCGTCCACATCAACATTTTCATTTTGGTTAGCATTTGCCTATCGACCTGGTTCCTCTTGGTATTGGGTCGACCATTTCCATTGGTTGTGGTACTTCCTCCACCAAGATTCACTCTTTCGTTTCCTGCCTCCATATCTTTCTTCCTCATAAATCAATATATGAGCATCGGTAAGATACAGAAGAACGGTCTGAGAGAGAGGGGAGAATAAAGATGAAATACATACTTATATATAGCAAATATAAGTACGTTATTATAGCATTATCCCATACCCTAATGTTATTCTCTAATTCATTAGGATTATGTTTTCAAAAACTCTTTAGGTTTAAAATTCTTTTAATCATAAACCTATGCTTTGATACCAATTTGTAACTTCCCTCATTCTAAGGCCCAAAACTAACTGCTACAGATGCTGTAGTCATCCATAGTTATTAATTCTCGACGATAAAATATGGCTATGTTAATCATATTAATAATCAAAAGCACATGAATATGAAAAAAATTCAACACGGTTTAATAACAAATTTTCATATCCCTTTTCACAAATGATATTTCATATTCATTACATAATCCCATTCGTAATCCCACGTTAAGAGAAAATATGATTATTACAAAATACTCCAAGACCAACGTATGAAGATGCCCGCTTGGTTGATCATAGTCAAATACTTGGCAATTATACAACTTTGTAACTACACACAGAAATTGATAAAGTCCTTAATAGCTAGATTCCCTCTTGCACGTCGCTAGAAGCTTATTCATCTAACTGGAAACCTGAAATCCCTTACTGCCAACGTACTCAAATGAGTACCCGAGTGTTTAAGGGGAAAAACACAAAGTTCGGGTCAGATAATAGTCTGGTGTGAATAATAACCTACTATCTCGAACCAAATAGATATCTAGTGAGACGATGTCACTGAGCGGAACAAGTTTTCCCCTCACTAGTATCTTAACCAAAACTAATTAACTATATACTGTACTTCTGCGACCACAATGGTTAGAACAAAAATAACAGTTATAGTTAAACAACATATACTGGATTACCCATCTCAATTCATTAGGTTATCCATCTTAATATCAAATGACTATCCATCACAATTAAAACTAACTATCCATCATATTTTAATCTAACTACCCGTCTTATAATTATGTAGACTACCTGTCTCATATATAAGCATATTCAGAATTATGTGGACTACCTATCTCACATGTAATTATTACTTGGATTACTCATCCCCTACCACATTGACTACCCGTTGCATGTGGTTTAATTTTTTAAAATTATGTGGACTATCCATCACACATATTCCATTTAACTTAAAATGATATGGATTATCTATCACACATCACATAGTTTTCCTAAGATGACTATGAACCCTTCATTATCCTTATAGAGATTATCCATCTCCAACATGATATGGACTATCCATTTTATATCCCATAGTTTTCCTAGGATGACTATGAACCCATCAATTTACAAATTAATTCATGTTGCCCGCATGTTTCAATTTAATTCATGTACCCATATGTGTCAATTTAATTCATATTACCCACATGTATCCCCTTATAATTATAACATTTCAAAGTGACATAATATTGGTACCCCAAATGATTTATGTCGAAGTCAATAAAAATAGACATTGGTATCCCCAAGGTCGAAATCAAAAATCATATGACACATGGCTTGCCACTATTTAATAGTTTAATATAGATCAATGTCGAAGTTCATCCATATTGGTGTCCCCAATGATGGTGTCAAATTTTAAAATTTCAAATAGCATTGGTATCCCCAATGACTTCGTCGAAATAGAAAACATAAGGCTCTCCGCGTTTAATGAAGATATGCGACATCCAATCCGCACTATGCCTCATCGACCCTCTACCCAAGGTAAAACAAAACATAAATTATTTTAAGTATAAATTCATGTCGAAGATGGCATCATTGACTTCTATTAACTATAGGCTATCCACCTATTAAAAACAAAACTTTTAACTGTTATAAGTTATATGGCAATATGTCGAAAATATACGGTCTTTGACCCTTTTAAATATAGGCCTCTTCACCCCTTTAAAACGTTTTTAATTTATATAAAAGCAAGCATCTCCGGCCTTAAAAAGATGAAGTGCTACGTCACCACCATGCGACATCGATACAAAAACCAATTGTATAAGGGCACCAATCTTGATGCACAATGGCACCAAGTCCCTCGATGTCATTATAAAATTTATATACTTAAATTTCTTCGGCTATTATGTTGCTTCATATATAGAGTCGAAGTCTATAAAAGTGGCATCACTAGCTTAGCGTAGAAAACAATCAAAGTGATTGGGTGCGGCTTCATTGAAAAAAGTAATGAAGACATGCGACGTCATCGACATTAAGCTTTTAAAACTTATATATTATCGCCGTTGTCCAATTCGATGCCGAAGGAATCACTCCATAGATACTTAGGTAGCTATCATGTACTTCCCCTTCATCGATGTCAACATTCAATGATGCGGCCTCATCGTTAGGCTCGATGAGGTGTAGTGGCACGCATTATCGTAATTCTTAAAAAAACGTTTTATTACTACTTAAAAGAAAAAACGTTTCACCAAATCTTATTCGTTATCTAATTTCTATTGGATAAAGCAACAACTCTTTTTTAGAAATTACTACCACAGTAAATTTTCAAGTTCCCAAATATGTTTAAAATAATTAATTAATATCTTTAATTAATTATCCATTTAAATGCTTATCTAGCATAATAAATTCACAATAAATTGAAATCACTTGGGAAAAATCCCAAAAATTCATAGAAATTAGAGAATATCCTTCTCTCTACCATATAAAAATTTTAGAGCCAAAAACCCTATTTTATTATTTGAAATAATTAAAATCCAAAATTAAGTTATTTCCTCCTTAGGAAATTCATAAAATATTCAATTTAATTTGGAAAATTATGAAATTAAAAACCCGTCTCCAAAATAATATTTTATACAACATATCAGAAATTCGAATCATTTAAAGCTTAAAAAAATAGGATTTACCCTTAAAACCCACTTAAATAATTTTTTAATAATTTCATAAATAATTATTCTATCCAAACAATGATTATTCAACCATAACTTGGCAAAACAAACAAGACGAATTCGTATACCATCCATAAGTGAATTAATCAAGAGATAAAAGAGATGGTTTTAGCATTTTTCACCTTAAAATTACTTATTGGAGTTGAGATTTGATTCAGCTATTGAATCTCTAAGCTTGAATTTGCGAATCTCCTTTGATTTCGCCCTTCTTAGGTTGATTAATGTTCGGCATCCTTATATTTTTCTTAGATTGTTTTATGAAGTGGTAAAGTGAGAGTGATATGAGGGGAAGAGGATTTAAGGGATTAAAAGATGGATCTTCCTATTATGCCCTCCTCATATTTTCTCTTATTTGTTAAGTTTAAACAATCTTACTTAAATAATTAAGTACAACGCGATCATATTAAGTTTCTAATCTCATTCTCCTTAACCCTTTACATTATTCTGTTTAATCTATCTAATTAAATGTCCTGAATAATGTTTAACTAAAGATAGGGGTGTTATAATATATTACAGTTTTCTGTTGTAAAGATCATGTGTATATTATGTATTACTTGTCATGATGTGAAATTCTATTCTATCTTTTATTTTCCTTCACCCCAATAGTCTGTCATTCCAACACTCGGATGCTTGACACATGATTACAGTGGATGTATTAATGTTGATTTTAAGGGTCGAAAAGGCCGGTCATCACAGTTTTTATGTATATAATCAAAATTTCTCACATATGTATACAATGATATGATAATCGATTTATCTTATCATATATATATATATATATATATATATATATATGTGTATATATGTATATATAGACTTACACACACACACACACTTGTTGATCATTTTATGCGAGTTATAATTATTCAATATCAAAGGTTCTTTCACTTATTTTAGGCTATGAATAAATATGGAATAGGTTTGAAATTTAATGGAGCTTACAAAAGGGGATGGTGAAGAGCCTTTTTTAAACATTAATTAGTTGTTTCCTTGGTCAAAGGGATACGTTTGAAATTTATTTCATTCACTGTTAATTGATTACCATTTTTTATATTTAATATATATATATATATATATATATATATTACACATATATATATATATGTCTAAACCACTACATAGACATGGTACTACTAACATGTGTATACAAACCATACACATGTATTGTTGATTTTAAAACATATGTGCGTACTTAGATATTTATATTCCTGATATGCATATGAATTCATTATATGCGTATTTAAGTATAATATATATGTATACACAATAGATATAAACCCTGTTAGTACTAAAATGTGGCACAAACACCAAAGAAATTTAATAGAGAGTGAAAATGAAGACATATAAATGGAAAATGATTAAAAATAAGACACCAAATGTTTATAATGGTTCAGCCATTTGTTGCCTACGGCCACTTGAGATTTCCATTGATTATCTTGTTGTTTTACAAGTATAGTGCTTATGGTTCGGTACCACACCTCGAATGATTAAAAGGAAATATACAATAATTGCAAAGAAGCAAAAAGATCACCGAAAATGAGCCCCTAGCCTCTTATTTATAGCTGTAGGTTGTCGAAAAATGGTCCATCGTGTCTTCCTCCATGATCTCCACTACCTAGCAGTAGTTGTCCTTGAGAAGACATGGCTAGGTCAGCATCATTGATGGATCGGCACCGATCCATAGCTATGGATCAGTACCAGTTTATTAGATCTTCAAATGGATCCTTCTTGTTATTTTAAGATAAACCGACTTGTCATTAGCTTCGATTCCTATCTTGTTTCCTTGGTTATGAGCTCATTTCTTGGCCGATAGGATGGATGGTGGAGTAGTAGAGTTGCTGATTTCAAGTGCTCGAGGCGTTCGATAGAAATTGACATGTAATTAATCGATGAAGCTTGGAATTAGTTTCCATCATCAATACTTGAGCATAGGAGGAAAATGGGGAGTTCATGTTGGATTTCTATGGTTCGAACTGATCCATGAGGATGGATCTATACCGATCCATCACTTTGATGGATCTTTCCTTGTAATTTTTTGGGATGGTCTTGACTTCCATCTAATGATCTTGGTTGTACTTATTTTCTAAACTCTTTGGCCATCTCTCTGGGCTTCCTGCCTTGATAGCTTTCAAGTTTGACTTGTTCGGTTTATTCATATATTGCCTGATCAAAAGGCCCGATGACACTTTCCCTCCAAAGTACATTTTGTTTCAAACACGATGTACTTTGAATCGGGATAAGTCGAGATTGCCATATCGGACTCCAATCCATGCTTTGAATAGTTGTTATCCTTCATTCAGACCTTTTTTGATAAAGTGCCATGTATCTAGCTATTTGTTACGATGCTTATAAAACTGTTGTATACTATCATGATCCGTAATTTCGAGCTTGGCAATTCTGAATTGGTTCCTTTTCCAAATTTTTTAGGTTTGAACTTGCTTTTCCTCAATTCCAGCCATCGAATGTCAAACATGCACATGTACATGTATACACATGCACACTCTTCTAGTGTCTCCAAAGCATATATATTTGCACTTACAAATCATCACTCTTCTCTTTTCCTCTTTTTATTAAAAATGGATCGTTCGGTACGGATCCAGCTTTTGAGATTAGGAAATTCAATCGCCTATTTTTCTGGATCGTGGGTTATATACTCAACCCGTTTCCTCTTTCTTCACTTTTTTCTTAGTATTTGATTTTCAAGCTTGTCTCTGTCATTGAAATACTTTGCCTCTAAGTTGAACTTTGCACTACCGCCCTTTGATACTTTGAATTGCCACCGCCACCCTCCATTTGTACTCGACGTCGTTGTCCAAGCCAACCCATCATATCACACTTGAATTCGATCCATAGCCTCATGCTTGAACTCACTTTTAGATCCGAACTTAGACTCGTATTCCTCATGTTTATTCGAGATTTTTTGAAATAGGAAGGTGATGAGGTTGGCGATCGATTTGGGTTAGCATCTCATTAGCGGCTGTGATAGGGATCGGGGAAGTGAAAGACTTAGGGTAGAAAATCATGCCTAGGGTAAGGATCGATATCGATCCAACCCTTGAGTGAATTTCTGCCCTTGGTTCGGTTTAACAATTATGCAATATACATGAAGCTTGAGTTTTCCTTACAATGTTTCCCGAATCCAAGGTATTTTGAATGCATGGCCAATGATCTAAAGCCCATTAGGACAGTCGCTAATGACGGTCACTTTGGATAGCATCTAGATTTTCAAATGAACTGTTGTGCAATATCAGAAATCGACACTTCACTAGGTTTCCACATTAACATGGGGCAATCTTTTAATTTATCCTATAAAACTTGTACGTTGAGCTTTAATAGTTATCGGTCATAGACATTCTGAATGTCCCTTTGTTAAGCAGCAGGTCAATCGGTTTCTAGATAAGTCGAATTAGATACTGAGTTGAGCTCGATAATGGTTTCGTTCGCTTGGCAAACTTCGATGCAACCCATTCCTCAACCTAAAAATCTGTAAGTAGGTCAACTCACTCAGGAAGTTCCAGTAGAGCGTATGGAAGGCCTAGCAGTCGAAAATACTCCCGACACACTTGACGATGCAGTCAAATTAGATGATCCAGTATCATCAAAAATTGAGGAGGGATCACTCAGGAGGATCCGCGAGAAACATGATATCCCATTTGAAGACGTGTTTGTTCCTATACACCATTAGAGGGCACATCACCCCCCAAATGAGTATACGGTGTGCAACAAATACATGTGCTTTGTAGGGTGCCTCTCACCATTCAATCAATTTATCGGATGAGTCCTGCACTTTATGAGGATGACTCCAGTCCAGCTCGACCCGAACAGCTACGCATTCCTTCATAGCTTGTTTATAGTCCTCGCTCGCCATTTCAAAAAGGTTCCCAGTAATCAAGAGATTCGATATCTATTCAGCTTCAAGCAGCACAAGGGAAATCCTTTTCTCATTTTCTTGGAGCCAACCAGGAGTTGCTGACTCTGTTCCTTGGAATAAATTGAGCTATTTCAAAGAAGAATTCTTCTCTGTTCGCTGTTCTTTTGGATTTGCACAGCGATGGTTGTCTCCTGATAAGTTCTAATCTTGTCATTTTCATGTAAATCTAGGTTTATAGTTCTGCTATCGAACGTCTTTGTCGTTCTTTGTAAATGTACCATGTAGTCCTAGCAATGCTTCTATGGCGGAGACTCTCTGACAACTTCATGCAATTCCAGAGGCAGAGAGAGGTTAAGACATTGCTTAGCGACGAGAATCTACGAGCCTATAACTTGTTGGATCCAGATCATAGTGTAGGTCTCGCTCCTGAAGCCAGCGTTGGTGATGAGGACGATTCTTCATTCAAAGATAACAAGGATCATTCACTAATACCTCCATTTCAAAGTCTAGTGATCGAGATTGGCAACATACAGGAGCATACTTAAGAAGATGAAATCAGAGAAGAAGGTGTAGGAGTGGTAACAAAGGAAAAGAAGGCCAAGCTAGTACTGATGCAGGCCATGATTCATTTATTGATGAAGGCGACGATGATGAACAGCAACCTCTTCAAAAATGAAGTCTTAAGATTAAACTTGCCAAAAGGCGGACTTCGACTCTGCCTCCGCTGACCACAACTGTATTTGAAACACCTATACAACATTTGGAGGATACTTATGTAAACTATGTGCCAATCCTAGATGTAATTGACTCTTTTGGAACTGGCAATATGAGCATCGGGGATGTTAGATCTTCCATTCATTTCCAAGAAGATGTGCCTTCAACTAAAGCGGGGGAGATTACCCCTGTCAGCAAAATTCAAACCCATGGGGTTAGGGGGACACTAGGACACTTGCACACACACACACATGCACTACACTTTGCTTAGCTTATGTTGTGTTCTCGTTTTGTCAAGGCTGGTTTGTCTACATTTATTTTGTAGATTCAATGGAATGATGCAGTTTGTATGAGTATCTTGAGGATCAAATGGCATATCAGCCAAATGCAAACCAACAGCATGACCCTCTAAATCCAACCATGATTTTGTTTCTAGCCAGCGTTCAAGCCCTGATTGTAGGGGAAAAGAGAAGGACTATAGGTCATATGACTTGTAATCTAGATGTCGATCTAGATCCAGGTCGCCACAATCCAGGGGTTGGAGAGGAACTCTAGCCTTTATGACGCCATTCCTCATAATGACCGTTAGCTTGCTTCCCTCTCTACTAAACAGACAATATTGTCTCACCCTACCCAACCTTCTGATCATCCTTCAAAATGTGCCGCTTCTGATTCCTTTCGACACAGAGCTGATAAAGCGGCTATCGAGCAGCCTACTGAATAGTCTATTATTGAAATAGAGCAGATGATCGGTTTAAATCCTCAGATAGCTGAAGTGCAACGTCGCTTCCTGTTTTAAGTTTGCAAGTTTGCCTCCAATTTGAAAGACATTCCATATAATGTCAGGGGTCAGACGGTAGCATACGTTAGTGATGTGTACAATTAGTCCCTTATTAGGAGGAGGTTGGTCGAGAAAATTTTTGAATATGCTAAGAGCTTGGAGGCTAAGGCCATGGGGCTGCATCTTATGGTGAATCAGAATGATGAGACTATCGCTCATCTTGATGCAGAGGTCGCTGAGCAAAAGTGGAAGTCGACCAAAAAGTTAAAGACTTAAATGCGGTGATTAAGTGGGAAAGAAAAGATCACTTAAGCCAAGTTTAATCTGTTCATCTAGGAATTTTGAGCCAGCTGAAGAGGTGAAGGAGTTGAAGGTATAAATGGAAAAAGAAAAGAAGGAGAAAGAATAAGCCCTTCGAATAGCTCAAAACTACTGTGAAGAAATGCTCGACATAAGTAAGCAAAGGGACGATGAGTTGAACAAAGCCAAGAAAGTGGATGAGCTGGTGGCAATCGCGGAGAGGCAGATTAAAGACAAGTTTGGGCAACATATCACTAATTACAATACCAGCGTTCTCAAGTTTGGAGATCTGGCATGGCTTGGTAAAGGTTATCTTCAAGCACTAGCATTGGCCTGAGAGCAGATTGTGCGGGAAGAGCAACAACATTCTGAAGGAGGTGAAGTAAATCTGATAGAGTTAGAGAGTGACATTCTAAGTCCAGTAGAAATTACAGCGCTCAGAGCCGTTGATCTTATCTTACACCTGGATTTGCCTACTACAGCTCAAAAAGATCAAGCCGATGACACCGACACTACTCCTTAGGAGCATAGTACAGGTCTTACTTTTGGACCTCCACTGCATCTACTACTCCGTCTGCCCCTTCATACAATCTGAATGCACCACAAATGTAGAAAATAAGCATGTTGTCTCCTATGCAAGAAGGGAATTTAGATGGTATGATTGCCCATATGGATTCTCAATCCGGTGGAGGTATATCGTTGACCTCACCCATATTTGAGAAGGTGAACATGACATCGGTCGATGTCACTAATCTCTCCTTTCATCTTTCTCAAATTTCAAGTCAGCCTGCGATTTCTAGTCTCCCAAGAAGGGCCCTAACTTGGACAACAAGAACAACCAAATCAATGGTTGTGACTATATTTGGGACGACTCCGAGCATTCTAGCTGGCAACACTTTGGGTTCTGGTGCGCAAATGATTCATGCTTTGCAAAAAGAAGGGCCTAGTGACCTTTAGGGTATGCAAGGTGATGATGAAGTTCAGATCACCTGGTTAATTTATCTTGTTCAAAGGTTTTCAAGGAGCAAACTTCATAAGCAACAGCTCAAGTCTGCTGTAGAAATTAAGCAAGAGCTGACTGACTTCTTCCCTTCTCCTCTATCCATCACTTTGCCTAGAGGGACCATTTTCGCTCCACTCACTCTACCAATTGTTGGAGCTACTCATAGCCTGCCTGCCATTTCATCATATAGATTGCCTTCGAAAGGCAAAGGAAGCAAAGGAAGAATAAGGAAGAAGCCTGAGGGGTCCGATGCACCTCTTCTACGGAGGAGGAGAAGAAGTCCAAGAAGTGATCATCTATCTCCTTCATGTTTTTGGTTGTATAGCCGTAAGACTTGTTTTGTTTTTGTTTTCAGACTGGCTTTGTGCAATTTCAGCCCCTGCTTTTGTTTTTAATTTAGACGTCAATAACACCTGTACTTTTCTTTCAAGTCTTATTTTTACTATGAATAATATAAACTTTTTATTTCACTCAAATCTTGTGTGAAGTTGACTAAGTGTTTGAGAAATGCGCTTTATATTCAACATACTTATGATCCACTTCTCATCATCATCATTGGACTAAATTACTAGTCCATTCTATGGTTTAGATGGGTAAGGGATGATTAACAGAGTGTCTGTCTGCACATGCCTAAACATGACCATGTCCAACTCTGGAACTTTGTTGAATTCCAAATGCTTGGAGAAATAATCTAAACATTCCATTTGAGGAAGTTTTAAGTGCGATCGCGTCTAACTCTGGGCGTCAATCGAAATGATTCATCTCTAGATGGCAATTTGGGGCATCCTGCTTCGAGATGCATGCTTTGACCATGCCAAACTCTGGGCATTAGTTGAGAGTTAGACACTTAAGATAGTGATTTGGACATCCCTATCCAGGATGTTTACTTGCAATCGCACCTATCGGGCACCGATCGAAGTTTGTAGGAGATCCTGCCTAACTTCGGGCGTAAACCTTTTGTCTTGCCTACTCTGGGTAAGGTATAGATGCTCTACCAAACTCTAGGCACGAGCTATAAAGGCAAACTATCTTGTTCAGCTTTTGAAAGTTTATACTCCTACCCCAAGTCATAGGTTAGAGGAGTCGTTGGGTATCTACGGAGTGTGGTTGAGCTTCGTGCATCCAATCATGGACCGCATAGGCTTAGTTGGCACCTATCTCTAGGCACCTGCACACCTGCGTTTTGCACATGCAGGTTCATTTAAACACAACACTGTTCATATGTGTAATCAAGTATAAACAGATTTAGGAGCTTCGGAAGTCGCTTCTTTTATAAACAATAGAAATGGCAGACTCTGTCTGACTACACAGCTTTGATTAAATATGTACAAATTTACATTCAAGTGAAATAGCATCGTAAGTGCTTGCTATTCCATACCCGTGGGAGTGAGTTCACATCCACCGTTGCTAGCTTGAACATACCATCTCCAAGCTTCTATTCAATTGTGTACGGACCTTCCCAACTCAGCACAAGTTCCCAAGGCTTAGGAAGATTCATCTAAGAATGAGGTCGCCAATTTAAAAGTTCCAAGTTCTGACCTTGGTGTTGTAGTATCGGACAGCTTGGCTATGGTGGGCAGCTTCCCTTAAGTCGGCTTCATCATGCTTCTCATTAATCATATCGAGAGACTCCAGCAGGAGTTCCTCTTTCGTCCGTTGATTATAGTGAATCACTCAATGAGAAGGTACTTTAAGTTTAACTGGGATCATAGCCTCTGCTCCGTTAGCCACGGCGAATGGAGAATGGCCAGTAGCGGATTTGTAGGTCGTTCCACAATCCCAAAGTGCCAATTTAAGTTCATCAATCCAATTTCCCTTGGCCTTCTCCAATTGCTTCTTAAGAATGGACTTGATAATCTTGTTCACAGCTTCAACCTATCCATTTACCTGAGGCATGGCACCGCTGCAAATCCATGGTGTTTGTAGCAGAAATCCTTGAAATCAGCATAGTCAAATTGGGTCTTGTTTTCAAAAATAATCATTTGAGGAACTCCAAAATGACAGATGATGTTTCTAACCCGAAGGTGATTACTTTCTTTGTGGTGATTGTGGCTAACGGCTCTGCCTCAGCCCATTTAGTGAAGTATCAACCACGACAATGGCGTACTTCGCACCACCTTTGGAAATTAGCAACACACCAATGATATCGATTCCCCAGACTGCAAATGACCAAGGATTGACCATTTGAGTAATATCCATTGGCGGGACACTAGGAATCTTAGCGAATTTCTTACACTTGTCATGCTTTTTAGTGTAATCAACTGCATCTCAGTTGACAGTAGGTCAAAAATATCCATAACGAAGGATCTTCTTCGCTATTGTTTGCCCCTCGATTTGGTCGCTACAAGCCCCTTCATCTAGTCCTCTTAGGATTTTCTTAGCCTCATAGTTGGCATCACACCAAAGCATTGGAACTGAGAATTCCTTCCTGTAAAGTACTCCCTCTTGCATTATGAATCTTCAGGCTTTAAGAAGGAGTTAACGTTGCTCACTTTTTCTGTCCATAAAGACTCCTCTCTGTAGATAATTATTTATTGTAGTCATCCATGACTCCTCCTCACATTCGACCTCCAAAAGCCAATCGACGTCCATCTGGTCGATGCTCAGAGCCGATAGTACTTCCTTCGTGACCAGGCCCATAAGTTGCCCATCTCCAGAACTAGCTAAGTTAGATAGCGATTCAGCCTTCGCATTTTCCTCTCTAGGAACGTGCATTATGGTGTAATATTCAATATCACTAAGCAGCTCAAGGGCTCGGTTGAGATAAGAGCTAGCCTCGTCCCCTTTTCCTGAAACCCTTTTCTCACTTAACGTACCACCAGTTGGGAATCACAGAAGATATGCAAAGTTTTAACTCTTACGGTCTTACCTCCTTAGTGATCTTGAGTCCTACAATCAAGGCTACATAGTCCACTTCATTATTCATTACTGGAAAGTCGAGTTTTAGAGCGTAACAAATCGAATGTTCCTCGAGAGTCACCAACACGACTCTAGCACTGGAACAACGTTCGTTAGATGCACCATCCATGTACATTTTCCATCTGGCATTCTGCTCTCTAGAGTGTCATCTCGCGTAGTGTATTCTACAATAAAATCCACCAAAGCTTGACCCTGGATTGCTCTCCAAGGGTGGTAGATTATGTCATACTGGCTCAATTCAATGTTCCATTTCAATAGCCTTCGAGAAGTATTAGGTTGTTGCAGGACCTGTCTAAAGGCTGGTCGGTTAGAACTTTGATCGAATGAGCCTGAAAATAGGGACGGAGCTTTCTCAAAGCAATCAATAGGCAGTATGCAAGCTTTTCCAACTTCAGATTGTCTCTTTCTACCCCTATCAACCGCTTACTGATGTATTACACTAGCCTCTAGATTCGGGACTCCTCACATATGAGTCCGGCGCTCAAAGCATGCATCGACCTTGCCAAATAAGTAAACAAGTCCTCACCTTCCAATGGCTTAAATAGAGTAGGGGGTCTCTCTAAATGATCCACCAGAGCTTGGAATGCGTCTATACACTCTTACGTCCATGTGAAATTCCTCTTCCCCTTCTTGATCACTTCGAAGAAAGGGATGCATTTATTAGTGGCTCTGCTACTCAGGGCGATGACCTTCCCATTCAAGCTCTGAACATATTGATTGTTTTCGGGGCTTTGATGTTCCTCGCTGCTTGGATCTTCTCCGGTTGGCTTTGATTCCATGGGAAAAAAATGAAGTGTAAGAATTTACCTGATGCAACATAGAATGAGCATTTCAAAGGGTTAAGCTTCATCCCGTATTTCCGAAGAACATTGAACATCTCTGCCATGTCATCAGTATGGTTTCTCAATCACCATGACTTCATGAGCGTATCGTCTACATAGACCTCCATCGAGCACCCGATCTGATCCTTGAACACCTTGTTCACCAACCTCTGGTAAGTCAGTTCAGCATTCTTCAATCCACAAGGCATGACAAGATAGCAATATAGTCCTAAGTCAGTGATGAAGCTGGTGTGTTCCTAGTATGGGACGTGAATAGGGATCTGATTGTACCAGAGTATGCATCCAAGAACGATAGCAATTCATGTCATGTCGTTGAATCTACCACCTGATCAATCTTTGAAAGTGGAAAGCTGTCCTTCGGGCATGCCTTGTTTAGGTTTGAATTGTCAATGCATATCCTCTACTTCCCGTTAGATTTTTGCACCAGGACTGGATTGGATACCCATTTCAGGTAAAGGGCATCGTGGATGAAGCCGCTGTCTTTCAACTTCTCTACTTCTTCTTTGAGTGCAACAGATCTCTCTAGACCTAGACTATGGTGCTTCTATTTCACAAGAATGCATTTAGGATTTACACTTAATGCATGGCTCGCTATCTTTCGCGATATTCCATACATGTTTGAGTCAGTCTAAGCAAACACATCCAGATTCACTCGATGAAAACCAACTAATTCTTTCATCATCTTTATGTCGAATTTCGATCTGACCTTTATGACCCATGTAGGATCATCTTAGTTGATTGGGATGTTGATCGTTAACTTGGCCAGAGTTGCTCTTCCATCCTCTGGTTCTTTCTATGGGTCCATATCCTTATGGAATCGACTGTGCTATCTGAGCCAGGGCTCAGGCGGTGGTTGTTGTGCATCCAAAGCCTTGATGTAGCAAGTCCTTTCCACACCCTTTCCACTCTCTTTTTGCTTCGCCTCTTTTAGCTCAGCGACATAACATTCGAGGCCAAGCCCCTGATCCCCATGAACTATTCCAACACCATTTTTTGCTGGAAACTTCATTGTTAAGCACCATGGAGCGATGGCCGCTCAAAATTCAACAAGGATCGGTCCACCCAAAAAGGCATTATAGTCCGAATAAATATCCAACACAACAAAAGGCATGGCCCGCACTCTCTTGCGGTTGCCTTCTCCAAGCACCACCGGTAGATCTACACATCCCACTGGCTCAATAGCAGTCCCATTAAATACTTGGATCCGAGATTGACATGACTTTAAGCCCTTGCCCTCCAGAAACATCTAGTTGTAAGCTCTCTTGAATAGATTGTTGACTAAACCCCCACAGTCAACCAACACCTTCCTTACAATTACAGGGCCAATCATGGCCGATATCACTAACAGATCAATTGTTCGGGCCTCTACCCCATAAGCATCTCTATTGTGGAAACAATATCATATTCATGGTTCTAAATTGTTTTGCCATAACATTGTCTTCAATGGCGAAATAGCTCTTATTCATTGCGTGCTTCAATGCACCTACATATCGCTCCATCTCGTTCCAGCTCTTCTCAGCTGGATGTGGTCCTCTAATAATAGTATTTATCACCAATCGCTTCTCAAACTGCCTGGCCTCATCAACACCAAGACCAGATTGCCTCTGCTAGAGGTTTGAAGTTCCTTTCCCGCCATCTTGTGGGGCTTGCACAAACTATTGTAACTTTTTCTTTTGAATTAACACTTCGATCACATTATGCAGATGCCTACATTTGTTGGTTCTTTGACAATGCTTTCATGAAATCTGCAAAACCCGCCAGACTTTTTCTCCTTTTCAGTAGACTCCCTCAGAGCCGGCTTTCTGTATTGCTCTTGGCCTTGAGTAGCCAAGTATATGTTCTCAACCAAGTTATTCAATGGAGTGTAGTTGTCAAACTTTGGGATTCTTGGACACCTCCTTGAATCTGATTTCTTATCTTTGGCTCTACTGTTGTTCTTGCTCTGTCCACCACTTCTATTTTCCACATTAACATCGACATTGCCGAAATTCCCTCCAGACTGTTTTACAGTAACATTACTTTGCATCACTTCGACCGATTGACCGACATTAGCCTTCTTGGTGGTAGTATTTGCCTCCTTCAAGTGCAAGAACTAATTTACCTTTCTATATAACACATTCATCGTCGGTGGGGGTTTCATCTTCAACCACCTTCCGAAATCAGTCTTTGGATGAATCCCCCCAATCAGTGCCATCAACACAATATCTTTTTGAGCATTTCTCACCTTAGTCACTGCAGTATCGAACTGGTTTCAGAAATCTTTCAAAAAATCTCCCGCTCCCTGGAAGAGGTAAAAAAGTGAAACGACGTCCTTCGGACGGGTAGTATGCATACAGAATTTCTCAATGAACTTCCATACTAATTTCTCGAAATACAATATGAATCTTGGAGGTAGCTGGGTGAACCACATTTTTGCAACTTTCTACAGGAAAATCGGGAAACAACGACACGTACAGCATCAGTAGCTCTGGTAGAGTCCATGTGCCAGTCGTACTTAATCAGATGTTGCCTTAGATCCTTCTTCCTATTATATGATGGCATCATCGGGATCACAAATCTCCTTGGGTACTCATGGCATAAGATCTCTTCTATGAATGAATTCTGACTCGGTAAGGAGCCCCAATCATCATTAGTCTGATGTTGGCTCTCACTTATAAGTCTCCTTACCACTTCAGTCAAATCCGGCTCGGGTGGATCTATTGAATGGTCGTAATCGTGATCTGCTTGAGTGTTTGTCCCAAAAAATGCTCTTGGTTAATTTCACGATAATTAGGTTCCCCTAACTTCAAGAGAACCGTTTGTTTAGCAGTTCTATGTACATAGTCCCTTCGTAGCGGATCCGTAGTAGCTGTCTAATATCCAACATTCTGGCCATCCAGCAAGACCAAAAGCAAAACCAGCACCATCACCTAGAAGTCGACCACCCGAACCAAGATTAGATGGTTCGATACCAATCCATCTTGATAGATCGGTATCGATCCATAGGCCTTTGACTTGGTTTGGTCCTGAATTCTATTTCAACTTCCCGATCTCCTTCCTGAACATCTTCTATTTTCTGTCCCTCTACCTTTGCTCCATTGATGAGGAACTATCAGATTTTAAACCAAAATGTGTCCTATCCCTCCTACTTCTCCTATGGTGGTTTGTTAGTTGATTCAATAAATTCAAGCTCTACTTCATTTGCTGGTTCAATCCATTGTGGCTTTCCTGGAGCCTATCTTCCATTTGCTTCATCATGCGGTCCATCTTAACTCTAGTGACCACATCCATTGGGTTCTTAACATCTACAACATTTGGCTATGCAACTTCTACAAGTTCTACAACTTCTCGAGGGTCGGCACCCTCAACATTTTCAGTAACACGTGAAGTGGTGGATCGATCTCTTCAATGGGTCATGGTAAAAAGCACTTATGTAGATTTCTAAAAACCCAAGTAGTTAAAAATTCCAAAACTAAGAAACCTGGATCTATCTTATGGATTTAGGCAATCCATTAGTAGTTGATGGATCCAAACAGATTGAGAATCACGTTCTTAGTGGAAGCATCAAATGTTAGTACCAAAATGTGGCATAAACACCCAAGAAATTTAATAGAGAATGAAAATGAAGAAATATAAATGGAAAATTAGTAAAAACAAGACAAAAATTGTTTAGAGGAGTTCGGCCAACTGTTGCCTACATCGACTTGAGATTTCTATAGATTATCTTGTTGTTTTACAAGTACAATTCTTATGGTTCAGTATCACTCCATGGATCATTACAAGGAAAAATATAATAATTGTAAGGAAGAAAAAAGATCCCCAAAAATTAGCCATAGCCTCATATTTACAGTTGTAGGTTGTTGGGAAATGTTCCACTACATCTTCCTCCATGATCCACTACCTAACTGCAGTTATCCTCAAGAAAACATAGCTAGGTTAGCAATGTTGATGGATCAGTACCGATCCATAAGATCTTCTTATGTATCCTTATTGCTATTGTGTGATGAAGCGACTTGTCATTATCTTCATGATTCCTATCTTGTTTGAATGGTTATGAGCATGTTTTTGGGTCGATAGGATGGATCAATGGAGGAGTAGGGTTGCTGATTTTAGGTGCTCGAGGCGTTCGATAGGAATTGACATGCGATAGATCAATGAAGCTTGGACTTAGTTTCCATCATCAATACTTGAGCTTAGGACGAAAATGGGGAGTTCATGATGGATTTCTATGGATCGGTACCGATCCATCACTTTGATGGATCTTGCCTTGTAATTTTTTGGAATGGTCTTAGGTTTCATCGTATGATCTTGGTTGTACTAAGTTTCTAAACTCTTTGGCTATCTCTCCGGACTTCCTGCCTTGATAGCTTTCAAGTTTGACTCGTTCGGTCTATCTAAATATTATCTGGTCAAAAGGCCGGATACGAACCCCAATATCTATATGTATATATAGTTATACACATGCTTATATATCTTTATATCATCATGTCATGTTATGAATATATATATATATGATATATGATATATTCAAATAAACACCCGATTAAATTAATTAATTTGTTTAACTAATTATAGAATATTATAAAATAAAATTTCTTTTAACGAGTCCAACAAAAAAAGGAAAATTTCTTTTTTCCTTGCCCCTAAATGAAATATTAATGAAATAATGATAAACTGGAACTGAAGGCCTCTTTCTCGCGTTCGTTCTCTATTTGCATTGCTGAAACAAAACAATATGGGAATCAGATTTTTAAATTAAGGAAAGATATTGAAAAATGGATTTTTCAATATATTATATATATATTATATGTATCGGAAAAGAATATATTATATGTATCGAAAAAGAATAGCGATTTATTCCTATAGAGCGTCCATTAACAAGAAAATCAAATCATAAATATCGACAAATTCTTGGCTTTTGTGATCTAAGAAACTAAAAAAGGAAATAAAAAACCTGCTTTCTACAATTTAATATATATCGAATTTAAATATCAGAATAGTCAATATAGTCATGATTCAATGGGTCAGGTCCACTTACTTTTTTTTAGTTACCATTTTTTTGGTGGGTTCGGTGTAATAATTTATTCTAATAATTAGATTAGATCTAATGCTAGTTAATTGATTACACATGCCCATTATGATTCAAACAGGAGTTTCTTTTTGAAAATTTTCCACCACACACTGCGAACATAGTTCGATTCTAACAATGGTACCATAGCTCATATATATTGTCTATGTAGTCTAATTATCTAGCATGTAGGGCTAACTAATAATCTTTTCTATCCGATGGTTGTCTAAAATGGTAGGTCTAAGCTTGGGTTGGATAAATAGTATTCTCTCCTCCCTAGCTATTGGACTAGCCCAATGGGTGGAGTAAGTCTAAAAGGTTGGCCATAATGTAAGGCCTAAATTTACATTTGCCCTTGGGCTAATTCTAAAATTAAGATTTGATAATTTAAAATATATTTTAAATTTAAACGTTATGTTTAAAACATAAAAGAAAATTTTATAAAATTATAAAATAATACTAAAAATTTCAAAATTGTTTGAGAAATTAATTTTATATTTTTTTGAAATTTTTATAAATATTTAATTAATATGATTAGTCAAGTAAATAATTCATTAAAAGTTAATATGTAGGTATGTATGTTAATATATATATTAAACACATACATATAACTATAAAGGTTATAGTTGAATGTCTGTCATAAAACTATTTAAGGTTAATTAAATAAAAATATTAAAATTTATTAAAATATTTAAATTAAATATCTAATCATAAATAATTTATTAATAGTTAAATTTTAATTAATTAATATAAGTATATATATTGATTTATATATATAAGTAAAACTATAAAGGTTAGTTAAATATTCTTCTTAAATAGTTTAAGATGAATAAAATAAACTAAAATTAAATTTTAAATAAATTTTAATTAAAATGGTTAATTGAATCAAGAATTAGAATTAAATAAATAATATTTACTTAATATGATATGTATAAACATTATATAAGTTAACTAAATTATAATAGTTATGAACAAACTTTCTTATATAATTATATTTGTGTAAATATGTTATAAGTGGAATATAAGAAACCCAAAATATATTTTAGGGATAAATACATAAGTATAGTACGTATACCGTGATTCAAACGTGTCTATTACTTGAATCATAAGGGTATTTCATAAGAGATACATTAGTTTTTAGATCGATATTACTCAAAATATATTAAAAATTTTGATTCTTAATATAAGTTGCTCCCTATCATTTATATCTTGCTAGATTATTTGCATATGCACTAGTTGTTCAGGAAACTCAAACTAGAGCTGTTATGTGTTATACTATTAATATATTGCCTATACAAGGTAAGATACATACATGTATTTGTTGAGCAAACTCAAAGTATGTGCATTATACTTAGGTTGTCGTGGAATGATAGGTAATATTGAATAATCTCTCTTGATTTATTGAAAAAACTTAAGGTTGAGGTCGAGATCAGGGAAAGGACCACGGTTAGGAGTTATATATGATACATTCGATAAAGAGTTATCCATCGCTTGAGGGCCTATGGTTCTTTGACCAAACTCAAGGTCAAAATTTCAAACCCAAGCGAGTCCTAACACTCACTAGAGAAATCAAATGATCTTTGTATTTATTTTAGGGTTTTGAGTAATACGAAAATCTAGTGGGAGCCTTATTATAGAAATGAAATGATCGCATTTAACCATTCAAATATCGTAAGAACACTTGAAATTATCCCCTTTAATAAATTGTGTAATTTATTTAATTGATAAAATTGTTTATCGATTAAAATATACTAATAAGCCGAATTGTTATTGATAAGAGAATTTAAAATACGCTTACTAATAAATCTTTAGGCAGCTTGTCGCTTCAAGGCCCATGCAAGAGCCGAACTATACAACAACTAAAGCATTCTTACCTTGGCCACTTAAGTGTTTATTTGCCCAAGACTGTATATTGTCTTTTGAATTCCAAAAAATACAAGAATATGGATAATCGGTCCATATTAGATCAAATACAAAAGTTGTATGGTGAACAATTACATTCGTAATATACAAAATCTCCATGAAATTGGTTCATTCGAAATGAGCAAGTAAACCATAATGCAAGATCGTGTGTTCAATACAATTGAATACAATTAGAATCTTACTATACTGAAAACAACAGTAGACGACGGACTAAAGACCAACCTAGGTGTTCGATCACCAAAATGTCAGGTTAGATCAGTTTACTTAAGTTCAACCTATTTGACATCCTATAAAATCCCAAGGATGCCCGAATGCATTTTTGTAAAGACTTCGGTGCATTCTTGTGGTAAAGGTTTCTTTTGAATGGTTAAACCATTTGAAATGGAAAAAAATCCAAGGGTGGATGTAACATGGGCATAATTGAGATGAAGATAATGAATGATCGCATCTAATTCATAAAGAGACATCAGAAACAACAACTGTATAAAATACTAATAGGTACCTAATATGGAATGATAAATGTTATTAATATTCCAAATGTATTTTTATATAAAATTGTTTTCTATAAGGGTTATTTATTTGACTTCAAGATATTTGATCTGAAACTCTCAACTATAAGCTAGTTAGAATAGATAAACAAATGCTCATAATAAGTATTTGATTGGAGCTTCGTATTATTTCATGTGTTATTAACGTAATAGCAAAAATAATGGGAGCATACCATATAATGCTTATTTATGCATGCATCAAGTTATGAAAGGTTGCTTTCATATATATACCAAATAGTATTTATGAATAATAACCGTTTTTAGTATTAGCCGATAAAAGATATAGTTTTACTTTAATATGAATATTATGAATATTATTTATAAAATAAATCTATTATACTAATGGTATTTGTTTTCATAACAATAGTGATGCATTAATTATATAAAGTATAGGGTATCTAAAAATTTAAAATTATTTTGGAATTATGGACTAAGCTATATCCTTGAGAAGTAATTCTTTAATAATATGATTATGAATCATATGGTACTGGAGAATTGTATCTCGGACGATTAAGGACAAAAATACTCATTCAGTGAGAGTGACAAAAGAGTTACTGGACTCTTCAAATTGATAGATATAGATGTATTCACTCCATGGTCTAATGATACCAATATGGATCCGCTTTGTTAAATTCACTGATGAATCATAACAGATATGAACATGTGTATTTGATACACAAGTATTCCATCTATGATAATTTCATAGAATATAAAATAAAAGAGGAAACTAAAAGAGGAAAATATAATATGCAAAGGAAACAAAATAATTCGATTTGATCGAATATATGAGTGTATATTGGAAGTAGTTCCAAAAGTGCCTAAAAAAATAAGATTCATTCTCAAAGTAACTCCTCCTTACGATAGATAATGATGTATCAATAAGGAGTAATGGGCAATTGTTGGGTAAAGAACGATCGATGATGAGTGAGGTTAAGTTAACATCTTTCTATAAGGATATGTATTTAGGAGTAAATACTTATGTTAAATTTAATTTCAACTAAATCTAAGTTGATGAGATTATATAAAATATGAGTTGATAAGAAACCTTGATCTTAAATCATTTAAGATGTACGGTTTTCTAATTAATCTTATGAACATTGAGTTTTGTAAACTCAAAACCAAATTAGTTTTATGTAAGAATAAAGGCAGTTCAGTAAATATTTTTAAATGCCTATTCCGCTATACCGAGAAACATTGTTGTTTCAAAAAATAAAATGTTGTGTGATTCGAGAGGCGGAATGTAAGATTCGTTCACGAGGGATCTTATGTGGACTACCCCAATGGAGGTTAGGACTAACCAACAATAGGAATTGGTGGCAATACAATGGACTTGGATATGATCCAAAACTCCAACATGGAAACTGTTTATATAAGATGAAATAAACTTATCCAAGCCTAAAACAGACACAACTCATTTGAGTGTCTAATAAGAATTCTTGTACAGTAAAAGAGAAATTAGAGTTTCTTATTAATGTCAAGAAAAATAATTGCTTGTAAAAACAATTTTCTCGTTGTCAATAAGTGTTGAAGAGTATAAATTCTGCCATATGATATGATGCTTTAATCCAAAATGGATTCCAAGTACATTATCAAAATATGATTTTGATAGTTGTACCTAAAGAGATATGATCCATCAGCCGTATCTTCAAAAGGACGACCGATGTAGTTCGAATATAGCATGAAACATTGTTGAGAACAACCTCATAAATTTCGATTATTGAAATCGGCGCAAAAGATTCGTTACTCAATTGGCTTGAATTAATTCAGGTTCTATTAGCAAAATTATTGCTCACTGTGACTTTAATCTTTTAGTAAATCAATGTTGAAACAAAGATTCAAAAATAATGATTTAGAATAGACTGTTTGCACATGATAACCAAAATGTAATGAAGACAGTGGAAGAAATAACTAAGTTTGTAAGTATTGGTTATGATCCAAGAATATATATGTTAGTGTCGTTCATCAAAATTGAGAATATATTTTGATAGAGAAATCTAGTAGTTTGATTTCAGTCATAATGCAAAGGAAGCGAGTGTCTATAAATGAATGAATATTAAAGGTACTAAAATATTTCTAAAACTATAAGTAAACAACATACTATTGATTATTAACGATGTACCCATGTTAAAATTAGTTTAATTTGGTTGTTCAACCCTTGATATTGGTTTTCAAAATAACATATTTTATAATCAATATAAAAGGATGTTGGGATTATCCCTAACGATATACATAGACACCATGTTAAAATGTTTAATGTGGAGCATATGAGACGAGTTCCTTGTGCATCGATAATAGGAACTATCATATATGTTATGTTGTTTACTACATCGTGATTCGCTTATGTAATTGGTGCATTGACTGAATTAAGGTAACTAAATGTTAGTTAAGAGTATTCTCGAGTATTTATGAAATACTATAGGATTGTTTATAAAAACAACGAACTCCTTATGAAGTAGTGCACAAGAACTTCATAAGTGATATCAAATATGGTATGTCAATCCTAAGTTCATGCCCAACCTTAGTTAAGGAGCATTGAGTTGGAAATGTTCCAAACGAGAAATGGTGGATGATTCAACCAAAAAGCTAAGTTCATTGCCTTGAATAACACCATAATAAAAGCAGTATACATATATGCACAATCTTATAATTGAGCTAGGAATGATTCCAAACGTTGAGAATCCCATGACATTGTTTTGTGGAAATAACGTCGCAATACAAATCATGAAAGAACCTAGGGCTCACAAGATGTCTAGACACATACTTTGTAAGTTCCACATGGTAAAGACAGTTTATCAACGATGAAGAGAGGCTGGCTAATAGAGTAGATGATAACACAACATAGAAGATCCAATCACTGAGAGACTACCTAGATCATTTCTGAGAAAACCGATCGAAGGAATGGGACTAAAATTCGGTAATTGTCCCAAAGTATAAGTGAGAGATTGAGATAGTTAGTGGTATGCCCTAGAGACAATTATGTAATTTACTACATAACTTTGTAATCAATCTTGTTCGTAGGGAAGGTGTTTATTTTCCCGTATATACTTTGTTATATTGTGATATAATTAATTAAGTAACTAATTTAAAGTATATTAATAAGAAAATAGTTAAATAAAATGTTATGTGGTTATAGTTGCAAATAATTAATCACAATATAAATAACTTTTTGTTTTAAATATTCTTGGTTAAGATGTTTTGAGAAAGGATATCGATTCATCCATTGAGACCAAAGTGCATAACGCTGTCCAAATATTAGGCAATGTATCACTCAAGGCTAATATGGGAACAAGGGTTTAAGAACTTATAGTTATTGGATAACTATGGAATGATTCATCTGAGAGTTCCTATTGGTTGATAACAACTGAAAAAACCAGGCCGGTCTACAATGGGTGAAAAAGGTAATTTCGAAAAAAATTCCTTATTTGGATTATTATGGGCCTATGAAGTCTGTTGGGTTTTCTTTACTATATCCAATATATTTATTATTAATACAATCATATTTTATTGATATTATTCTATTAATCATATTAATTGATTTTAAATTGATACATGTTAGCATTTCAACTAAATGTTTTATTGGGAATGCATCATATATACATTAAAACATACAACAACATAAATGAACTAATATAAACATATATATATATATATGCATACACCTAGATACTGGGATTTATATCTATTATATATGCATGTATATTATGCTTATGTATACATGTAATAATTTCACGTACACGTAGGGACTAAGTATATACATATATTTGAGCACAGTACAATATATGTATATGGTTTTTACACACATATTAACAGTACCACATATATATAATTTAGACATATATATATACATATATGTAACTTTGGTTTCCACTTATATATTTTATATACATATATATTTATAATGTTATGCAAAAAATTCTCATAAAGTAGATATTTCAAATTAGAGTAAACTAGAAGAATAAAGATGGAAAGGTAATTTTGTTACATTAGATCTAATCAAATATGACTTAAAAAGTAAATAATCATGAAGTGTAATTCTACTTTACTTTTCTTATACAATCACCAATATAACAATTGATTTAATGCCATATTGAATTCCAAACTTAATTACAGCAAACATCCAAACCATTGAAAACTCAAAAGAAATATATGTTATATCAAAATCTGAAAAGAATATAATTAACATAAGGAAACTTAGAAGTTTTACAATTTAATTTAATGTCCCTAATGACATAATTAGATATGAAACATAACACTTATATTTTTGTATATAAATATATCTAATAAACTAAAATTCAATTCTAAAGCAGAACCCGAATTAATCTAAAACAAATAAAATATTTAGTTTTAATGTTTGTTTACAATTCCAAGGCATGAAGAAGAATTGATTTATATATGTGTACATATTTTCATAATTCAATCTACTAAAAATTAGATCCATTGAAATGGGAATAAACTATAACAACAATAGTAATCTATTGAAACAAAACCAATTTAGAACAACACACAATTTTAAATTCAACAAACAAAAGGATATGCTTTAGATCTCTAATGAAATAAAATAATTAATAAATTATAATAATAGACAAAAAATGTAACAACCCTGGTTTTGGTGATTACTTGGAAATTAATTATAACAGTGGTTACAATTTAATAATGGAGAAATAAAAATAAGTTGGAGAATTAAAATTGTTTATTTTGAATAAACAATGAATTTGGAAAGAATAAAATGGAGTTAATATGATAATGTTGGTGAAAAATGGAAATATGTTAATTTGGTGATTTATCGAATTAAATAAAAGATAAAAAGAATTAATTCTATAATAATTTGTTGAAATAAGTGTAAAATATTGAAAATAAAGTTTTAAAAACTTTATTGTGTTATTTTGGAAGAAAATGAGCATTATAGAATTTTAATTTGATAAATGCAATAATTTTTGCAAATTATTGCCAAATATTGATTTTTGTAAATTTTAGTGAAGTATTAAAATTTAATATGTGTATATTAAATAAAAAGGTGGAATTTTGTTTAAAAATAATATTTGAAGGTAAAAATGATGTTAATATGGTTATTTGAATTTAATTATGCAAGAAAATAAATTTTGTGTAATTTTGGGTGTTAAAAATAGTATTTTGTGTAAATTATAGTGTAAATTGTGTATTTAGTTAAAATGAGAATTTTAATAATGAAAAATAATTTTTATAGATAAAATTATCTTTTATCTGTTGTAAAATATTTTATTTAACATGGAAATATGATTGTATAATTTTATTGTGTTGAAATCTTGTTAATATATGTTGTTTTGGTTCGTTTATACAAGTGTACATATGTTTAAGTGAAAATTAGAATTTACAAATTCTTTTTGTTATTGGGTCTAAGCCTATTTACCTAAAGCTTGAAGAAAAAAGTCTTTCTTCTCAAAATAATGTACGTACAGTACATTCCCATTCCCAAAAAACAAAAGAAAAGAGAAAACAGGAAAATATTTTTCCTCTTTCAAACCTAGGCGCTCAAATCCACCAAATTCTTCAATTATTTGCTGAAATTAATCAAACTAAGGCACTATATTCAGGTAATCACTACAAAAACCCATTTCTAATTCATCAAGTTTTAATTTAGTAAAAGTTGATTGTCTATAATTTGTTTTTCTTGGTTGCATGTCTCTGTTCTATTATTATACAGGTTCCCGAAGCTTGTTCTAACTAAAAGCCTTCAACTTTCTTCAACTTTGCTCAAGTTTGCTCTTCTATTTGCAAAGGTGAGTTTATTAACTCACATTTCTAGCTAAATCTTGACTGTAATTGCAAAGATAAGGAAGAAATCGTTTACTGTGACTATACCAAAGGCTTAATTTGGATGATTGCTGAAGTATAATAGGAATGCACTGAAGAAAAATAACAATAACTTTCAAGTTTCATATCTGTTTGAGGTCAATCTTTTTTTGTTAGAAACTAGATTCAATAAGGAATAGTTTCTATTCAAGTCCCGTTTCAAGGTTTTGCAATTTTATTGACCTGAAATAGAATTGAAAATAAGAGTACAATTCTGTCTTTAAATAAATTTCCTGAGTTCGAATCTAAAATTGATTTAGCCATATCTTTTTCGTTTTTGATCAGAATTCAATAATTTTTAATGTTCTGGAAAGCATACTTTATATATGACAAGTTTCATGTTTAACATATTTGCAAATTTTGGGCATAAGTTGACTGAAATTCTGTCAGAAACTCCCAGCCCTGTCACTTTGATAATTACACTATCTAAACTAAATACATTTAGTAAATTAGATGTATCTTTCTCGTTTCCAGTCGGATTTAGATAATTCTTGATTTTCTGAAAATCTTAGAGTATTTTCTAAAACTTTCTTGTTTTGATTTTTGCAAAATTATGTGGTTAAGATAGTTGAAACCTTATTTCTTCGTTGCTGCCTGAGAATAAACGACAGCGACAGTGAATTTAAAATCTGAGAATTATATTGGCAATATCTTTCACGTTTCTTATCCAAATTCAATAATTTTGAATGTATCAAAAAGCTTAGACTTTGTGCTAAATGTTTCATGTTTTGATTTTTCTGAAATTTCAAAGTTAGCTTGGTCAAAACTGTGTTTGTTTGTTGCTGTCCCGAAAGAAAAACGACAGCAATAACAATCATTGACCTAAGGATTGTATTAGCTTATTTTTGCTCTCATTCTTGTTCAATTTTGATATTGTTTTTAAGATGTTTTGAGACCTATGATGCCTATCAATAGACTAGCTATATTTGGAGAATTTGAATTTCAAATTTAAATAGAATTTGAATTGATTTTGGGTTAAATTTGAATTGAATTCATATTGAATTCAAGTTATCGGTCTTGAGTTATCTTTCTTGTTTTTTATTGTTTTCGAACACGGTTTTCACTAAACCATTTTGAAGTGATTTTTAAAATAAACGGACATTTCAAATTATTATATATTTTTTAAAAATTATTTTTTTAACATAAAGTCTATTTATTTCCTATAATAAAGGAAGTTTAAATATTGGTTTTATTAATCTTTTTGGGAAAAAGTTTTAAGAGCTTGTTTTCTCTAGTAAACTATTTTAAATATAAAACATACACTTTTGCACTATTCGAACGTATGAGAAAGAAAATTAAACGATTTAGTAAAATACGTGGTATGGGACATGTGCATTTACTATTTTGGTTAATTCCGGACTTGTACGATCGAAGCTATTTGAGATTATAGATTCTAAGATGTTTTGCCATTTTATGGCATATTTTGAGTTTTATAATTCCTATTTATTGGAATTATTTAAGATGGCTAATTATTTGGCAAGTATTATGGTTTGAAATCTCCTATGTAGGAGTACGGTCGATGAGAACCATCACGATGTTTTATTTACTTGCCAATGATATAAGGCAAGTCTTAAGTATATGATTTCATATTTTAATATTTATCGTTTATGAGGAACCGTCACGATGTTTTCACTTGTCGATGAGACAAGACAAGTTACGATGCCATTTAATACTTGTTGATGCGATAAGACGAGTATTGTATCTCTTTATCACTCGCTAATGAGACGAGGCGAGATATGATTTTCTGAGTTTTATGATCTTTTGAACTCTTATTGAGTTCTTTGAACTATGAGATATCATTTAGATTCCGCCGATGATATGAGGCGAATATGATATTTGGATGGATTTTATCTTTAGGATCTCATTCTCGATGGCTCATATACTTAAGTGTTATTATGTCACTTATGTTATGGCTATACTCTTGTTACCTCTTCTTCTTATTAAGAGGAGTAATCATCCTTTCCTTATTATGGTAATATAATGCTTATCGGTATGGTATCTCTTGTATTAGAGGATACCATATCTTTCCTATGCTTTACCTTATCTATTATTGTTATTCACTGTTTTGTTTAGCTAGACTGACCCGTGTGTTTTACACTCGGGTCAGACCGAGTATATTTCAGGTTAAACATTTCGTTTGGATATAGCTATTACACGATGTTTCTGCATGGATGTTGGGTTATCTTCTTTAGCTGTTATTGTCCTTATGAGTTGTATTGTATATTCTTTTGACTCATGTATATAGAGTGGTCGTCATACCACTTTGATGTATCATTGGTATTGTATTAAGATGTATCATTGTATATGTGAGTGTGTGTGTGTATATATATATATATATTGTTGTTCTGTGATGAGTTATTCATTTAGTTATGATATTTTGTTCTGATAGATCCGTTAGCCACCTATAGTTTTGTATTAAGTATTTATTGGATATGTCGATCCACTTGAGTAGAAAAAAAATAGATAGCAATTGTCGACGTATTCAATAGATATTTAAGACAAGGCTATAGATGGTCGCCCTTAACAAGCTCTATTCTCTGCATTAGCAGACAAGATTACTTTGTAATTCTCTTTGTTAATATAGGTCTCGGGGTGGGGCATCACAAAAAATTTCTAATAAATTAGTTCCACAATAATTAATCAACTTGGATGGATTAATCATCAACATTCAAATAAAACCATGTGCAAAAGAATTCGCATTCAATCACAATACATAGAATAATTTTATAAAGATCATAATAAGTGGCAACAATATAAATATATGTGAACACCCATCATTTTGAACATCATGAATAAATTATAATAAGAAAAACATAACCAAAAACCTTGCCCTTTGTCTACCTTGATTTATGGTTTCTCTTTTAGAATTCAAGCAAATTTGCACCCCACCTTGCAAGAGAAGGATGAACGACCTTTGTTTTAATTTAATTTGAGTTTTTTAAGATTTTTTTCTTTGAATAGGAAATCATGGTTGGACCAAGCATGGAGGAAGAGGAGAGAAGTTTCTTCTATAAGAAAAGAATCAAATGAGGAGATTTTGTTTTAATTGGATTAAGGAACCTTTCTTATTCTCCTTTTCAAAATTTCCTTCTTAATTCCTTTTCAAATAATTAATTCCACGCACCTTGCAAGATATAGCCGGCCTATGAATGCTTTGTCATGTTCAAATTTTCAAAAAAAAACCTATGTAATTATTTTAGTCAAACCATTGTTAAAAATATACTGATATCGTATATCGGGATATGAAAATATAATTTATATATATATGCATTTAAATAATTACCAACAACATTCAAAACATCAAATAAATTAACTACAATTAATATTTCATAAATATTAATTAATTTAATCAATTTATAAAATTTTACAAATAAATTAAACTGTGTAGTTTTTAGAGAAATCACAAATGTAGTTATGCAACTCAAACGTGTGAATTCATTCAGCGATTAATATTGAACAATTCAAATATCAACGTTCACATGTCACCTTAGTTAGTGGTATGACAGTTTGTTCGATTTTATGTCTTATAGGTCTTTTCATAAAATCCAATTTACAATCATTTAAGTGAAACCTATTAGTAATGGTTATTACATAGATTCTCTTCGTAACACTGTATCACATAGGGTTTATGGAATTTGGTTTTGGTCAAAATTACAGCATCATCCACATTCAACTTGGTCAGTCCATAAACAAAGTCTCTGGTTTAATAATAACATTTATTATTAAATGAACTACTTTGATCAGAGACTTTGACTTTAGGTTGACTATGGTGGACTATGATATTAACCTCATACAACTAAGGAGACAAATTCTCTATTAAATAGTGTTTCACTTCCAATGCTTCAACTCAAACCCAACTATAATCGTTCGATGGATGTCATGTCATGATTTAACTATAATCATAGTGGAGTTTCCACATTGAAGTTCGATGGTATTCTCAAGTCAAGCGAACCGTGTAATATAGTCACTTCGAGATTCCCCGTGTGACCTAGTTATTATTAACCAACATGAAATTTTCAGATGTGTTATTCCATAAATATCTAATAATGTCAGTACGTAAACCCTTGGTGCCCTCAACGGTTATGAGAAATACCTTGCTCAACATTTGGAGGGTGTTACATACTCTAGTGTCAACAGATATATCGATATCCTTTCTTGAAACATCTTGACTAGTAATATTTAAAATAAAATGTTATTTTATATTGTGATTAACAACTCGTGATTGCAACTATTTTCAACTACATTCACATAACATTTCATTTAAGCATTTTCCTATTTATACTTTAAATTAGTTGCTTTATTAGTTACTATATAACAATAGAAATCAAATACCTTTATTATGAACAAGATCGGTCACAGAGTTGGATATATGTAACAAATTACATAATTGCTTCTAGGGCGTACCCCTGACTCTAGACCATTAGGTTAAACAAAAAAATCTCAGGGTGACTATGTTACACAGTTCTCTAGACTTAAAAATACTATAGAACTTCAATGTGTATACTCCAATTTGATTATAGTCAAATCATGGCATCACGTCCATCGAATGACTATAGTTGGGTCTGATGAAGCATTGGGAGTGAAGCACTACTAAGATAGAAATTTTGTCTCCTTGGTTTTACGAGGTTAGTATCATAGTAAACTGTAGTAAACTCGAAGTCAAAATCTCTAGCTAGAGTAAAATAGTTTATAATAAATGTTATTGTTGAACATGGGACTTTATTTATGGACTCATCAAGTTGAATATGGATGATACTGGAATTTTACTAGCACCTAACTCCATACATCCTAATGTGATATAGCATTGGTGAAGAGAACGTGTATAAATTGTTGTCACTATTGGTATCTCTTAAGATAACATAAAATACGATTTTACCGAAAAGTTTTATAAGCAATGAAATCAACCAAACAGTCACACAAGTAGCAAAGGTGACTTATGAATGTTAATATTTAAATTGTTATGTATTAATCGCTAACTGAATTCGCACCTTTGAGTCACACATCTGCTGTAACGACCCGTAAATTTTAACTGTTTTAATAATGAAATTAGTTGAAATTTTGTGAAATTTTAAACGATATAATTTTGAAATAAAAATTTAATATTTGTAATGCGCCTAATTGAACATAGCAACTGGTAAATTTTCATCCGAAAATATGAAAGTTTATTTCGTGGATAATTTTATTTCAATTTAATCAGTTAGAAATTGATGAAAATAAAATGTTTTCGAAACCTAAATATTTTTACATAGAAAAATTCTAAATCATCTTCTGAGCAAGACGTCATTTTTCGTTTTTCCAAATTCGGACTTCTTTAGCTCCGTCGATCTTATTTTTCTGCGTTTTTGCTGCACTTTCCGCTAGTAGAATATTTCAAAAAAAAATTTCAATCGAATCACCGATATCTGTATATCGTTTTGATCGTCTCGTCGTGCTGATCTCTGCGGTATAATTATTTCTATGTTTTGAAGTTCGGTACACAGTGAAACCCATGAAACCGATAAACTGCACCGGTACCACTTTCACACTTTCAATGGTGGTGTACATTCAAATTTCAAACGGGCAATTGACAGCAACTAGCATTTATTGGAACATTCGTTATTCACTAAATGTCAGCCTTTAGCAATTACTATTTTCTGAATTCAACGTATAGGGTCTTGATATTCCCACTGTACGCAATTTAGGCCGGTCCAGTTTCTTTGTTCTGTGAGTTCTTTGAGAAGAATAGTATTAAATAATAGGTTATATTTAGATCTCTTTTGTTTCGCACAAAACTATTCCCTTCTCACAGCTTGCTCTCCAACTCTTGCTTCACATAACTCCCCTCTTCATTCTCTCCTCCCGCTCATCGTCCCCTTGCACCGAGGCTAGTCATTCCCGGCCTTTCGCCGTGCATAGAAATCAAGGCCGAGCAGCTCTCCTCATCGACGAAGCCCGACCCCACCTTGTTGTATCCCTGCTCCGCCCGCATCAAGGCTTCTCCCCAACCTCCACCCTCCCGATCCTCGTGCCAGTCGCCTCATCTAACCTCACCGGCCACGTTTAGCCCGAGAGCACACCGCACTCAACCCATTCAACTCCGTGCCTTCTTAGTCGAACACCCAGCCCAGACCGCTCCTTCCCAACAGCGGTTGCCACAAACACCCTCCGGCCGATCTTCGGCTATCCACCTTCATCCCTTCTTTATTATAGCTCGTGTCAGGTATTATGTTGTTGGCTATATTATAATTTGTATAAGTTTACTATATATAAGTTATTATGTATGTGTTAGTTATATTATACTAGTTGTAATTATGTATAAGGCTAGTCTGTGGTTACAGTTTAATAATGTTAATTTGTATGATCCTATAAGTTGTATCCATATATTGTTTCAGCTATATATATATATATATTATATATTAGTTTTATTTTATAACTATGTTGTGTCAGGTATGTCGGTCATATATTTATACAGTATGGTTATTTGAAATGTATATATTTTATTTTAGATGTGTCTATTTAAAAGCAACGATTTGAAATATATATTTAATTTAATACGTGTTTAAATTAATATTGATTTGAAATTTAATATATATTCTTGTTCTATCTAATTGATTCTGATCTATTTCACCGACTTTTATCAGCTTTGATCGTTGAATTCGGGCCGATGTTGCTTTGCTTCGATTCATCATTCAAATTTTCAGTGTCCGTGTCAATATGCGTATCTGTGTTATCTTCTGTATTCTCTAGCCTCGAAAGGTGAGCAATCACTCACGATTAATGTTCTTTTATTTATTAAAGTTGATTTCAATTGGAACGACAATTGAAATATGCTGATGTTAGTTAATTACACTGTTATATAAGTTATTACCTGTATCGGTTCACTTGTGACATCTGACACCATTATCTGTATTTATATGATGATAATCCAGTTTGGTTGATAAATGATTGATTGTTGATGTTGACATTGGACGTTAAATTTTTAATGTTGAAAGTGATAAATAATTTGAAATTGAAATTAAAGTAGGATAGTTAGATTTGATATATGTGTTAATTTGATTGATGACATTTGTATAATATGACCTCTTTTAAATGTTAAATAAATTGACACGTAGAAATAGTATTAACCACACCTTGAACCATTGAATGTATGTTGTATAAATTGATGTAGTATGAATTGAATAATTGATATCAAATGAAGAACCGTATTAATATTATCGTAATAATCTTTAATCTACATGAAATGATAGTGTAGATTCTAGAAATAATTATATTAATTTACACAAATAACAATGTGAATTAATACGATTATTTCGGGATTATTTGAATTGATTATTGGATTGATATTGGTTGTTGTTATTGCTTGTTTATTTACTTTGACACCATCTCAGTTATTACACTGCAAGTTCTCTATGCTATGCTTTGATTTGGAATTGAATTGGAATCGGGTTGAAATGATAAATAACCAAATTAAACTTTGACTTAGGTTAGAGAATTAAATAAAACCGATTGGTCAAATAATTTGATTTAAAATAAAATAAAGATTTTATTCGAATAAACAATAAGGTTTTGAAATGAAGTTGGAATTTGAATTTTAAAGAAAGGAAATGTTGATATTTAATAATCCGAAACAAAATATTAACATAGTAGTTGTTGAAAGAATATTGTTTTAAAATTAATTATTTAATAATTAAATTTGGAATTAATAATAATTAAGTTTTGAAATTAGTTAATAATTAAGTTTTGAAATTATTTGATAATTGAATAAGATTTAATTATTTAATAATTAAATTAAATTGAATTCTTTATTAAGTGAGATTGAACTTCTTGAAAGTGAGACTAAGTTTCTATGTTAACTAAGTTTTGAAATTTTTAACTAAATAAATAAATAAATGAAATTGAATTTCTTTAACAAGAAATAAAATGCGTTTTATTGAAATAAATGTAAGACTTTTAATTTAAAGAATTTGACTTGACGAATTAAACTTAGTTATACTTGTAAGCTTTGATATAAAGAAGTTGAACGTAAGTAATTGATTTAATGAATTGGAAATTTAATGGAAATTGTTTTAAATGATAAATTTATTTAATAAATATTGAATGAAATCGATTAATGAATTTAAATGATTTCGGAATGAAACTTATATACGAACTTGAATCAATATTTGAATTGTTTTAAAATAAATTGAAATTGAATTATAGGATTTTGAATTATGAATTTGGAAGTTTTGAAACGTAAATTGTGGAAATTGTTTAGAAAGACAAACGGAATGTTGATTTACAAATTCTAATTGTAATTGAATTGATTTGATTTTGAAATTTATTTAACGACCAATCGGTGAAATAATTACGAAAGTTATTAAAGAGACCGGAATCGGTTAGGGACATACTCACTGTCTAAACCGAAAACCACTTTAATAACTATACGCGGAGTGTGATCCAGAATGAAGTGGTTGGAATGATGAACTTGATGACTGAAGAAAGAGAACGATAATGGATAGCCTTGAAACTTGTGTCAAATTGGAAATGACTAAAACAGGAGCCGTGCCGGGCCAAATGGGGTTAGCTGCCTCGAGCGAACACACTTCTTCGAAAACTACTCATTACTTGTTATCGATTGGTGCACCCTCGAAATTTTGGGAGTGTTGTTTCGCGGTGTTGAGATCGCTGCGGCGATGCGTTCTCACCAGTCCGGATCAGGAAAACGGTGGTTTCACTATCTTGGGTATTGCCTCATGTGCCTTGTCATACTTGTATCCCTATATACGCGACCACTACGATTTGTTTTGTGTTATACCTATGGAGTACTCCCTGATATCCCACTAGTTTACGGTGGAGTTTACAGTGCTGTATAGACTATAACGCTTATATAAAATGTGTTAAGGGGGATAATGGTAACGCCTTAACACTATTTTGATACTTTATATTACTGTTAGGCATTATCTACTTATTGTACACTACTACATAGTAGATAGTTTAACGGATCCTTAAAGGATGGTTATTCCAAACATCCTTTGAGTTACTTGTATTTCAGTTACTATTTCACTTGAGTTGGATTTATTGATATAAGAATGTTAATCCTGACTCGAGTGTTTTGTGTTTTGCTTTACGCTCGGGTCAGACTGAGTGTACCAGTATTCGAGACTCACCTTTGGAGTTGGAGCTTCGCTAGGAGATCCAGTTATCTATCCAGCTTTCAGATATTTAGTTGATTCCAGTGTTGTATTCTGATATTGTATTTAACTATTGTATTTGAGACTTCTATTGTACCTTATTTTACTCTGATATGTATATAGTAGCTTCATGAACTACTATCTTTTGTTTCCGCTACATTTATTACTCTGTGTCTGTGATATGTGATTACTTTATTTACTGTATATGTTCAGTTTTGCCAAATTTAAATTAACAATTCGGTATTTTGAATTATTCAAGTCCGACATGTGCGGATGCGAATGGTCCAAAATAGCGGGATGATATAGTTGGTATCAGAGCTTTGGTAGCTCTAGGCAAAACTTAGCATATACGGTAAATGTATTTACAGAATCACTTTCATTCGAGTTGAATCTCTTCCTTTTGACTCGATTCCTTTGAATTTTGGAACGTTCCCCGTGGTTCCAAAATCCATTCGTGTCCCTCACTATTCGTCTTCTAATTCCGGAGTATCCCATAACTCAAACTTGAATGATCTTTATAATGAGTTGGCGGTTCCGCCAATCTCAAATTGATTTGTAAAGGGGTGAAACTCTTTTACGATAGAATCGATTCACCGGAGATTTATATATCCTCGGTTTAGATGCTGACATATTTGGTTATGCCAAATTCTATCTCTCGAGATCAAATGTCGATTTACCTCAAAATTCTACATTGATCTTATTCTTGAAGTCACGGTTGACCTGGTTAAGGTTGCCTGCAATTTATATAAACTTATCAATCTTCCTACTTTGTTATTTAATCGTCATATCTTTGTTTCGAACTTATCTTCGAACCAAAATTCTCTTTGATTTGAGTCATCAAATTTGAATCCCAATACTTATTTTTAAATCCATCCTTGTATCGTCGTGCGAGGTAGTGCATTTGTTATTAATATAAAAATGTTTTCTTTATTATGTTGTTTAAGTTGTTGATGTTGATTTAGGTTTTCGATCGATTCGTCTGATCAACGCTATCGATAGGATTTCCAAAACACTTGAACAAAGCAAACAGACACAATAGTATTTTCAAAATTTGGTAAATAAAATAATCTTGTATGATTATATTATAAGTATAAATTTTCTGAAACTGAATTGTTAACTGAATTGGTTTATCGATTTATGTAGAAATTTAAATGAATTTAAAGTAAGAATTTGAGAATTTAATTTTCTAAAATTTCAAGCTTTGGTTTTTAAATTTTTAAAATGTATATTATCAAACATATTTTCAAATAGAAACCGTTTTCAAAGAATGTAACGCCCCACTCTGAGACCCACTGTAACAAAGAGTATTACGGGAGTAATACTATCTGTTAAAGCGGAGAATAGAGTATAGTGGAAGCGACCACCTATAATCAAGCTATAACTATCTATCGAATACGTCGAAAGGTGGAATCTATTTAAATTTTTCTCAATCAGGTGGTTCGACATATTCGGTAAATACTTATAACGAAATTACAAATGGCTAAAGATCTATCAGGACAAAGCATAATAATAAATGATAAAAACATCATAGAACAGAATCACATAACAGATATAAAATCCCAGAACAATACATCATCAATACAGATCCAAATATCATAAGTGGGTACAAAGCCATTGCTCACACATGTGAGTCAAAAATATGTACATATCAAAGTTGAATAATAAGAGAGTAGCAGAATAGTGGACAAATAAAAGCGCTATCTATCAGCATAGCAGATAATGTCCAAGCGGAAGCACAGAAGCTAAGTCCAGAGACCTAACCTGAAACAACTCGGTCTGACCCGAGCGAAAACACTCGGGTCAGGCTAGCTAAACAATCAGTAATAACTGAGATATATAATAATGCGGTACATAAATAAAATAGTACTTATCCAAAGAGAAGTATATTATGAACCACATGAATATAATGACGATCCCTAATCATCAATAAACAATAAAAATCTCCAAAGAGAAATCAACACCAAAGTGTAGAATAAATAAAGTCGCCTCATATCATCGGCGTAGCCAAAGCCATAAAAAGATGCCCATAGGCAATAATCCCAATAGTGACCAGAGTTTGTGATCAATTCCCAAGCAAAGATCGATGCTCCAAAGAGCCATGGGGATATACTGAAAAGTCAATGAAATCAAACACTGAAAAGCAGTGTCCAGAGACACTGTGGATCCATAAGGTAATCGCACTTACATCGTATGGTTCCATAAAACCAACACCGAATGGCGGTACTCGAATGGATATAAAAATCATCAGATAATACAAGTATTGCACGTGCACTGACCAGAGTCGTTGTTGCCAAGTACTGTAGAGTTGTGATCGATCACTCGCACCGATGCGAAACGCGCGAGACGGCGAGATCCTTCCCAGAAGAATAAAGGCCCAGAGGCACACGCTGAAGAATAAACTGCTCCATAGAGCAGGTGTCCAGAGACGGTTGCCCAGAGGCGTGGTGACCCAGAGGTCCAGTACTGGCCGCCCAGAGGCTAATGTGTCACTAACTTCTTGGAGAGGAACCCGTAAAGTGTTAACAATGAGTCTCATACCCCACGTTCGCACTAAACGGTTTCCTAACCAATAGCAAGCTCACACTCCAAACAATAAAAAGTCTACCTCATATCATCGGTAAACTAGACCCAAAGGTCAAAACGATCAATCGAATAGGTCGGGGATTAACCGGAAAGAAAATACACACGGTTTCCATAGGCCGGAGATTTCCTAACCGTTTAAGCACCTTTCCACTTCGCTCGACGTGCTAAAAGTGAGTGTGAGATTTTTATTATAGAAAATAATGGTGTAAAACGGATTTATAATTGATTTGCGGAATCACTTCTAAAACGGTCTTTTGAAAGGTCTCCTATTATGGAGTAATTAATTTAATAATTAAAATAATATTATATAATAATTTTCAAAAGCCATTTAGGAGTGAAAAATCTTTTGAAAATGAGTCATAAAACCCGTGTACGAAATCTAGAGACAAATCTCAAAGAAATCAATGAAAACCAGAAAATCATCAAAAATATTCTAAGTGTTTGTAAACATTCAAAAACAGCTGTGAACTCAAGTTCGATAATTTATTTGGACCAGCAAACTGTGTTCAAATGTCATGAAAATTTGCAGGCATGTAGTCCAACATCCCTACTTTAATATGAAAAAAGAATTTCTGGATTCCGAGTTGAGACGAAGTGGCAGCGATGTCTCAAAGTTGGATCCAGAACAAGATTTACACTGTTTACAAACAGCGACTAGAGTTCAACTTCGCCACGAAATTCGAAGTACCAAACGAACTCCAATGTTGTCCAAATTTTCCTAAGATGGAGTTCGGAACTCCACCTTTCTAACGAGACCAAAACGTTGAATTCCGACTTCCGATGCGAACGTGGAGGCATCGCGGAGTGGCACTCAAAAGCTGGAAACAGAAGGGATATTTGATTTTCATTCTAAGTGTTTGACCATTCAAAAACTGCTGCGAACCCAAGTTCGGCAATTTATTTGGACCAGCAAACTGAATCCAAATGACATGAAATCTAGTAGGAATATAGTCCAACATCCCTACTATAAGATGCAAAAAGAATTTCTGGAATCCGAGTTGAGACGAAGTAGCAGCGACGTCTCAAAGTTGGACCCAGAATAAGATTCACACTGTTTACAAACAGCGACAAGAGTTCAACTTCGACACGAAATTCGAAGTACCAAAAGAATGCCGATGATGCCTAAATTTTACAGAGGTGGAGCTCGAAACTCCACCTTTCCAACGAGACCAAAAACATCGAATTCCGACTTCGGATGCGATCGTTGCGGCATCGCGAAGTGGAGATAAAAAATCTGGAACAGGGTTTTAAAAAAAATTATTTATTATTTTTTTTTCTTTTTTTTTTCTCGGGACAGTGGTAAGAATGTACAATTTTGACCAACTTAACTTCAAAATTTCATGAAACTCAAAACATGAAAGTTTTAGCTCTAAATCTAAGCTTTCCAGAACATCCAAAATTATTAGATTTGGATAAGAAACGAGAGAGATACATGCAAAACAATATCAGATTGAAACTCAAGATAACTTGTTAAAGACAGAATTGGTCTTCTGTCTTTGAACGCATTTCAGGTCATCTAAATGGCAATATTACAGAAAACTCACTGAACAAAAATTGTAGCATATGTTTTAAGCTTTCCGGAACATCCAAAATTATCTAATTCGGATCAAAAACGAGTAACTTATGGCCAAATCAATTTCAGGGTTTTATTTTATCAACCTTGTAGTTTGTTGTCAGGTCAACGACAAACAAACGTGATTTCGACCATTGAAACCACAAAATTAGGCAAAGCTCAAAACATGAAAGTTATAGGCTACAGAATAAGCTTTCCAGAACTTCAAAAAAATCTTAATTCTGATTTAAGATGAATGAGATATGCCTAATTTACTAACAGCAATAAACTAATTATAATTTCAGCTAGCATATATTACCTCTTTCCAAGCAATGAAAAGAAGATCAAAGAGTTTCACAATCTAAATGCACAAAAAAAAAGAGGATTACAAAATAATTTCAGAAATTAAAGAATGAATTAGAGGTGGGTTTTGTGATTGCTATTACCTCTTTTAGTAGTTTGGATTAACTCTCTTTGATTTGGTGTAGATTGGAGTCTTGCTTAGGAGGCCATGACTAGGTTTTGGAGCTTTCTAATTAGGTTTTAGTGGTTATGAAATGAAGTGTTGGCTGAAATGGGAGAGTAAAAGATACTTTATAGGCTAATGGTTAGAGTTATTGGATCTAATACCCATTAGGACTTTGTATTATTCATGTGCATACATATATAGGCAATTTTCTCTAAGTACACTCTACATACAAATTACTAAATACATTTCAAACCATAGAAAATTATGAAAATATGTTAACAATTACTTTTAGCCATTTCATAAAATCCTATATCAACAATATTTTACATTTTAACCCCTAATTTTTCCAAAACACCGTTTATAGTTAATATTAGCCAAAATCACCATTTTGCAAATAAATTGCAAATTAATTTCCCAAATCAAATATTGCACTATTTTACACATATAAAATTTTGCAATAATATAAATTACAAATTTCCCTAATTAATTTCCTTGAAATGCTCCATTTTACACTTAAGCCCAAAATATTAATTTATTCAAAATGACTAAATTTTGAACAAATTAGCCACATTAAAAATTCATTAATAGCTCCAATTAAATTAAAATCCCAATTTTAATTTATTATTTGGTAACCGCAATCACGGGTTGTTACAGACTCCCCCCTTAAGAAAATTGCGTCCCCGCAATTCCTTAAATATAGAAGTCGTCTATAACATCTAATCCACAAAAGGAATACAGAAGACGGAGCTCGATTTCGAATATCACACATAGAAAGAGTCTCAAGAATATCGTCGATGAAAACCAGAACGAATCTATTGATGTATTCCCGGAATACTCGATTCATGAGATCGACGAAGAAAGCCGGAGCGTTCGTCAAGCCGAACGGCATGACCAACCACTCAAAAGAACCATGACGAGTGCGAAATGCTGTAAGAGGAATGCTGTCTTCCATGACTCGTAGCTGATGGAATCCGGTGGCAAGGTCAAACTGAGAGAAGACCTTCGCACCGCTCAATTGGTCAAACATGTCGTAACGGGAATTAGAGTTAGACATGATTCAATGATAGATAATTAATTAAGGAATACTACGGAATATAACGGATTCCTATACATATTCCTAACTTATATATCAATAAACATAAGGAAGGGATTTGATTTAATTCGGATCTAATTTAAAATGTATTGTACTAAGTGTATCTGTTCTGTGTTTATTATGCTTATTCCTGAAACCAGGCTCTGATACCAAGTTGTAACGCCCCACTCTGAGACCCACTTTAACAAAGAGTATTACGGGAGTAATACTGTCTGTTAAAGCGGAGAATAGAGTATAGTGGAAGCGACCACCTATAATCAAGCTATAACTATCTACCGAATACGTCGAAAGGTGGAATCTATTTAAATTTTTCTCAATCAGGTGGTTCGACATATTCGGTAAATACTTATAACGAAATTACAAATGGCTAAAGATCTATCAGGACAAAGCATAATAATAAATGATAAAAACATCACAGAACAGAATCACATAACAGATATAAAATCCCAGAACAATACATCATCAATACAGATCCAAATATCATAAGTGGGTACAAAGCCACTGCTCACACATGTGAGTCAAAAATATGTACATATCAAAGTCTGAATAATAAGAGAGTAGCGGAATAGTAGACAAATAAAAGCGCTATCTATCAGCATAGCAGATAATGTCCAAGCGGAAGCACAGAAGCTAAGTCCAGAGACCTAACCTGAAACAACTCGGTCTGACCCGAGCGAAAACACTCGGGTCAGGCTAGCTAAACAATCAGTAATAACTGAGATATATAATAATGCGGTACATAAATAAAATAGTACTTATCCAAAGAGAAGTATATTATGAACCACATGAATATAATGACGATCCCTAATCATCAATAAACAATAAAAATCTCCAAAGAGAAATCAACACCAAAGTGTAGAATAAATAAAGTCGCCTCATATCATCGGCGTAGCCAAAGCCATAAAAAGATGCCCATAGGCAATAATCCCAATAGTGACCAGAGTCTGTGATCAATGCCCAAGCAAAGATCGATGCTCCAAAGAGCCATGGGGATATACTGAAAAGTCAATGAAATCAAACACTGAAAAGCAGTGTCCAGAGACACTGTGGATCCATAAGGTAATCACACTTACATCGTATGGTTCCATAGAACCAACACCGAATGGCGGTACTCGAATGGATATAAAAATCATCAGCTAATACAAGTATTGCACGTGCACTGACCAGAGTCGTTGTTGCCAAGTACTGTAGAGTTGTGATCGATCACTCGCACCGATGCGAAACGCGCGAGACGGCGAGATCCTTCCCAGAAGAATAAAGGCCCAGAGGCACACGCCGAAGAATAAACTGCTCCATAGAGCAGGTGTCTAGAGACGGTTGCCCAGAGGCGTGGTGACCCAGAGGTCCAGTACTGGCCGCCCAGAGGCTAATGTGTCACTAACTTCTTGGAGAGGAACCCGTAAAGTGTTAACAATGAGTCCCATACCCCACGTTCGCACTAAACGGTTTCCTAACCAATAGCAAGCTCACACTCCAAACAATAAAAAGTCTACCTCATATCATCGGTAAACTAGACCCAAAGGTCAAAACGATCAATCGAATAGGTCGGGGATTAACCGGAAAGAAAATACACACGGTTTCCATAGGCCGGAGATTTCCTAACCGTTTAAGCACCTTTCCACTTCGCTCGACGTGCTAAAAGTGAGTGTGAGATTTTTATTATAGAAAATAATGGTGTAAAACGGATTTATAATTGATTTGCGGAATCACTTCTAAAACGGTCTTTTGAAAGGTCTCCTATTATGGAGTAATTAATTTAATAATTAAAATAATATTATATAATAATTTTCAAAAGCCATTTAGGAGTGAAAAATCTTTTGAAAATGATTCATAAAACCCGTGTACGAAATCTAGAGACAAATCTCAAAGAAATCAATGAAAACCAGAAAATCATCAAAAATATTCTAAGTGTTTGTAAACATTCAAAAACAGCTGTGAACTCAAGTTCGATAATTTATTTGGACCAGCAAACTGTGTCCAAATGTCATGAAAATTTGCAGGCATGTAGTCCAACATCCCTACTTTAATATGCAAAAAGAATTTCTGGATTCCGAGTTGAGACGAAGTGGCAGCGATGTCTCAAAGTTGGACCCAGAACAAGATTTACACTGTTTACAAACAGCGACTAGAGTTCAACTTCGACACGAAATTCGAAGTACCAAACGAACTCCAATGTTGTCCAAATTTTCCTAAGATGGAGTTCGGAACTCCACCTTTCTAACGAGACCAAAACGTTGAATTCCGACTTCCGATGCGAACGTGGAGGCATCGCGGAGTGGCACTCAAAAGCTGGAAACAGAAGGGATATTTGATTTTCATTCTAAGTGTTTGACCATTCAAAAACTGCTGCGAACCCAAGTTCGGCAATTTATTTGGACCAGCAAACTGAATCCAAATGACATGAAATCTAGTAGGAATATAGTCCAACATCCGTATATAAGATGCAAAAAGAATTTCTGGAATCCGAGTTGAGACGAAGTAGCAGCGACGTCTCAAAGTTGGACCCAGAATAAGATTCACACTGTTTACAAACAGCGACAAGAGTTCAACTTCGACACGAAATTCGAAGTACCAAAAGAATGCCGATGATGCCTAAATTTTACAGAAGTGGAGCTCGAAACTCCACCTTTCCAACGAGACCAAAAACATCGAATTCCGACTTCGGATGCCATCGTGGCGGCATCGCGAAGTGGAGATAAAAAATCTGGAACAAGGTTTTAAAAAAAATTATTTATTATTTTTTTTTTCTTTTTTTTTTCTCGGGACAGTGGTAAGAATGTACAATTTTGACCAAATTAACTTCGAAATTTCATGAAACTCAAAACATGAAAGTTTTAGCTCTAAATCTAAGCTTTCCAGAACATTCAAAATTATTAGATTTGGATAAGAAACGAGAGAGATACATGCAAAACAATATCAGATTGAAACTCAAGATAACTTGTTAAAGACAGAATTGGTCTTCTGTCTTTGAACGCATTTCAGGTCATCTAAATGGCAATATTACAGAAAACTCACTGAACAAAAATTGTAGCATATGTTTTATGCTTTCCGGAACATCCAAAATTATCTAATTCGGATCAAAAACGAGTAACTTATGGCCAAATCAATTTCAGGGTTTTATTTTATCAACCCTGTAGTTTGTTGTCAGGTCAGCGACAAACAAACGTGATTTCGACCATTGAAACCACAAAATTAGGCAAAGCTCAAAACATGAAAGTTATAGGCTACAGAATAAGCTTTCCAGAACTTCAAGAAAATCTTAATTCCGATTTAAGATGAATGAGATATGCCTAATTTACTAACAGCAATAAACTAATTATAATTTCAGCTAGCATATATTACCTCTTTCCAAGCAATGAAAAGAAGATCAAAGAGTTTCACAATCTAAATGCACAAAAAAAAGAGGATTACAAAATAATTTCAGAAATTAAAGAATGAATTAGAGGTGGGTTTTGTGATTGTTATTACCTCTTTTAGTAGTTTGGATTAACTCTCTTTGATTTGGTGTAGATTGGAGTCTTGCTTAGGAGGCCATGACTAGGTTTTGGAGCTTTCTAATTAGGTTTTAGTGGTTATGAAATGAAGTGTTGGCTGAAATGGGAGAGTAAAAGATACTTTATAGGCTAATGGTTAGAGTTATTGGATCTAATACCCATTAGGACTTTGTATTATTCATGTGCATACATATATAGGCAATTTTCTCTAAGTACACTCTACATACAAATTACTAAATACATTTCAAACCATAGAAAATTATGAAAATATGTTAACAATTACTTTTAGCCATTTCATAAAATCCTATATCAACAATATTTTACATTTTAACCCCTAATTTTTCCAAAACACCGTTTATAGTTAATATTAGCCAAAATCACCATTTTGCAAATAAATTGCAAATTAATTTCCCAAATCAAATATTGCACTATTTTACACATATAAAATTTTGCAATAATATAAATTACAAATTTCCCTAATTAATTTCCTTGAAATGCTCCATTTTACACTTAAGCCCAAAATATTAATTTATTCAAAATGACTAAATTTTGAACAAATTAGCCACATTAAAAATTCATTAATAGCTCCAATTAAATTAAAATCCCAATTTTAATTTATTATTTGGTAACCGCAATCACGGGTTGTTACAAAGAATTTTAAAATGTTGAAATCAGTGCTCTTCCCTTTGTCGCTGGAAAATAATTTCGGTGATGGCGGCCGCATCATCGACATTCATTTTCGAGTTTCGAAGTGGAGAAACCATTCTGTAGCTTTGCTATGGTTTTTTTTGGGAAATATTTTAATTTAAATTTCTTAAGTATGACTTGATTTATATATATGTGAATATTATTTTAAATTTAATTTGATTTAATATATATAGCATATACATAATTATCTCTAAAGAGTTTGAAATTAAACGGAAATTTAATTCTTAAGAGTATGTTAAAGGATGTTTTCAATTATAAATAAAGCTAAATTTTTGGATAAATATTTAAACTTGAAATATTTGAATTTGAAAATTTTATTTGTATAGTACTAATTTGCATTTCAATATAACTTACCTAAATTATTCAGAAGTTAAAATGTAATTGGATAATATACAATATAAAATGATTTTATAAATAAATTTGAGTGTTTATAATAAATGTTATACACTTAGATTTTAAAAAAAAATGCAAATAAAGATGATAGAATAATAAGTTAATTGAATGAGATGAATATAATAAATTTTGTTCTGAAAGAATTAACAAATTAGAGTTAGATCAACTTATGGAAATACCTTAAATTTAAACCAATTATTGAATATAAATTAATTTAAATTGAAATTTATATGGTTTAAATTAATTTATATGGTTTAAATATACGTAATAATATATATTAAGTGGAATAAACTTAATCATATTTTGGAATAAAAAAATAAAATTTGTTGAATAAAATATGAGTACAATAAATGATTATACAAATGGATGATTTAGAAATTGTTAATTTATGATGACTAGATAATAAGATAATGAATTTAGAAATAGATAGATTGATTTAACATAAGTGAACTCAAAGGGATTTAACCAAATTGTTAAATATTAATTAGTTTAAATTGAAAATTTATATGGTTTAAATTATTTGTTTTACTTGTATTCCAATCTATTTTCTTTCTGGTTGTTTCTATCCTCCTACCTCCTTCCTTTTCGGGGACGAAAAGTTTTGAGTGGGGGAGAGTGTAACGACCCGTAAATTTTAACTGTTTTAATAACGAAATTAGTTGAAATTTTGTGAAATTTTAAACGATAAAATTTTGAATAAAAATTTAATATTTGTAATGCGCCTAATTGAACATAGCAACTGGTAAATTTTCATCCGAAAATATGAAAGTTGATTTCGTGGGTAATTTTATTTCAATTTAATTAGTTAGAAATTGATGAAAATAAAATGTTTTCAAAACCTAAATATTTTTACGTAGAAAAATTCTAAATCATCTTTTGAGCAAGACGTCATTTTTCGTTTTTTCAAGTTCAGACTTCTTTAGCTCCGTCGATCTTATTTTTCTGCGTTTTTGCTGCACTTTCCGCTAGTAGAAAATTTCAATTTTTTTTCAATCGAATCACCAATATCTGTATACCGTTTTGATCGTCTCGTCATGCTGATCTCTGCGGTATATTTATTTCTATGTTTTGAATTCCGGTACACAGTGAAACCCATGAAACTGATAAATTGTACCGGTACCACTTTCACACTTTCAATGGTGGTGTCCATTCAAATTTCAAACGGGCAATTGACAGCAACTAGCATTTATTGGAACATTCATTATTCACTAAATGTCAGCCTTTAGCAATTACTATTTTCTAAATTCAACGTATAGGGTCTTGATATTCCCACTGTACGCAATTTAGGCCGGTCCAGTTTCTTTGTTTTGTGAGTTCTTTGAGAAGAATAGTATTAAATAATAGGTTATATTTAGATCTCTTTTGTTTCGCACAAAACCATTCCCTTCTCACAGCTTGCTCTCTAACTCTTTCTTCACATAACTCCCCTCTTCATTCTCTCTTCCCACTCATCATCCCCTTGCACCGAGGCTAGTCATTCCCGGCCTTTCGCCGTGCATAGAAACCAAGGCCGAGCAGCTCTCCTCATCGACGAAGCCCGACCCCACCTTGTCGTATCCCTGCTCCGCCCGCATCAAGGCTTCTCCCCGGCCTCCACCCTCCCGACCCTCGCGCCAGTCGCCTCGTCTAACCTCACCCGCCACGTTCATCCCGAGACCACACCGCACTCAACCCATTCAACTCCGAGCCTTCTTAGTCGAACACCAGCCCAGACCGCTCCTTCCCAACAGCGGTTGCCACAAACACCCTACGGCCGATCTCCGGCTATCCACCTTCTTCCCTTCTTTATTATAGCTCGTGTCAGGTATTATGTTGTTGGCTATATTAGAATTTGTATAAGTTTACTATATATATGTTATTATGTATGTGTTAGTTATATTATACTAGCTGTAATTGTGTATAAGGTTAGTCTATGGTTACCGTTTAATATTGTTAATTTGTATGATCCTATAAGTTGTATCCATATATTGTTTCGTCTATATATATATATATATATATTATATATATTATTTTTATTTTATAACTATGTTGTGTCAGGTATGTCGGTCATATATTTATACAGTCTGGTTATTTGAAATGTATATATTTTATTTTAGATGTGTCTATTTAAAAGCAACGATTTGAAATATATATTTAATTTAATACGTGTTTAAATTAATATTGATTTGAAATTTAATATATATTCTTGTTCTATTTAATTGATTCCGATCTATTTCACCGACTTTTATTAGCTTTGATCGTTGAATTCGGGCCGATGTTGCTTTGCTTCGATTCATCATTCAAATTTTCAGTGTCCGTGTCAGTATGCGTATCTGTGTTATCTTCTGTATTCTCTAGCCTCGAAAGGTGAGCAATCACTCACGATTAATGTTCTTTTATTTATTAAATTTGATTTCAATTGAAACGACAATTGAAATATGCTGCTGTTAGTTAATTACACTGTTATATATGCTATTACCTGTATCAGTTCACTTGTGACATCTGACACCATTATCTGTATTTATATGATGATAATCTAGTTTGGTTGATAAATGATTGATTGTTGATGTTGACATTGGACGTTAAATTGTTAATGTTGAAAGTGATAAATAAATTGAAATTGAAATTGACGTAGGATAGTTAGATTTGATATATGTGTTAATTTGATTGATGACATTTGTATAATATGACCTCTTTTAAATGTTAAATGAATTGACACGTAGAAATAGTATTAACCACACCTTGAACCATTGAATGTATGTTGTATAAATTGATGTAGTATGGATTGAATAATTGATATCAAATGAAGAACCGTATTAATATTATCGTAATAATCTTTAATCTACATGAAATGATAGTGTAGATTCTAGAAATAATTATATTAATTTACACAAATAACAATGTGAATTAATACGATTATTTCGGGATTATTTGAATTGATTATTGGATTGATATTGGTTGTTGTTATTGCTTGTTTATTTACTTTGACACCATCTCAGTTATCACACTGCAAGTTCCCTTTGCTATGCTTTGATTTGGAATTGAATTGGAATCGGGTTGAAATGATAAATACCCAAATTAAACTTTGACTTAGGATAGAGAATTAAATAAAACCGATTGGTCAAATAATTTGATTTAAAATAAAATAAAGATTTTATTCGAATAAACAATAAGGTTTTGAAATGAAGTTGGAATTTGAATTTTAAAGAAAGGAAATGTTGATATTTAATAACCCGAAACAAAATATTAACATAGTAGTTGTTGAAAGAATGTTGTTTTAAAATTAATTATTTAATAATTAAATTTGGAATTATTAATAATTAATTTTTGAAATTAGTTAATAATTAAGTTTTGAAATTATTTGATAATTGAATAAGATTTAATTATTTAATAATTAAATTAAATTGAATTCTTTATTAAGTGAGATTGAACTTCTTGAAAGTGAGACTAAGTTTCTTTGTTAACTAAGTTTTGAAATTTGTAACTAAATAAATAAATAAATGAAATTGAATTTCTTTAACAAGAAATAAAATGCGTTTTATTGAAATACATGTAAGACTTTTAATTTAAAGAATTTGACTTGACGAATTAAACTTAGTTATATTTGTAAGCTTTGATATAATGAAGTTGAACGTAAGTAATTGATTTAATGAATTGAAAATTTAATGGAAATTGTTTTAAATGATAAATTTATTTAATAAATATTGAATGAAATCGATTAATGAATTTAAATGATTTCGGAATGAAACTTATATACGAACTTGAATCAATATTTGAATTGTTTTAAAATAAATTGAAATTGAATTATAGGATTTTGAATTATGAATTTGGAAGTTTTGAAACGTAAATTGTGGAAATTGTTTAGAAAGACAAACGGAATGTTGATTTACAAATTCTAATTGTAATTGAATTGATTTGATTTTGAAATTTATTTAACGACCAATCGGTGAAATAATTACGAAAGTTATTAAAGAGACCGGAATCGGTTAGGGACATACTCACTGTCTAAACCGAAAACCACTTTAATAACTATACGCGGAGTGTGATCCAGAATGAAGTGGTTGGAATGATGAACGTGATGACTGAAGAAAGAGAACGATAATGGATAGCCTTGACACTTGTGTCAAATTGGAAATGACTAAAACAGGAGTCGTGCCGGGCCAAATGGGGTTAGCTGCCTCGAGCGAACACACTTCTTCGAAAACTACTCATTACTTGTTATCGATTGGTGCACCCTCGAAATTTTGGGAGTGTTGTTTCGCGGTGTTGCGATCGCTGCGGCGATGCGTTCTCACCAGTCCGGATCAAGCAAATGGTGGTTTCACTACCTTGGGTATTTCCTCATGTGCCTTGTCATACTTGTATACTTATATACGCGACCACTACGATTTGTTTTGTGTTATACCTATGGAGTACTCCCTGATATCCCACTAGTTTACGGTGGGGTTTACAGTGCTGTATAGACTATAACGCTTATACAAAATGTGTTAAGGGGGATAATGGTAACGCCTTAACACTATTTTGGTACTTTATATTACTGTTAGGCATTATCTACTTATCGTACACTACTACATAGTAGATAATTTAACGGAACCATAAAGGATGGTTATTCCAAACATCCTTTGAGTTACTTGTATTTCAGTTGCTATTTCACTTGAGTTGGATTTATTGATATAAGAATGTTAATCCTGACTCGAGTGTTTTGTGATTTGCTTTACGCTCGGGTCAGACTGAGTGTACCATTATTCGAGACTCACCTTTGGAGTTGGAGCTTCGCTAGGAGATCCAGCTATCTATCCAGCTTTCAAATATTCAGTTGATTCCAGTGTTGTATTCTGATATTGTATTTGACTATTGTATTCGAGACTTCTATTGTACCTTATTTTACTCTGACATGTATATAGTAGCTTCATGAACTACTATCTTTTGTTTCCGCTGCATTTATTACTCTGTGTCTGTGATCTGTGATTATTTTATTTACTGTATATGTTCAGTTTTGCCAAATTTAAATTAACAATTCGGTATTTTGAATTATTCAAGTCTGACATGTGCGGATGCGAATGGTCCAAAATAGTGGGATGTTATATCTGCATTTGTGAATTCTTTGAAAAACAGCACGATTTTATTGGTATATAAAATGCTATAAATTAATTAAATTAATTAATATTTAATAACTATTAATTATTATTGTATTTGATTTCTGGGATATTTCTAGTAAGTGGGGTGGCTCCTAGAAATTTTTTGGGTACAATTAATGATTATCTGTATATGTATACAAAAATTATATACACACATATCGATATACAATATCGATATATATTTAAATGAGCTTTGAATATTGATAATTATTTATTGGATTTTGTGATTTTTTGTGCATAAATGGACCATGCATGGTCGATCATATAAGGGGAGGGTATCGTCTAGATATGTGATACACAGTTAAGTGGAAATTAAAGGATGAAATTTCAAAGAGAGAATGATAATGGTTTTTATTCCCTCCATTAAAATATCTTCTCTCGTTTATTTCAGAATTAAGTTTTCTCTCCTCTCATTCACGGTTGCCATCTCCTTCATCCATTTCCACAGCCAAAATTTTTAACCTAAAATAATTCTAAAATAAAGAAATGTGGTTCATTCGACTCTAGAAAGATCGGGTGGTGATTCAAGGAGTTTAGGAGTCAGATCACAAATCAAAGTGTCATGAAGGGCTAGATTTGCAAAAGGTAAATGCATATTTGTTTTATGAACCTATACAAGTTCATACCTGACCCAAATTAATGTATGTAACATATATTCAAATTGCCACTATATATTATTGATTGAAGTTTGATTTGTGACATACGTTGTTTATAAATTAAATTCAAAAAAAGGGAAAAGCTACAACGAAATTGGATATATTTAGTTTAGTCTTATGTATTTGTAGATCAACCACTATTAAATGTATTATTGCAACATTCAATGATATATATATATATATATATATAATGTTAATTTACTTTGGCTATATTCAAATAGGTGTATTGATGTGAATCTAAAATTGTTTTCTTGAATTTTTTTAAATCATGATATTTTTTATCCACTTAGTCAAAGAAATAAATTTGAAATTTATTTTGTTATTTGTTTATTATTATTACACACACACACACACACATATATATATATATATTTATTTATTTATTTAAACTTAATTTATAATTATATGGAAGTTTGTTTATATCATATAAACACACACACAGAGACAAATATATATATATATATATAGTTTTATGTATGAAATAAAAATTAATCACATGTGTATATACTAGTATGTTGATTTATTTATCTTTACACACACATATATACACATACTTGTTGATTATATTATGCAAGCTACAATTATGGAATATCAAATAATATATATATGTTGTTTTATATATAAAATCAAAATTAGTCACATGTGTATATAATAATATTTTGATCTATTTATCTTTTCTAACACACACACTTGTTGATCACTTTATGCAAGTTACAGTTATGACATATCGAATATTTTGTCACTTTTATTAAGCTATGAATGAATATGAAATATACAGGTAACAATATATGATTTGGATATGAATTTAACTAGGAGTTTACAAGAGAGGAAGGTGGATAGCCTTTCCCTTTTTAGATAATAATTAGATGTTTCCTTAGTAAAAAATGTAATTTTAAAATTTATTTCATTAATTTTTCTTTGATTATCATTTATGTAAATTTAATTTATATGGCAATATATATGTGTGTGTGTGTAATGTACGCATATATTTGTCTAAACTAAATATGTACAGTACTGTTAACATGTGTATATAAATAATATACATATGTTATAGTATATTTTGACATATGTATAGACTTAGGCATTTATATTCTCAATATGCATATGAATTCATCATATACATATAAAATTGTAATATATATATATATATATAATAAATGTTGATCCCATATCTATAGTATTTTTATAGTCATACACATTCTTGTATATATCCATGTCATTATGTCATGTTATGAACATATATATGACATATTCAAATATACATTAAATTAAATTAACTAATATGATTAATCAATTAAATGCATAATTATATTATAAAATAAAATATTTTTTTATTCCAAATAAATAGATTGGATATAATTCTAGTTAATAGATTACAAAGGACCATTAAGTTCTAAATAAGTTCTTTTTTAATTTTACCAATTTCACCCACTGCCAACTCGGGCTAGTTCGAACAAAGATAACATAGAAAATCCATTCACTAAGGCACTTTCTCAGTCTAATTTAGGAAATCTGATCAAAGGCTTGGAGATAAAACTCCAAAATTGGCACCAAGTGCAAGTGGGAGATTGATAGAGTAAAGGATGTGCCTTAGGGGCAATTATGTAAATAGTTATATAAACTTAACTTTATGTACAATCTTGTTTGAATAAAGTGTGCTTTTATTTTCATTTTCATTTATATGAGTTGTTATATAGAGATATAAATAATGAATTAAATACATTCCACATATATATGTAGAAAATTCTTAAGAGAAGTATTTTATCGATTATAGTTATGAATGTGTTTGTAACAATGAGTATTGAATTGATATATAAATACTTACTTCTTAAATGTTCCTAGTCAAAACTTATCGAGAAAAATATATCGATCCATATATTGAGACCAGTGTATGAAATGCTCTCCATACGGTCGACACTGAGCTACTCACGTCCGCGGTAGGCACTAAGGGGTTACATATTTGTAGTTCTTTGGAATAATCACATAATGACTTGATGATAGTCTTCTCTAGGTTAATACTACTAATTCAAAATAAAAGATCTCATGGAAATTATGTAAAATACTCTTTAGACTTGATGATACAATCGATCTTAAGTAGATAGGCTGTATTTCCGTTAAGGTCAAGCATATGGCATGGCGACCATGTTACAACCATAGTTGGATACATGTTGAAATACTTAAAGTGAACCACTACTCAAGTGAGCATTTTTCTTCTTCATTTTAGAAGGTTATTGCCATCGTAATTGGCACTTAACTTAAAGTCAAATCTCTAGCCAGAGTAAGTTGATTAATTGATAAATGTTATCAGATTGAACCAAGGACTTTAAAGTGGTCTGCAAAAATAAATATGGATATTATTAGAGTTATTTGACCTTAGACCAAACTCTACATATCTAAGTCATATAGGGATGACGAAAAGAGAACATGTACAAATTATTGTTACTAGGTGCAGCTTAATAAAGATTAAAAATTGGATTTTGCCTAAAGGATCTGTAGGCGATTGAACTTATGCCCAATACTATTTTATAGTAAAGCCTGTACAGTCTTTAGTACTTAAATTGTTTAGATATTGATTGAGGATCGATTTCACACCAGAGAATCAACAAAATTGTGTTGTTAGTTATTTCTGAGTTCGACTAATGTAAAATTATTTTATAAATATTATAAATTAATAATAAAATTAAATACAAATGTTGTACAAAATTTTTATGACAACTTAATTATTTATTTAAAGCCTAAAAATTAATGATAATAATGTATAAAAGTTATACGTTGATTTAACTAATGAACGACTTTGGTTAAATTTATTATATGAATTTATTTAATTATTAAATCACTTTAGCCTGTACTTTGACAGCTCAAATCATATCATGGTAGGCCATGACAAGCAAAAGGAAAGAGGGAAACTATTTCTTTAAGTGTAAGAGGGAAAAGGGCTATTTGTGATCATGTTGGCCCTAAATAGCCATCCCTTTCTCGTTATCTCTTTATACTAAATAGCATGAACCCTATCCTCCACAGTTGACATTGGCCAGGCCAAGGAGATGGTGTTGCATCATGTTGCCAAGGAAATAGAACAAAGTGTTCGAGGAAAAAAAATCAACGGCTGAGGTGTTCTATAATCAGTGGGATCACTAAAAGAAGGTAATCTTCTATTTTAAATATATTCAAATACAAGTTCATATATACTTGTCGTCATCATTGTAATTCGTCGACAAAAAAATAAGAAATAAAAATAATAATTTAATATTTAAATAAAATACCAAATTATACAATGTATATATACATTATACTTTTAGGGTTGTTCTTAAATAATTACAATACTTTTGGACTTGAATATATATTATAAAATAAACTTTTTATTTATTTAAACCTTTAAATTGTTTTGGATTTCTAATATTAAAATAATTCTGTAGCTCTTGGTTTTTCAATACATATACGTACACATACACACACAAACATAAATACACAAACTAAATTTTAATAAAAATATTTTTAACTCTCAGGTTTCAACTGATTAAATATTTTTGTTATTCTGAAAATGTCAAAATAATTTTAAAAATGAAATATTCAAACATATATGTGTGTGTGTGCATTACGTAATAAATCCGAATGGATTTTATATTTTAAAAAAACTTTTTTTTTCTTTGCTCGTGGATATCAAATAAAAATAATATTATTTTAATTTTTGAAATATTAAAGTCATTTTAAAATTAAAAATCATAAATTATAAAATATTAAGTATTTATAAATAACCAATACATATGTAACGACGTGCAAATTTGACACTATTGAAATTAAATTAATTAAAAATGGATTATTAACTAAAAGTTGAATTACGAATCATATTTATAACCATTGCGTAGTTCTTTCCGTGTTGATTAGTTTGGTCCATAATTGCGATAAATTTAGAGTTACAATTTGCAAAATAGAGGCCTTATAGTATTTGAATTAGGTACGTAGCCACTTTTGGACCAAATAGTAGCATATAACTGAACCCACCTCATTGCCTATATACATGATGTTAAGAACAAGGTTTTAAATCTCGGATTTCGATCACGTCTCGTCTCGAAGAATTTAGAGAGCTCATCTCGTATCGGGTGAGATCTCGAACGAGATGAGTGCATCTCGGTCGTCCATCTCGGATTTACATCTCGGTTTCTAAAATTCATTTCGGAGTTATCTCGGAGTATATGTCATGTCGAAAATTAATTTTCATACACCTAAATTTATAATACTATTCACTACCTTAAGGAAAACACTATGCACGTACCTTGAATATATCACATGCTTATCATTAGTAATTTAGTATGGAAAAATATCACTTGTATCATGTAAAATAAACAAATAACTAGATTTCATGAATAATGTTCAATATAATGTCATATGAGATAAAGTAGACAAGAAACAAGCCATAATATATGCACATTTACTTTGTTTGATCATTCACTTAACTTTTCTACACAATATAATGTCTCATTTCTACCTTTTATGATTTATAGTGCTGCAAGGGAAATCTTAATTTTATAACTTCAAATACAAATGTCTACAAGTAGAATTAAAATATTCTAGTTTGATTATAGTATTTAATTATTAGCAAACAAAATCTCATTAAGCAACTAATAACATAGAAATTTCAAACAAACATAGAAAATAGCATATATAGTACAAACAATTTTCAAACATTTAGTGATATTATAAGAAAAGCAAAATAATGATGTACGAATGAACATGTAATCATCAAATGAAATTAATACATGAAATAGAATTCCTTTATTACTTAAAAATAAGCCTTGAGGAAAAAAATTATAGCAGCAAAGACTAAATGAAATCAAATTGGGAATCCATTTGGAACATAAAGTTAAATAAGTGAAGCTTAAAAGTTATAGCCACAAAAAAATAGGGTTAGGAAAAAAACTCAAGAAAGTGTCGAAAAAAGAACATTGAAATCGGATGTAAATTAATTTGGATCAGAAACCTAAATGAAAACCATAAAGTGAAATACTTACCATAATCGATGTAGATTTTAACATCTTCTTACATTCGTCACTGCCGTAAAATAAGAGACGAATATTAAATGAGATTTATACAAGAAATAAGGGTTAAAAAAGTACAATTAAGAAGGCTTAAATTAAGGTAAAGGATGAGCCAGCTCAATACGGAAGAAGAGTTGTTTTTTTTCAAAATTCAACAACTCGGCCGATATCTCGCTATTAAATCTCATCCGAGATATTGAACGAGATACCGAAATATCGTCCGAGATTTGGGTCAGACGAGATTCAAACGAAATAGCTTGTTTCGAATCGCCCAGGCTTGAAAACGAGATCTCGGCCGAGATTTCGGCCGAGATGAGCGAGATTTAAAACCTTGGTTAAGAACCCTTTGGGCAACCGCCATATCAGTCTTTCTCTTCTAAAACCAAAATTCTCCAAATCATTCTCTAATGATTAATTAACAAACTAACTAAAAATCATAAAATTCAAAGTGCTTGAACCCTAGCTTATAACCTATGGATTAGAAACTCTCGATAAGTATAAGAGGTATCAAGCATTCATTTTTGGAAATGGAGTTCGAGGTGTCCAGAAATTAGCGAAAAAATTTAAGACATTCATTTTTGGTTCCTTCAACTTCGACGATTTGAGGGTATAATCACAGAGAGTGAAGAAGGGAGTTGATCCTTATGGTTTGATTTGGGAATCAACGGTTGGATGGCTAAAAATCGGCGATGAAAGCAGCAATTTTCGATCATGGGTGCAATGTTTGGGCACTTGGGGTTCATCGGCTGTGGTGCTGAAGTTCGTGTGGTGTGGGGGGAATGAGCAGCGGCAGTCTTGAGGTAAGCTGTTCCTATCTTGGTGGCCATGGAGATGAGATCGGTGGCAGCTAGCATGACTACGAAGAAAGGCTCAAACATTACGTTATTAATTTAATAATTGAATTACCATATAGCCCTATGTCTTCTAACCCTAATAACTTTTGCGTGCGAACTTTAATTCACACGTCGGTTGTTCCATAGAACTCATGGTGACAATTTGGCGCTTGCTTTGCTGAGTTTTGGATTTGTTTGGAAAATCATGCTCATATGGTTATTTAATTTTAACTAATTGGATTTCAGTATATTAAATGTACATCCTTCTGTGAAAATTTATGTTTATTGATACATATTATGTTCTATTGATGACTGCTTGGTTATTCTGATGTTTCGAATGTGTTGTGTCTTTATTTGGATTGTTTACTGTTGATTATTGTATTATTTGATTCAGTTGTAAATAATAGTGAATTTGAATGGATTAAAAATAATTTATTAAAATAATGGATGAAATTATTTAATAATTGGAAAAATAGATAAATAAATGAAAGATGCGGTTATTTATTGATTTATGGATGATATTTGTAAATAATAGTGATTTAATGAATTAAATTAAACTTAACATGAGAAATTTAATTATGTTGTTATTTATGAAATTTAGGAGAAATCCAAAAATAATAATGATATCTATTTTAAATTGAATTTGGTTGTTTATTATTATTTATAAAATAAATTGTGATTTCATAAATAAACGATTCTGGTAAACATTATACTATTTTGAGTAAAAGACTGTATAATTGATTTCATCAATTTTACAGAAGAAATTATTATTATTATTGTTTGACATTTTTAGAATAATAATAAAACTAGTTGTTTTTGAAAGTGTTTTGAATTAAATTATTCATATTTTAAGACAAATAACAGTAAAAGGAGTTTTGAAGTATAATATAGAATATTTTTATTTTTGAAAATAATAATAAATTGGTTTTGGAAAACATTATTATGGTTTTAATATATTATTATTTCGATATAAAATAATAATTGACTTGAAAAGTAATTTGATGTAAATTACTATTTTTGATTAAAGTACATGTTTTGAGGTATTTGAGGATTCGAAAGTATGATAAAGGATCTTTGAAGTATATTATCATTTTTGAAGAATTATTATTGTTTTGTAATGAAACTTATAAGGCTGCTTTTATAAACAGTAACAAAATGATTGTATACCTAAGAGAATAATGGCCGCAAATGTAAAATTTAAATGGTTGTAAAATATGTGATTAATAATTGATTGAAATTATCACATGTGTTGGTTGTATGATGACAAAATCGCATTTTAATGAGTATGCGATGTTTTACCAATATTACTACTAGATAATGGGTAATTAATTATGGTTTTCATTGATTTGATGACTAATGTTTGTGTTACTAATATTGATGGGATCATACACATTTGATGATTGATGTTTGTGTTACTAATGTTGGTCAGTTGGTACAAACTTGATGATTCGATACTTGTGTTACTAATGTTTATTTGTCAGTACACTTTTGATTATTTTGATGTTGTGCTAATGTATTGCTAATAGGTGATAATTAGTACGCATGTAGGTATATTTGTTGTTATTGTCTTATTTCATACTTCGGGTTGACATGGAGTATTATTGATGTCGATAGATATGGGTTATTATTGTTGGTACCCCATACGATGAATTATTGTGATTACTTAGTAGATGTTGCGTTTTTTGCTTGCATTTTTTACATTGATGTTATGGTTGTTATGTGCTAACAGGTTTTTTGGTTGCAGAAGAAGAGTGGTAAATAGAACTACATTGGCATGATCCTCAAAAGGTTAAATATGTGGTCTTTTCCTATGTAATAGCTCTCGAGCGTTAGGCTAGAATGTATAGGGTTAAATGCAGTCCAAACGGAAGTTGAACATTTTTTCCTTCCATTCATTTGTGAGGTCTATAGATTGCAGTGAAAAAGAGAGCAAAGGCCCAAATATAGGTTGTATCTACAGGATGTTGATTTGGTATATTTCATTTGCATCGTGGATAGATTCCCTATTCATCTAATGATGATTAATGCACTGGAAAGAGTAGATGTGATTTGATATATGAAATCTTTATGATGTTTGTATTGTGAAATATGTATGTTTTTATTCAACTATGAGGTTTTTCTCTTTTTGCCTTATTGATCTTGGATTTCAAATTACAAAACGTACAGTCCGTTATTTTTAATGCTTGAGGTTATTGTACAAGCGTATTGTGATGACATTTGTAACTAATTTTAGATGTAAAAAATAGTGGGTCATTACACTTGGTATCAGAGCCAGGTTTAGCGATTCTATGACCGTTGGATAGGTTTGACCATTTAAGGTAGGATAATTTGTACCTTTAGGTGTGTTATTATATAATGATAGAGCGTTTTGAATGCTAATCTTATTCTTTGTGTGTATGGGTTGTTTCTATAACCATCATTACCAAACCGTATAATGATGTTTATTTATAATGACCATTGTATAAAAGATGAATAAAGTAGAAGTATGATAAGATAAACACTGCTTATAACCCGAGTGACATGCATAAGATGTTAAATTATAATTAAAACCCAACCTTAATAAGTAAGAGTAACTTTTATTTTTGAAGTCTTAACTAAAAAGCATTTATTGAAAAAGTTATATTAAATATACATTTTTTCAAAAAAATTATTAGAAATGGAGTAAATGTGTATTTTTAGGCATAAAGAAAATTGTTAAAAATCTTCAATTACATGGGTGAATTTGAAGTATTTAATTTGAGAAATAAAATAAAAATGTTTTTATAAGTAAAAGGGCCACTACAAAAATATTTTATTTAAAAGTACTGATTTGAGTGGATGTTCAGCTTAGAATATTTAATACACACACACAGAGATATATATATATATACCTTTTGCGGCAAATATTTTGATGGGAATATTTTAGTCAAATTAATTTTTGACTTAAAAACATCATTTGAAAGATATGTATGTGTGTGTGTAGATAGTGATAAGTGTTTCATAATAATATTCTAGTTTGGAAATGCTTTTTAAATTTATTTTGTCGATGGACATTTATAGAAAATTCTTATTTAAGGAGAGAACTTTTTGTTGAAAAATATTTTAAAATAAGTACCATAGGATTTCTGGAGTATCTATTTAAGAACGATGTTTTATAAGAAGACTATTTTGATACAAGTATCATGATTTAAAAATGTTTGTTTTGATGACGAGATTGATATCTTATTCCAGCAGAGCATTCCTTTTAACATCTTAGAGGTTCGAACCCATGACCTCTAGAATCTTTGTCTAAAGCATCATGTCACTAACCAGTTGAGCTTGTGGTCTTCATGATTTAAAAATGTTTGTTAAACATACATTGTTAGAAATATTTGGTGAGAACCGTTAATTGACAAGAAAGAATTACTATGACGTGTTCTTTGAAGTAAAGATCATATGATTTGAAGAAGATTTGTTTTAAAGAAAATTTACAGAAAAGTTATTTCTATGAAAACATATTTTATTCTAAAGGAATATTTTGAGAAATTAATTTATTGTTGGAAATATTTGAAAGTATTTTGATAGAAATATTTTTATTTGAGAAATAATTTTTGAGTAAATCATGTGAGCTTAATTTGAAGATAGTGTTTTATCCAAAGAACATCTTTGATTTTCTAAAATATTTTGTTCGAAAGTTGATTTTGGTTGCAAGGACCTTTATTTAAAGGGCACTCTTCGATAACGATGTTCGAAAGGAAGAAACATTTCTAGGTAAATTATTTTAGTTTGACAAACACCTCATTTGAAACTGTATTATTGAGGATGTATTTAAAAATATATTATAAAGAAAAGATGTATTATAGAATATCTAGTTTGGAATAGTTTGAGAAAATACTTTATAAAGATGGAAACAAATTGATTTAGAACTAAATAATTCAAAAAGTAAATTATTTGGTTCGAATAACAAACTTTCGAAATGTTTGTTAAAAAGTATTTTATTGAAAATATATTTTATCTAGAAACCTCTATTTGAAGACTGCAAGAGTAGACTGTGTGACAGCGGGTATGAGACGACGGAGTGAGATGAGTCTAATTTTTCCCAACACTCATTATGACGATGTTACCTTTATGACTGTTATGTGTGACTTTCCTTGAGGAGATGTAGGGATGTCTAGTTATTTCCTTCCATGAAGAGAGTTGGGCTATGATGTAGGGGCTACCCAATTCGATGTATGGGATGGTGACCTTTACTTGTATTGGCTTGCCTGAATTATTTATGTTAGTATGTTGCTATCAAGTTATTTCCTTTGATTACTTATTAATTTATGTCCTACTTGTTTGAGTTAATTCCTTTTGCTTGTATTATGTTGTCAAATGCTTGTTTTACTATGGTTGACTTTAATTATTTGCTTATTGCTTGCCAATGGTCTTGTTTATTTGACACTTTGTGATTGTTTATATCGTATGCTAGGTTAAATTACAAGCTATATATATTTATATTTTGCGATGGGGTAGTTATCCAATGTTGACTTTTAGTGGGACATACATTGGAGAAACTAGTGAGATGTTAAGGGACATGTTTGATTTAGTCATAGTGAGATAATGTTGTTTCCAAAGCTGAAGAAGACTAAATATTCAGATTGACTAGAAGATGTGAAGATATTCATGGATGAGTATTAGGGACTGCGGAATTTTGGCGACTGAAGATTTGATGGATACCACTGAGGAATTAAAACAATGCAAGGGAGGTTTATTATACATTTACCAAAATAAGGGTTTTAAAAAAATGCGTTTTGAAATATATTTTTACACAAACAATTACTGGCTTCCCTAAATATTTTAAATAAAGAGTTTCTATTTTGAAGAAATTTTTATAGTCCAAAATTTTTATAAAACAATGTTTCCTCCAAAATTATTTTAGACTGATTTAAAATGATGAATTTTTTTATAAAATATAGTGATATTTTTAGGAAGAAAGGGATTATTTGCAAAGGAAGATGGAAGCTTTGATTTGAAAAAAAATGTTTTGGTAAATGTTTTACATGAAGATGTATTGGAACTCTCCTCGCTAGTAGATCCCTCTTAAGTATTTTGTGCGAGTCATTCCTAACATCAAATAAAGGGATCACTATAAGGGGATTTTGAAATTAGTTTTTCTGATGTGGTCTAAAAGTCGGAATAAAATGGGTTCTGATGTGAATGCCTGCTAAGGGATTTTGTGCAGTGATTGAAAATGTTCAGAACTTTGACGATTCGTTAATATGAGTTATTTGGCGGGTCCAAGGAGACAAGGTCAATGATATGAACTTGTGGGGTAGGACATATGTAAAAACCTAGCTCGAAACAGACTAAATTTTCAACCCAATAAAATCCCATCGAACCTTAAGCCCATTATAAAGCTAACTATTGGTTGGTAAAATAGATACGGTGAGAAATATACAAACCTATATATCTATGTTATCATAATCTCATAGCCAAAGGGATAAAAAATAATATAGAATTAAGTGCCCATTTCATAAACAAGTTCAAATCTTAGAAATACAACATATTACCTTAAATTTCAAAATACAATGTCTTAAAATAACGTCAATGTCTGAAACTGGGTACATCATGACATATGAAAAACATAAATAATAGATAAAGTGCCACAAGTCTTCATCGTCGTCATTGTTTACTGGGTTTTTAACCCAACAGAATTCAACAGAAGTTAGAACATCCAAACTAAGACAGAATGACTTGAAACTTGAATAAGGCATCTAAAAGAACAAGCCAATGGAACTTAAGAGAAACAAGCCAAAAATCCACTAAGTAGATGGATCGTTGGCGATCCATCATCCATGGATCGCTAGCGATCCAAAAGGAAGCATCATGAGTTGTCAAAGCCTCTTGCATCATGATCTACAACCTCTTTTAAGAATACTTACCAAGTTTCATAGCATTCCAAGTAGCGTAGTTCAAGAAGTAAAGACTCATCTGATTCAAGCTGTTTACCCGCTTTTTGGCCAAAGCAACTAACTTAAAAACGACCTAGAGAACTCATATGAAGTCGGATTGACTTGAAATTTTGGGAGGACGCTTAGAAGATATAAAAGAAGGCACTCACCAAAACTGAGCTTGATTGGATAAGGCTAGATGGATCGCTAGCAACCTAACTAGATGGATCACCAGCGATCCATGTAGAGTGGGTCCCATCACTTTAAAATTTTATGGTAGGTCCTAGACAAACTTTGGAGTGTACCTGCAAAGTTTCATCTGATTTTGTTAAGTTTTGAGTGAGTTATGGATGATTCTTCTGGATCAGATGACCCTTGAAGACAGATGATCAAACAAACTCCAAACAACTTGATATTTGGACAAAGCACTTAAATAGAAGATAGGAAGACAACCAAACTAAGATCACTTCAAAATATGCTAAGTGTATGGATAGCCAGCGATCCATCCCCTATGGATAGCTAGCGATCCATCCCTTGTGGATAGCTAGCGATCCATCAAGATAGGTCGGATCGCCTTCAAACTTTCCGAGTTCCTTCGTAGCACTAAGTAAAGGCTTCTGGTAGAAGAATATGCTAAGTTGATGGATATCTAGCGATCCATCCCCTATGGATAGCTAGCAAACCATAGAAATGACTCAGATTGATTTGAGATTTTCGGTGATGACTTGGCATAACAACTGGACTCTTCTGCAATTAAACTTTTGGTCCAAATGCACACTAACCCTTATAAATACAGTCCTACCTGGAACATAAACAGGATCTTCTGGACTGACTGCTAGAACTCTGCTGAGATTATTCTTCTCTCTTCTTCTCCCACACAATAGTCATATAGGGGTTCCCTTTGATTCTCCAGTGAAATGTTGTACTTGTGGCTTGATCTAACTTAGAAGATTCAATCATATTGTAATCCGATTCAACTTGTAATAGCGGTCAGTTAATAGAAAGTTATAAAGTGGACATAGGCTCCAGTAACAGCCGATCCACTATAAAAATCTTCTTGTCCTTTTACTATATCTGCTCCTTTTACATTCATTCTCTATATTTTTGCTCTGTAAGGATAGGGCTGGTGCTTTTACACTCAATCCAGAGTGTTGATCCATTTTTTGGTTTAACATTTTGGTGCTTTCACTAAGAACCTAACTCGGGCTTAGATCTAGCTATCTACTTTGGATCAGATAGGTTCAAAAGTTAGATCCTCAATTTTTGCTTAGAAGATTTGTTGTTGAGAATCAATGGCACCAGGAAGAAAGAGAACTACCTCTGGAAGATCCATAGGAGCTACCATTGTTGGAGAGGAAACAAACCCTTAGCAAATTGAAGTCAACAACCCCAACAACCTGATGTTAGGAGCCAACTTTGGAGATCAGGTTCCAGAATCCTCCACGTAGCATGAAGTTTTGACTAAGGTAGAATTGAACAAGATGGTTGATGAAATTAACCATAATATGGCAAACAGTCAAAAGGCTCTTATGAAAAATATAGATGCTCTCTTAGTGTTCTAATCACTAACTACTCCCAGAACGGTGCCTGAAGCCATGGCTGCTATGAATCAAGAGCATTCTTCTGTTTCGGGCTTGACTAGAAGAGACAGAAGGCAAAAGAAAAAGGAAACAATGGGCAGAGCTCCAAGAATCATGACAGAAGAAACGTTAACACTCTACCTACTGTAAAAGCACATACTACAAACCCGAACTTAGTGGTGAAGACCCCACCGGAGGATATAACGATGGTTCTCTCCAGCATTGGAGATGACAAACAATATAAGGAAGACAAATTGGATGAAAATGCCAATGTGAAAAATGCTAGAAGAAGCTCTAAAACCCGTGTCGCGGCACAGTGCCAAGCAATGAATGAGGAAATGCTACTCAAACGGTACTTCTAGAGGCAGGAGAACAAAGAAGATACGATACAAACCAAGATCGATTACAAGGCCAAGCACCCATGGTATATTGTGACCACTCCCAACTGACCAGCTTCCAATCCCATCATGGAGCTCCCATCATCGAATCACGAATAGTCGTCGTCGAAAATGATCAAAATTGTCATTGAAAAACTCACTTCAGGATTGACTCGAAGTCGAACTCAGGTAACCACCTATTTGAATCGAAGTAGATTTTGGAAGTCCTAACTCAAAGTCAAACTTGGGTATGACTAGCGTATGGACGAAGCAAGGGCGACGGATGCATTCTACTGCAAGGCCCTCAGGAATCATTAAAGGATGAAACAACCTACTACCCTAGAAGAATTCCATAGGAAGGCAAACTGGCTCAAAAGACTAGAGGTAGTGCAACTGGAAAAAGGAAACCCAGCAATTTGCCAAAGAACATACCAAACGGTGAAGGAGCTACAAGACCTCAGGGACTTTCAGCCCAAGCAAGGCTATTAAGACCTAGTAGAAAAGTTCCCCAGCTAACTAAAGAAATCAGACGAAAGGATGATTATAAAATAACACTCTAGCTAGCTGGCAACTAAGGAATGGGACAGCAACCTAAAGCGATGCATTCTCATCAATCATTGTCTACTTTCCTTTTCCAAATGAGCCATACCGGGACACTGGGGGGATTGCAGACATCACGGTGAAATAAATGCTTATATGCCCTCGACGAGTCACGTCGATTCCCTTTATGTGAACCGGCATTGCTCTGGTAGCGTCGAGAAGTCTTGTCCAAAGGATCGTTGAACAAATAGATCCAACCCCTTAGTCTCTAGGAATCGATAAAACTGTGTTACCGTGAGCTGAATCCTAAAAATTTCTCTTGAAGTCGTTGAATCATTGCTTTAATACCATTGGGTGGTCGGACACATTACCCAGAATCCTTCTTGGAGTCGATGAATTATCGTTCCAAGGCCGTTTGGTCATCGGACATCCAACTAAAATTTCTCTTGAAGTCGATGAATCATCACTTTAAGACCACTGAGCCGTTGGACACACAACCCAAAACTCTTCTTGGAGTCGACGAATTATCGCTCCAAGGCCGTCTGGTCATCGGACATCCGACCAAAATTACTCTCGAAACCGATAAATTATCATTCCAAGGCAGTCTGTTCGCCAGATATCTGAACATACAAACTCCTTCACGAACTAAAGCATCGTGAAGTCGAACATGTAGATTAGTGGTCATCTGATCCAAAAAACCATTCGCAGACGTGAAGGTCTTTTACGAATTAAAGCGTCATGAAGGTGAACCGGTAGATCAGTGGTCGTATGATCCAAAAAAAACCCATCACGAACATGAAGGTCTTTCACGAACTAAAGCGTTGTGAAGGCGAACCGGTAGATCAGTGGTCATCTGATCCAAAAAACCCTTCACGGACATGAAATTTGTTCATGAACTAAAGCATCGTGAAGGTGAACTGGTAGATCAGCGGTCATCTGATCCAAAAAACCCGTCGCGAACGTGAAAGTCTTTCACGAACTAAAATGCCGTGAAGGCGAACTAGTAGATCAGCGGTCATCTGATCCAAAAAACCCTTCACAAACATGAAGGTCTTTCATGAACTAAAGCACCGTGAAGGTAAACCTGTAGATCGACGGTCATCTGATCCAAAAAACCCTTCACGAATAAGAAGGTCTATCACGAACTAAAGCGTCACAAAGGCAAACCGGTAGATTAGCAAAATTTATGTACGACTGATATTCGCGAAGCTGAATTGGAAGATTAGCTTTCATCTGATCTAGAGCCCCCTGAAGTCAATGAAGTCATGCTCTGGGACCACAAATTGACAATCATATCAGTCACTCCGCATAATTAATGGAATCACTTCCAACGACCAATGAAACAAACAGTGCTGAACTCTAGAGCTTCAAAGTCGCTCAAAGGAACTAAGCCAAAACTGAGCTGACCTTGTGGTTAATCAGAGGATGACTCGAATCAAGCCAAGTTTTAGAACTCGGGAGAACTGCACCCACTAGACTGGGGGCAACCAAACGAGTTATGGAGAGACCCTGGGTACAGTTCAAGTGCGCCAACAGCATGACATGGAGGGCACTGCACACACTTGAATAGCCACAAGGAAGGCCGAGACTAATCATGCCACAATTATGTTATACCCGATCAAAAATTTTGTCATTCTGACAACTATGGACTTAACGACCTAGCTAGCGCAACATATGTAATAGAAGCATTATACTTGCTTACTTCTTCCTAACTCCGCCTTAACCACCCTTAGTGGCCAGTTCCTTTTTCTCTTAGATTGTATTCCAGTTAAATACCAATTCTCTAAAGCCAGTTTGGACCAAAAACCGAGAGTCTTGCCCCAAACTCCCATAAGCTCTTTCTTCATAACCATCTTCATACGGTCAGCTGTAGATCTCTCCACCATGGTAACCTTATCTGTTTGGACATGCACATTTTCCCAAAATACAAGAGGATCGTCCAAGCCATGGTCACCCGATCCAAAAACCAATTGTCTCTTAGAACTGACGAAATCGCGTTCCAGCGAAGTCAAATTGCCGGATTGATGGGAAAACTCGATCCTTACCTTCTAAGAACTGGTATCACTCCTCCAGCACCGAGAAGGCCCAAACCATTGTGCGCATCTCGTAAGCCGCGCACTCCGTCGCGCATCACTTCTTGCACCATGGAACCACACTCTCTAAGCATGAACTCCTCACGTTACCCTAAGATTGGTAACGACAAGAAGTTCCAAACTGTTCCGGATTGACGGGTCGTATCGATCCCATAAGTCATGAATTCTGTAAGCCGCGCACTCTCAAAAGCCGTGCATTTCATAAGCCGCGCAAGCGCTGCTTGATATTGCTCCGACATTACCAACAAACCGTTAAAATTTTCTAAGTGTCGGTGTTGTCCCGACAACACCGGGAAACTTGTCTATTACAAGATTAACATGGATCAACTCCCGCTACTCGAAAAACTGACATTGCTCCAGTAGTGCCACAAAGTTCACAAACCAAGAAGCCGACAAAGATTTCTGATGTCCGACCAAAGTTAATGTACAAATTGTCTAAATTCAAGACATCCAAGTCACGAGTTCCCAGGGATTGGAGCTGCAACGTACCTTTGACTGGGGGCATATAAGGAGCCACCCAGAACATCAAGTGCCACATCAATTGCTCAGAATAATCAGCCCTGTGGACCGAGGGGAACATAACACATTAACACTTGGTCAGGATAGAAAATTGCTCTAACTTGCAATAAAAGGAGGAACTTACCGTCGTCCAGAGATAGACGACAATGGAAGGAATTTCTAGAATCAAATCATCAATGCACAAGTTTCCAAAGATAGAAGCAAGTGCTCGACTGAGGTCTCAAACCCCAACTTGTAGAAAACCAACTGTTATTCGAAGACAGACAACGACAAGGAGAGAACGCTCGAAATCGAGCAGCTAAACCATTGATTCCCGAAGGTTGGAACCAATAAATAAGGTCGATATCCGCAATAAGCTATCAGCCTAGCATAACGCATATGGCTTGAAACAAGAAAGGTCAAGTATCACAGAGACAAACACAGCCAAACCCTACCGGTCCGTGATCAGGATAGGAATGAGCGTGGTCGTACTAGGGGCAATGTGACGACTCACTCCACAATTTCTAATTTTCCATAAGAACTTGGAATTTGACACCTAGAAATAAAGGATTCCGCCAAGAAATGAAGGTCTCTACAGACAGAAGTCGGATCATAACAAAAATCGATTGGAGGAAATCTTATTTTTTGTGAAAAAGAATAACCATGGAATTGGTTAAGGAATAATCCTGCATTTCCAAGGGTAACACTTGACGGTGATAAATAAGGCTATGCAATGGAAAAGCATGGGACTCCCATCCTTCCAGAACATGGCGTATCCCGAAGTTAAGCAACGTTGAGAAAAACAGCCACATTGCATTGAAAGGGATCTACTCAACTATACAGGATTAGATTAATGATTCAATCCTAACCAACATAACTTTAACATTGCCCGAAGGCATGCAGCACTAAGAAAATACTTCTACAATCCAATCATCGAAGTGCAAGTTTTCAAAAACCAACCAGTGCCCACCTGGATTAAAAGCATTACCGGATCGGTAGGAAAAATCAATCTCAACCTCCTGAGTGTCGGTGTTGCCCCAGCAACGCTAAGGCCTTTTCTCATTTCCAAAGTACCAGTGTTGCCCCGACAACATCGAGAAACTTTATATTTCATAAGTATCAGTATTCCCCCGGCAACACTGGAATACGCTCTATTTCCTAAGTACTGACATTGCCCCAGCAATGTCGGGAGATTTGTTATTCACTAAGTACCAGTATTGCCTTGGCAACGCCAAGAAACTTTTAATCCACAGGTTCGATGAGAAACACCCATCGTAGTAAACTATCAATGCACTAGCTTCTGGAGATAGAGGTTAGTCCTCAAGTAAGATTCTACCCTTGTCTTTGGAAAACTACCGTTGCCCGAAAGTGGGCAACAACAGGCAGACATAACCTTTCATAGGTCAGCAGGATGGTTTGACCTTTCATCACAGGGATCAGCCACTGCATAGGAATAAAGCAGCATCGAAAGGAAATCCTAGGATTAAATTTCTCATGTGCTAATTACTAGGGATGAAAGCTGGCGCACAACCAAATTTTCTGAATTCAGTTTAGAAAGAATTTATATACAGCTAAAAGATAAGCAGCCTCGAGGAAGTGTTGCTTGAAACCAAGCAGCTAGGTTACCAATTCCCGAAGACAGGAATTGGCGTATGAACATAACTTCCATGACGACAGCAATCAAGCAAAGCATGCATAGCTAAGGACATGTAGGGATAATCACGGAAGGTCGGAACTAAAACTATCAGACTTCCTCAATCCTAGAATAGGATTGAGAGCTAGACCAGGGGAAATTGAATCATTTGTCCCAAACCTCTCCATCTCTCACAATCGCTCAAATACAGACATTCGAAATAGCTAGTCCTCGAGCAGGGATAGACGCAAAGATACTTGAACGAAAGAAATGTTTCAAAGTCCAAACACGAATAATCGTGAGGTTGATTATATAATGGTTCTATATCGCAAAATAGAGCATTCTGGCAAAAAAATCGCCAACAAAGGAAATGAACGATTTAACGTTTAGAAATCAACTGTCACTCGTAGTCTGGCGATGACTAGATGGATCGATGACCTGCTTACGGTCTAACTAGATCATTTGGTTCCAACTTGCAGGAATATGCCATTACCCGAAGTTTGGTGATGCTAAGAAGAAATCCCTAGAATGAAACTATCGATACATCGGCTTTCGGAAACAGAAGCAAGAGTTTAATTGAATCTTCCGCTATACCTTCTGGCATCTCATGCTGTCTGAAGATTCACAACATCAAGGAAAAACCACAGAGTTGAGTCATTCACGCACGAGTTTCTGGAGATAGAAACTGATACATGACTAGGGTCTCAATGCCGGACTTGTAAGAATTCACTCTAGCAAAAGATGACGGTGATACATCTTTCCATCACATGTACCCAGAATGACATTAGATGATGATGTCAACTTGCAGTAATTCAATTACAGTCAAGAAACATACATTATTGAAAAAATCAGAGCTTGGAATCAAGCAGCAAAGTCCCTAGTTCCTAGAGATAGGAGTTATCGTATCAATCAAACTCGCATAATTGAACGTATTGCCCAAGAGACCTAGTCTCCTAAAAACATGTAGACTTAGTATTCAGAGAAATCAGCCTTATGGACCAAGGCAGATACACTAATACTTTGTTGAAACGAACACAACTGAGCATGAGTAGGGATTAGCTACAGAACTGGCTAGACCAAGCTACCTCATAGTTTTGAACAAAGCTATGATATAGAATATGTCGAAATGACCGTAGAAGTATTACTTACATGTATAGAATTACAGTAAATGAGTATGCTGTATATGAACACAAGAGGTGCAACAGCGAGAAAAAGCAATGCTCGGAATAGAGCAATTAAACCAATTGTCCCTAAAGACAGAGGCTGGTGTGCAGGTTGAATTCTAAAAAACTCAGGAAGGATAATCGCAATCAAACAAGCCATGCGCTAGTTCCCGAAGACTAAAACTGTGCTAGATCAAAATTTAACTACAACTCTACAAGAGCAGTTGTGCCTTGTAATTTAACTGTAATCAATCATCCCAATATGAAAGGAATAATAACTGAAGCCTAAGTTGCGAAGGACCCAACTTCTGAAGGAGTGGAAGTCCCTCCGCCGAACTAAAGATTGGATGACCGAAAAGCCATTTTCAACAATAAAACTTGGCATTCAACTTTGTCGGCTATGTTTTACTTTAAATAATATCCTCATGTAACCAATGTCTGGAATCATGGGAAGTTGGCGTATGTTGACCTATCGGGTTCTGAGCATTGACTGGGGCAAATGCAGTGTGTTATCTACATGAGAAGAGTCCGGTATCCCGAATACTACAAACGAAAAATCTAGGTAGATAGGTTGCTTACATTTGAAAAACAATCCATATCGTCCTTTGAAATTATCTTTTCCACATTACCCATTATCAATCAACGATCGATAACGGAGCCACTGTCCGAAGCGACGCGGGAAGCTTTTCTTTTTAGGATCACTAGAGTATAGAAATGGGAAGAGCGATATGATTGAATCATCCATATATCCGATTTTGGAATAAATCGTGGCATTAGAATTTAAAACATTGACAGAAACTTAACCAAGTCCTCAAAAAGAAATAGTTAAAGACAAAGAGCTATACTTTACTCCAGAACGACGTACAATCATTCGAGACAAAACTTAGCTTCACCGCCGGTCGTGTTAAAACTATATAAGCCGACTCCAAACCTAAGTCGTGCACCCACTAACCGAACTAAACCCTTATGTAAACTACGGAGCAAAGGTTGCATCAACAACACCAGGAATTGAAATTCAGATCAAAATCAAAAAATAAACGGCTATCAGAAGTCAGTCAATTGAAAACAACATCTTGAGATGGACTCTGATGATTCACTGAAATTCACAGAATAGTAATATGAAACTTGTCATCTTCTAGAGCACACTTTGTTTCCAATGAAAGCATACTCTATGGGGCAAATATTAACTGTATTTTTAACCCAGCAGAATTCGACAGAATTTAGAACATCCAAACTAAGCCAAAATGACTTGAAACTTGAACAGGGCATTTAAAAGAACAAGCCAATGGAACTTAAGAGAAACAAGCCAAAAATCCACTAAGTAGATGGATCGTTGGCGATCCATCATCCATGGATCGCTAGCAATCCAAAAGGAAGCATCATGAGTTGTCAAAGCCTCTTGCATCATGATCTACAACCTCTTTTAAGAATACTTACCAAGTTTCATAGCATTCCAAGTAGCGTAGTTCAAGAAGTAAAGACTTCTGATTCAAGCTGTTTACCCGCTTTTTGGCCAAAGCAACTAACTTAAAAAAGACCTAGAGAACTCATATGGAGTTGGATTGACTTGAAATTTTGGGAGAACACTTAAAAGACATAAAAGAAGGCAATCACTAAAAATGAGCTTAATTGGATAAGTCTAGATGGATCGCTAGCGACCTAACTAGATGGATCGTTAGCGATCCATGTAAAGTTGTCCCCACCACCTCAAATTTTTATGGTTGGTCCTCGACACGCTCTAGAGTGTATCTGTAAAGTTTTGTCTGATTTCGTTAAGTTTTGAGAGAGTTATGGATGATTCTTCTGGACCAGATGACCCATGAAGACGGATAATCAAACAAACTCCAAACGACTTGATATTTGGACAAGGCACTTAAATAGAAGATAGGAAGATAACCAAACTAAGATCACTTAAAAATATGCTAAGTGGATGGATAGCTAGCGATCCATCCTCTATGGATAGCTAACGATCCATCCCCTATGGATAGCTAGCGACCCATCAAGATAGATCGGATCACCCTCAAACTTTCCAAGTTCCTTCGTAGCACTAAGTAAAGGCTTCTAGTAGAAATGCTAAGTTGATGGATATCTAGCGATCCATCCCCTATGGATAGCTAGTAATCCATAGAAATGACTCAGATTGATTTGAGATATTTGGTGATGACTTGGCATAACAACTGGAATCTTCTGCACTTAAACTTCTATCCTAAGTGCTCTCCAACCCCTATAAATACAATCCTACATGCAACATAAATAGGATCTTCTAGACTGGTTGCTAGAATCCTGTAGAGATTATTCTCCACTCTTCTCCTCCCACACAGTAGTCATAAGGGGCTCACTGTGATTCTCTAGTGAAATTTTGTACTTATGGCTTGATCTAACTTAGAAGATTCAATCATATTGTAATCCAATTCAACTTGCAATAGCAGTCAGTTAATAAAAATTATAAAGTGAACGTAGGCTTCATTTACAGCCGAACCACTATAAAATTCTTCTTGTCTTTTTACTATTTCTGCTCTTTTTACATTTATTCTCTATATTATTGCTCTATAAGAACATGGTTGGTGCTTTCATACTCAATCCAAGGTGTTGATCCATTTTTTGATTTAATAGTCTTCAACTTCTCTATCAGCATTGCTTTCCCTAATCTGTGTGTTATAATGAGGAGAGAGTTAGAACAACAACGTTTGGTGGATGAAATCTCAAATCTTATCATAATGGTATTTGGATAGTATCATTTAGATAAGTAATATATCTTGTGCATCCTATACTATACTCCACCAAGAATACCTGCAACTGTAAGCCCGAAGGCTTTTCTAGTCAACTCCATAACATACCTTCAACTGTAGGCCAAAGGCCCTTTTCCACTCCAATGCAACTACCATCAATCATGTCATAAAAATGTGAGAGAAAGTACCTAAGCCACTTAATAACTCTTTAACGGGATTAGGCAGACTCAGACCATTGAGTCGAACCATTAAATACCTATACCCTAGGCAGATCTCTGTATTTAATATCTAAACCCAAGGCGGACCCCTCTTTGGTACTCCTTAACTGACATTGCATGAAATCTCACTAGGCCACTTAATACTTCTTTATGGAAAAAGGCTGACCCTATAATAGCCACTTAATACCTCGACCCCGAAGCGGACCCCTCCCGAGATTTTCCACTACCGCACCTAAAAGATAACCTTGGCCATTTAATAATTTTTAAATAGGAAGGAGGCAGACACTACAATAACCACTTGATACCCCAAACCCAGAAACATGTCGTATGTCTTATGATCCATAACCTGAGCTATGACGTCTCACAATAGTCCAAATATTTGTTGGTACTGATAGCCAGATTAGCTGGATAGACTTATCTTATAGAATTGGGACTGATCTCACACCCATCGTGGGTACTGTAACACCCTATCAAATTAATGATAATTACTAAATATTTAATAAAGTTTTAAAAATGAAATTTGTGCAAATGTTGGAGTTTGGTCACGAAAATTGCCTTATTGCATTTATGGCGATATTTTGAGCAACATTCATATTTAGAGTTTCGTAATTGGAGCTCAAATGAAAAAGTCATTTGCGTTTGAATTTTGAGAGAGAAAATAATTAAATACAATAAAGAAATTAAATAAACATTAATTTTGGGACCCCACCATGGGTCGGTCGACTGCTAGTGGTGAACTGGTTCGAACATGACGGCTAGGGTTTAAACCTTGGCCAACAGCCTGGATTTAATTATTTTAATCTAACGATTATGATTGATTCATGTGCCTATAAATGAAGGCCTAATCCCTCACTTCTCTTCTCATATTTTCCAATCTAAGCAACAAAGCACTTCCATTTTCTCTTCTCCACTACTTCTAAAAAGTATAAAATATTATATATATATATATATATAGACACACACACACACAAACATAAAAAATTCGGAGAATGGTAGAAAATATAAGAGAATAAGAGAAGAAACGAATCAATACTCTGGAAAAGGTAAATTTCAATTCATATTCCCATTAACCTCCAATCTCTTCTCATATCTGTAATTGTAACAATATGTATATACATTGTTATACATATTCTTTTGGATTAAAATGGAAAAGGAGTCGAGTAAAGGATTGAGATCGGATTTAGGAGATTTGGAAAGCTTAAAAGGTGAGTGGGAAATTATATACTTTATTTCTGATTGAGATTTATCTTGTTGAATTTTTATTTAATTATTATGCCTAAATAAGATCTGATGAATTGCAAACTTAAAACAAACATATAGAATTATTGCCTACATATTCAATAAAATAGGTAATTGGAATAGGAATAGTATGGACAACCTAGTCCGGAAATTTGATTTAGTCCTAAATATTTATTATTGTCGAAGGTTTGTAAAGTTTATTCCAAATCTATAATCGGGTCATAAATTAGGTTGCTCTAGTCGAATTGCAATGTGACTTTCTATATATTGATTTATTTGGAGCATGTTCCATTTAATTCCATAAATTATCCAATTCTAAGATATGTATAAATGTGCATCGTTTGAATTAACAAGGGTTGCATAGGACGAGATGTGTAAGATATGTATATTCTTTTCCATAATTTACATTGTATAATTTAATAAAATATAAGAGATAATTACTTGTAATTCCAATGAAGCAAAGATCTAACTTTTGGTTCATTTATGAATTTTTTTAACTGCAATCCTTTTTAGAAGATAAATTATAATGTGGAAAGGAATATTCTAGTTTAAAATTAATAATTAGAGATAACAATATACACACACGTATAACCACACTTAACATCCATATATATATATATATATAATAATTTACGACTATATACGTATTAGTTATTTGCAGCGTAATAAATAATGGACTAGGATTTATGGACATTATTTACATTACGGGAAATAAATTCTTGAGTTATAGAGAGTTAAAAAGGAAATAAATGGAGACTGATTAGGGTATTTAATATGGCATTTATGGAGGAATTTAACATGCATAATAGGTGGATTTTGAAACTAGTAAATAGATTAAAGGGATTAAATAAGGATTGATTAGAGATTGTCCAATTTTGACATTAATGACTAATTATTACGAGTAATAGACATTTATTAGACATTACAAGGAAACCAAAGCTTAAGCGTATAAATTAGGAATAATAACATAGCAAATAAGTAAGTATTAATGCTATTAATTATACATAGAAACAATATAACTTTTATAGTAGTAAATTATATAGCTTAAATTATATGTTTAGGACAAGCATGAATTAGTTGGCCTAGCCCAACACTTAGGCTTTGGGAGGTAGGTTTGGTTTAGTGGGTTAGGATGCGAGGTCGGTAGAATTACACAACATAAGTCTGCCCTTCACCTAGAGGCTACCAACAATTTTGCATACTTACTACTGATGTGGGACATCTCTAACTATAGGACCCGTGGGGAGGGGATATGCATAGGATGTAGGACCTACTTCTAGGTCAGAGATATTAGGTTGCTACTGCAGGGCCCGCCTCCTTCCTACTTAAAAAGTATTAAATGGTCGGGGTTAGCATTAGGCACGGTAGTGGGAAATCTCGGGATGGTTCACTTTGATTTCGAGGTATTAAAAGGCTATTATAGGGTTTACCTCTCCCCATAAAGAAGTATTAACATGCTTGATGAGATTCCTTGCGATGTCAACTAGGGAGTACCGGAGTGGGGTCCACCTTGAGTTAGGTTTTAAATGATGGGGACCTGCCTAGGATATAAGTATTAAATGGTCAGACTCTGCCTAATTTCAATTAAAGAGGCATTAAGTGGCTTAGGTACTCCCTCTCATATTGTTAGGACACGATCGATGGTAGTTGTGTGGGACTAGAAAGGGCTTTTGGCCTATAGTTGAGGGTAAGTTATAGAGTTAGGATGCAATAATAATACAACATTATATTATAAATCCTTATCTAGGTGTCATCAGTTTCCATAGTTAGGACCGATTGACTGGCGGTTACGTTGCAGAGGACCCGCTTCGGGGATTGAGGTACTAAATGCTGGTTGTGTCTACCTCTTTCCTATTCAAGAAGTATTACGTGGCCGGGGTTTTTGGGTAGTATATGTTTAGATATTTATGAATATAGGCTCATATAATTATACCTTGGAGAAGGTTAGGTTAGGCATATCGTATATGCACTTAGGATTAAATGGATTAGGCGTAAATTATAGATATAACACTTAAATGGAAATCAATCGGCATAAATTATGGGTAAAGTATGTAATTTTTCAATTACCAGAACGTTGTTCGGACCCCCTCCCAATAACAACACACTGGTTAGGATTAGAAGGACCGGTTATTGGTGCAAGATGGGAACAACAGATGATGAATTCTTCTCTTTCATGCTAGAAATGGATAAGGCGACTAAATATCCAAGGAATGATATTCCAAGGTAGTAGCCTTAGTTAATGCGTATTTTATATTATATTTTTCAATTCCGCTGTGAGTTTATATTGATTGCACTTTGATATATTTGTGTTTATTATAGGTTACCACAACCAATGATCCGTGCCTTAATGGACTTGGGTTTCGATTTAGTCAAAATTCAAGCCCACTAAGATGCGGATTGTTACATTTGGTATCAAATCTACTTGAAGCATGATTGGGGGTTCTCGCATTATGAACTATGGCGAAGCTTTGTCTCCTATCCCTAAATGTCCTAGGGTAGGTTGGTTAGGTAATCAGAGGACTAACCTAGGTAGTCGAGAGGCTGGCTGTAAAACCGGTTGTTGAGGTTACTATTTGTAGCCACCACCATAGGTGACTGTTACATGGTATCAGAGCTTAGGTTACTCGATCATAGGAGCTAGGATACATTGAGAGAATGTATTTGTATTTATACCCATAACTATATTTATAATTACATGCTTAACTCTGACTGTGGAAGTAGTTGCGATCATATTCCAAATGGATGGATGAGGCGACTATGATTGGAAAAAAATTAATTGAATTAAAAAATTTCTCCTACCCCAATTACCCCATAGGGAGGAGGTAGTATCGTAAAGGAGTGGACCAAGAAGAGCATGAGCATGACATATAAAATAATCTTAGAGGCTGGATGAAACTTGACTACTTTGTTGAGCCTAAACTATCTTAAGATTTAGGATTTTGATGGATTGACAATTGAAGACTTATATTTCATACGCACCGATGGGAGATAAGAACCTATATATTACAACATCTAGAAGTAAGGAATGATAAGAGTGGAGCATGCTCCCCGAAGAAGGTTTGCACTAATTACCATAAGGAGATAAGCTGGAGTTTTGATGGAGATGAGTTAAAGATGAATGGAAACGAAGGAAAATCCAAAAGGAATGACAATTAAAGTTAATTTTCAAGTCCAATCCAATATGAAAGAGTTTGATAAAAAGGTTTCTGAAAATACCTTGAAATGATTTGAATGGGATTTTCAAAAGATTTATTGCGAAGTTGTGGTTTTGAAAAAGCAAGAAAATTCGGAAATTCATAATTTGAAAATTTATTGAATCAAATTTCTTATTTAAAGGTTTTTGGTAAAAAGGGTTTTTCAAATTTTGAAATTCTGAGTTCAACATTGATTGAGTCAAAACGTTTGGATTTAAAGATTTTTGATAAAGAGATTTTTCGTTTTTGAAATAAACAGTATATAGGGCGTAGATTTAGCTTGGTAATTTTTCCTATTTTGAAAATTTGGAATTTCCATTTTATAGTTTTTTGTAACGGGTGGATAAATGGAGATAGTGCTTGATTCAAATGGGGTATATGGAATAGAATGGTAAGAATGCCCAACAATTTAGATAGAAATTGCATTAGGAATTTACATAAAAATTGAGTAGTAATCTAATTACATAAAATATAGGAGGAGAACAATAGGAATAGGATAGGAAGAATGGAGAAACTCCATGGATATGTATAATTGCACATATACTTTAAATAGATGTTTAGATACTTGTTGTAATTATACACATCTTTTAGAAGTCCACATCTTGTTTTATTAAAACCTTTATCAAAGGTGGAAGCGGAGATAGCATGAGTATAGAAAAATAATAGGATGAAGGTTATCCTTGTCCACTCCACACTTTTCATTGTTTAAAGTTATAGAAGATGTTTTTAAAAAAATGATTTGGTACGATAATTGAGTTTTTGAATGCTTTGAGTTAACAATCCAACTTTTAAAGGAATAAATCTTTGTTGTGGAAAGTCTTTGAAAAGGGAAAATTTTCATGGCTCCTTTTTGGGGACCAAATAAATTTTTGAATTTGATAAAAAGGTTCTTCAAGTCTAGGATTAACTTCACAATACTAGGGTCAATCATATGCATTAACTCATTCACCGAGTCTCGATTTTATTAAGATATGGCTTGATTTGTTTTTAAGGACAAAGTGGCAAATATTTTGGAAAAAATAAAGAAAAAATTGTGTTCGAAAGCTTTAGAAATTTTTGTTTAAATGCTTTTGAAAAGTTGGTTTTGAAGTATTTGAAAATTATGAAATGATGGTGGTATATTTAGAAGTGATAACATTTTCAAAAGGGGATTTAGGAATTTAATGATTGTTTGATAAATAGTTTTAAAATTATTTTTGAAGTAATTTTAAAAGTGGTGGAATGTTTTAGATGACAAAATGGTGGATAAATTCTGTATAAACAAATTTCAAGTAATTTCGAAAAGTTGGTGTAAGTTTTGAAAAGCTGAGTTCAAATGTTTTTGGACGATTTTGTTCAAGTACTTTTTTTCTGAAACTTGGTTAATTTTATTTCATCTCAAATGAGCATTGCTACCCAATACTAGTACATCGAAGTTATAACCAGAATAAATACAACTAAACACTTTAAGCTAAAGACAAACTTTAACTCAAAACATTCCTATTTTAGGGTTCAGAAATCAGCTATGGCAGCTCCCAATTCCTTGGTTGATCTTCTTCGCTCGCTGCCATCCAACTATGGCGGCTCCCAATAGCTCATCCTCTCCAGTGTTTGTGCTTCTTATGCCTTTAAACTGGTAAATTTTCCTCTAGCAATTCTTCCAATAATGATAATAATATCTCGGTTAATTTGAGCAGTAAGTGATAGAACTTCCTTCTTTCTGTTGTTAAAAGTCCATCGTTTCGCTCTCTCTAGAGGTACCAAACGGTGATTGTGAGGCTAATTTTGATCAATTCCTGCATCAAGTTCGACATGTGACTCCGCTCTTCCAGGTAATTCACCTCCTCCTTTAAAGAATTAACCTTGTCAGTTTGAACACATCTGAGTTTTTGATGCTCCAAACTCTCTTTCTAAAAGAGCAATCAAAAAATAAGTGTTCATGATTTTCTGCTGCTCTATTACATAAGTTATAGGTCGTGTCTTCTAGAATCCCACAATTGTGAAGTCAATCTTTAGTAGGTAGTTTATTTGCCAATGCTTTGTAGAGAGTATGAGCCATTTTAGGATTATTTGATCTACTCCATACCAGTTTGTGCCAAGATACAATTGGGTATTTACCCATTTTGTCTTCCCATGCATTGTGGAGTTTAAATTGACCATTTGTTGTACTTTTCCAAGCCCATGAGTCTTCAGTTCTGTCCCCATTTATATGCATTCCTTGTACTTCCTGCTTGAAATTCCTTGTAAGAAGCTGCTTATCACAGTCCCATTTTGTTTCTTTAATGATACTCGCAACTTTGCAAGTTGGGGTTCCATAAGAAGCGAGCCCTTCCCATCCCAGTCTGTCTATGGAACTTTTATTATTGAGCCATGGGGCTTTTAAGAGATCGGTGCTTTCACCATTAACAATGTGTCTTTCGATTAAAGGTAAGGTCATCCCTAAGTTTCAAAATTTTCTTGTAACAACCCAAAATTTTAACCTATGATAATTGATTCATTAATTAATTAAATAATAAAATAACTTTGTGAAATTATCAGAATTGAGCCACGGGAGTTGCAACATTGTGTCCGTGGTAATTTTCTGGTCAATTTCCATATATAGAACGTCAGAATCCGAGCTAAAATGAACGAGATATGAATTAAACAAAATAAGCAGAATATATACATATATAGGCCAGGTCGACCGGCCGGTCGACCTGGGCACAAGGGCGGTCGACCGCCCGGTCGACCTACCTTGTTCTTTTAGCGAACGAACGTTCGTTCGAACGTTAGTGATGTATTTTGCATTCTTCAACTTGATTTGGTCCTTCCGTTTCTGCATCCGATTGCCCTTATTCAGCCTATGACTTGGTTGCATCCTATTCAATCCCCAAATCCAACGGTCTGAGATCCACTTCTATCCCTATAAATAGAACTCTATGCCTAACACTTTTTCTCATTCTAAGATTTTCTCCAATTGGGTTCACCTATTCAGGAAGGACCCTAAGCGGAATAATTTTTCAAGAAGGAAATCGTTTTAAATAAAAATATTTAACAACCACAAGTGGATCCGTGAAGGCCCAAAGGGAAGAGCTAAGGACCAGAGGTGAGCGATTGTAATTATTTTAAATTTCTTTAAGTAATTTAAAATAATAGGGTTTCCAATAGTTGTAGTTTTACTACGATTTTTGGAGTAACCTTTTTAGTAATTTATTACAGTTTTTAAAGTTATTTTCAGTTAATTTTAGTTTATTTCTAGCTTTTCCATTTATTTACAGTTTATTTACTGTATTTTAGTTTATTTACTGTTATTTATGCGTTATTTACATCTTCTTCTTGTGCCTAGGATTTCCTTCTATTTTCAGTTTTCTTTTATTCCTCCTCCTTCTTCTTCGCTTATGGATTAGAATAGAATTAACGTGAAATTGGATTAAATTATAAGAAATTTGAAATAATAGAATATAAGATGTAAATTATAAAAACTGTAATATAAATGACTGAAATTATGCCTAATTATGATATTAATTGGACTGAATTAAAGAGATTGGCCTAGTTATAACTTAGAATTATAACTAAAAAGAAGAAAAGAAGCTTATTTTCATACTTAGACCTTGGGTTAAGTAATAAGCATGATTATAACGTATGTTATAATAAGAAATAGAACAGAATAAGGCTTATTTTAAGACTTAGGATAAATCATTAAGCACAGATAGTAAGAACAAGAGTAAAGGCTTATTTAAATAATTTATCTAAGTTAATAAGCAAAGAATTAAAGTAGGACCTGTATCAAATAGCATTCCCTTATTATTTTCTATGGGTACGGTGTTTCACATAAACTGAAGTGAGGCGAGAGGCATGCTTATGCTAGTAGTTGTAGTAATTGGTCAATATAGAGATGTTCAAATCACGAGGGATTTGGACAAGGGCGCTATTAGATATTGTTTGGATGACGGGCCAATACCGGTAGCATTCCCCTATATTTTCTATGGACACGGTGTTTTCACATAATCCTGAAGTGAGACGAGGGGCACATTTATGCTAAGTCGGGGTAATAATACGACCTAATAGGTGGAGCAACAGGTAGCATGAGCATGATCGCAGTTACGCATGCGACTTCCATTACGGTGCTCAGTAATCGGTATGAGTTCCAAGCGCTTAGTATGTGTGTCTTCCGTAGACACCATTGCCTTCAGTGTAGGGAGCTATGTATCGTTTTGTCCATAGTGGGTGCTTTGTGTGTCTCTCGTAGTTACCATTGGCTGCTGTGTAGGGAGTTGTATAGCGTCTAGTCCGCAGTAAGGTCTATGGAGTAGCAGGCCGATCAAAGTGTAGAATTAGGATTTCAGCCTAATTATAGGATTAGGAATTCAGCCTAATCAAGCAGCTACCAAAGACAAGTGCAAATAATCAAAGTTGACCTATCTTATCAATTGTAATAGTTTAATCGTATTTTCCAGTTTATCTCTTTCCTATTTCCTTTGTTTCCTTTTGTATATACTAGAACTATTGAAGAGTCCATTACTTTTACTTTTCTTAAAGATTCTAGTAGTCACTATCATTCACTAGACTTTTAGTCTGACCCACTCCTCTATTTTCTCCTTTTCCCTCCATAGGCAATCAAAGGAGAGGGCAGTAGATTGCAGTTGCTCGGAGGTTTCTTGGAGAAGATTCTGCTATGTATTTCCCTACTTTTTTTCTGTCTTTGTACCGGCACTTGAGAGGGATACTTATACTCTGATTTTTGTTGAGACTATGAGTTTTTATTTCATGAGACATGTATGTTGTATTCAGTATTTGACTTATTTGGTTTATGAAGCAATTATGAAGTTTTTGTTTTGAATAAGTTATTATTTTAGTTTCCGCTGTTTTTACCTATTTTTGTCTTGTAAATCTAAGTCTCTGTTAGTTTCAGTTATACCTACAACGCACCACGCCTTTTAATATATCATTTTGGGTATATTAAGGGGTGTGGGGTGTTTTAGTTCTTCCAAGTTACAGAAGCATTATTATCAAGTTTAATAGTCCAGAAGTTTTCTTTAAGGTATCTGGTTCTCATCCATCTAGCCTACAGATTATTTGAGACCAAAATTTTCCAAGCCAATTTAAGTCCATAAAGTTTTTTCAATTCGAATAAATTTTTGAGGCCCACTCCTCCTTTTTTGGTTTGAACAAATCTTTATAGCCGACTTTATGTAATCCACCCCTCCAAATGAAATTTACAATAACTACATTAATTTTTGTAATAGAGAAATCTGGGATTTGAAATGTCTGCATCCAAAACCTAACCTTTGAAGTAATAACTGTGTGAACAAATACAATCCTTACAGCAAAAGACAGAAATTTCAACCTCCATCCCTGTAATTTCTCTCTTATATTATCCACCAATTTCCTATGTTCAACATCTGTAATAGTATTGTTTGATAAAGGAACACCCAAATATTTGACAGGAAGAGAACCTCTGCGACACCAATTCTTTTTAGCTGATTTTGTTTATCCTTACAAAACTTATTGAAATAACATTTAGTTTTAAACTCATTAAGTTTTAACTATGTTTTTTTTCCAATTTTTTAAATATTTCTTTGATTCTTTCAATAGTAGTTAGACTAGCTTTTTCATAATAATGAGATCATCAGCATATATAAGGTGGGAGACTATAGGTTGTAGATTATAAATTGGACCGATCTTATTTTGTAGACATGCTTGTTCCATCTGAAGGGAGAACCACTCCATAGCAAAAGCAAACAAATAGGGGGACAAAGGATCTCCCTTTCTAATCCCTCTTTTACTTAAAATGTAACCTTTGGGAATCACCTTAGTAAGAATGGAATATGTAGGAGAATTGGGGCAATAAGCAATTAACTTCAAGAGTTTATCTGGAACCCCTATAGATTTTAACATATAAATAATAAATTGCCTGTTCACTTTATCGTATGCTTTATGCAAATCTACTTTTAAGAAAAATTTATATGCTCCATGTTTATTAAAATCTCTTATTGACCCATGAGCCATAAGAGAATTTTCTGAAATAAAATGACCTTTAATAAAAGCACTTTGACATTGGGATATCAAATCTGGAAGCACTTTGTTCAGTCTCATGCATATTATTTTGCTAAGAATTTTATAAGTGACATTACAACAAGCAATAGGCCTATACTCTTATTCTGTCTGGTTTTTTAACCTTAGGGATGAGTGAGATAAAAGTGTGATTAATTTTTTGAATGAACTCACCAGTGTCAAATGCTTCTTGATATGCCTTTAACATATGATCTTTTAGGTGTACCCAATTCACTTTGAAGAAGGCTGCCACCATTCCATCGGGGCTCGAACTGGAATCATTGTGAATGAAGAAGGTGACTCTCTTCAGTTCCCTTTCTAGAATCCAATCTGTCAGCATGGTACAACCCTCCTAGGAAATGCTTCATCTACTTTGAATAGCTGGTAAGTTTTGCTCATATTTCCCATTGTATAATTCTAAGAAGTAAGCAATTGCTTTTACCTCAATTTCTTTAATATTTTCGAAAGAATTCCCCTGTTCATTATGATAGTTAAGTAAATTATTATAATGCTGCCTTTGTTACATTTTAGTATAAAAAAAATTACTGCATTCATCTCCCTGTAGAAGCAATTTTTCTTTAGCTTTTTTCTTAAGATCGACAGCTTGCCTTTTAAGTTCATCTTTAAGTTTCCTTTGAAGAGAGAAGAAATATACATTAAGACCTTCATGTAGAGGGTCATCAGTTAATTGTATTTGAATATCCTCTAATTATCTTTGACTATTTGTTATTTCATCATTATGCTTTGGTCTTTTCTAGTTCCATTCTTTCAGTCTATTTTTCATCATTTTAACCAGCATTACATATTGATACATTTGGGTTCCTTGAGGGATGTGAACTGCATTGAAATCCACTACTTCATTATAATCCTCTATTGGAGTCCAATAATTAGCATATCTAAAAGGTTTGCCCTTTGTATAATTCGCATCATTATTAAATTGAAAATGGAGGGGACAATGATCACTTGTAGAGCTAGGGAGTATAGTAATTTTCATATTAGGAATTATGTTAATTAATTCTGCATTTCCCAAAGCCCTATCTAATATTAAGGTGATCTTTTTACCCCCACCGCTTCTCCATGTGTATTTCAGGCCAAAATGGAACGCCTCCACAAGTCCACTTGCAAGCGGACAATTGTTGAATTTAGCAACCTGTGAGAGCTTCAATGTAATACCTCCTTTCTTTTCACTTGTACTATGCACTACATTAAAATCCGCAATAACCAACTAAGGTTGAGTAATGAATTTGGAGTTTGTTATAAGTTGATCCCATAGGTTGGTTCTTTCTAAAGAAAGATTTCTAGCATAAACAAAAGTGATAATGATATCTAACCCACCGATATTTTTAAAGTGCATCGAAACTTGTTAATCATCCTTATTGACAACCGTACCAGCCCAAATATTATTTTCCTAGAAAATCAAAATTCTACCCTTAACATGATTCGCGCTATTATGAATTAAGCTCCAATGATCCCCCATATGGTTTTTAAATGTTTCAATATTCTGTTCAGTAAATTTATTTTCTAACACAGCTAAGATGGAAGGCCTAAACTTGGCCTTAATATTGTAGAGGTATAACTGACGAATGTTGTTATTTAGATCTTACATATACCAACAAATGATAGACATTAATGCTTGATAGATTTGGTCCTAGTCATAGGAGTAGAACCAATCATTACCGATTTATCAGCAGCTTACGCAATTTTAGATGCGAATTGTTTATCATACTCCACATTAGCTTCTGTATACATATACTAATGTTTTCTTCCTCTTCATCTTCATCTTCTTCAGATGTTTCCAAGTGTATATTCAACTGATGAATTTCCTTTAGAGATTCAGATAGCAGCTCCTCCTTCACTAGATTGTCGTCAGATGATTCAGCCAAATCATGATCTAGGGAATGATCTGCCTCAGGAGGGGTCACCTCTGCTTTTTGATCCTGGAGGAATTATTGGCTTTGATCCAGAGCCCAACTCATTAACTGTAGGGTGTTTATAGGGTAGGTGGGTATCATTAACTACAGCGTCTTGTGTGTTACTTTTTGTTGCTGCTTCATTTTTTAAACCAATAGTCTCTGGTTGGTCTTGTGCAGCTGTTATTGGGGTGATATTTTTTTCTTTTCCACTCAAATCTATGTTGGTTTCTCTTTGTTAATGTTACAACATTGATTACTATGACCAAAGCACTTACATTCACCACACCGGGGAGGCATAAATTCATACTCTACTTCCTGCACATATACATTTCCCTGTTTATCAATGGCCTTAACTGGTTTAGGGAGATCTGAACTTGCATTAATTTCGACTAATACACGAGCATATTTGATTCGTTTCACATGCCTGGTATTTTCATCATTATCCAAAGGCTTACCCACTAAACTTGCTAGTTTACTTATACATCTCATGTTCCATAGGGCTAGGTTTAGATTATTAAATTTAATCCAAACTGGATAAGTTGTAAGCATTGCACGTTCAAAGTTGAATTTTGCTTCCCAGTTAAGCATGAAAATCAAATTGTTGTCCATAAACCATGGGCCCTCCTTAAGAATCCTACGGTAATCATCTTCCCATTCAAACTTGATCAAGTGGAATCCATTATAACTCAGAACAACATCCCATGAGCCTTTAGGGTTCCAAAACCTTTAATGTAAGCATTAAAATAGACAAAATAAGGCCATTTACCTGCCATACAGACATAGATTAATTTTTTCCACATGCATTTGGATTCAGCATAATCCTCTTCATCTATTAATTGATATGATTATTTACCATCTGACTGTGGTTTAAAGAAGTTAACTTTGCCTTTCATTTGGATTTTATTCCCTAATGCTTTTACCCATGATTTAAGGTTCTAGACAAGTAGCCTAGGGTGTTTCTTTAGTGCCTCCACAAACATTTGTTTCTCTTTCCCCTTCCTTTTAACCTCCTTGCATCCACCGTCGTCATCCTCTTCAAGTTCACTAGCTAGGGTTTCGGAATGCTAGATGTGGTCGCCATTTTTTTATTAGTTAATTTTATTTTTCCTTTGTTTAAGTACTTTATATATATAATAATATATGGTGTTTAAATGCTTTTAGGAATTCAATTCTTTAAACTGTTTTGCAAGTTGGAAATTCTTTTGGAAATTGTGTTTAAAAGTCATATTTTGAAATGAGAAAATTTATGATTTTTAAAGTCTACATACTAGCGTAAGGAGCATCAATGTGTTCGAAAGTATGAATTTTACTGTCAAAAGGTGATAGTATACTAAACATAGATAATAATAAAGGAATTTTTATTCTAGCTTTGGAATTTCTATTTCCATACCTTGTTGATGGTGAAACGAAACATACGCTTAGGATAATTACGCTTTAACATCCAAAAATAAACTTCCTTATGCAAATTGTACTTGGAAAAGTTGGAAAAATATTAGAAGCAGAAGAGAAGGTTCCAAGTTACAACGGAATAAATATCCAAAAGAGGGGAAGAAATGTAAGATTTTTCATCAAAATTCCTTTTTCGGTGTAAGAGTAAAGATATAGAAATCTAAATTTTCAAAAATATTGGATGTTAAAAATTGTGTACTAGGTTTTGGATGGTGGGAATTGAATGCAAAATTGGTTGAACCATATTCCTACTCGTAGGAGTGTGGAAATTATTATGTGAAAATAATTTTTGAAAACTTGCATACATATAGAACTATCGGTATATCTAGGTTGTTTGTATCATATTTTCAAATGTTTTTAAAAGATTGCATTCATATAAGAGGCACCGATTTAGAAACATTTTGCCTATATGTCTTATATGTTGTGATACACTACGCACTTTACATGTTTGGCTACAAAATTGGATGTACACTAATTGGTTGGTTAGCTTAGATTAGATGTGCGCTATATTACATGATTCAACCCTTATGGAATTTTGGGGATGAAATTCTTTTAAAGATAGAGAATGTAACATCACGTAAAATTAACGATAATTAACAAATAATTTATAAAGCTTCAATAATGGAATTTGAGCAAACGTTGGAATTTGGTCATGAAACTTACACCATCGCATTCGTGGCGATTTTTTCAGCAAACTTCATATTTGGAGTTCAACGATTGAAGCTCAAACGAAAAAGTTATTAACATTTGAAGTTTTGAGAGAGGAAAAAATTGAATACGAAAAAAGAAAATAAATTAATTTCAAGACCTCGCCGGTCGACCCCCATCATGGGCCAGTCGACCGACTATAGGGCAGCGGTCGACCGGTTCAGACATAACGACGAGGGTTTGAACCTTGACAATGACCCAGATTTAACTGTTTTAATCTAGCGGTTATGATTGCTTTGTGCACCTATAAATAAAGGCCTAATCTGTCACTTCTCTTCTCATATATTCCAATCCAAGTAGTGAACCTCTGTCATTTTCTCTTCTCTACTACTTCTAAAAATTATAAAACACTATACACACACACATGCATAAAAATCGGAGAAGGGCGGAAAATAAAAGAGAAGAAGCAAATCAATACCGCAAAAAAGGTAACTTTATTCTATATTCCCCTTAACCTCTAATCTCTTCTTAGATCTGTGATTCTAATAATATGTATATACCTTGTTATATATATTCTTTTGGATTAAAATGGAAAAAGGAGTCAAGTAAAGGATTGGATTCAGATTTAGGAGATTTGGAAAGCTTAAAAGGCGAGTGGGAAATTATATAATTCATTTATAACATTGTAATCTCATTGAATTCTTACTTAATTATTATGCCTAAATAAGATCTGATGGATTGTAGGCTTAAAACAAACATATAGGATTGTCGCCTACATATTCAATAAAATAGGTAATTAGAATTGGAATAATACCGACAACCTAATCTAAAATTTGAATTTGGTACCAAATATTTATTATTGTAGAAGGTTTGTCAAGTTTATTCTGGATCTATAATTGGTTTGAAAATTAGGTTGCTCTATTTGAATTGGAATGTGAATTTCTATGTTTTGATTTATTTGGAGCAAATTCCGTAATTTACACCATCTATTTCAATAAAAGAAAAAGATAATTACTTGTAAAACCAAATGAAGCAACAATCTCACTTTTGGTTAATTTATAATTTTTTTAATTGGTATTCTTTTTAGAAGGATAGCTTTGATAAATTAAAATGTGGAAAGTAATGTTCTAGTTTAAAAATTAATAATTAGAGATAGCAACATATGTACACGTATAACCGCGCTTAATATCCAAATATATATACATATACATATATATATAATAATTTACGACTATATATGTACAGCATAATATTAATGGACTAGGATTTATAGACATTAATTACAAATTTAACGGGCAATAAATTTTTGATTAATGGAGAGTTAAAATAGGAAATAAATGGGGACTGATTAGGGAATTTAATAAGGCATTTATGGAGGAACTGAACATGCATAATAGGTGAATTTTGAAACTAATAAATAGAATAAAGGGATTAAATAAGGATTGATTAGAGATTGTCCAATTTTGACATTAATGATTGATTATTTAGAGTAATAGACATTTATTAGACATTACAAGGAAACCAAAGCCTAAGCGTATAAATTAGGAATAATAACATAGCAAATAAGTAAGTATTAATACTATTAATTATGCATAGAAATAATATAATTTTCATAGTAGGAAATGATATAGCTTAAATTATATGTTTAGGGCAAATGTGAATTAGTAGGCCTAGCCCAACACTTAGGTGTTGGGTGGTAGGTTATGTTTAGTGGGTTGGGATGCAAGGTCAGTAGAATTACATAACATAAGTCTTCCCTTCACCTTGAGCCGCCAACATTTATTTATACTTACTACTGATGTGGGACACTCCAAATATAGGACCCGTGGAGAATGGATATGCGTAGATGTAGGACCTGCTTCTAGGTCAGAGGTTTTAATTTGCTATTGTAGGGTCCGCCTCCTTCCTACTTAAGAAGTATTAAATGGTCAGGGTTAGAATTAAGCACGGTAGTGGAAAATTTTGAAAGGGTTCGCTTCGGGGTCGAGGTATTAATTGGCTATTATAGGGTCTACCAATCCCCATAAAGAAGTATTAACAGGCCTGATGAGATCCCGTGCGATGTTAGCTGGGGAGTACCAAAGAGAGGTCCACCTTAAGTTAGGTATTAAATGACGGGGACCTACTTTGAATATAGGTATTAAATGGTCAGATTCTGCCTATTTTCCATTAAAGAGGCATTAAGTGGCTTAGGTACTCCCTCTCACATTGTTAGGACACGATCGACGGTAGTTGTGTGGGACCGAAAAGGGCATTTGGCCTATAGTTGAGGGTAAGTTGTAGAGTTGGGATGCATTAGTAATATGGCAATTATATTATAAAGCCTTCTCTAGGTGTCATCGTTCTCTATAGTTAGAACCGATTGACTAGCGGTTATGTTGCAGAGGATCCGCTTCGGGGACTGAGGTATTAAATGCCAGTTGGGTCTACCTCCTTCCTATTCAAGAAGTCTTAAGTTGTCAGGATTTTTGGGTAGTATATGTTTAGATATATATGTCTATAGGCTCATATTTAATTATACCTTGGAGAAGGTTAGGTTAGGCATACCGTATATGCACTTAGGATTAAATGGATTAGCCGTAAATTATAGACATAACATTTAAATGGAAATAAATTGGTATAAATTAATGTATGGGTAAAGTATGTAATTTTTTAATCACCAGAACATTGTTCTGACCCCTCCCAATAACAACACACTGGTTAGGATTAGAAAGACGGGCTATTGGTGCATGATGGGAACAAGAGACGATGAATTCTTCTCTTTAATGCTCGAAATGGATAAGGCAACTAAATATCCAAGGAATGGTATTCCAAGGTAGCTGCTTAGTCAATGCGTAGTATTCTATTATATTTTTCAATTCTGTTGTGAGTCTAAATTAATTGCACTTTGATATATTTGTGTTTATTACAGGTTACCATAAACAACGATCCGTGCCCTAATGGACTTCGGTTTCAATTTAGTCAAAATTTGAGCCGACTAAGATGCAGGTTGTTACATTTGGTATCAGAGCTAGCTGAAGCATGATAGGGGGTTCTCGCATTGTGAACTATGGCGAAGCTTTGTCTCTTATGCCCAAATGTTCTAGGGTAGGTTGGTCAGGCAATCGGAGGATTGACCTAGGCAGTCAAGAGGCTAGCTATAAAATCAGTTATTGAGGTTACTATTTGTAGCCACCACCATTTAGGGTGACTGTTATATGGTATCAGAGCTTAGGTTAGTCAATCATAGGAACTAGGATAAGCTGAGAGAATATATTTGTATTTATACTATAACTATACATATATAATTATACGCCTAACTCTATAAACTCCGACTATAGAAGTAGTTGCAACCATATTCCAAAAGGATGGACGAGGCGACTATGAGTTAGAAAAAAAATAGAGTTAAAAAATTTCTCATACCCCAATTACCCCACGGAGCAGAGGTTGTATTGTAAGGAGTGGACCAAGAAGAGCATGAGCACGACATATAAAAGAATCTTGGAGGCTGGATGATATTTGACCCCTTTGTTGGGCCTAGACTATCTTAAGATTTAGGATTTTGATAGACAACTGATTGAAGACATACATCTCATCCGGATCGATGGGAGATAAGAACCTATATGTTGCAAACATCCGGAAGTAAGGAATGATAGGAGTGGAGCAAGTTCCATCAAGAAAGTGTGCAAATTATCATAAGGAGATAGGCTGGATTTTTGATGGAGATGAGTTAAGGATGAATGGAAACGAAGGAGAATCGAAATGGAATGACAATTAAAGTCCACTTTCAAGTCCAACCCCATGTGAAAGAATTTGAAAAAAAGGTTTCTGAAAATACCTTGACATGTTTTGAATGGGTTTTTTAAAAGATTTATTGGGTAATTGTTGTTCTGGAAAGTAAGGAAATTCGAAAATTCGTATTTGAAAATTTATTGAGTCAAAATTTATTATTTAAAGGATTTTGTTAAAAAAGGTTTTTCGAATTTTGAAATTCTAAGTTTAAAACTGATTAGGTCAAAACGTTTGGATTTAAAGATTTTTGTTAAAGAGGTTTTTCATTTTTAAAACGAATAGAATATAGGGTATAGATTTGTCTCAGTGATTTTCCTATTTTGTAAATTTGGAATTTCCATTTTATAGTTTTTTGTAACGGGTGGATAAATGGAGATAGTACTTAATTCAATTGGGGTATAGGGAATAGAATGGTAAGAATGCTCAACAATTTAGATAGAAATTGCATTAGGAATTTACATAAAAATTGAGTAGTAATCTAATTACAAAAAATATAGGAGGAGAACAATAGGAATAGGATAGGAAGAATGGAGAAACTCCATGGATATGTAGTAATTGCGCATATACTTTAAACAGATGTTTAGATACTTGTTGTAAGTATACACATCTTTTAGAAGTCCTCATCTTGTTTTATTAAAACCTTCATCAAAGGTGGAAGCGGAGATAGCATGAGTATAGAAAAATAATAGGATGAATGTTATCCTTGTCCACTCCACACTTTTCATTGTTTAAAGTTGTAGAAAATGTTTTTTTAAAAATTATTTGGTATGATAATTGAGTTTTTGAATGCTTTGAGTTAAAAATCCAACTTTTAAAGGAATAAATCATTGTTGTGGAAAGTCTTTGAAAAGGGAATGTTTTCATGGCTCTGTTTTGGGGACCAAATAAATTTTTGAATTTGATAAAAAGGTTCTTCAAGTCTAGGATTAACTGCACAATACTAGGGTCAATCATACGCATTAACTCATTGACTAAGTCCTGATTTTATTAAGATGTGGCTTGATTTATTTTTAAGAACAAAGAGGCAAATATTTTTGAATAATAAAAAAAAATTATGTTCGAAAGCTTTGGAAATTTTTGTTTAAATGCTTTTGAAAAGTTGGCGTTGAAGTATTTGAAAATTATGAAATGATCGTGGTATATTTAGAAGTGATATGAAATATTTTCAAAACGGGATTTGGGAGTTTATTGATTGTTTGATAAATAGTTTTAGAATTATTTTGGAAGTAATTTTAAAAGTGGTGGAATGTTTTAGAAAACAAAATAGTGGATAAATTTTGTATAAACAAATTTCAAGTAATTTGGAAAAGTTGGTGTAAGTTTTGAAAAGTTGAGTTCAAATGTTTTTGGAAGATTTTGTTCAAGTACTTTATATATATATATATATAATATAGTGTGTAACTGCTTTTGGGAATTCAATTCTTTAAACTGTTTTTCAAGTTGGAAATTCTTTTGGAAATTGTGTTTAAAAGTTATCTTTTGGAATGAGAGAATTTATGATTTTTAAATGCCACATACTAGCGTAAGGAGCATCAATGTGTTAGTAAGTATGAATTTTACAGTCCCAAGGGTGATAGTGTACTAAACATAGATAATAACAAAGAAAATGTTGTTTTAGCTTTAGAATTTCTATTCCATGCCATTTTGATGGTGAAACAAAACTTACGTTTAGGACAATTACGCTTTAACATCCAAAAATAAACCTTTTTATGCAATTGTACTTGGAAAAGTTGGAATATTGGAGGCGGAAGAGAAGGTTCCAAGTTACACCGGGATAGATATCCAAAGGAAGGGTGGAAATGTAAGATTTTCCAACTAAATTTCATTTCCGGTGTAGGAGTAAAGATATAGAAATCTAAATTTTCAAAAAATTTGTATGTTAAAAATTGTGTACTAGGTTTTGGATGGTGGAAATTGGATGCAAAATTGGTTGAACTATACTCCTACTCCCAGGAGTGTCGAAATTATTGTATGAAAAATAATGTTTGAAAACTTACATGCATATAGAACTGTTAGTGAATCGAGGTTGTACGCATTATATTTTCAAAATGTTTTTAAAAGAATGCATTCTAGTAGGAGGCGTCGATTTAGAAACATTTTGCCTGGATGTCTTACATGTTGTGATACACTAGGCACTTTACATGTTTGGCTTCAAAATTGGATACAATAATTGGTTGGTTAGCTTAGATTAGTTGCGGGTTATGTTACATGGTTCAACCCTTGGAGAATTTTGGGGATTAAATTCTTTTAAAGTAGGAGAATGTAACACCCCGTAAAATTAACGATAATTAAAAAATAATTAGTAAAGCTCCCATAATGGAATTTGAGCAAACATTGGAATTTGATCACGAAACTTACACCATTGCATTCATGGTGATTTTTTGAGCAAATTTCATATTCGGAGTTTAGCGACTGGAGCTTAAATGAAAAAGTCATTAGCATTTGAAGTTTCGAGAGCAAAAAAAATTAAATACGAAAAAAGAAAATAAATTAATTTCAGGATCCTCAAGTCGACCCCATCATGGGCCGGTCGACTGCTAGTTGTCGACCGATTATAGGGCAGCGATCGATTGGTTTGGACATGACGGCGAGGATTCGAACCTTGGCCAATGTCCGAGATTTAATTGTTTTAATCTAGCTGTTACGATTGATTCGTGCACCTATAAATGAAGACCTAATCCATCACTTCTCCTCTGATATTTTCCAAGTAGCAAAGCACTGCCATTTTCTCTTCTCCACTACTTCTAAAAATTATAAAATACTATATATCAAAAATTGGAGAAGGGCGGAAAATAAAAGAGAAGAAGCAAACAAATACCGTGAAAAAAGGTAACTTTCAATCTATATTCCCCTTAGCTTCCAATCTCATCTTAGATCTATAATTCTAACAATATGTATATATCTTGTTATACATATTCTTTTGGATTAAAATGGAAAAAGGAGTCCAGTAAAGGATTGGATTCAGATTTATGAGATTTGGAAAGCTTAAAAGGCGAGTAGGAAATTATATAATTTATTTATAACACTGTAATCTCATTGAATTCTTACTTAATTATTATGCTTAAATAAGATCTGATGGATTGGAGGCTTAAAACAAACAAATAGGATTATCACCTACATATTCAATAAAATAGGTAATTAGAATAGGAATACTGTGGACAACCTAATCGGAAAATTTGAATTCGGTACCAAATATTTATTATTGTAGAAGATTTGTAAACTTTATTCCAGATCTATGACTGGGTTGAAAATTAGGTTGCCCTAGTTGAATTGGATTGTGGATCTTTGTTTTGATTTATTTGGAGCAGGTTCCGTGTAATTTTCATAAATTATCCAATTCTAAGATATTTGTAAATGTGTGTCGTTTGAATTAACAACGGGTACACCAAAAAGGGAAAGATATGTGTAAGATATGGATATTCTTTTCCATAATTTACACTATCTATTTTAACACAAGAAAAGAGATAATTCCTTAAAATTTTAAATGAAGAAATGATCTCACTTTTCGTTAATTTATGGAAATTTTAACGGTAATCCTTTTTAGAAGGATAGCTTTAATAAATTAAAATTTGAAAAGGAATGTTCTAGTTTAGAAATTAATAACAGGAAATAACAATATATATATATATACACACACGTATAACCGCGCTTAACGTTCATATAGATATGTATGTATGTATGTATGTATGCATGTATGTATAGTAATTTACGACTGTATATGTATTGGTTGTATTAGTTATTAATAGCGTAATAATTAATGAACTAGGATTATGGATGTTATTTATAAATTTAATGGACAATAAATTGTAATTAATAGAGAGTTAAAAAGGGAATTATTTGGGGACTGATCCGGAAATTTAATATGAGGAACTGAATAGGCATAATAGGTGGATTTTGAAACTGGTAAGTAGAATAAAGGGATTAAATGAGGATTGATTAGATATTGTCCAATTTTGACATTAATGACTAATTATTACAGGTAACAGACATTTGTTAGACATTACAAGGAAACCAAAGCCTAAGCGTATAAGTTAGGAATAATAATGTAGCAAATAAGTAAGTATTAATACTATTAATTATACGTAGAAAGCAGTATAATTTTCATAGTAGAAAATTATATAACTTAAATTATACGTTTACAAATGTGAATTAGTGGGCTTAGGCAACACTTATGATTTGGGTGGTAGGTTTAGTTTAGTAAGTTGGGATGCGAGGTCAGTAGAGTTACACAACAGAAGTCTACCCTTCACCTAGAGGCTACCAGTAGTTGTGTATACTTACTACCGATGTGGGACATCTCCAACCATAGGAACAGCAGAGAAGGGATATGCGTAGGATGTAGGACCTACTTTTGGGTTGGGGTATTAAGTGGCTATTGTAGGGTCCGCCTCCTTCCTACTTAAGAGGTAATAAATGGTCAAGGTTAGCATTAGACACGGTAGTGGGAGATCTCGAGAGGGATCTACTTCAGCGTCGAAATATTAAATGGCTATTGTAGGGTCCTCCTCCCCTTATAAAGAAGTATTGAGTGACCTGATGAGATTCCATGTGATGTCAGTTAGGGAGTACCAAAGAGGGGTCCACCTTGGGTCTAGTAGTAAATGACGGGGACCTACCGGGATATAAGTATCAAATGATCAAAGTCTGTCTAATTTTCGTTAAAGAATATTAAGTGCCTTGGGTACTCCCTCTCACATTATTTAGACATGACTAACGGTGGTTGCACGGGACTGGAAAGGGCCTTTGGCCTACAGTTGCGGGTAAGTTGTAGAGTTGGTATGCATTAGTAATACGACAATTATATTATAAACCCTTATCTAGGTGTCATCGGTCTCTGTAGTTATGATAGATTGACTAGCGGTTATGTTATAGAGGGCCTGCTTTGGGGACTGAGGTATTAAATGGATGTTGGGTCTACTTCCTCCCTATTCAAGAAGTATTAAGTGACTGGGGTTTTTGGGTCATATATATAGACACATACACACACACACACACACACATATATATATATATACACACACACACATACACATATATAGGCTCATATATAATTATACCTTGGCGAAGGTTAGGTCGGGCATATCGTACGTGCAGTTAGGATTAAATGAGTTAGCTGTAAATAATAAACATAACACTCAAATGGAAATCAATCAGCATAAATTAATAACATGGCTAAAGTATGTAATTTTTCAATCATCAAAACGTTGTTCTGATGCCCCCTTCCCTCCAAAAAAACCCCTCATAACAACCAACGGGTTAGGATTAGAAGGACAAGCTATTGGTGCAAGGCGGGAACAACAGATAATGAAGTCTTCTCTTTCATGCTCGACGTAGACAGGGTAAATAAATATCCAAGGAATGATATTCCAAGGTAGTAGCCTTAATCAATGTGCATGTTCTATTTTATTTTTTAATTCCGATTGAGTTTATATTAATCGCGCTCTGCTATACTTGTGCTTATTACATGTTACCAAAACCAACGATCCGTGCCGTAATGGACTTGAGTTTCGATTTAGTCAAAATTAGGACCCACTAAGGTGCGGGTTGTTACAAGTACTTATTATAGGCAATGTCTCATATTAGTCCCAAAGTCACACTATTGGTAACCAGGTTAGCTGGGCAGACTTCTATATGTTTTTAACTGACCTCGCATCCCTACAACTTTGTCATATTTTCACTCTCCTAACATACTACCATATATATACTACATACATACATACATACATATATATCTCACTGCATTTCGCATTAAGGCCATATAAGGAAAACTCCTTATTCCATCTTTAATTATAGATTAATTTCTATAATTATCCTTAACTTCCTTCCTAAGGGTTTAACGTTATTTACTAACCTATGTATTCTATGCTATACGAGTAATGCATTATTAGTTATACGTTATTAATATATTATACAAACGTAATGTATGCTATTTAAATATTTCTAAGCGTGCGAAGATTTTCGCTTCCTATACTAATCGTTTAGAATGTTAAAACTTCCAAATTCATACAAGTCTAACTCCATACAATAAGTTACAAAATAGTTAATATCCTTAGCCAAACAATAGACTTGCATTAGCAAAATATAATCAAATGCTAAACTTATTTTATATTAATATAGCAGAATCAGCACCCCCATTTCAAGGAATAAAACTTACAATTTAAACCTTTTATATTCTATTTGACTTTTACATGTACAATGATACAAAAATTCATATTTAAATTACGGAAATAGGTAGTCCAAACTACGAATAGGAGAATTCATATTTTACACACCATTTCCTAACTTATTTTCTTTTTATAATCCTTTAGCATAATAATAGAGAAAAGTTGGAAGTGGAATAGAATATACAATATTCAAATTGCAATAACAAAACAAATTCTACTATTTTAATATAAAACAATTGAGATTACAATAAACCTAAGAATTGACATTTGGTTTTGGGGGAATTTTAGGGTTTTAGTTTTAGGATTTCCGTATAAAAATTCTTCAAGGAATAAAACAAATCCAAACCTCTACTATACAAATACTAAAATGTGAATAACTAAGATTTCCACTCACAAATGGTTTCCAGCTTCCTTTAGATTTGATCCACTCCCTTGTCTACCTACTCTTTCAGGCGTCTTCTTTGTAAAGTATATAACCATTTAATAATATATACAATAGATTTAGAATTCAGAGTTTAAAGAAGGATAAGAATAGAAAAACATTATATACGCAAACCTATTAACTCTTTCCCTTAGATTGAACCCTTGAAACTATCGTGGAAGAAGACGGATGGATTTTTCCTAACGTCCCAAATATTTTTATGAATAAAAGTTAAGGGCTAGACTCTTATTTATAGTAGTTGGAATACATCAAGACCGTCGATTAGAGTCAATTTAAAATAATAAAATCCAGGCCATTCATACCAAACAAAACCCTAGCCGTAATACACTCACTGGTCGATTGCTCCTCCATAGGTAGTCGACCGGTCCAGTTGAATTAGAGGAATATTAATTGTTGCCATTTGTTTTGATTTGTTGCCTATTTTAAGTCCTACCGTTAACGTCTATTTAGCATTTGCTTATATCCTAAGCTTCCTTTCAAGTTTAAAATATTTTTTAATGCTTTAAATTTCAAACGTTAACCACGATTAAATTTTTTAATTTAAATTCATTCGAATTATTTTAAATTTGAAAGCTTCAAATATCAATAACTTTTCCGTTTGAAATCAAATTACAAAACTTTATATATGAAAGTTAATTAGAAAATTACCATGAACGCGATTGTGTACTTTCGTGGTAAAATTCCAACATTTACAATATTTACATTTTTGGCCTTATTTTAATTAATTATTTTCTTATTATTTTTTATAGGGTGTTATGTTCCCCCTAAAAGGATTTCATTCCTGAAATCCCTAAGGGACTAATACTGTAACGTGCATTCCATAACCATGTTATACAATCAAATTATCTACACAACCATCTACTCAACAAAGAATGTAATGTGATTATGTATGCAACATACTATAGGTGAGCTCAATCCTAATGTGAATGCAAGATCGTGACATATAGGCATGTATGCAATCATCCTAAGTATGCATAAGACTCTACATGAGTGCAAAAGTAATAGCATAAAGTGTGGAAACCATCCCCTACATCCAATATAGCAACCACGATGCAACCAAAATCCTAAATTTTAGAGAGAAAATTTTTACTAGAGAAAATCTCAGAATGAGAAGCCTTCATCTTCTCCTTTGTTTTCCACATGCTTTCCACTGGATTATCCCCCCATTGTACTCGAACCAGGCTAATTTCTTTGTTACAAAGCTTCCTAGTTTCGTGCTCCACTATACGTGAGTGTCACAGGGTGCTACTGGCTCCATCTCTATATCTACAGATTGATCAGGCTTTACTATAGTGGTGGTATCGTGTAGACATTTCCTCAAGTGCAAAACATGAAAGATGTCATGTACTCCCGCTAACTTATCCAGCAGCTCTACTCGATATACAAGCTTCCCTATTCTTTCCATGGTCGGGAAGGCCCAACAAATCTTGGCGCCAACTTACCCAACTTGCCCAACCTCATAATCTTCCTGAGAGGGGAAACCTTAACAAACACCATATCTCCGACCGAAAACTCCAATTCCTTTCTTGCATGTCAGCATAGGACTTCTGACGGTCCTATGCCATCTTCACTCGCTGCCTAATCATTTCAATCTTTTTCGAGGTCTCGCTGATTGAATATGGTCCGAGTAGAATTTTTTCGGTGGTTTCCCACTAATAATTTGGTGGTTTACATGGCCTTCCGTACAAGACTTCAAAGGGTGTCATGCCAATCGTCGCTTGGTAGCTATTATTATACGCGAACTCTACAAAGGGTAAATGCTGCTCCCAATGTCCTCCAAAATCCATGATGCAAACTCTCAGCAAATCTTCCTAAATCCTATTCATCCTTTCAGTCTGATCTTCGGTCTATGGTGGTAAGCAGTGCTATGATTTAGTGTCATTCCTAAAGCTGATTGCAAACTCCTCCAAAATTTGATAGCGAATAAGGAGGCCCTATCACTAACAATGCTAACTGGAACTCCATGCAGTCGTAACACCTCTTTAATATAAATTTGCACAAGGGATGTCATAGTCCTATGATCCTAACTGGAATAAAGTGGGCACTTTAGTGAGTCTATCCACTATAACCCAATTAGCTTCATTGCCCATTGACTCATACGCAACCCATCTATAAAGTCCATTGATATATGCTCCCACTTCCAAGTCGGCACCTCTAACGGCAATAATAATCCTCTAGGCTTCCTTTGTTCTGCCTTTATCATTTGGCACGTTAATAGCTAGATACAAACTCCGCTATCCACTTCTTCATCCCCAGCTAATATGCTTCATATCCCAATACATTTTATCTCCTCTAGAGTGAATAATCATCCGAGAATGATGACACTAGGCCAGAATTTCCTTTAAAATGTCCTCTACCAAAGGAACACAAAGGTGTCCATCCCTTCTAAAACATCCTCTACTTAACCACCAAAGGAACATAAAGCCATGGGGGAAATGCTCTCCTCTACTTAGCTTGTCCAAGATACATACTATCGTCGCATCTTTCTTTTATTCTTTCTCGATGCGGTCCATCAATGCTGGCCTCACCTTCATTGTTGCCGGATTCCTGGAGTGGGTTTCGATGGTGGTTGGAAATTGAAATTCGAGGGGAACTCCAACTGCCTCCAATCATATATAGCACCTAGAGCAGCATGTCTCTGGCTAAGCGCGTCGGCAAAAACATTCCCTTCTCCGAGGGTGTACTGTATTTCAAAGTCATAAGATGTTATGAACTCCATACACCTATGTTTCCTAGGATTCAAGTCTCTTTGGGAAAATTAGTATTTAAGGTATTTGTAATCGAGGAATAATTCAAACCTTTCTCCCAAAAGATAGTTCCTCCACATCTTCAAAGCAAAGACGATAGTCGCTAACTCTAGGTCATTAGTTGGATACCTCTTCTCATGCTCCTTCCATTGCTTACTTGCATACAATGGCGGAGCCAGTATTATTATCGATATAGTGTAGAAATTTGAGCAAATTTTTTTATTAGTCTAATTAAGAAAAAACATACAAGTAATGTTATCAAGAAAACTAAACAACACCGTATTAAAGTTGTCATGGGAAAAAACAATAACCTATCATAAAGTATGTTAAAGTATATAGTTGAGACAAACATAGTATGGGAACAATGTCAGATATGGCAGGTAACTAAATCCAGATTGGGCAAGATCATACTTTAGCAAAAGTTTAGCTATATATTACTAAAATTTATGTAGGGAAGTTGCCCTATCTTGCCCACTGAATCTAGATCTGCATCTGCTTGTATAGGCTATCACTCTACCTTTTACATGAGAACAACTCTTAATCTCATACCACATGCGTCAGTGTAAAAGAAAGTGCACATGGATCTATAGTAATATGGCTAACTTATGTATATAAGTGTATATGCAATATAGCTATATAATAAAGCAAATAGTAAAGTAAAAAAAAGGCAATCACACCAGGATTTTATACTAGTTCGGACCTCCCGCCTACGTCCAGTCCTGAAGCTCCTTTTCGAATTTTCCACTAACCAAAACACCCTCACTCAGCCAGGAGGAATAGGCGATACAAAAGTTTGCTGACTTGCCAATCTTGTGTTCTACCAACACAAATTTTGACTTGTAGTACAAAGCTTCCTATAATCTCCTCTTTGAGTTGAATGAGTGAAAACATGTGAGTTTATAGAAGTAGATCACCAAAAACTATGGAATAATTGTTGGTGATATTGAAAGAAAATTTATAACTTGAAAGCACTAGAGTTTAGAGAGAAAGAAAGAAGTATATAAAACAAGAATTAGATTTTCAAACTCTAGTCTTAGTCATATATTTATAGTTGTCAAAAAGTCTCTTTTAAAAGCTGCAATTCATTAGAGAAACCCATTAAGAAAAGAGTTGCATCCAAAGGAAGAGAAGAGGCGTGTCTTTTAAAATTAGCTGTTACAAAAGCTCGGACGTCTGGAAGAAATAGTCAGATGCCTAACTTTGAAGAATTTTTTCCAGAAAATATATAGTTCAAAAACTATGTTTTCAAACGTGTGACTCGTGTTCCCAAACATTTGAATTGTGAGAAAATCAAACCAGAAAAGATACAGTTCAGAATATGTTTATCTCAGACGTCTGATTGATGTTGCTAGATGTCTGAATTCCTAGAAATTTTAAAACTTGTTTATAAACTTTGTTCGAGTGAATAAAACTTTTTGATGTAAATATATTTTCTAATATCACTCATGGAAGGTTGTACATGTTTTCCAAGACACTAACACAAGATATACGACCCTTACAATGGTTTGTCATCATATTGAGCTCTTTGTGTATTTCAACTTATCGAGCCCTTGATGCCTTTTATGACTTCCATTGTGCATAAGACTTACATGTATGTTAATTTAGAGATTCTATGATATGATTGTACAGTTGTAATCATTAAAATCCAACAAGAGAGGATCTAATATTCTCCCTTTTTTTATGATGACAACTATACAATCTTATACACAATAAAATACTATAAATAGATCCCCCTAAATATAATATCTCCCCCTATTAATATGCATATATATTTCTCCCACATTGTCATTATCAAAAAAAAAACATAGAGAGATCAAAATAGTACAGACATTTATACATAACATAAGTATAACATGTCAAAATAACATAACATAACATAGACCAATAGTCAAACATATCCAAAAACAACAAGACATATCACAAACCAACATCCAAAGAAGACATAAATACTATGGACAGTACACATAATAGTAGTTGAGAAGTAAGCTTCAAAAGAAAAGGCAGAAATAAAATACCCATACTCCAAATCAATACCCGCCATAAGACAAACCTCCGTAGTTCTTGTAGGAGTCATAATAAGTTAAGGAATTTAAGGCCATTCTCCAAACCATTGTTTCTCATCACCTCTTCTATGCCTTATGCTATAAAGTGGCCTTGAAAAGGAACAAATTGATATTAATTTATTTGCCTATCAGACTAATGCCATGGCTCGGATTTGTCCCCTTCCTCTTCGTTGTGTTTTTTTATTGTTTTCCCTTCGTCTTGATGAGATAATTCAGCACTATGCATGAATACACAAGAAGGTGAGGCACATACATGAGAAGGAGGTGGACTATGTGAAGGAGAGGATGTCAAAGTGGAGCTTAATCATCCTTTAACCTTTCTCATCATCTTCGAAAACTATGAAATGATTTTTTCCATCGATCGTTCCATCTTACCCACTGAGTAGAAAAAATCCCTCAAGACATTTAACTCTCTTCTCTAAGGACTTTTGATTACTCATGATAATTTTATGATTTTGGAGAGTTATGTCCGTCAATGACTCATTTGGATTTGGGTTAAGTAGAGCATCATGAAAATGGGTCTCAAAGATATATTTGGTTTCTTGTTGCATAGAATGAGGAGGATTTTGGGTTTGTTGAGGAGGTGGGGTTTCTATTAATGGTTGGGTTGAACTTTGACCACATGGAGCTTATTACGAAGTCCTTTCTTCAAAACTAATATGATGAGATGAAGTGGAAGGCAAGTGCATGAGGTTAAAGAACCATCTTCCACTATATTTGATTGGTATAGGTTCAAAATTAGAAGGAATGATGCGATGTTGAAAAAGGCAAGAAGTCTCATAATATAAGTTGCATATACGATAGTCAACCTTCTTCTAAGCCAACAGTTTTTGATCTCATCGTGTATGAACTTTACCCAATTAATCACCACTCTTCCAAAACTAGCATAGGGAGAATTATGATCATTTTTATGAATTTACACATGGCTCCCTAGTGAGGAATGAAGACGTTGATCAGCATTCGGTTAAGAAATCTAGCCCGGTGTCTAAAGAAGCTTGTTTTCCATTCCGGCATGCGATCTTCCCAAATTTCATGCATTATTGCATTTCTTCTTCTATTTCCATAGTCCGGCAACTCATCGATTGGAATTCCTCTTTGGCCACAACCGAGTGCAATAACAACATGACTTATATGATACTTAACAAGTCTACCGTAAACACTACTCCACAGCCAACATTCCTCATCATGAGGCTTCCAAACATCACTACATAAGTTTGCATAGAATAAATAAATAGCAAGAGGATCAATGAATACCTTATTACCATCATACTCTATTAAGGTTGTGATTCTTGCTTCATCCGTTAGTTCTTTAAGTCCATATTCATTGAAATTTCTCAAGCATTAGAACAAACCATCATGAATCGGTTTCTTCTTTAATTCTTCTAATCTTTGTTCAGCAATAGTACTTCCTCTTAATCAAACTTTGATATTCTCATCAGTAGCTTGAGAGGTTGGCGCAGAGAAAGAAGATTCTCCTCTTTTTGATTGTTTAGAAATAGGTTTTGGGGCAATCTTGATGATTTGAGAGCCTAGGGTTTTGGAGAATATGGATTTGAGAGTGTAAAAAAATGATGAGAGTGAAGAAATGTTTCAAAAGACACAAGTGAAAGGATGTTTTAGAAAAAAAAACAGTTGACAATCAAACGTTTGGGCCTAAGAGTCAGACGTCCGAGCCTAAGAGTTAGACTTCTAAAAATGGGAAAATAATGTCCAGAGCCTACGTAGCGTAAAAAGATGTGAATTAAAACGTTTGGATTAAAGGGGTCAGACGACTAAATTTGTAGAATTAATAAATTTAGTTCTTGCTTGGACATCTGGCTATTAGTACTCAGACATCTGAGTTCTTAGTTGGTTGCTTTTATAAATAAAACAGTTTTATTTATTTATAATATTGGAAATATATACACAACGATATTCAAGAATAAAAAGTAACATGTTATCCATCAATATTATGATGGCTCAGTTTCTTTTTCAGACGGTCCTTGTTTCAAGAATTATCTTGCTTTGGCTCATATATTTTGATAGGAGTTGATGATTGTTTCGAAGGTCTTCTGTTATCCATCAATATTATGATGGCTCAGTTTCTTCTTCAGACGGTCCTTGTTTCAAGAATTATCTTGCTTTGGCTCATATATTTTGATAGGAGTTGATGATTGTTTCGAAGGTCTTCTGTTAGAACAAATGTTGTTTTTAGTAGGTGATTTCCTACAAAAGGGCATTAGAGTCCTTTCTATAAAATTCAGATGTTCGCCTTGTCGACGTTGCTCACAATATATTTCTTTGTGCAATCTCGTTGTTTCTCCTTGATAATGATCTATACTATCGATACGGTCATCCTGATTGGTAGTTACGTGGCCTTCAAACATAATTGATTGTTTAATTTTCTTTTCTTTAGGAGAAAAACCATTTTTCTCTAAAGAAGAAGAAGTAATCTTAATCTAAGACAGGATTTATCTTTAGAGGTGGACATTGTTATTTTAGTGGAATTTCTTATTTTACACAGGGAATGTTTAAATACCGAGATGTTTAAATGCTAAGAAATTACTTAAAATAGTTAAATCATATATATGATAGAAATTTATAGTTTATTATTGACTAACTAAACTAAATACTATCTCAAGGTAGAAATCAATTTGACTAGTACTAAATTTTGGTTTATAAGTAAACAATATTAGGTTTGAAAACAATTTAAACAAATAATCCCCGAATATGTAAAGATTATTCAATTAATTTGTCTAAAGAGAAAATGCTTAGTTCTCTACGTAATTTCAAAAAGGTTGTTTAACATAGAGGTTTAGTAAAAATATCTGCTATTTGGTTTTTCGTATTAACAAATTCTAACGAAATAACTTCTTTTTCTATGTTATATCTTAGAAAATAATGATATATACCAATATGCTTTGTTCTGGAATGATTGATTGGATTTTTAGAGGGATTAATCGCACTTGTATTATCATAATATATAGGAGATTTCTTAATGTTTTTCCCAAAATCACGAAGTTTTTGTTGCTTATATATAACCTTAGCACAAGCCAAAGCGGTTGAGATATACTCTGCCTCACATGTCGATAATGAAATACAGTTTTGTTTCTTACTAAACCATGAGATCAAAGATTGACGATAAAGTGGCAAATTCCACTCGTACTCTCTCGATCCATCTTGCAACCTCCAAAATCGGCATCGCTATATGAAACTAATTCAAAAGGGCTACCTTACAGATAAAAGAGTCCTTAATCTTTGGTGTTGGTTAAATATCGCAAAATTCATTTCACGGCTCGATGATGTGATTCCTTGGGTTATGCTTGAACTCTAGCACACAAACAAACACTCATCATAATATCGAGTTCGCTAACGGATAGATAAAGTAAGGAGCCTATCATACTTCTATATAGTTTTTGATCAAAATCCTTACTAATCTCAAATGTGTCTAAAGTCTAAGCTAGTATGCATTAGAGTCAGTTTACTTGAAGTATTATTCATTCCTAAACGTTGTATTAATTCTCTACAATATTTTTCTCGATAAATAAAAATCCAAATTTTATAATTCTTTAATTTGTAAACCCAAAAAGAAATTCAATTCTCTCATATGAGACATTTCAAATTCATTTTTCATAATAGTTGCAAAATTGTTGCACAAATTTTTACTTCTAGATCCAAATATTATATTGTCAACATAAATTTGAACGATTAAAATATCATCGTTTTACTTTTTAATAAATAACATAGAGTCGATTTTACCATTTGAAACCCAAATTTTAATAAATGGCTTTTGAGTCTGTCATACCAACCACGGAGTGCTTGTTTAAGACCAATAAAACGCCTTTTTGAGTTTTAGAACATGATTTGAAATATTTTCATGAACAAATACAGGCGGTTATTCTACATAAACATTTTCTTTAATAAAACCGTTTAAGAAAGCACTTTTGACATGCATTTGATACAATTTAAAATTGTGATAATAACGTCCAAAACAAGTAATATTTGAATTCTTCTAGTCATGCTACAAGAGCAAAAGTTTCTTTATAGTCCATTCCTTCTTCTTGATTATACCCCTGAGCAACTAATCTAGCTTTATTTTGAATTATATTACCATTTTCATCGGCTTTATTTTAAATACCCATTTTGTTCCAATAAATGATTGATCATCTGGACTTGGTACAAGTTTCCAAACAATATTCCTTTCAAATTGATTAACTTCGACTTGCATTGCTAATATCCAAAAATCGTCTTCAATCGCTTCCTTATAGTTTTTTTGTTCTATATTTGAGATAAAAGCTACATGACCCATTTGGTTTAACAAACTTGTAGTTGTGACTCTAGTGTTTACATCTTCGATTATATTATCTATGAGGTGATCTTTTAAGATTCTAGGAGGAGACCTTAAATTACTATTTTCATTGTTATTGTTTTCAAAATTATTTTCGTTATTGATGTTAGTGTTTGAAGAATTTGTTTCAACAGCACATGGTTGTTTATTCCTAAAATTTCTTCATCTTCATTTTCATTTTTGCTTTTAAATTCTTCATCAAAAAGAAATGTGTAAACTTTCTTCAATTGTATTAGTTCTTTTATTAATAATTTATAGGCTTTCTTCATTCCAATCAACCAATAAAATTTCCATCATTGTCTTTCGGAGCAAATTTTCCTAATTGATCCTTAGTATTATTTAATATGAAGCATTTTGAACCAAAAATACAAAAATATGAGACTTTCAGTTTCTTTCCATAAAACATTTCATAAGAAGTGGTTTTAACCTTAAAGAGACACGATTAAGTACACATAAAGCAGTAACAACGGCTTCAACCCAAAACTTCTTTAGTAAGTTACTACTACTTAGCAATGTTCGTGCATATTCTTGTAAGATACGATTCTTCATTTCAACTAAACCATTTTGTTGCGGTATTCATGGAGAAGAAAAATTGTCACTAATATCCTTCTTATTACAAAAATATTCAAATAATTAATTTTCAAATTCTCCTCCGCACTTCTAATACTTCTAATATTTAAATCTCTTAAATTTTGAATTTTTGTAGCAAATATTTTAAACATTTCAAAATAACACTTTGTGTTTCAAAAATAAAGTTCAAGTAAATCTAGAATAATCATCAACTATCACAAAAACGTATTTGTTATGATTTATCGGTCTTACTTGAGTTGGACCAAATAAATTTAAATGTAATAGTTCTAGTGGTTGTTTTGTTGATATTTCCTTTTAAGTTTAAAAGAAATTTTCTTTAATTTTCCATATTGACATTCATCACACATATTATTAAATTTAATTTTTTCTGGTAAACTTGTTACTAATTCATTTTAGCAAGTTTATTTAGACATTTAAAATTAATATGGAAAAATCGTTTGTGTCGGAGCACGGATCATTATGATTCGGAACTAGACACATGTCGTTAATATGCTTAATATTAATATTCAAAACATAGATATATTGTTTCTTTATACTTCCAAAAATTAAAAATTTATTTGGTCAAAAATATTGCATTTATATTTTTCAAAATCGATTTTAAAACCTTTATCACATAATTGACTTGTACTTAAAAGATTATGTTTTCAATTTTCTACTAGTAACACATTTGTGATTAAAGGAGAGTTAGATATACCGACATTGATGACATCTCCAATTCCAACTACGAATCCTTTCGAGTTATCCCCGGATCTCACGGTTCCTCCATTAGTGTATGTTATGCTGGTTAACATATTCACATTGCTCATCATATGCTTGAAGCATCCACTATCGAGTATTCATTTCTTCTTATTGTTATTGGGTACTTGCAAATTGGTACTCAATTCCTATGTTAGGGTCATATGTGTTAGTAAAATAAGGTAACCATACTCACAAGCGCTTGGGACCTTTATAAATACACTTAGAACTATGGTAAACATCTTTTAGGAACCTATTTGGTATGTTTTTGTCGAATTAATTTGTTATTCGAATTAGGAATCCAAATTTTTATATTTTTAGAATTTGAAATATTTTTTTACACTACCTTTAGATTTTCTAGATTTTGCATACAAAGTGCTATATTTCTTATTACTATTTTTTATTTTTTTTGCTTTCTTATAGCTAAGTCCATTTAGTTACTAGATGGTTTTGAAATTCTAATCAAATTTTCTAAGCTTTGTTTTCCTTGGTTAAATTTTGAGACGTTATTTGTAATTTGCTCTAAATTTTGTTCTAATTCAAAACAAAATTCTGGAAAATCTAAACTGGATTTTAATTCACAAATTTTTTGGCTAAGTTTATCGTTCACAATTTTGCTTGCCTTAATTATGTCAATTAAAGCAGTATTTTGAGAATTTAAACTTCCACGCAATTTTTGCGAATTTTCTAGTTCTTCTTCTAAAATGCATTTTTCATCATTTAGCATACCAATTTATAACTCAACTCTATTTAATATTCCTATGCTTTCTTTAATTTCTTTAAATTTCTTAGCTTATCATCAAGCTCAATACTAATTTCAAGTATATCGTTATAAGAAAGCTCAAAATTTACCTCATTAGTGGCCATGAAACAAAGTTTGCTTGTTTTATGTCACTATCACTTCAACTCTCTAAAGAAGATGAATCTGAGTCATCTCACGTAAATTGAAAAGCTTTTGTTTTCTTCTTGAACTTCTTGAATTTGTTTTTCTTCTTTTCCTTGTTTAGCTGTTGACAATCTTCTTCATATGCCCGAATTTATCACATTTGAAACACTTGATTAAAGTTGAGTTTCCTCCATTTTGTGCTTTCATAAATTTCTTGAATTTGTTGTAGTTTTTGGTAATGAACACAATCTCACCTTCATCTAATTCGGAGTCTTCAATGCTGGCTTGAAAAGCTATACTCTTCTTCTTTTGAATTTGTTCTTTTCTTGACTCAAGATTAGGTTCATATGACATAAGATTTCCAATTAATTCTTCAACTTTGAGTTGAGAGAGATCACTGGCTTCTTCCATTGCTAGAATATCCCACTCAGTTGTTAAAGAATTTAAAATACTTGTAACAATATCAAACTCGGTAAATGTAACTTATATATCATGAGATCATGTTGTATGGTTTGAAATATTACATACATATCTATAATGTTTTCATTAGTTTTATTTTTGAATGATGAAAATTAATTCTATAGAATAGAACTTTTAGTGTGTTTAACTTTGTTTGTCCCTTCATGTGTGATTTGAAGTGTACGCCAAATATCATATGTAGTTTTGCAAAGCAAAACTCTGTAAAATTCATTTTTGTCAAGTGAACAAAATAAAACATTCATGGCTTTTGCAATGTTGTTCGCTGCGGTTTTTTGAGCATCTGTCCAAATACTCATTTTAGTAGAAGGTGCTTCATGCTTAATTTGAGTGGCTTGCCAAAACTCAAGAGCATTAGCTTCTATAAAAATTCTCATGCGTGTAGACTAATATGCATAGTTAGATTCAGAGAAAATTGAAGGACGTGCAGTTGATTGACCCTCTAGAAATGAGCATGCCATATTATTAAATTTTTCAAAAAACTTTGTTATGGTTGATGAAAAGACCTTGCTTTGATACCAAGTGAAAGTGCACAAGGATCTATAGCGATATGGCTAACTTATGTATATAAGTGTATATGCAATATCAAGTTATATAATAAAAGAAACAGTAAAGTAAAATAAAAAGCAATCATACTAGGAATTTTATAATGGTTCGGACCTCCCATCCTACTTTCAATCCCAAAGCTTCCTTTCGGATTTTCCACCAACCAAAACACCTTCACTTAGCCAAGAAGAATAGGCAATATAAAAGTTTGCTGACTTGACAATCTTGTGTTCTATTAACATGGATTTTGACTTGTAGTACAAAGCTTCCTATAATCCCCCCTTCGAGTTGAATGAGTGAAAGCATGTGAGTTCATAGAAGTAGATCACCAAAGACTATGGAATAGTTATCGGTGATATTGAAAGCGAATTTTGAACCAGAAAGCACTAGAGTTAGAGAGCAAGAAAGAAGAATATAAAACAAGAATTATATTTTCAAATTCTAGCCATAGCCATGTATTTATAGTCGTCAAAAAGTCTCTTTTAAAAGTTGCAATTCAATAGAGAAACCCATTAAGAAAAGAGTTGCATCCGGTGGAAGAGAAGAGACGTGGCTTTTCAAAATATAGCTGCTACAGAAGCTCGGTTTGGAAGTAATAGTCAAACGTCCGACTTTGAAGAATATTTTTCCAAAAAATATATAGTTTAAAAAATCATGTTTTCAGACGTTTGACTTGTGACGGCAGACATCTGAATTGTGAGTAAATTAGTCCAGGAAAGATATAGTTCAAAATTTGGTTATCTCAAACATCTGATTGATGTTGCCAGGCCTCTTAGTTCGTGGAAAATTTAAAATTTATTCAAAAACTTTATTCAAGTGAATAAAACTTTTTGATGTAAATATATTAGCTCATATCACTCATGGGAGATTGTACATGTTTATCTAAGACACTAACATAAGATATATGACTCCACAATGGTTTGTCTTTATGTTGACATCTTTGTTGATATTCCATTTCATCGTATAGAGTCTTTGATGCCTTTGTGACTTCCATTGTGCTCAAGACTTGCATGTATGTTAGTTTAGAGATTCTATGATACGATTGCATATTTATTGTCATTAAAATCCAACCAGAGATGTTCTAACGGTAACAGCGAAAGGCTTCATACCATTGATAATGGTAAGTACTAGCACACTAGTCAATAGCTTCTTTAGCTTCTTGAATGCTCCCGTGCATTTCTCATCCCATGCAAAAACTAGATTTTTCTTGGTTAAGCGAGTTAGTAGGACTTCTATCTTGGCAAAGTCCTTAATAAACTTCCTATAGTAACCTACCAGCCCAATAAAACTCTTAACTTCCATGGCACTCTTGGTAATCTTCCAGCCTTGAATATCTTCCACCTTTGTAGGATCCGCAAACAATCCCTTCTCGAGAACAACATGACTGAGAAATCTCACCTCCTTCTCCCAAAAATGACACTTTGAAAATTAGGCTTTTAATTGGTGCCTTCTCAAGGTCTTTAGTACCTCCCTTAAGTGATTTTCAAGGTCTATGAACAATACAATGAACTTGTTTAGCTGCCTCCTAAAGACTTTACTCATCAAATCTACAAAATATGCAGAGGCATTTGTCAACCCGAAAGGCATCACTTCCCATTCATATAGTCCATCCAGAGTGCAAAATGTGGTCTTCTGTTCTATCTTCAGCTATCCTTAATTGATGAAATCCAATGGCTAAGTCCAATTGAGAAATATTTTGGCTCCAACAAGCTGGTCAAATAAGTCATCAATTCTAGGTAAGGGATACCAATTTTTCTTGGTTAGCTTGTTAAACTCTGATAGTCAATCTATAGCCTTAAAGAACTTCCTACCTTAATGGAGAAAACAACGGGTGCTCCCCATTCAAAAGTACAACGACGAATAAATCATTTCTGCATCCAAAATCTACTTATCCAACTCTCACCTTTCTTTTGGGGCTATGTGCCTTAATGGCAGAGCGATTGGTCTAACGTCCTCCAAATTAATCCTAAACTCTATCTCCCTATGGGTTGGGAGACCCAAGACTTCTTTGAAAACATCATGAAATTCTCGAATTATGGGCATAAACGAGAGCTCATCTTGTGATAGGCTCAATGAATATAAATAGATTAACTCGACTGAGTTTTGGGGTGTATAACAAACATTTATATCTCGCCTCTTACAACTCCTTAACCATACAATCCTCTTATCACAATCGAAGACAACCCCGTAGTAAGACAACCAATCTATCCCTAAGATAAGTCCATACCCCTCAAAACTGAGAACATACACATTACATAAATCGACGTTACATATATCCACAACTAGGTATTTACAAATCAAAGAAAGGTGTGTCGATCCCCCATTAGGATTTGACATGACTATTAGATTAGTGATAGCTTGGGTTTTTATATTCAAGGTAACTACATTTCTAACTATGAATGAATGCGATGCTCCCGAGTCAAATAAGCTATGAATAATATTCTCGAAAATAACAATTGTACCTTTCAAAGCAGCTTTTCCTCACTCTCTAGAAGGAGGTCTACTCGAGACATGTACAATTTCGATGGCATAAGCTTGCCCACCTTGTCCCTCTTTTGCTAGCTTCGAGCATCGATTCTTGAAGTGTCCCTTGTTATGGCAGTATTAGCATCTCCATTTGAACTCCTTTCTCATCAAGCTCACCTGTAGTCCTTCGCAACATGTCCCTTCTTCAGACATGTATGGCATGTCACACTTCTCTTCTTGATCTTCCCTTTGACCTTCTTGTTTGCCCCAAATCCTCCTTTATTAGCTCCACCTTGACTTTACACCATCCCCACCATCTTCTTCTCCTCAATACCCATAGTCTACAGCAAGGCCATTTCAACTATCATCTCATAAGTGGCGCCCATAGGTACTTGGGTCAAAAGCAGCTCCTTAAGTGGAGAATTTAGACCTTTAATGAACTTCATAGCCTTCTTCAAGCGGTGTCGATCAAATTCAATCCAAACATAGCCAATTCCATGAACTTACTAATATAATCCTTCAACATTGAGTCTCCTTCCCTTAGATGTATAAAATTTTCCAATTACAAACTTAATTCAACTTTGGACATGAATCGTGACGCAAAGCGAGTTCTTTCAGCCCAAATGATTTCCTCCTCAAATTCTCCTCGGCCACTATAGTCCACCAATCTAGCGCCTCCTCTTTTAGATGCCATACAGCCATCCTCCTCTTGATCCTATCTTTCCATCCAAGCTTTCTAAATATACGTTCATAATCATTAATCCAACCCTTCGTTTCCATAAAATCTTTAGCTTCTATATGCACCCATCATCCCTTATTTTGAAAGCCTTTACACAATTTGGGAAATCTAGTGGGTGAGGTGCTACTTCAACAAGCGGAGCAGTGGGTGCTGCTGGTGTTGCTTATTGAGGAATGCGAACTTGCCCTACATGCCATAGGTATTGTTTGAACCATTCTGGCATACCCTTAATGGTGGGAATTTTTGGGTAGAAGGGTTCCCAACCTTAAAGGAATGGTTTTCAACCATAATCAACTATCTGTAAGTTTAAACTTTTTAGTTCCAACTTCTTAAAATAGTTTTATTTGTGGAAATAAAAATTTGCCTAGTGTGTTTGCATTGTTCATAAAACTGTTTATATATAGTAAGGTTTTGAAAAATACTTTCAAAAATAACAAATCCGCACTCTTATGTATACCTATTCCCATTGATTGGGTTACCTGGCTCTGATACCAAATCTAATAACCTACCTCAAAACGGGCCTAATTTTTGACCCAATAAATGCCCATCAAACCTTAGGCCCATTCCAAAGTTGGCTATTGGTTGGTAAAGTTGTTATAATGAACAATATACAGAGCTATATATCTGCGCTGTTAGAATCTTACAACGGAAGGGGCAAAATATAATATAGGAATAAGTACATATTTCATAAAAGAAATTCAAATCTTAAAAATATAGCGTATCATCCTAAATATCCAAAATACAATGTCTCAAAATAACATCAATGTTTGAAACTAGGTACATCATAATATATCAAAAACATAAATAGATAAATAAACTGTCATAAATCTTCACCGCTGTCTTCATCTTTTCTATCAACATTGTATCTCCTAACTTGTGTGTTGTAACAAAAAGGTGGTCAGAACAACAATGTTTGGTGTTTGCATAAAAAATGGAAAAACACCTCAAAGTCGTATGATTTAGTAGATCTTATGTTGTTCTTAGTGGTTTGGGTGATCTATGCAAATATATGAAAAGCAGGGGCTAAACTGTAAAAAGACACGCAGATTTATAGTGGTTCAGCCAGAATGTGCCTACGTCCACTTTATATGTTATTTCTCTTCTCTTGTTTAAATTACAAGTACAAAGCTTTGATACAAGTAAAAGAAAGTTGTTTGAAGATTCTCTTCGTGCTTGAGCTCTCAAAACCTGTCCCCCATTGTTGTACCCCTGCCCCTCTATTTATAGAGTGAGGCTGGAGGCAGGGGTCTTGGATGTATATAGCTGCTGGTGGGCCTGGACTGGTGTGGTCAGGCCTGGTGGAACTGGTCCGGTTTCCCTTGGTTCGGTGGAGAGAGATGAGTGGACCGGTAGACCCTTGGTTCGGTGGAGAGAGATGAGTGGACCGGTAAACCCTTGGTTCGGTGGTAGGAGTGTGGTGGTTCGGTATTGCTTCATTCGGTGGTTGAACTGGTGATGCTGGTTCGGTATTGATGTGGAGATGTTTGGTTCGGTGGAGAAGGCGGGTTTGGTCCGGTAGGTGTTGGTTAGGGAGGTGGTTGATTCGGTAGCTTCGTTGGATTGAGGCTGATTCGGCAGTGAGGTTTGGATCGGTAGACTGTAGACCTTTGTTCGGCTAGGGTTGGTCCGGTGGTGAGAATTCACCCAACATTTGCCCCCCAAAGTAGGGCATATGTTTAACATATGTTGTGCTTTGTTTCAGTTTATCAATCTCATCCGGCCTGAGAACCGAACCGGCTGGTCCGGTCAATCAACCTCCCCCTATAAGTATGGGCCTTATGTCTCCACCATTCCTTACCGTCTGAAAACAGCCAAATCGAAACTCTCGTCTGCCGAATCAGTTTCATTGCCGGATCATCTTTGACTACCGAATCAGGTAGTTACCGAATGGCTCTTATATTTGAATTACCGAATGAATTTGCACCATGGGTACTTGAGTGCAGAATGAGCTTTGATATTGGGAATGCCGAACGAACCGTGGTATTGGGAATGGGAATGCCGAATGAATCATGGTATTGGGAATGCCGAATGAACTGTGGTATTGGGAATGCCGAATGAACTCCCAGGCCTCTCGGGCTTTTAAATCACAAACGAAAACCCCAGACTGTACGCACTTGCTTGTTTTATACTTCTACATCCTTTGTTCTAACAACGTGCTTTTTTGTGTTTGCAGATAAATGTCTCAAAGAGTGGGAACCCGATCAGAGAAAAAGAGATCTCATGACAGAGAAAAGCCTTCCGCCGTGCCCTCAGCTCAGCCAGGACCTGTCCGTCACGGGCCCACCCCGAGATCATTAGTGGATGGATACGGTCCTCAGGAACTTCTTAACTCGCCTCCTGATTGCTTTCCTAGCTTACTCAAGGGTGAGCAACTCGATGTTATATCTCGCTCCTTCGGGATCGACCGAGCACGCATGCTATTGCCGGATGCGGGAGTGATGCCATATGATCCTCCCGAAGGATATTTTGCCTACAGCAGATACCATTGCATGTGCGGGGCCATCCCGCCTCTCAACGCCTGGGTAGTCAGCTTTCTCACCTATCTAAAGGTAGCTCCATTCCAGCTTCAGCCCAACTCTTATGCCATTCTGGTGAGTCTCTTCGTCATCTTCCAGAGGAGATATGGGCGTCCTCCTTCCAACCGGGAGATCCAGTATTTGTACAACTTGAGAGGCTACAAGAAGGGGTCTCCCTACATCGGCTTGGAATCGGCCGTATCCTTTAAGCCGGTCCTGGATTTATACTCCAAGTATAGCATGTTTAAGAAGGAGTGGTTTTTTGTCAGGGATGATTCTGTTTCTATTCGGCGCTTCACCTCCGGATGTAAGTCAAAGCTTTATTTTTAATTCCCGTTCTGGATGCAATACCCTTTCTTATGTGCTTTTATTTTTTGCTAGCGACAGGTGGTTTTGCGGTCGTGGAGAATGACCGCCTGGTTCAGACGGCAGCAAAAATAGAAGCTATTACTGGGAGAGATAGGTCGGCTGCCTACCTGATCAGGAACGCAACACTCTTGGAGTACAACTTGATCCTTCCACAGCAGTCTGTGGTTAAGCAGAGGGACACGGCTGAAGAGAAGGCCGCCCAAGCTAAAGAAGGGGCCGAGTCGAAGAGCAGTAAAAGGAGGCCCTTCCCGAAACACACGGTTGCCGAGGGGAAGAAGCTCACAAAGTCTGACGGCCCCTCTCCCAGCACATGTCCAGATATCCCGAAGGAGGGAGAAGTGGAGGAGGAGTAGGGCGAAGATGGAGGAGAAGGCGCTGGAGGTGGCGACGGTGTCGGGGCTTTGTCTTCTGGGAAAGTAGGCGAGATGCAAGAGTGGACGGATGACGCTTTCCGCCAAGCCTTCGAAGGTTTGGAAGGGACGGAGAAGTCCAAGAGAGCCGATAAAGTTGGGACCGGCGTTGATTTATCTTCCGGGAGTGCCTCTACTGAAGCAACTCCGACGGTTCAAGGTGGATTTCTCTTTACTCTTTTAATTCTTGAATGATGGCTTAATACATCTTGGTCACACTTGGTTTTCATATCAGGAGCGGGTAAAACGGTCAAGACCTTAGATCTTCGGCACAGGCTTGAACAATACAAGCTCTCCAAAGCTTCCGCCAAGCCGAAGCCTTCTACTAACCGCCCGGGAGACATAGTCGGCTATTGTGACGCCCCACCTCTATACCCACGCTAACCAAGAACACTGTGAGGTAGTTCTGTCAATTAGCACGGAGAATAAGGCTGTTGAGGAGCGACCATCCATGTAACTTCTTTGTGCGAACACCGATATGTCAGATAGACTAGAATGCATATTATTTAAGGAGGAAATCCGACATACCGATATAAACACAAAGCTATCACACGGTGGCTATATAATCTTCGGAAACGAATATAGAAATAAACATAACACAAATCAGTCACAGACAATTCATATCACAAAGGCGGAAATAGATATGAATATAACACATGAAAGTGAACATCAGAGTAGTGGTCAAATAAGATCCATAATAACACAAAAGAATAGATACAAGTGCAAGACAATAGAATATGTATACATCAAGGTGTCTAATCTCAAATGTATACAACAAAAACTACTAAACTAGAGTAGTTAGCCAAAAGTCAGATGATGGTTCCAGATATGAAGTCATGAGGAAGCACCTGTAAAATCTCAGTCTGACCCTGTTAGCACCAAAATTGGTCACTAACCTCGTAGAAAAAGATTGTGTAGAGAAATAAGTGATGAAGATAAATTAAACAGAGAAGACAATGCTAATTTAAATGCAGAAAGTAAGAACACCAAATTTATAGTGGTTCAGCGTAATTGCCTACGTCCACTTTGAGATTAACTTTATTGATCTTCTTAATGATTGATTACAAATACAATTCGTAGATCAAATGCTTGAATGAAGTTGTTAAGTAGAGAAGATGAGTCTCAAAAATGGCAGAGTCTCCCCAGTGTTCTCTCTCCAAAAAGGATCCCTCTCCACTATGACCCTGCCCCTCTATTTATAGACAAATATGGGCTGGACTTCCCGAGTGGGCTTGTTGGCCGAACACTCTGGCCCGAGTACTTGCTGCTTGCCGAACCAGGCATGCCGAACGCCATAATGCCGAACAACATTTCCATGCCGGACGGTCCCCTTGATGTGTGGGAAGTGTAGGTTGGTTGCAGTTGAAGCCGAACGTATCTCTGTCCGAAGCTCTTGGCCGAACAATAGTGTCATGCTGAGTTATATCCACCGAACGTCTTCTGGATGCCGAGCACTCCTGCTGTCGAGTTCTATCGATGCCGAGCGCTAGCTGATGCCAAGCATCGGTTGACGCCGAGCGCTAGTTGACGCCGAGTAGCCTGGTATGCCGATCGCTATGGATGCCGAGTACTTCGCCGAGTACTCCTAGATGCCGAACGTTATCTGACTCCGAGCCCCTCTGGATGCCGAGTACTTCGCCAAACACTCCTAGATGTCGAACACTCTCTGACGCCGAGCCCCTTTGGATGCCGAGTACTTCGCCGAACACTCCTAGGTGCCGAACACTTTCTGACGCCGAGCCCCTTTGGATGCCGAGTACTTCGCCGAACACTCCTAGATGCCGAACACTCTCTGACGCCGAGCCCCTCTGGATGCCGAGTACTTCGCCAAACACTCCTAGGTGCCGAACACTTTCTGACGCCGAGTGCTACCTGATGTCGAGCACTAGTTGCCAGGTCAAATCTCCGGGAAACACTTGCCCCCCAAAGTGTATTATGTGACCGAACGTGATGCGCTTTGAATCTAGTTCAACTTACCTCGGAGGTGCCTTTTCGAGAATGTTAGTGAAGGAGGTGTGAGACGAGCGTGGCCTGGACGCCGAACGTGACATTCGAAGCCGAACAATCCTCATGTGCCGAACGACACTTTGCTCTGATGCCGAACGCTGTGGTATTGACCGGTTCCACCGGGTATAGCCCCTTCGACTTCCACTTCCCTTCTCTATAAAACCAGGTCTTTTTCTTCTTCTCCCCTTTACTTTTTTACTTCTGCCGTTCCTCACAGACTTGCAATTCTATCCAGTCGTCCGAGTTTGAAACTTAACTACACCATCCCTATTTCCGACCTGCAAACTTAGGTATTTTTCCTCGTATTTCAAATAAGTCTCAAACGAGATGGCCGAATGTGTCGCGTAGAAAGTTTTCGAGTAGGTTGTTTTTATTACGTCTCTACTGCCGAACGATGAGTATCTGCTTAGTTCCTTTGTGTCGAACTGAAGTTAAAGGGAAGAAGAAAGAATGGAGGTGCTGGAGGAGGTAAGGGTGTTGTTCGGCGAAGCGCTGCTCCGGCGTATGTCGTCGTGCACCGGATGGTGGAATGGAAGGCTGCCAAGAACTTCCTTGGTCGAACAATCCCAGGCCGGGCACTTACTAAAAAAGCCAAACTACAATTGAGCCGAACGGACTAAGGCCGAACAATACCCAAATGCCGAACAGTATATGTGCCGAACAACTGACGCGCCGAACAGATATCTATGCCGAACTGTCGTGCCGATCAGATACATATGCCGAACACTATTTAGACCGAACAATACCATTGCCGAACTGACGTGTCGAACAGATACATATGCCGAACACTATTTAGACCGAACAATACCATCGCCGAACACCATTTAAATGCTGAATAGTCTACGTTTTGAATAACTGACCTGCCGAACAAACATAAGGCCGAGCAACGCACATGCCGGTCAATTATAAATGCCGAACAATGATAAACATACTTAGGCCGAACACTGTAAATACCGAACGAACAATTGCCTTGCCCAAACAACACAAGGATAGAGATCTAGGCACACCATCATGTGAAACTGACCCAGATCGTTAACTCCCTAGCTTTAGTAGACTTAAACCTGGGCTTTGATTAACATTCGTCTTCTGAATTTGAAACTGTAATCGCCTCAAGGCGGGCTTTTTGAGACGGTCAGCGATGACGGTCTTCGAAGGCGACGATTTGAAGCTCATTTCTATCTTTGAAATCTTTAGATTCTTACTGCTTACACACAATTGCTTGCACTAGTTCACACACCATGTGGGGGGAAAACTCGTGTTGCTAATTCTAACGTTCAACGTTTTTTAAGTATAGCTTTCTCAAGCACTTTGCCAGGTTCGTTATTTATTGGTGATGTCGAGAAAATCTAGCTCCGCTACTATATCGGACAGGCCTGGGCCGTCATCAAGGCAAGAAGCTGCTGATACTTCTAATCCGTCGACTTCTCCTGCTCATAACCTAGCACCTGATGCCCTAGAGGCAACAATCCTATTAGACAATCTGATCGATTCACAAGCTTCGAAGATCAACGAAGCCGCTCTCCGATGGATATGCTCCATTCATGGGATCCCCTTTGCTGACGTGTTGGTCCCTTCGCGACATGATCGTCCTCATCTGCCCCCCTAGTCGGTTATACCGCCTGTAACAAGTTCATGTGTTGGACGGGCAGCGTGCCTCCGTTAAACTTATTTCTCCGGGATATATTGCAGTATATCGACATAGCTCCGTCGCAGCTGCACCTGAACGGTCATGCGTTTCTATACGGGACCTACTTACTTTTCATGGCCGTCTTCTCCAGACCTCCAACTGCTGGCGATATCAGATATATTTATATGATCAAGAGACGGAAAGACAGTCCTTCCTTCATGTTCCTCGAGCCATATCATTAATGCCAGATCTTGACAGGGGCATGTAGTAAATTCGCCCTATACAAACATGAATGGTTTTATGTTCGCTGCCCTCCTGGTTTCGCGAGGAGATGGGTTGAAGGCAGTAAGTCTCTCTGCCGAGTCATTATTCGCATTTAACCGGAGACATGCCTTTTCCTAATTCTTCGTTTCATCTTTTCAGGTATCAACCCGCGTCCAGAAGGCCGAGGATATTCTGAGGCTGTTGAAGCCATTAGAGCTCTTCCTGCTGAGGAACGAGACATCCGGACTATCGTCTCAAATGAATCATTGTCGGGGTTTGGCTTGCTAGCCCCTGGTCGTCGGATCATCCTTCCAGAAGGTGTCACCGTTCCCAAACCTCCATCTGGTAAAGGGAAAAAACAGGCCGGATCGTCGTCGCGCCGTACTCCAGATACACATGAAGAAGGTGAGCGCAAAGAAGACGAAGCTCTTAAGACTCATGGCGAGAATGTGGGTCCCGTTTGGAATCCGGCGGTCGAAGTCCAAGACATTGAAACGTCATCCTCCCCTTCGAAGGAAAAGAAGAAATTAAAATATAAAGTTCAGAAGGAGAAAGTTGGTGGTACTTCAAAAGTCACGCCTATCCCGCCAGAGAAAGAGGCTTCCTCACAACACCTAGAGAGTTCTCTAAGGGGTTTTTTGAATCTTACTATCCCCGAAGATATACTTAATTACGGGTTCGACGATCCTGAAGCCCTCAAGTTTTCTTCGCCCGCTAGAGGCAATGCGGGAGTTCAACTCCCAGTCCAGGGAGATAATACTCCGATTAGTAAAGACAAACGAACTGGTCCATCGGGGGTAACACTAGGGCACACACACACATACGCATTCCATCATACACTTCAAGTTCTTTCTCGTTCCTCAGGTCTTTCTTAACTCGTTGTTATCTTTATTCTTTGTAGGTGATATGGGGCGTTCTTACGGATTCGATCGCCTTCACGGCTCTTCCATACTTCATCATTCCGGACGGGACTCAGGCTCGGGCAGACGCAAGGACAGAGATGATTATGAAGATAGGGACAATCGTCCTCGCGATTCGTCTCACCATAATAAAGCATATTCTCAATCTTCGCAGTCCCGTGATCCTCTTCCTCCAACCGAGCCGGATAAAGAGAAATCCTCACAGAAGGGTTACCAATCTGATGCTCCTCGAGAACAACACTCCGGTTCATCGAGTACAAGGCAAGTTCGAGAACAACGAAAGAGATCGGAGTTTTCAAAGCCTCCTCCTCCTATTCCTGCGGCTGACCCAACCATAGCGGAGAAAATGGTCGAACTCAAAGCCAAGTTTCCAAAAATCTGCTTTGATGGCCTGAAGTTCCTCCCAGCTATTCACCACATCCCCGGGAATGTTAAACAAAGCGCTCTTGCTTGCAATAACGACGTCTATGTTCAACATGACGCGTTTGCCCATCTGGTCGAGAAAGTCTCGGAAGTATCTATCGAGCAACAGCATGAAATTGATCGCTTGAAATTAGAGGCTAGCTTTGACAAGAAAATTACTAAAGGTCAAGATGAAGAACTTGCTTTATATAAATCAAAACTTGAAGTTGCTGAGCAAAGCGCAAAAGATACTGCTGAAGCAGTCACTCGTTTGGAGGCAACCCACAAGAAGGAACTCGACGAAGCAGTTCAACGCAGCGGCGCCCTTGCCTTAGAAAAAGATTCCATTCAAAAAGAAAAGGATGCGCTGGCTATACAAGTCAAAGAGTTGAAAGAACTGCTCTCCAAAGAGAAAGAGGATAGAGTGACTGCTCAGGAAGAGTCACAACGATACTGCGATGAAATTGTCGCTACTCGGCTCTTGAAGACGAAGCTCGACGGCGAGCTAGCTGGGGTTGAAAAAATGAAAGATGAAGCTCGTGAAAAGGGAAAAAAGGAAGCCGCGGTGGAGATTGATTCTCGTCTTGAGGCGGCCGCAGAGGCCGGTAGGGAAGAGGTCAAACGCCTATTTGACCCGTTAATTGCTGAGTATGGTGCCCGCGTCCTTATGCATCGCGACTTGACATTCTTGGGCGATGGTTATCTCGAATCCCTAGCTGAGGCCTGGGAAACTTTAGTAAAGATCGTGAAGATCGAGTCGGGCTCTGAGGAAGTCGATGAGGACGCTCTGGTGAAGAAATTTCTTAGGGGAAACGAGCCATCGGATTTATCTGCAGCCTTGGCACTATTCAATAAAAGTTCCCCCCTACCAGAAGAGAAAAATGACGAAGTCGGCACGTCCGGGGCCGAGACTTCGGTTCCCCATATTGCTGCTCCTTCCACTGCTCAACCGGTTAGTCGGCCGACACTTGACCCGTTCGAACAGCATGCTGGCTATGACCCTAAAGATCTCGGGCTTGGCGTTCACGTGCTATCTCCTATTCTGGAGGGTGAAACCCCACGCGCAGCCGATAGCCAACCAGAACCCTGTAGGGAACTCTTCTTTTCTATAAGCCAAAGGATCTTGTTATTTTTCAGCATTTGTTCGTTCTGACGTTTACTTTTTTATGTTTTCATGCAGGCTGTTCCGATCCCGAGCCAACTCCGAGGAGCGATGACGCCAAGGAGGAAGCAGAGAAAACAAGTGATGTTGCTCGCACGGGAGTAACTCCTGGTCCAGACGCTCAAGTGATCGGGGCGCTAGATGATGACAAGCTTGATAGCTCGTCTCCTGCCGAAGGAAGCGATGAAATTGAAATCACTGGCGCCTCTGAGCATACTTCAGAGATGAGCATGAAGGACCGTCTCGCCGACGAGGAGAAGAAAAAAGTGAAAGTCAAAGTTGAATCTGAAATACTGGAACTTACTGACCCGCGGAACAGACCTTTGAAAATCATTCTCCCGGGCAGGTCCAAACCACTGGATGTTCCGTCGCCTACTCTTGACTCTGCTTCCTTAGCAAGCAAGAAATCCAAGAAAAAGCGTGAAGGAGGGGAGTCGTCGGAAAAAGCAAAGGAAGACAAGAAGAAGAAACCGAAGAAATAATTGATATACTCGTTCAACGAGCTCCTTGCTTAAGTCTTGTAGTTGCCTTTTTCTTTTGTTTTGTATAGATAGGCTCTTACTTCTGAGCTTCGTAGGAGTGACTGTGTAACCCCATTTTGAATTGTTAAATGAAGTTTTAGTTTCTTTTTCGTTTGAATGATTCTCTTGCTTTGGTTTGCTGACTAACTGTAGTCATGACTCAAGTTCTTATGAGTTGCATTATCTCTCAATCCATTCTCGTGTTGTTCAAACATTCTCAGACATGGTGTACCTCTTGTTCCACGTTTCTCGAGCACTTGGACTCTTTTCTGAATCGGCTCTCCGGGGACTTAGGGTACTCCAATCCGCGCTCTGGGGATTCGAAATCGTTTATATTCTAGTCCGCGCTCCGGGGACTTAGAGTACTCCGATCCACGCTCTGGGGATTCGGAGATTAGAAATCGTTTATACTCTAGTCCGCGCTCCGGGGACTTAGAGTACTCCGATCCTCGCTCTGGGGATTCGGAGATTAGAAATCGTTTATACTCTAGTCCGCGCTCCGGGGACTTAGAGTACTCCGATCCGCGCTTTGGGGATTCGGAGATTAGAAATTGTTTATACTCTAGTCCGCGCTCCGGGGACTTAGAGTACTCCGATCCGCGCTCTGGGGATTAGAAGATTAGAAATCGTTTATACTCTAGTCCGCGCTCCGGGGACTTAGAGTACTCCGATCCTCGCTCTGGGGATTCAGAGATTAGAAATTGTTTATACTCTAGTCCACGCTCCGGGGACTTAGAGTACTCCGATCCGCGCTCTGGGGATTCGGAGATTAGAAATTGTTTATACTCTAGTCCGCGCTCCGGAGACTTAGAGTACTCTGATCCGCGTTCTGGGGATTCGGAGATTAGAAATCGTTTATACGAGTCCGTACGTCGTACGAGATAATGTAGTTCGTCATTCAATTATGAGATATAGAAACGTTAGTGATTTATGGGGAATACGGCTTCAAGCCTTTATTAATGAAAATCAACTAAACTGCTTGATTACAACTTTAAAAAGAAACTAAGCCATGACTGAATGGAAACATGCAGGAAATAATAGTGCCTAAGACAAGAAAGAAAACATGCTAAATGTAATAGTGCCGCAGATGTTCACTGTTCCATGCTCGTGGGAGTGTCGTGCCATCTACGGTCGCTAGCTTGAATGTTCCCTCTCCAAGCTTCCGTTCAATGGCGTATGGACCTTCCCAGCTGGGATTCATGCGTGATGGTACCGGGAAGACTCGTTTCAGAACGAGATCACCCACATCAAAGATCCTTGGGCGGACTCTGCCGTCGTAGTAACGCTTGACTCGGTGTCTATGCGCTGCCGCCCTTAATTCAGCTTCTTCACGCTTTTCGTCGACGCAGTCCAGTGATTCCAACAAGAGACTCTGGTTCGTCTTGGGATCGTAGTATGTCACCCGGTGTGATGGAACTTCAAGTTCTACAGGTATAACAGCTTCGGAGCCGTATGCCAAGGCGAATAGAGTGTGGCCGGTCGCGGACTTGTGGGTAGTTCTATATGCCCATAATGCTGTCGGGAGTTCATCTACCCACTTGCCTCCAACCTTCTCCAGGTGCTTCTTCAGTATGGACTTGATTATTTTGTTGACGGCCTCGACCTGTCCGTTAGCTTTCGGGTGTGCAACGGCGGCGAACTTCTTCTCGATACCGTACTTCAAACAGAACTCTGTGAACTCTCTGCTTTCGAATTGAGTCCCGTTGTCTGTAATGATGGTGCGAGGAAGGCCGAAACGGCATATAATGTTTCGTACAACGAAGTTAATGACCTTCTTAGAGGTGATTGTGGCCAAAGGCTCTACCTCAGCTCACTTTGTGAAATAGTCGACAGCCACTATCGCGTATTTCGCACCACCTTTGGATATAGGCAAAGAGCCGATTATGTCGATTCCCCAGATTGCAAATGGCCAGGGACTAATCATTTGTGTGAGTTCCGTTGATGGAGCCCTTGGGATTTTCGCATATCTTTGACACTTGTCGCATTTTCTTGCGTAGTCCGCGGCGTCCCGACTTACGGTGGGCCAGTAATATCCATAGCGGAGGATCTTCTTTGCTAGCGTTTGCCCCCCAGTATGGTCGCCACATTCCCCTTCGTGAACCTCTCTTAAGACCCGCTTTGTCTCATCATGAGCGATGCATCGTAATAATGGGACTGAGAATCCTTTCCGATACATCGTTCCATCCTGTATTACATATCGCGCGGCATTTCGAAGGACATGCCGTCTTTCGCTCCTTTTTTTTAGTAAGGCTCCGATCGTTAGGTACAGTTTGAATGGGGTTATCCACGATTCCTTCTCGATCTCCGCTTCCAACACACGATCGACTTTCATCTCGTCTATGTTCGGGGCATGCAGGGCTTCAATGGGATACAATCCCATTTGTTGCGCATCGCCGGTACTCGCAAATTTAGCCAACAAGTCGGCTTCTTTGTTTTGTTCGCGCGGGACATGTGAAATGTCATAACGCTCGAGATTCGAGAGTAGTTCTTGGACCTGAACAAGGTACGGAGCGAGCTTTCGTCCTTTTGCTTGATAGTCTCCCCGTACTTGGTAAACCACCAACTGTGAGTCACAAAAGATTTCGACTGATTTGATCCCGAGTTCCCTGATGAGCTTCAAGCCAGCGATCAGTGCTTCATATTCTGCTTCGTTATTTGTAGCCGGGAAATCGAGCTTCAGGGCATAGCAGATTGATCGGTCTTCCGGAGTTATAAGAACTATGCCCGCGCCGGAGCAACGATCGTTTGATGCACCGTCAGCGTATAATTTCCATCGAACGGGGGGAATGATGTCGTGATCATCCGGTTTGACGGGTATGGTGAACTCAGCGATGAAATCTGCTAATGCTTGCCCTCGGATGGCTCTCCGGGGTAAGTAGGCAATATCGAATTGGCTCAACTCGATGTTTCATTTTAGCAACCTTCCAGAAGTTTCCGACCGTTGGAGTACTTGCCTCAGGGGTTGATCGGTATAAACACCGATTGAATGCGCTTGAAAGTATGGACGCAGCTTACGTGATGCAATCACCAAGCAATAAGCCAATTTCTCGATCTTAGGGTAATTCCTCTATGCCCCCGTTAAACGCTTGCTAACATAATACACCGGCTTCTGGACCCGATCCTCCTCACGAACCAAAGCCGCACTTATCGCATGTGGGGATACAGCCAAGTATACGTATAACATCTCGTGGTCAACCAGTTTTGACAGCATTGGTGGACTCTCCAGATGCCTCACCAGATTCTGGAATGCTTCTTCACAACTAGACGTCCATTCAAAATTTCTCTTCCCCTTCTTTATTATATCAAAGAATGGGATGCACTTGTCAGTTGCCCTGGATATAAATCGACTTAGCGCAGCTACTTTTCCATTCAAACTATGCACTTGCTTTATAGTTCTGGGCGCTTGCACATCTCGAATAGCTTGGATCTTCTCTGGGTTGGCTTCAATTCCCCTAGCATTGACGATGAATCCCAAAAACTTCCCCGACGCCACGCCGAAGGAACACTTCAGAGGGTTGATCTTCATCCCGTAAAACCTAAGTATGTTGAACATTTCAGCCAAGTCTCGAATGTGGTCGTTTGACCGTCGTGACTTCACGAGCATGTCATCCACATAGACTTCCATCGTTTTGCCCAGCTGGTCCTTGAACATTCGATTCACTAAACGCTGGTAAGTCGCCCCTGCGTTCTTCAATCCAAAGGGCATTACTACATAGCAATACAGTCCGACATTTGTCACGAAGCTGGTGTGTTCTTGGTCTGGAATATGCATCGGGATTTGGTTGTACCCGGAGTACGCATCCATAAATGACAACAGCTCGTGTCCTGCGGTGGAGTCGACCAACTGATCGATCCAAGGTAACGAGAAACTGTCCTTCGGGCATGCTTTATTCAAGTCGGAATAATCTACACAAGTCCTCCATTTCCCATTCGCCTTTTTCACCAGCACAGGGTTGGATACCCATTCTGGGTAGAGGGCGTCGCGGACGAACCCATTTGCTTTGAGTTTGTCCACCTCCTCTCCGAGAGCGGCGGACCTCTCCGGATCCATTCCTCTCCTTTTCTGTTTAACTGGAACGTATTTTGGGTCTATGTTCAACATATGACTCGTGATGGCGGGAGAAATCCCGCACATATCAGAATGCGTCCAGGCGAAAACATCAAGATTCGCCCGGAGGAAGTTGCTAAGGTCTTCAGTCATCGTGGGGCCAAGCTGTGATCCAATCTTTAGTATTCGCGAAGGGTCATCACGGCTAACTGAAATGTCAACTGTTAATTCAGCCGGTGCCGCCTTCTCTTCCCTGGGTTTCTCATCGTCGTCTCTCGGATCTATATCTTCGAAGATTCGAGAACTATGCCCGAGCCAGGGCTCGGGCACTACTTGTCAATTATCCGTATTAAGGATGCGGACGAGATTGTCCGCAACCTTTCCCTTCTCCCTCCGATGGGCCTCTCGGAGCTCAACCACATAACAGGAACGACCAGCTGCTTGGTCGCCATGAACAATACCTACTCCTTTGTCAGTTGGGAACTTCAAAGTTAAACACCATGGGGCTAACGCTGCCCTAAACTCAGCCAGGGCCGGTCGGCCCAAGAAAACGTTATATGGAGAATCCACATCCAGAACTACGAAGGGTAGGATTCGCACCCTCCGACGCTCGCCTTGTCCCAGCTCAACTGGTAACTCAACATACCCCACGGCATCGGTCGCCGCGCCGTTAAAGCCGTGTATACGAGCCTTGGACGGTTTCAAGTCCTTTGTTTCCAGTTTCATTTGGTCATAAGCCTTCTTGAAGATGATGTTGACTGAACTCCCGCAATCAATCAGAATTCTTTTCACATATGCTGGTCCGATCGTCGCAGATATGACCATCGGGTCGATGGTCGGAGCCTCTACCTGATCAGCGTCTCTGTTTCTGAACACTATATCGTCTGTCATTACGCGCTGCTGCTTAGCAGGGGTCCCATCCTCCACGTTCGAATAGCACTCAAAGTCTGCATGCTTCAGGGAACTTGCATATCGCTCCATCTCTTGCCAATTCTTATCTGCGAGGTGCGGTCCGCCGATAATTGTATTTATGACCAGTCTGCCTACGGTTCGGGCAGGCTCCTCAGGATGACGCGGAGTCGGTGCATGACCTGGGTTGGACGTTCCTTGTCCTCCTTCCTGTGGATCCTTCACAAATTCTTGCAACTTCTTTTGCCTGATCAACTTCTCGATAGCGTCGTGCAGGTGTCTGCATTCTTCCGTATTGTGCCCATAAGTCTCATGGAAGCGACAATATTTCCCGGTCCGCTTCTGTTCCTCGGTTGATTCTTTTGGACGTGGCTTTCTGTACTAAAAGGTATTGCAGGTGGATAGGTAGATGTTCTCAAGCGGCGCGTTCAGCGGAGTATATTCGTTGTAGCTTGGAATTATCGACTTCCACTTCCCCGCTTCTCTCTTCTTCCCTTGATTTCTTCCTCCAGACTCCTTAGGCTGTCCAGGCTTGTTTTGGACCTTTCCCGAGCTGTCTTCGGACTGCTTCACAGCAATGTTGCTCTTCATAGACTCCTGGACAGGTCCTGGTGCCTTATCTCGTCGTACCCACTTAGCTTCCTCTCTTCTTATGAACTGGTGTGCCTTTGAGTAGAAACGCTCTAGCGTAGTCGGAGGTTTTCCTGCCAACCAGTCTCCAAACTCAGACTCTGGATCCACACCTCTCATCACAGCCATCAGAATTGCATGGTCATTAGGATTACTGACTTCAGTCGCCGCAACATGGAATCTTTGTAAATATTCCTTCAACGACTCCCCGGGATTTTGGATTACACTTGACAGGGACATTACGTCCTTTGGGCGTGTAGTGTGTATCCTGAACTGCTCAATAAACTTCCTTGCCAACTCCTCGAAATTTGATACGGATCACGGAGGAAGCCGGGTAAACCACATAGTAGCAATCCCAGATAGAGTAATCGGAAAGCATCTACACTTGGTGGCATCATTTGCTCTAGCTGAATCCATCATCCATTCGTACCTCATGACGTGCTGTCTGGGGTCTGTCTTTCCCTCATACGCAGGGATAGTTGGCATACTAAATTTTCTGGGGTACGCTGCCTGTAACACAACATCCGTGAATGGAGTATGACTTCTTGACACTCCCCAATCATCATTCGATAATCCCTGATTTTCTTTCATCAATTGCCTGATCATGGCTGTCAGGTCTGGTGTCTGTATGGAAGGTGGGAGATTAGAGTCCGTTCTACGTGACTGTCCATGCTGACGCCTCCTCTCCTGGTGATCTGCCAGTCGCACGTCTTGGGGTTCGACATCGTTAGCGTTTTGATGGCCCGGGCCTCCATCCTCCATTTGCACTCCGGTCCTGAAGTTTCCAGCTCTTGCTTGGTTACGGTCTCCAACTGTTTGAACATCAGCTTCTGCTCGTGCAGCTTCAGTCTTACGTCGTCTGTGACTGGGAGGTTCATCAGAGGAAGTTGAGCTGTCAGATGAAGAGTAAGGAGCGGGATTGCCCCTAGCATTATGTTGCTGCTGTTGAGTGAGTTGTGCCATCAGGTTGGCGTTAGCTTCCATCTGTTCTCCTAGTTGTCTCCTGCTTTCCCTGAGTTCTCTCATCGTCATTGAACTCTACTCTGGTGACAACTGGAGTCTGTTCTTGAGCGGCAATTCCTGCACTCGGAATCGCTGGTTGATTTCTAGGTCCTACTTGTTGCACGCTAGCAGCCTCGCGGGCATCCGCATTATGAGAAGCTGACCTGGTACGTGGTCCTGCCATTGTAGAGTTATTGGTATGAACTCTGAGTAGAATCAACGGATGTCCGTTCAATGAGTCGGATCTTCTTTGGGGGATTTGTTCAATCCAGTAGCTTCAAAGCAGATCCTTGAGGTCTGAGAATTCAACTCACAATGAAAGCACCAAAGTGTTAGCACCAAAATTGGTCACTGACCTCGTAGAAAAAGATTGTGTAGAGAAATAAGTGATGAAGATAAATTAAACAGAGAAGACAATGCTAATTTAAATGCAGAAAGTAAGAACACCAAATTTATAGTGGTTCAGCGTAATTGCCTACGTCCACTTTGAGATTAACTTTATTGATCTTCTTAATGATTGATTACAAATACAATTCGTAGATCAAATGCTTGAATGAAGTTGTTAAGTAGAGAAGATGAGTCTCAAAAATGGCAGAGTCTCCCCAGTGTTCTCTCTCCAAAAAGGATCCCTCTCCACTGTGACCCTGCCCCTCTATTTATAGACAAATATGGGCTGGACTTCCCGAGTGGGCTTGTTGGCCGAACACTCTAGCCCGAGTACTTGCTGCTTGCCGAACCAGGCATGCCGAACGCCATAATGCCGAACAACATTTCCATGCCGAACGGTCCCCTTGATGTGTGGGAAGTGTAGGTTGGTTGCAGTTGAAGTCGAACGTATCTCTGTCCGAAGCTCTTGGCCGAACAATAGTGTCATGCTGAGTTATATCCACCGAACGTCTTCTGGATGCCGAGCACTCCTGCTGTCGAGTTCTATCGATGCCGAGCGCTAGCTGATGCCAAGCATCGGTTGACGCCGAGCGCTAGTTGACGCCGAGTAGCCTGGTATGCCGATCGCTATGGATGCCAAGTACTTCGCCGAGTACTCCTAGATGCCGAACGTTCTCTGACGCCGAGCCCCTCTGGATGCCGAGTACTTCGCCGAACACTCCTAGATGCCGAACACTCTCTGATGCCGAGCCCCTCTGGATGCCGAGTACTTCGCCGAACACTCCTAGGTGCCGAACACTTTCTGACGCCGAGCCCCTCTGGATGCCGAGTACTTCGCTGAACACTCCTAGATGCCGAACACTCTCTGACGCCGAGCCCCTCTGGATGCCGAGTACTTCATCGAACACTCCTAGGTGCCGAACACTTTCTGACGCCGAGTGCTACCTGATGCCGAGCACTAGTTGCCTGGTCCAATCTCCGGGAAACAGACCCGAGTATTATTTAATAAGAAAATAATAAACGGATCAGTCTAGCTAAAATTATCAGATAAAATGAGATATATGAAGAGATATAATAAAAACATATGATAACCAAAAATGTCACACCTCGACAAGTATACATTAGAAAATCAACAAAGGAAAATCATACAAATATCTCACGAATCTCATAGCATAAAAAGAATGTCATATTCTTTATTTAATTCACCAAGCCACAATAAATGACATACATATCAATGCCAACTGAAAAAGGTGGTGAAACATAAATTCCAGAATTCACAACGAGAAATCCAGAAATCACAAGAAAAGAGGATGGCCAATCCCGTAAAACTGAACATCGACGCACCTAGAAAGATACGCCCCATGCAAAGTCGAACATCGACGCACCTAGAAAGATACGACCCATGCTCTAGCATTGACGCACCTAGAAAGATACGCCCCATGCATAAATAAACATCGATGCACCTAGAAAGATACACCCCATGTAATGTCTAACATCGATGCACCTAGAAAGATACACCCCATGCAAAGTCGAACATCGACGCACCTAGATAGGTACGACCCATGCATAGACGAACATCGACGTATCTAGAAAGATACGTCCCATGTCCCGACTTATTGAGCCGATTGCTCCACGAAGTAAACAAACATCGACGCACCTAAACAGGTACGACCCATGCGTGAAGTAAACATCGACGTATCTAGAAAGATACGACCCATGCGATAAATGAGACGAAGCTCAATAAAATGAGGTAAAGTCCTTCATATGGACAAAGAGACATCGCACACTGCTAGTCTAAACCATAAAATGATCATCATCGATCATAAGGAAGTGTCGATTACACTAAGCTAGTAAATATAAGAGTTTAGCTTCATGTCCCATAACCACTTGCTTAACTCAAATATTTAAGAACAGATTGTAGATCTGCACTAGAAAATTGTCACAAGAGTTTCAATCGAACAAGTCCATACATTAACCGACGAAGTAAACGCAAGCGTTTCATACCACTTGTTTTGCTAAGCCGTTTAATTATATTTTCTCATACGAATGAGGTAAAGGTTTGTATATACTAATAGATTGGAAAACGGTTTTAAGGAACGAACTTTGATATTGAAAATAGAGTTGAAATCGTTTTAATGAAGAGTTTTGATATTTAATACTAGTATAGAAAACCTTTATATTTTGAAGTGACAAATCATAGAAGTGATTGTAGAAACAATCAATCATAAAAATTCACATTCGAAGACGTGAATAAAATCCAAAGGAATCGATATCAAATCCATCAAAGTAGAAATTCTGATGAATGTTTTTCGGATAAGATCCCCTACGAAGAGAGATACGGGGTTCGACCTGCCCGGTCAGGTCGCGGGGGTCCAGGGGGCAGCGCCCCGTCAAAACGGTATGACTTAGTGAAGACAAAATGAGGTCTAATGACCTAAGGGGGATAGGGTCGAGCGACCTAACGAGGTACCATCCCGAAAGAGGAGTCATCAAAGTCTTAAGAGATGATAACTACAAATAGGATCATCACAAATCGATTAAAGTTGGAAATTCAAACAAATAGGCAATATAGGAAAAATTGGCAAATAGGAGCAGGTCGGTCAACCAGACTCCCTGAGTCGGTTGACCGGACCAGAGACAGAAGTGCTTGGGTAGCAGGTCGGTCGACCGGACCCTAAGGTCGGTCGACCGGAGCCTGTAACATGCACTTCCAAACAGAGGCAGGGAAGTGCTTGGGAAGCAGGTCGGTCGACCAGAGCCTGAGTTCGGTCGACTAGAGCCTATTGCCAGCACTCCCATGCCTATTTTATGAATGCCAATCTCTTCCAAATTTCAATCGGTCGAGCAACGACACTAAGGGTTTACGCCAATCGACTACCCGGCCATATACGCTCTTCGATTCATCACCAAAAACATGATCAAAACATCAAAGTTAGGATTTTCAAAGAATTGAACTCAAAACACTAAAAATTGGAATATTCACCAAATCAATCCAAACCAAAAGCATTTGCACAAGAATAAGTGTTAGGAATTCATACCTAACAATTGAAGATAGTTATAGACTAAGATGTGAGATAAAAATCTCACCTTTGAATCCAAAAACAATGAATGAGAAGCTTGAAGACAAGGGAAGATCAACCACACTTCAATCTCAACATAAGAAGCTTGAATCTAAGCTTAAAAAGGAAACACTTCCCAAATTAGGTTTAGGAATTTCTGAGATTGAAAGGAGAAAGAGTTGAAGAAGAAGAAGAGGATGCTTACCAATAGCTTGAATTTGGAGCTAGAACTTGATTTGCAAATGGAAACTAGGGCTTGGGAATTCTAATTTCCAATCTTTTCCCCCATTATTCTCTTTAGAGCTGAAGGTATTAGGAAAAGGAAGTGAATGAAGGGTCAGGGGTTCAGTTTGGGTATTAAGTTAGCTAGTGGGCTAAATCCAAACCCAAAGCCCAAAGTGAAAAGTAGCAAAATTCCACTATCTCCAAACATATCGAAGTTTACACTCAAAAAGATCGCAAACGTCATTTTGAACTCAATGGAAGTGGTTTCGAGTCCTAATTCGACTGTTTGCAAAAAGTAGCTTTTTGGACTAAAATCCGACGAACGATGAAATATTTAAATAAAATATTTAAATATAAAAATCGATAAATATGCGGGTTGTTACAGCTATCGTCCTCTTCTCGGAGTTATCGAAGAAGATATACAGAAGAGGAAGAGGAGTCGATCTTCGTCTGAACCTTTTCTTGAACCCCCGGCCCCATTCCAGCCTATTCATGACATTACAGAGGAGGATACCGAGCTTATGCCCTCTCCCCATCTGTCTGAGAACCCAATCGTCATCCCAATAGATCATCCTGGCTTAGCACGCAATCCGTTTGCGGGTCATCTGGACCTGGACCCGGCATCTCATGACATCTCTTTTGATGAGGTTACTGGCGAGCACCTTCTTCCTCGCAATCCTATGGTAAGGGTGCTTGATGAGGCCAAGTCCCTGGACCTCGATTTGCTCACTACTCGGGTTGTCGCTATGGGGAACGAAGCTAAAGCAAATATCGACCGGGTTGTTGAGGAGACCAAGAAGTTGATGGGGCATCATGCCCGACTGGTCAAGGCCGGGGAGGAAATTGGGAGTACCAACATAAGATTGCGGTTAGTGGTTTCCGACCAGGCCAAGCAACTCGCTAATCAGGCCATCCAGATCTCTCAGCACGAGGCCGCCTCCGGACGTCTAAAGAAAACTATGGAAGAGGCCAGCTGGGCCGAACTGCGGAAAATGGAGGCTACTTGCAAGGAACAGATCGATATGGCCATTGCCATGGTGGACGAGGTTCGGAAAGCGGATCTTGAGCAGATAGAGGAGTTATCTGGGAAGCTTGAGGCTGCAGAGCTTGCTCAAGCCAAGTTGAGGGAGGAGATGAAGGTGATGCGGAAATCACTTCAGGCTGACTGCTCGAGATACCAATTGGAGAGAGATGCTGCTGTCGTAAGGTTGTCGGATTCCGAGGCCCGGATGAGGGAATTTGAAGAGAACGAGGGGCTGATGGAGGGGATGCTTCAGGACATGTACTTCCGTACTTGGAGGCAAGGTAACTTGTCCTGGATGGATGAATACCCCTGAGTTATGGCTAGGATCTATCTCAGGGCCCTAGAGGAGGCCCAGGCTGAGGCAGATAAGGAGGGTGGTGTGGCCTTTAGGATGGATGCTGTTACTGCCCAGTTTACCAAGGAGGAGAAGGTGGCGGTGAAGGAGGGCATGCGGTTGCTTGCAGCTGAGGAGGCAGGTGTGCAAGTGGAGGATGATGATCACGATGATCAAGGAGCAGATGTTGGTAAGTTTTCCTTTCTAGTCTTTCCGTTAACTTGGTTGCTTATCACTAACGAATTCTTTTTTTGACCGGACAGGTGGGCAACAGGACAAGGACAAGACTCCGACGCAGTCGGCTCCTTGATTAGACTTGGAAAATTCTTTTTGTGGACTTGACATGGCTGTATATGTTAGTCTTAAAACAGTAAAGTAACTCTTAGGTGGTAATTTTTGCTACTTGTAATAAATAGCTCTATTCTTGACGTGTAATTCTTTAACTTAAGCTGATTTTGTCGTCTTTTGAATGTTTTTTTGATATGTTGTATGAGAAATATAGCTATGCATATTCTTGTAATCAAATTGTGTTTGATGTCAGGTTCTTGTTTAGAACATAATTTCATGACTTGCAATGTTAGCGTGAGGTGTGAATAAATTATAGTCATGTGTTTACATATGAAAGAAGGAAATACCGCCCTTTATATCTTGCTTGTAGATGGCCGCTTTGAATATCCTGTGTGGCCGAGTAAGGGATGCGGTCCAGTATCTTGTCGTGAGCATCTGCTTCCATTAGTGAATGTCTCCTGCTCTGTGTCCTGTACTTCAGGGATTGTTACAGAGGATAGGAGAAAAGTTGCTTAAGTAAAATTGAAATATGTGAAAAAGTAAAACTTCCAATCACGGAAGGCCTTCGATGTGCTTAAGTTCGTGGAAAATAGGCTTTGTAGTCACTTTCCCTAGCTGTGGGTCTTGGAGACATTTGTCACCCATCTTACGCCTCCGCGGGGAGTTAATTCTTTTTTACCACAGCCGCACTTAAGACACATCGGAGCCGAGATCGCGCACAGTAACTACCCGGGCCATAATGGCCCGTAATCGTGGGTATTATTCAATTTACTGTGGCCGGCTAGCGTGGGTGCCGATCGTCAACTGTGAACTGCCTCTGGCTGGCCACACCTTATGTTGGGGCTTATAGTCGGTTCACAGTTGTCGGCGAGCCGAACGCCGTAATGAGCTGCCTCGGCTATTGTCGGCCTTCTCGGTGGCTTATAATCGGCTCATTACAGTTGGCTTTAAGGGCCGTCGCAAGCAATGAGTTAACCCGCAGCAGAGGGATGCCGGAGCAAAAGTGTCTCATTGGCGAGGGCATAGATTCGCATAGTACCTATCAGGTCTTGTCCAGGTGAAGTTGCGCTGTGGAGTGCTTTGGGTGGAAATGCTATACGCATAGGATTTTGTTCAACAGAAAAGGATAAAGTTAACAAGCAGCCAAGATATAAAGGAACAAGTTAAAAAAGAGACAAGGTTTTTTAAAGTGGTTCGGCACGAAAAAGGCCTATGTCCACTGATTCTCTTTGTTAATTCACTTCATATGGGCAGTACAAGTTAAGAAAAGTATCGACGGAGGTGTTGGATGTTCCATGCCCTCTGGAACACCTCTCCGTCCACTGTTGACAAAATATAAGCTCCATTGTGGAGATCTTTATGAATTACATATGGTCCATCCCAGATTGGATCTAGTGCTCCGGGGCGAGGGAAGATTCGCTTGAGGACAAGATCCCCTTCTTGTAAGGTACGATGCTTGACTTTGGAGTTGTATTGTGCTGCCACTTTTTGCTTGTGGGCCGTTGCTTTAAGGACTGCATCATTTCTTCTCTCCTCAACTAGATCCAAAGACATGTGAAGGAGTTCTTCGTTCTCTTTTGGGGTTATAGTGGATCCTACGGTGGGAAGGCACAATGGTTTCAACTGGGAGCATAGCCTCCGATCCGTATGCCAAAGAGAAAGGAGTATGCCCCGTTGATGTTCTGAAAGATGTGCGATAGGCCCACAGTGCCGTAGGGAGTTCATCCACCCAAGCGCCCTTTGACTTTTCGAGTTTCTTTTTTATTAGAGTTTTTAGAATTTTGTTGACGGCTTCGACTTGTCCGTTTGCCTGGGGATACGCTACGGATGAGAAGCTTTTGTGAATTCCGTGCTCTCGGCACCAGTTGGCGAATTCCTCGCTGTCAAACTGAAGTCCATTGTCTGATATGATTTTGAGTGGGACTCCGTACCTGCACAGAACATTTTTGATCAAGAAGTTAATAACTTTTGCTGAAGATACTTTATTCAGAGGTTCCGCTTCCACCCATTTGGTGAAATAGTCGACTGCCACTATAGCATATTTGGCCCCGCCTCGGCCCATTGGTAGCTCGCCGATTAAGTCAATTCCCCATATTACGAAGGGCCAAGGGCTGGTCATTTGGGTAATCTCAGTTGTTGGTAGCCGCGGAATCTTAGCAAACTTCTAGCATCTGTCACACTTTTTGACGAAATCTAAGGCGTCCTTGCTTAAGGTGGGCCAGAAATATCCATATCGGAGTATCTTTTTTGCTAATGTTTGCCCTCCGGTGTGATCTCCGCAGCTTCCCTGATGAATGTTGGATAAGATTTCCTTGGCTTCCCTCCCAGTGACACACCTTAATAACGGGTTAGAGAATCCGCGCCGATAGAGGATGTCTTCTTGTATTGTGTAGCGGGAAGCTCTCCTCAAGATTTTCTTGACTTCGTTACGCCCGTTGGGTAGTGTGCCGCTTTGTAGGTAGTCTCGGATGGGAGTCATCCAAGTTGCTTCTTCGGTTGCAGCTATCAGATTCACTTGCTCAAAACTTGGGGTCAGTTGCTTTGAGATGGTTACTGCTCCGAAGATGGCGATGTCTCTCATACTTGCTAGCTTTGCCAATTCGTCGGCCTCTTGGTTCTCTTCCCGAGGGATGTGTTTGACTAAGTAGTGGTCCAATCGGCTGAGAAGTAACTTGGTCTTCTTTAAATATGCTATGAGTCGTTCTTCTCGAGCTTGGAATTCTTCTATGATTTGATTAACAATAAGTTGAGAATCGCTATGAAGACACAAAGAATTGGCTCCGATTTCTATGGAAAGTTCTAATCCAGCTATCACTGCTTCATATTCTGCATAGTTGTTGGTGGCAGCGAACTCCAACCTTATAGCATAGTGCAGCTTATTTCCCATGGGAGTGATTATTACCACACCTGCCCCCGAGCCTTGTTCGTTTGATGCACCATCCACAAAGAGATTCCACTTGATGTCTTTTGATATTTCCAATTGCTCCTTATCTTTGTTGGTAGTGAATTCTGCAATGAAATCAGCCATGGCTTGTCCCTTGATGGCGGTGCGAGGGTGATAGGTGATATCATACTGACTTAGTTCAATGCACCATTTAAGTAGTCGCCCAGAAGTGTCGGGACGATGGAGTACCTGCCTCAGTGACTGATCGGTCAGAACTTTGATGGAATGGGACTGGAAGTAGTGACGCAGTTTCCGTGATGTGACTAGTAAACAGTATGCTAGCTTCTCAAGTTTAGGATATCTGACTTCTGCCCCCGTAAACCTCTTACTGACGAAGTAAACTGGGCGCTGCGTGCGGTTGTCTTCCCTTACCAAGGCAGCACTCAGGGCGTGAGATGACACAGCAAGGTATAGGTATAATCCTTCGCCTTCGCTTGGAGTCGAGAGTACCGGTGGTTTCTGGAGGTGTTCGATTAAGTTAAGGAAAGCGGTTAAGAATTCGTTAGTCCATTCGAACTTTCCTTTGTCTTTCTTTAGAGCTTCGAAAAAGGGGACGCACTTGTCCGTTGCTTTGGAGATGAATCGGCCTAGGGCGGCCACTTTTCCATTCAGGCTTTGCATTTCCTTTCGAGTGGAAGGTATCTTGATATCCCTTAGCGCTCGGACTTGTTCAGGGTTTGCTTCAATCCCTCTGGCATGGACGATGAATCCTAAGAACTTTCCTGATGATACTCCGAAGGAGCATTTTAGAGGATTCAACTTCATTCCATACTGGCGAAGTACTTGAAACATCTCTCCTAGGTGGCTTACGTGATCGTCGGCTTTCCTTGACTTTACCAGCATGTCATCCACGTATACTTCCATAGTTTGCCCTATTAGCCCTGCAAACATCTTGTTGATGAGGCGCTGGTAGGTGGCTCCTGCATTTTTAAGTCCGAAAGGCATTACCTTATAGCAGTATAAACCCCGGTCGGTGATGAAACTAGTGTGGTCTTGGTCGGGAGCATGCATAGGAATTTGGTTATATCCTAAGTATGCGTCCATAAAAGATAAGAGCTCGTGCCTGGCTGTGCTGTCTACAAGTTGGTCGATTCGGGGAAGTGGGAAGCAATCCTTTGGGCAGGCATCTTTTAGGTTGGAAAAGTCAATGCATGTTCGCCACTTGCCATTAGCCTTCTTTACCAGCACCGGGTTAGCGATCCATTCCGGGTAGATGGCTTCTCGTATGAAGTCATTGGCGAGCAGATTCTTTACTTCTTCATCGAGGGCTGCTGATCGCTCTGCCCCTATACTTCTCTTTCTTTGTTTTACAGGCGCCTTGGTAGGATCAATGTTTAGTACGTGGCATGCTACGTCGGGGGAGATTCCGGTCATGTCAGCGTGTGACCATGCGAATACATCCAAGTTGTGGCGGAGAAAGTCGATGAGTTGCTCCTTCAACTCTGCTTTTAGTTGGGACCCAATTTTCAATAGTCTACTTGAGTCGTGCTTGTCTACAGATATAAACTCCATAGCCTCTGACGGCTCGGCGGTGGCCTCCTCCTCTCTATCCCTAGGGTCTAATTCATTGAAAGGGTCTAATTCATTGAAAGGGTCGCTGGTATATTGAAGAGGAGGGGCTTTCTTTAGTTGCTACGCTTCTAGACTTTTCATGCAGAGGGCAACCTCTGCACCCTTCTCTTTATCCTTCCTGTGGTTGTTGCGAAGTTCAGTCACATAGCAGTCTCGAGCAACGTCCTGGTCTCCTTCTACTTCCCCTACTCCATTGTCCATTGGAAATTTCATCTTTAGGCACCATGGGGCTAGGACAATTTGGAAGTCAGACAAGGCTGGCCTTCCTAAGAAGGCGTTGTAGGCCGAATGGTTTTCTATTAGCACAAACGTCTGTTTCCGTACAACGGAGCGGGGATGGCTTCCAATCTCGACAAAGAGGTCCAGTTGCCTGAGGGGCATCTTCGCATCTCCAGTGAAACCGTGTAGTGGTTTATCATAGGGAGATACATCTTTCATTGATAGTTTCATTTTATCGAATGCATGTTTGAACAGGATATTTACTGAGCTTCCAGTGTCTACTAGGATTCGGTAAACTTCGGCGGGACCGAGCCGGGCAGAGATAACCATGGGATCCATGTGAGGGTATTGCCTTCCTTCTAGGTCAGGTTTACCGAATGTGATGTCATCACTTTCTTTCCGTTTCGGGTGGCGTTCTTCTATAACCGAATTGACACAGTCTTTATTGTCTCTAAGCGACTTTCCATATCTTTCCATCTCTTTCCATCTCTTTCCAGCTTTTGTCTGCGATGTGCGGTCCTCCTGAGATGGTATGGACCACTATCTTCTCTCGACTAGAGCCGCTAGTGTTGCGGTTTCCTCTGCCGGTCTCCGGTGATGGTAGCCTTGGGTTCTCATTGGCAGGAGCTGGAGTCCTGTCCTGACCTTTTACATAGCGTTCCAGTTTCTTCCTTCTGATGTGTTCTTCAATCAAGTCCCAGAGATGATGGCACTCATTGGTATCATGCCCATGAGATTCGTGGAAGCGCCCGAACTTTCCAAACTTCTGTGCGTTATCTGATTCCTTCTTGTATGGTGGGCGTTTGTACCTAACTTCGCCTTGGGTGGCAAGAAAGATGTTTTCGACGGTTTCGTTCAAAGGAGTGTAAGTGTCGAATCTCGGTCCTGGCCGATATAGGCGCTTTTCTCCCTTCTTGCCCCCAACATTGTCTCTGGAATCATTTCTTCGAACGTCCCTTGCCACAGCAGGTGCATGGCTGTGAGTTGCCTTATTTTGTTGTCCTGATTGCCCCTCAACGGCGGCATCCTCAAGCCTCATATATTTCCCGGCTTCATGGAAGAAATCAGGTAAAGTAGCTGGTTTTTCTTTTGTCAACCTTCTAGAAAATTTAGTGTCCGGATGCACACCACTACAGAGGGCCATTAGGATAAGCTTCTCATCGGCATCTTGGACTGCGGCCGCTGCGGCATTGAATCGGGTTAGGTATTGCTGCAGTTTCTCTCCGGGTTTCTGTTTGATGCTGGATAAGGAATAAGCGTCCTTAGGTTGTTCCACATGAATGCGGAACTGACTGATAAACTTTTCTTTCAACATTTCCCACGAGCTGATGGATCCCTGGGGTAAATGACAGAACCAGGAGGTAGCGAGATCTGCTAAGAATAGTGGAAAGCATTTGCACAGTACTCCCTCTGTTGCTCCACTCATGAGCATATGTTGTGTGTATATCTGCAAGTGTACAACGGGGTCGGAGGTTCCTTTGTAAGGTTCCATTGTTGGCATCTTCCATTCTCGGGGAGTGATAGCAATTTCGATATTGCGGGTGAAAGGGCTGGTTACTCTAGCGCCTATCCCTCGATCCCTTTGCTCTCATTGGACGCACTCTCTGAATAAGCGTGCCATCCTTTCATCAGAATTTGGAGCAGATAGAAACGAGTTTGGTTCTGTTCTGTGGGATTGATTCCGTCCAGACGATCTGTAGGGATGGTATCGTTTATCATTTCACATATTTTCCGGTGGCTGCCTTTGGTCTTTTGGGAGCATGCTAGGGTCGGCCATAGTTGGCCCCTGTCTTGATCTTCCCCTGCTGGGTTCTGATCTAAGCACTTCCTCGGGTCCAACTTCGGTCTGGACTCTAGCTCGGCCCCGTTCACTGGCGTTTCCGTGGTTAGGCAGTATGACAGGCTCAGCTACAGTTGACCTCCGCCCGGTACCTCCCCCGTGGGGTTCGGTTCCAAACGTTTCCTCAGGCCTAACTTTGGGCTGTGCTCGATCTCGGCTCCTACCATGGCTGCTTCTACCGTTAGCTCCTTCGAAGAAGGAAGATCTTTGTTGTCTCTGAGATCCTCCAGACTGGGACTCGCCCCATGATTCAGTGTTGCGGTTGGACTCTTCAGCATCCCTTAAGCGTAACATGAGATGGTCCACCAAGGCTGCCTGCTGGGACGTGAAGCGGTTAGTTACTTCAACCACAACCCTGTCTAGATCTGCCCTAGTAATTGCTGCGGGCTGTTCTGCGGTAGGAGTGGTCGGATTAGCCTGTCCTTCATTCGGTACTGCTGCTAGAGGAGGACGATTTACTTGATCCGTGACCGCTGGATCTGGAAGACTGCTGGAAGCGATGTTTTTTTCTTTGTTAACATCTTTTTTCTACTTGGGAGGCATGTTTCCCAAACGATGGATGATGCTGTTAGGAAAAAAGGTTAAGTGGAAGAAGCTGAAGCTTCGAGCTTCTAGCTCTCAGTGAAAGCACCAAAAATGTTTGCACAAAAAATGGACAAACACCTCAAAGCCGTATGATTTAGTAGATCTTATGTTGTTCTTAGTGGTGTGGGTGATCTATGCAAATATATGAAAAGCAGGGGCTAAACTATAAAAAGACACGCAGATTTATAGTGGTTCAGCCAGAATGTGCCAACGTCCACTTTATATGTTATTTCTCTTCTCTTGTTTAGATTACAAGTACAAAGCTTTGATACAAGTAAAAGAAAGTTGTTTGAAGGTTCTCTCCGTGCTTGAGCTCTCAAAACTTGTCCCCCATTGCTGTACCCCTGCCCCTCTATTTATAGAGTGAGGCTGGAGGCAGGGGTCTTGGATGTATATAGCTGCTGGTGGGCCTGGACTGGTGTGGTCAGGCCTGGTGGAACTGGTCCGGTTTCCCTTGGTTCGGTGGAGAGAGATGAGTGGACCGGTAGACCCTTGGTTCGGTGGAGAGAGATGAGTGGACCGATAGACCCTTGGTTCGGTGGTAGGAGTGTGGTGGTTCGGTATTGCTTCATTCGGTGGTTGAACTGGTGATGTTGGTTCGGTATTGATGTGGAGATGTTTGGTTCGGTGGAGAAGGCGGGTTTGGTCCGGTAGGTGTTGGTTAGGGAGGTGGTTGATTTGGTAGCTTTGTTGGATTGAGGCTGATTCGGCAGTGAGGTTTGGATCGGTAGCCTGTAGACCTTTGTTCGGCTAGGGTTGGTCCGGTGGTGAGAATTCACCCAACATTTGGTGAATGAAAATATCAAGTCTTACCATAATAGTATTTTGAAAGTATCATTTAGATGCCCGAAGGCTCTTCCTGTCCAACTCCATAATTCACCTTCAACTGTAGGCCAAAGGCCCTTTTCTAGTTCAATGCAACTATAGTCAATCATGTCCTAACAATGTGAGAGAAAATACTTGAGCCAATTAATACCTCTTTAATAGGAATTAGGCAGACTTTAACTATTTAATACATATACCCTAGGTAGATCCTTGTCATTTAATATCTAAACCTAAGGCGGATCCCTCTTTGGTACCCCCTAAACTGAAATCGAATGAAATCTCTCTGTACCACTTAATACATCTTTGTGGGAAAATGCGAAACATATAACAGCCACTTAATACCTCGACCCTAAAGTGGACCCCACTTGAGATATCCCACTATTGCACCTAAAAGATAACATCGACCATTTAGTACTTCTTAAGTGGGAAGGAGGCGGACCGTACACCATCCACTTAATACCCCCAACCCAGAAGCAGGCCCTATGCCTTATGACCCGTAACCAAAACTATGACATCTCACATTAGTTCGACTATTCGTAGGCATTAATAGCCAGATTAGCTAAGAAAACTTATCCTATAAAATTGGGACTAACCTCATGTCCACCATGGGTATTTATTATAGGTGATGTCTTACATCAGTTCCAAATTCACACTACTAATATCCAGATTAGTTGGGCAGACTTCTGTGTGCTTTTGATAGACCTCGCATCCTTATAACTTAGTCATATTTCCGCTTTCCTAACATACTATCACATGTATACTACACACACACTCACACACACACATACATATGTGTGTGTGTGTGTATATATATATATATATCACGACATTTCACATTATATTCTCCCTTTAGTTATATATTAATTTCCATAATTATTCTTAATTTCCTTCTTAAGGTTTTAACATTATTTACTAACCTATTTATTCTTTACTATGCGATTAATATATTATTAATTATACATTATTAATATATTTATATCCTAATATATTTATACGTATGTAATTTAGGCTAAATAAATATCCTAAGCATGCAAAGATTTCTGCTTCCTATACTAATCGTTTAAAATGTCAAAACTTCCAAATTCATACAAGTCTAACTCCATACAATAACTTACAAAATAGCTAAAATCCTTTATTTGATCTAAGTAAATACAAGTTTATATTTAAAAATCATTTCTTTTCCAAATTATTATTTTATTTTAGTTATGTCGCATTTATAAAATATTACTTTCACATCTCTAACTCATTTTAATTTTAAATATCATATTCTCACAATTTAATCCCTATATTAAATATTTTTAATACTTATTTCCAGATAAATCCGCTAATTTTAAATTAATTAATTGAATTGCTATAATTTACCTAAATTTATTATTACTTAAAACCGAGTTGTTACATTTGGTATTTGATTCTATTTTGTTAATGCAAGTCTATTTTTTGGAAATTTAGTTTAAGAATAAAAGCCAACTTACATATACTTTTTTACTTTATAAATTCAAGGCCTAAGTTTTTATACTTAAGCCCATGAAACCAAAATCCAGAATTTTCCATTTCTAGTATTTTCTTTCTCTCGATCTCTCTCTGTTCACTCATTTTTATTTCACGTATACTTCCTATGTAAAATCATCGTCTTCCTGAAGCCATTAAACCTAAAAATCTACTTCATTTCTATTCAAAAGCAAATCTAATAAATTAATAAAATCTCCAAAGTTTGAATATATGGTTTCTGATATATGCGTGCACTTGTGGAAGGAACTAAGTTCGTTGTGGAGCTAAGGTTGAGTGTGCGTTCGAGAGAGAAGAAGAAGAAGGAGCACGTATAGGTGAATGATTTTCACTCACGCAACCTATGTTTTAATCAATTAAGTCATGATATATGGATTATTGGTGCTATGTTTGAGTAAAATATGTGCATCTTTATTTAAATAAACACCGAATTACATCAAATACTTGAATTGCCTGTTTATTCTTTGCTACACAACCACTGTAATTGTGACGACCCGGAATTTCGAGCAATATCAATTTAATAATTTATATTAAATATTAAATTGATCTGATATATTTTTGGATTATAATATTTGAATTGATACTTTTCTTTTAATAAATATCGCATTGTGAATTATATCTTTTAAAACTAATAAATTATTTTTTGTTTATTTGAATATGTATTAGTATATATTGTAGATAAGAGAACTCTGTTTTAAATTTAATTGATAAATTTTGTTTTCAATTCCTAATATATATATAAGTGATTTGGAAATTATTATAAACTTTTCAAAACTATTTAATAAATAGATATATGGTTTTAAATACTTTAGATAAATGTTTGTATTGTTTTAAACTTATTCTGACTTTGGTTTAGATTTATATTTATTAACAAAAGGGATTTTCTTTCTTTTCTTATTAAAGTATAGTTTGTTAAAATATAATTTAAAAATGTATATAAGCTTTAAATTCAAATTTTGTCAAATGATAGTTTAGTGTATATTATAAAATAAGTAATTTAAATAAAAGAGATAATTTCTTTTGTTTAATTATTTTAAAATTTGATAAATGAGTTTTTATTGATATTGATAAAAAAATAAATATACATGTTGAAATAACATGACTAACAATAAACCAAGTAGTAAAACAAATAACAAAGTAAATTTTATAGTTTGTAAATTTTAAAACCAACACACTAAATATCTAAACAACATATTAGAATAACACTTCATTTACGTTCCATTTACATTCAACTACATTTCAACATATACAACAAGGTAATACAATACATAAGAATGGTCCCAGCCTAAAAACAAATCTGCATAGTTGAAGTTTATAAAAGTAAGCATAGGAAATATGAAAACAAATGGTTGAGTATAGGCATGCAAACTTAAGGCAACAAGAATCAAAACACAAAGAAAAGTAAAAGTATATATGCATGTAACTTGTGAATGAAGACACAGGCAAGGATAAGAGAAAAGAGGATAAGTATTATATGAAACATCAAGTACAATAACATTTAATGTCTTAATCCCTTGCAGCCAACCAAGTCAATTCAAATTGTATACGAATGTGATTTTAGCCTCCATTTTATACAAATATCTCTGACCATAAGAAGATTATGTCCTGTAACCTTTTTATAAACATCACCTGTAAGCTATTTTTCCTTTATCATCTTTCAATTTTCATTCGAGCTCAACAAAACCAAAATGAAAACTCCATTAAATCCTTAAACAAGCCCCAAAAACATCAACTCAAGCATACAAAAATCAGGTCTGCATATGAAGAAAAAAGAAATCCCAGCCTGGCTTCTCCAGCACGTTCCACTCCCATACATATTATACCCTGCCTGGTTCTCTTTTAATTAATCCACTCAATCAAAAGCTGGAGTCTGTAAATAAATTTTTCTTTCTAGAGCAAGATCAAGTTACCATTTTCAAAAGATCGGCAACCTCCTGTTTTAAATCTTTCCAGGCTTCCTCTGTTGAACAAGTGAGTAACATCTTATCTAAAATTTATAACTTAAATTATTATGTTGCATGCTTGTCCCTGTGATAACATATATTATGTATATATGTAGTTGTGCGAATCTGTGTATATGTGTGTACACAGGTTACTCTGTTACCCTGTTCTCTGTTGTTATGTTTTGGTAGACATGTAAATAAATCTTCATCTCTTATTCTAGTGATTGTTTGAACGTAGAGTATAAATAAAATGGTTTGTCTGGTTGTAATCTAAGTATTAAAATTTTATTTAAGTTAAAACAAACTATATTGCCTCTGGGAATCAAGGAAACAACATTCAACTTTAAATATGTTCAAAAACAAATTTCTTGTTTAAGAGATGCAGGTGTATAGGGTGAAACATCATACTAAAATAGGATTTTTAAAGCAAGTTTTACAATTTTTAAGCAAGGGGATGAAGAGCAGTTTAGTTTTGACTGTTTTGTACATTTTGAGATGCCATGGACGATGTAGTTGACTGGAGACGTCAAGTTCTGGTCTGAAGGTAGAGGGGTGACCAGGGGTTTAGCGAAAATTATCGTGATGGTGGGCAGGTCAACGTGGTGGCGGCGAGAAGCATTTGAAACCTGGTGACCTAGTTTTTGGGTGCTGTGATGTTTTCGTCTCGTATGAAGCCATCGTACGATCGAGTGTATCGAGTTTTGAGGTGTTGTAGAGGGGAGGTAGACGAAACTATGGCCGGAGTTTGGTGGTCTCTGGTGGTCGGAGATGGGAACACGGTGATGTTTTCCAGGGATTGGTGATGGGTTATGTGTGCGTTCCAGGTAGGTGATGGGTCTCGATTTCGATTCGCAAGGTGATAGGTGGTGCTGGCGATCTGGAGTGGGTAGGGGCGACGAGGTCGACTTGCTCGGCGTCGAAATGATGATCGGAGTTGATCATCGATGGTGTGCACGTGCACCATGTTTCTTGTCTGGCTGTTGGGTTGGCAGGGGAGTGAAACTCGAGAATTACTCGAGTAGATTCGTGATTGGCTCGGGTGGATTTCCATTTTTACTCGAAGTAAATTAGGATGAACTCGGGTAGGTCTGTGTTTTCTCAGTTTTAACGATACCAAGTATACTCGAATGCGAACTCGAGGAAAATTAGATTTGGCTCGGGTAAATTTCTGTTGTCTCGAAGCAAACTGAGGTGGTCTTGGGTCAGTTCATTTTCAAGTTTAAACAGTGCCAGTTTTTCTCAGTTTTTAAATCATTAAGTTTTAAGTTGAAACAAATGTTAAACTGAGTTTAAATTTTGAATATTTAATTCCAGATTTTTGAAGAAAAAAAAAGAAGAAAAGAAAGTTATAATTTAAATATTTTAAATAAGTAGAGATTTTGAAATTTGAATTGATTTAAAGTTTAAGTGGTGTTCGTTTAAACTTGAAATTTTAAATGGAATTTAAAAGGGAAAGATGAAATAAATGGTTTCAGATACATATTGAAGTGAAAATGTAATCGATAATGGGAAATGAGATTACTTTAAGTAAATAAAGATCCAAGATTTAAAATTCATTAACTATTAAGGTAATCAGAATGATTAATCAAGATGAATAATTAAGGAATGATTAATTAATTAAATAAAATTAATTAATTTTGAATAAGCAAGATTTTTAAGTAATTAGTTTAATTCATTGGGAGTTTATTAATTAGAAATGGTATGTCTCATTTATCTTGCTTATGAATGATTGAATAAAATTTTATGCCTTAGATTGATTGATAACTCAGACATGTGATTTGTGATGCTACGTGATATGATATGCTGGGTTTAAACTGAGATTGTGGTTATCTATTAGTGACGAATTAATGTGTATAGGTAACACCTTGTATTTGAAGTTTAAATTGTTGTTACCTGAATAAATTGGATAAGATGGTATTGAATTCGAAAAGACCGGAGTCGGGTATTAGTAAATACCCGAAACCATTTCGATTCATTACAGATTGAAAATGTGAGAATCTGTGTTGTGTTCTGTTTTCTTTTTCTTCTATCTCTTTCTTCTTTTTCATAACTATCTGGAATTTTCGGGTTCGAAAATCCAGGGTCGTTACAGTAATTAACAACCCGTCTTTGTATATAAACAATCAATCCAAAAGTCTTGAAATCAAAGCTTAGAGATGACTGAATTATTGAAATGAAGATATGAATCCCATGCATGCATGGACTAGGTGATCGAACAAATGAAATATGGGAGGAGATCGACTGTAACAGATGATAAATCTTGCTATTTATTGAATCAACCGGTCGACCTCTGATGACCATCGGTCGAATGGTGGAGGCCACCAGTCTAACCTTGTTTGCCTGCATCTGATTGCTTGTTCGCGTATTCATATGTATGTGCCCAAATGGCATGCGTGTATGTATTTGTATGTATCTGTGTGCATGTATCCATGTGTATATGTTTGAGTTGCAGTATGTGGGATGGGTTGTGTGAGTTGTTTTGTGTATATGTTGCTTTGGTTTTGATTTGCTTATTTGTATCTTTGTTTTTGTGTTTTACTTCATTTATATATTTAGACTTTGATAGCAAGTTAGTGAGTTGGAGTTCCTTAAGTTTTTATTTACCTTGCTTATAGTCTTGATAACTCAATTAATTTATTATTGCTACAACTATTATATATATATATATTCGGTGAATCTTAGAATTCCACTTCTCATGAATTAATATGTGTATAACCATATATTTGTGGAAACTTTAGTAATTTATGGTTGAAATATATTTATAAATTACATTTGAAATAAAGTAAACTTACTTATATTATTTAAATGATCATCTATTGTTATAGGAATTTTAATATATATTTATAATTTAAGCTTTGATAATAATTATTGAATTATGAATAAATTAAATTAATTTGGATATTTTGTAATCATTTAAAATTATTATAGATGTTTTATAAAATTATTTGAAAGTAGTATTTAAATATAAATAATTATGGAGTAATTCTTAAGTGAGATCATTTATTTTACAATTTTTGTTGGGTTATGAAATGAAAGGAAAGGATTTTCTAATGTTATATATATATAGTTTGATTTTAAGAAATTTATTATATATATAATATAGAGTATATTATAATTTATTTTAATCAAATGTTTATTTAATTTTAGAATATTTTCCTTATTTATTATCCACTCCAAAGTATAAATTTTGTTATATGAAATTATATGTTTTGATCGTTTCCTGTATTGATTCATTCATTTATATTTATTTGAAAAATCTAGTTATATATTACTTTCTGATTTCTAATTACGTATCTTCTTTATATTGATTTCTCTGATATGAATGATTCACCGTTGATATTCATTTAGTAGATAATTTTAATATGATAAGGCGATGACATCTTTCTATGTGATTTTATGTTTTATTTTGCATGATGAGTTATCTGAATAAAAGGTTTAGTGATACCGTCTGGTATGAGACTTTCGGTAACACTTTTTCAGTTATTCTTTGGATTCGTTATATAGAATAAAGAAGGACGAGTGTGATGTGTGAGCTCTGAATAAATGGACTATTAACACGTGGTGGTATGGGATGCCATTGTGTAATTGTTAGTGTAGAATTTCGTCCACACCAACACCCCAAAATCCGAAGGTAAAGCTCCAGAAGCTGATGAAAATACTGAGTTCAGCAAGGTGATTATCGAGATATCGTATAATCAATCAAGGAAGGTGAAATGTTAAACCGTAAGATAACAAAAATATATACCAAAACTATAAAATGCGAAAGTAAATACCATAGAGACTTTTATAGTGGTTCAGGCCATAAGTCCCTACGTCCACTTTCCTTTCCTTATTTACTCACTCTTATATAGCCAAAAGGCCCATTGCATGAATCTAAGTATTTCCACCATTAATGAGTGTTTGATCAGAGCTCTAATATAGAAAAGTACTATTTTTGTTTCTATTCTTTTTCTGCCAGAAGATCCCTTGTGCCTTGGGATCGCCGCCTATTTATAACCGATAAGTCTTGATGTCATTGGTTAAGCGAGCGTGTAACATCCCCCACTTAAAGGCCCAAAACTAACAGCTACGGATGATGCAGTCATCCATAGTTATTAATCCTTGGCGACCAAATACGGTAATGTTAGATACATTGATATAACAGAAACACATGGATGTGCAAAAAAATTTAAATCATAAAACAACTTTCACATTCCATTTCAAATCATTTCAACATTCATTACACAATCTCATATTCGAGAACCATTTTCGGTGAAATTATAATTATTACAACATACGACAAAAGCGACATATGAAGATGCCCCGTTGGATGATCAAAGTACATAACTAGGCAATTAAACAACATTGGTATTACTTCGACCCCTTCGAAAGTATGGTTTCGATACCATACTTACCGCCTTTTCTTCCAATCCACTGCGTACTAATGTATTGATACTTTGTGTATTGGTTTCGACTTAGTGGGTTTCGACTTGGTTAAGGCGGAAGTACAGGGTAGAAAGGCATTACTGAAAGAGACAAAACATAATTTCAGGGTAAAGACTGTTTTAATGCCTTTTAAAGTAATTACTTTTTAACTAACTTGCATGTTTGTAAACAGTTAATTTGTTGCCATAAACTTTTCAAATTCTTTCTTAAATTAAAAATGCCGCATAATTTCAGATCTAAACAAAGCTTAATTTAACAAATAAGCCATTCAATTAAGTAAAACAATTAAATCATTTAAGTCCTCCTTCCAAAATAATTTAATTTCCATAGTAAATCACTTAGGAAAAATCTCCAAAAATCATAGAAATACATTTTTAATATGTTATCTAACATATATAAATTTCAGACCCATATTCTTCATATAATTTCTGAAATTAATTTATAAATCCAATGGTTCATATTTTCCTTTGAAAATTCATAATAAATTTTCCATAGCTTGGAAAATTATAAAAATTAAAACCCATCTCCAAAATCATGTTTTACAAAACATATAAATTCTTCATGGCATTCGAAATTCAATATAAACGATTTTAACCTTAAAACCATATAAAACACTTATCAACCAATCTTGTTTGAATCCAACATATCATAAAATTCAAGCATATCATCATCTAACATTATCATATTGAATTTAAACTTAAACCCGAAAATCAAATGATCATAGAAACAAAGATTGAGATGGTTTAGATTATTCTTCATCTTGATTAGGATAAGGAATTTGAGATTTGATTGAGATTAATTCCCCTTGCTTAATTCCTCTGCTTTAATTTGATTTATCTCCTTTTCTTCCCTAATAATGACCGGCTTTGCTTTTCTTTTTGTTTACATTTTGCGTTTTGTAAAAATTAACGTGAATGGTAAAGGAAACGAGATTTTAAGGTAATGGAATTATGGTGCACAATTCCTAATATGCCCTTGCGTTAATTAAATAACATATAAAACCATTCATAAGCCCATTGTTCTTGTTTAATTAGCACGGCCTCTAATAAATTTTCAAATCTCAATCCCCTTATCACGCTAATATTTACATCATTCTGTTTAATTTATCTAATTAAATCTCCTGAATAATGTTATTAAAATTAGGGGTGTTACAGGCTCCCCTCCTTAAAGAATTTCGTCCTCGAAATTCAGTAAGGACTAAACATAGTAATCATCTATAACATCTCCTCACAACCATACTAGCCTACCTAACTAGCAACGGTCTATATAAAGCTAATATAGATATACCCTCAAAATAGATCATGATAAGTACCTCTAATCCTGTCTTCTGTCTCCCAAGTACAGTGCTTCTCGTTATCGCTCCACTAAACTTTCACCAACTTGACTGTCTTGTTCCTCAATCTTTTCTCATCTCTTGCTACAACCCGAACTGGTTGTCTAACAAAAGTCCGATTCGATTCTACTATCAAATCTTCCAACCCTATCGTAGAAATAGTAGTCTCTGGATCATGCATATACTTGCGAAGATGAGACACATGAAACACATTATGTACACCTTCCATACTGCTCGGCAACTCTACTCTGTATGCGAGCTTTCTGATCCTCTCTATAACTTGGAATGGACCAACATATCTTGGTGTCAGTTTCCCTGACTTTCTAAATAGTACCACACCCTTCGTCGGTGATACCTTAAGGAAAACGTTATCTCCAACTGAGAATTCTAGGTCTTTACGTCTCTTATCTGCATAACTCTTCTGTCTGGACTGAGCTTACTTCATCCTTTCTCGGATCAAGTCAATATTCCATGTCGCCTCTCTAACCAGATCTGGACCTAAGACTAATCTGCCTCCAATCTCCAACCAACATGCTGTTGATTTGCATGGCCTTCCATACAAAGCTTCAAAAGGCGCCATTCCTATACTAGTCTGATAACTATTATTAAAGGAAACTCCACTAAATGTAGGTGATCTTCCGAAGATCCACCAAAGTCCAATACACAAGCTCTTAACAAGTCCTCGATACTTTATTGACTCTCTCTGTCTGCCTATCCGTCTAAGGATGATATGCAATACTCATCTTAAGCTTGGTACCTAACATATCCTGTAGACTCTTACATAATTCACTAGTAAACAAAGCATCTCTGTCACTGACTATACTACTAGGAATTCGATGCAGTCTAACAATGTTCTTCATAAACAACTTAGCTAAAACAGGTGTCGTCCTGGTTGACTTAACTGGAATGAAATGGACACTCTTGGTCAACCTGTCCATTATGACCCACATACTTTCATTTCCTCTATTTGACCTTGGCAACCCCTCTATAAAATCCATGGATATAAAATTCCATTTCTAAACTGGTACCTCTAGAGGTTGATGCAACCCACTTGGCTTTTGATGTTCGGCCTTCACTTGTTGATAGTTTGCACACTGCCTAACCCACAAGCCAACATTTCTCTTCATACCTTCCCAATAGAAGCTCCTATTCATATCTTGATACATCTTGGTCCCTCCAGGATGAATCGTAAATTTGGATCAATAACATTCCTCAAGAACTTCTTTCCTTAAGTCCTCAACATTCGTAACACACAACCGTCCCTTCTTTCCTAACCATCCTCTCTGGTTAAGGCTAAAATCCTTTGGATCATCGATCTCTGATCCCACCTCATGCCTTCTAATCCTCTCGGCTAATACTGGATCCTCTTTCTACTTAGAAGCAACCGTTCAATCAACACTGGTCAAACTTCCAAACAGGACAATATGGCGGTGCTCTGACTAGAACTAGCAGTCGATCTTAACTGCACACTACAAGTAGTCAAAGCTTCTAAATCTTTCTATTCTGCTAACATAGCTAACACCACATTCTGATATCTTCTGCTAAGAGCATCCGCTATTTATTTCCTTTCCCAGGAGTATACTCTATACCAAAAACATAAGCTGCTAAAAACTCCAGCCACCTCTGTTGTCTCATATTCAACTCCTTCTGAGAGAATAAGTACCTTAAAGACTTATGATCGTGTATAGCTCAAATCTCTCCCCTACGAGATAATGTCTCCAAATTTTTAATGCAAAGATCACCGCAGCCAACTCCAAATCATGAGTAGGATATCTCACTTCATGAGGTCTAAGCTGTCGTGAAGCGTAGGCAATAACTTTACCCTTCTGCATCAACACAGCTCCTAGTCCAGTCCCACATGCATCAGTATACACCACCAACCCATGGTTTCTGTTTGGAAACACTGACACTGGTGCGTTGTTCAACAAATGCTTTAACTTAAGGAATGCTTCCTTACATTTTTCGGACCAAAAAAACTTCACATTCTTCCTGGTTAACTTAGTCAAAGGTGCTGCTATCCGCGAGAAATCCTTGATGAATCTCCGGTAATAGCCAGCAAGTCCAAGAAAACTTCTAATCTCAGTCACCGTCTTTGGTCTCTTCCAATTATTAACAGCTTCGATCTTATCTGGATCTACTAACAAGCCCTTCTCTGAAACCACATGACCAAGAAACTTAACCTCTTTCTTCCAAAAATGACACTTAGAAAACTTTGCTTTTAGCTGATGCTGCCTCAGTGTCTCAAGCATTACTCTAAGATTATCTTGCTGCTCTCTTTAATCCTTAGAGTATACAAAAATGTCATCTATAAACACTAATAAAAACCTATCCAAGTACTCTCGAAAAATCGGTTCATCAAATCCATGAAGAAAGCAGGTGTATTCGTTAACCCGAAAGATATTACTAGCCACTCATATGAACCATACCTAGTTCGAAATGATGTCAATGGAATACTGTCCTCTGCCACTCTTAACTGATGGAAACCTGTTGCCAAATCCAACTGGGAAAACACTCTGTCTCCATACAACTGATCAAAGAGATCGTCTATTCTTGGCAAAGGATACTTATTCTTAATCGTCCTCTCGTTTTACTTACGATAGTCGATACACATCCTCAACGACCCATCTGGTTTCTTCGCGAACACCGCGGCCGCTCCCCAAGGTGAACTGCATGGTCCAAAAAAATTTCTCCCTTCTACATCCACTAGCTGCACCTTCAATTCCTTCATCTTGGTCGGTGTCATCCTACTAGGTGGTCTACTCACAGGTTCAGCTCCTGGCACAAGATCTATTCGAAACTCAATAGCTAGTTTAGGTGGTAGTCCTGTAACCGGCTCAAAGACAACTGCAAAATCTCTTGCTACTTGAACCTGACTTAACTCTTCTCCTACTTCCATAGCCCTTAACAAAGCACAACCGCTCTGGTTAGAATTCTCCACTGAGAATATGATTCGATTATTACTATATGGGTGTCTCAACGGTATTTCCCTATCCTGACAAAATATCCTAGCCTCATATTTACCCAATCAATCCATACCTGCCACGAACCGTTTTTTCGTACCTTTTGAATCGACAATAAACCACACATGTCCAACTCAAATTGCACGAAAATACGGAACATGAAGGGTAATAAAGAAAAATAGAGAGAACAAAATCTCACACGAATGGAATAACATATATTATCGAATAATATCTTTACAGCGGAAAACTTTTAAATACATATATCAGAGTCTAACCTAAATTCAGCTTGGACAGTTATAAACATCTGTCCTTACAAATGCTGACAAACATCAAACTAAAACTAACTAAGCAAAGCGGATAATAGAATATGTCCATACGCAGATGAAAATCTCCAGCTCTCCTCTGGAAACTCCCATCGTCTTCGACAAAACCTGAAACTACTCGGATCTGACCCGAGTATTGAAAACACCCAGATCAGGCTTGATAAACCAGCGTGAGAAAAACTCAATAATAAATGACAGTTTCATATATCAGCCTTTAGATAAAATCCTTTGAAAAGAAAGAGTATCTCATAAGACCATGCCCACACATAAACACGAACGGGTTTTTACCTTATGATAACTAAAATACTTTTATATCAAAATATTTGATATTATTTCTAATGACATCTCTTGAAAACATTTTCAAATAAACTTATTAATCTTAGCCGAAATTGTTACCATTATTAAATTCCAGCATAATAGGTTTACAATCAAGTCCGTAGGTTCTTATTGGAGAATGGATTTACATACAAATGACCAGGTTAAGGATCTACCTTCCGAAATGGGTACACCTCTAGATGGATGTCCCGAGAAACCATCACAAAGCTTCTCTACCAACACAAGATCGGCCTACCTCTATAACTAGATAGTACCGAATATGTCATCCCCCGGTCGTTACCGACCTTTAACCGAGCGCTTGTTTTCCATACACCACATTAATTTAGCATCCTGAACATCATAGCGGGAAGAAATATATCTAGAAGGGAATGATCATATCCTAATTAGGAATGACCCACTTAGCCTTGCCGCATCTAATCCTTTTTCGGTTATTTCCGGTTTAATGAGGCTTAATGTTACGATTACCTTTTCACAAAGCACATATCACATCTTTGAATGCCACATTGCCATTTCAGTTAACTACTGATTACCTTCCACAAAAATACAACCCTTGAGCTCGTATGTCTCAAGGAGGGTGTTAAGCTAAGAGAAGTTGCCTTCTCCGCCACCACTGATGTACGTTTGCAAAAACCAATGTACGTAATCTTTAGAAATGCAATGTCAGACAAACGTCCATACAAGTTGTCCAGGAACAGGACAAACCGAAGGCACTCTCCTACTACCACTAGTAGCGAGTTGTCCATGCAATCCGAAAAAATCTCCACAACAAGGAGACCACTGCTATATATAACTCTATAATGGGTGCGACCCCGAGCAAATCAACAAGCAGTCCTCACGCTATGAAGATCCACAATCTTCAATAATCTTCATCTTCAACAAGTCTTCACGTTCGAACGTATACATTGGTTCGAAGTGGTTTTCGGATAGGAATCACCCAAATCCGACCCCAGTTCCTTTGAAATCCAATTATCGATAAAAAGTGAATATGAGTATACATGATTTATTAAGTCTCTTTTCACTTTAATTCTTTTCGGATGATTTTGAAATCTCTTTCTTTTGACTTAGAATAATTCTAAGTTATTCATTCTTTTGCTTTGGAAAATATCTCGAATTTCAATACTTAACTCTTTGATCCAAATTCCTTAACTTTTAGGCGGGTCAAAAACAATGTTATTTAAGACGTCGTTTACGATAAACCCTAAATCAATCTTAGCAAACATTTTTGAGTAAACAGAAATCATTCATTTTGGAGATTGCTTAAATTTTGGATAATACCACTCTTCTTTTATTTTGGAAAACTTAACAGAATCTTTTTATTTAGGAGCATCCGGGCTTTCCTTTCGATCTGTTCCACCCCTCGCCTAAGAAAAGAAAACATAGGCCAGGTAAGTTTAGGGCACTGGTTGCTCCATCCCTAACCTTAGTTAAACACCTTGTTTTATTTTCCCAGATCTCACAGGCGGGACAAATGTACTAGTCGTTTCCGCATACTCAGATATAAATTTTATTTTGGAATTCCTTATAAATACTCCAAATTATCTTTCAAATACTTAACTTCCCTTTTAAAAAACATTCCCAATTGATTCTAGGAAAAATCGTTATATTTAAACTCATATTCCATAAGTTATACAATTCATAGCATAAAAGTGCTGCAGAAAGTGCTATATAAGCTTATTAGATTAAATCAACTATTAAACATTTGATAACTCATATTTTTCAATCCAAATCTTTTTCAAATCATTTAAATAGATTTATCAAATTTATTTCATATTTTTCCGTAATAAAAAACGTTCATTTAAACAGATTTCCTGTTATGGTCACTTAACTACACTAGCGCGATTTTTCTAGAAAATTGATTTGAACTTAATTCAAAATATACAAAACAAAATCTTGATTTTCTTTCTTCGTTTAGAAGATATGGATATAATAGTCCGGAATTTTCTTGTTTCGAAGAATTCCGAGCAATATTCCACTCTACATATTCATTTGAACTTTACAGCGCGAAATCGCGAACTACCGTTGCGCGGCGCACCTAGTTTTAACTTATTTTTCAATATTTGAAATAATATATTCAAATTGGATTTTAACACTTATAAAATCATTACTAATCATTTTAAATCAATAATTTCACATTTTAAAGTATTTAAAATGTATTTTCACTATTACTATATTATAATATTATTATATTCCTATTATTTTAATATTAAATTTTAAATTCCAATTTCAATTCAATTTCAATTCTAACTTCAAATTAAACACATTTAAAACTTAGATTTCAAATCTAATTTCAATTTAAACTTCAATTCAACCTTAATCTCAACTTCAATTTTTCAAAATCGATTTTAATTTCAATTTCACAATTCATCTCAATTTCAGTTTCTATTTAACTATCCTTTTCAAATCCGTTTCACTTCAAATTTCAAATTCTCTTTTATTTTAACTTTAATTTCACTTCTAAATGAAAAGAGATTTAGTTTTTTTCAAAATATCTCATATCACTAAAATATGGTCTTATAAACAAAGTGATTATTTAAATCAAAATGAACATATCCAATAATCATATTTATCACTAACATAACATCCATTCAACCAATTACATAACATATGATTTCAAATCCAACATTCACTATTAATACCATAACGGAATATATTATCACAATTCAATTATCTAACCAACTATCAAATCATCCATATTAACAATCAATAAACATTCATATGTTATAAGAGTATAAATGTGATTGTTTTAACATAACCAAAATATAAATTCAAAAGCGATGAGAATTCATCACTTAATTAACTATGGTTAATTACTAATCATTTCTCTTATCTTTTATCAAACCAAGTTATCATCCATATCACAAACATATAATCAACCATAATATCAACCAAGTTATCATCCAATAAATCATCCAACATATACTAAACTTTCATGTAATTAACTTAAAATATTTTTAGAATTTAGTAACTTTAAAATGTGAGTACTCATCTTTAACCAAACCGAATAACTTCCTACCAACATTCTTACTAACAACAGTTCACTAACTACTTCAACTAATCAACTTCTACTTCGTTTCTTTTGCTTTATGCTATCGACCCCTTCTTCCAAACTCCCAAAAATCCGCCAGAGCTTCCGCAACACCTTGAATTTGCTCCAAGCTCCTTGGAATGAAATCGGCGGCACTTCCTTCTTTTTTTCTTGATCCGGAGCTTCACAAACTTGCTCCCTCTTCTTGATAGGTTCGGCTATTCCCTATTCTACCTCTTCCTCCATCATTTCTTTACTTCTTAGATGCTAAACCATGTTCTAATGGTATTCTAAGGTCTTTGGCAAAGTTTGGTTGTGTTTGGAGTTGATTTGATATGGTTTTGAAAAAGATAGTAAAGAAATGGAAGAAGAAGAGGAAGCCATTAAAAAGAGCTTCAAGGAGGAAGAAGAAGAAGGAGAAAGTGAAGAAGAAAGAAGGAATGAAATGTGAAAAAGTGGAAGGTATGGATGCTTATTTATATTTGAGCTTTAGATGGCAAATGACTATAATACCCTTCTCTACTTTATGACTTTTAAATTTACCTTTTTAACCCTTGATTTGACCTTTACTTAATGGAGAAGAAATTGTTTGATTTGAATTTGTACTTAAGAAATGATGTTTGCCTTATTTTCTTAAATCTTAAAATGTTAAAATAACATTTTTCTCCTTTTCCATAAGTGATATGACTTAAGCATTAATGGTGATGTTAAAGGTAGGAATGATTACTTACTTTTCCTTCTTAAATTTTGAACTTAAAATGAAGACTTTTGCATTGATTAGACTTGCATTAAATGGATTTATAAGTGTGCATTAATGGTAAGCATATGTGTCACTAATCCCTTTAGTTAGCTTTCTTTTCATACTTTATTTTGCTTGAATTCTATGTGTATAAGTCCCATCATGCATAAGAGAAAAGAAGTGTGTGTAATGATGTTGTTTTATTTGTTTACTTTTGCACTCTTTTGTCAAATCATGCATTAACATTATTTTTATCATTTATGTAAATATTTTCAACAGTAAACTCTTTTTGTCTTTAGTGCTAAATGTAGAATGTTTAAATAGTTTGTAAACTTGCATATATATGTTAGAAAGTGTATCAAGTTGCAACAACTTGCCGACAACTTTTTTGGTTGAAAATGGTGTTTTTGTCGACAAATTTTACAGTCAAAACTTAACGTTTTTGTTAAACTATATATTGAAGTAAACCAAACTTTAAAATGAACATTTTTCTTCTTTTAAATAAATTAAAACATGTTTATTCATATTTTAAAATCGTATTTGAATAATATCAAAATCTTTAATTTTATAGTGTATGTAAAACTGACAAAATACGACAAATTTTAGTTATTTTTGTAAAAAGATTATTAACATATTTTTAAATATATTAATATACTTTTATTATCTTTATTAGATGTTTTAAATAAGATTTAACTTATCAAATAAATATTTAAACTTATTTATTTAAGCCTTTATTTATTATTAACAAAACTTAACTTTTGTCGATTTTTTCTAAAATCCAAATTTATACTTTTTAATTTATTAACTATAAGAATAGATAATTATTTATTATATATAACATATCTATTTAAGATTTAAATTCCTTTTAATTTTAAAACGAACGAAATCTCTCATTTCCGAAGTAGCGAAATTACGGGTCGTTACAATACCCAAGATGATCCCGAAATCTACAAAATCAAAAACATAAGGATTGCATGCAAACTTATGACCTAACAAATAAAGTTCTAACTGGTCACATCTCATCTCCAGAATTGCATATCCTCCTATTAGATTTGCAACCCTTAAGGAAGTAACAAGGTATGTGGGTTCTAAGCATAACCTATCAACTAAACACTGAGATATAAATGAGTGTGATGCACCGGTATCAAATAGTACCCTAACTGGTATACTCTGAATCAAAAGCGTACATTCCATCACAGTCTTCCCATTTTTAGCTGCAGTTGGCCTAGTAGATGATGGTCCAACAACAAAAACTTTTCCCTTGTCCGCCCTGACTGGTTCTAGACACTGATTCTTACAATGCCTAACTTGATCACAGTAGAAGCACTTCACATTCTTCTTTTCTGCAGCCTTCTTCTCTTTGCCTGTCCGGCACTCATGAGCATAATGAACTTTCTTGTCATACTTGAAGCAAACTAACTCAGCCTTTGCCTTCTTGGTAGCTTCTCCCTTCCGGGCTCCCTTCTTTTTAAAGAACTTTCTCTTCTTTAAGAATCTCTGAATGAACCTCTCATTCCTCCTGATGACGTTGTCTATAGTAGCATACAGCTCATCAAACTTAGTAGCATACTCAATTACTGACATCTCTCCCTGCACTAAATCCATAAACTTCCTCAACTATGCCGACTTGGCAACTTCAGACACAAACTTCTGTTCAAATCTCCTTCGGCATTCTACCCAAGTCAACTCTTCCTTCGAAACTCCGGCAGTAACACTATTCCACCAATGAAGCGCTACCCCTTACAACTGCCTAGAGGCCAGCCTCCTCTTCTGCTCATCATCCAAACCCAAATCCGGAAAGATTCTCTCACAATGCAACAACCAATTCTTCACTTCTATGGCATCCTCTGTTCCCATAAACGGCTTCCCACCAAGACTGGTGTAATCCCTGCTCAACTTAGCATAGTTATTCCCAATTGGAGCCACAGGACTAGCTCCTCCAATATTCCCTGCAACTCCAGCAGCAGCTCCAGCTTGCATCAGATTAATGAAGAACTAATACATTGTCCCCATATCCACTGGTGGATTTCCAGCACCCACATTAGCATCTGAATTTTGGTTAGCATTAGCCTGTTGACTCGAGTTCCTCCTGATGGGCCGAACATTTCCGTTTGTTGTGTTGCTTCCTCCACCAAGATTTCCTCTTCCGTTTCCTGCCTCCGTATCTAATTTCTCATAAATCTACATACGAGCCTTAGTAAGATACAGAAGAAAAGTCTAAGAGATAGGGGAATATATACTTATATATATATACCAAATACAAGTACGGTACGATATCGTTACCCCAAACCCCGATCTTATTTTCTGATTCATTTGATTATGTTTTGAAAAATCTTTTAGGTTTAAATTTCTTTTAAGTTTCATAAACCTATGCACTGATACCATTTCAAATCATAAAACAACTTTCACATTCCATTTCAAATCATTTCAACATTCATTACATAATCTCATATTCGAGAACCACGTTAGGAGAAAATATAATTACCAAGAGCGACATATAAAGATGCCCCCTTGGATGATTAGAGTATATAACTAGGAAATTAAACAACTTTGGCTTTACAACAAAACACAGTGGAATCAAAATAGAAGAGAACTCCTAATAGCTATCCTACCTCCTACACGTCTCCGGAAGCTTATTCGTCTAAGGAGAACCGTAAAACCTCAACTCTCAAACTACTCAGAATCAATTGAGCACCCAAGTGTTTAAAGGGCAAAACATAAACTTCGAGTCAGACATAAAGCCTAGTACGAATAATCTACCATCTCAAACCATTTGGATATCTAGTGAGACCACACCGCATAGCGAAACAGGTTTTCCCCTCACTAGTATCTTATCCAAAACTTTATATAAACCATATACTATGCACCTGCATCCACAATGGTTAAAACATAAAAATTCAAAATATTATGATGATATGAAAACAAGTAAATCAATTCTGGATTACTCATCCCCATTCATTTTGGCTATCTATCTCAGTTATAGTTTCTAGAGTCACCATTAACCTATTAGTTTTCATGGGCTGACTAATAACCTGTTTAATGTTTATGGACTCCGTGTCCGGTTTCATAGTTTTCATGGGATCACTAAGAACCTATTGAACCCTGCCAATAACTTCCTTATTCATGGGTTCTCCTTGAACCTATTGGTATCTCTAGTAACTTCCCTCTTATCCTATATTTCATAGGTTAACTAGGAACCTATTGACTTCTGTCAATAACTTAATCCGGATATAGTTTTCATGGGTTCACTACAAAATTGGCCCCTTCCAATAACTCTTTCTAATCATAGTTTTCATGGGTTTACTATGAACCTGTCTATCCGACAACTTCTTTAACCGGTGTTTAGGCATCCTATGTTCCGGTCTTCCTGACCTCCTAGATGCGCAATTCTACTCATTCAGGAGTTAACTCAATTTATATTCACTACTGGGTCAACCTAGCTGGTTATTCTGCACTTTTTCCCCAAAATACAGTTATGGTTCCATTTTACGGTGAATACGTATATTAGAAGAAGAAAACATAATAACATAATAACACCAACGCCTATGGTTAAATATCCTTGAAATCATTTTCATATAAAATATGGTTAATCCCTTTAACCTATTATTTTATCAAGGAAAGCTTCTTTAAAAACTTCGTACTTAAAATCCATTTTAAAACTCCTTTTTATGCCATGGTTTTCCTTTCAAAATGAGGTTGGGTCCATTGTTTTCAAAATAAGGCTTTTGAAACCTATAACTTTACTTTCGAAACCATTGGATAACCTCCTTCGAAAGCATTCAAATCTTCTTTTCAAAACACTAAGCATATGCTTTTCAAAACACTTTAAATCATCTCTTTCGAAACCATCAAAACATACTTTTCGAAAGTATTAAAGAGATTGCTTATTAACTCTTAGAAGCATAGCTTTAAAACCATTGAAAGTAACCCTTTCGAAACCTTTTGAAAGTATCCCTTTCGAAACCATTGGGTTATCTTTAAAAATATCTTTTGGATCAAAGTGAAAATAAACGAAAGTACCCCTTTCGAAACCATTAAACTTCGTATAAAAGAGTTTGGGGAAAACTGATGGCTTCGGAACCATCCTTTCGAAAGCTTAAATCATTTAAGTAAAACATTTGAAGGATAGCTTCGAAACCCCTTTCAAAGCCATTGCCTTCGGAACCATTAAACCCTTTCGGAAGCTCTAGGAAGTGTCTTATATTTATAAAACAAAAGCTACCTTTCGAGCTAGTTGATGACTTCAATCCAGTTGAAAGGCATAAGGTCGGCAGTAGGGTTTATATTGAGTTGAAACTACCACTTTCGAAAGCATTAATTTAAAAACATGGAAACTCATTCGAAAGCTTTGCTTTTAAACAAAAAGGCGGCAACATAATTGAAAGCTATTTAAAAGGCCCTTTCGAAAGCATTGGTTTTGACTCCTTCAAAAGTATTTATTTAAAACAAGGCAAGCGCTTTCCTTTAAATGATAAAACAAAGTCCTTCGAAAGCTAACTGGTTTCGACCCCTTTGAAAGTATGGTTTCGACACCATACTTGTTGCCTTTTCTTCCAATCCACTACGTACCAATGTATTGATACCTTGTGTATTGGTTTCGACTTAGTGGGTTTCGACTTGGTTGAGGCGGAAGTACAGGGTAGAAAGGCATTACTGAAAGAGGCAAAACATAATTTTGGGGTAAAGACTGTTTTAATGTCTTTTAAAGTAATTACTTTTTAACTAACTTGCATGTTTGTAAACATTTAATTTGTTGCCATAAAATTTTCAAATTCTTTCTTAAATTAAAAATGCCGCAATATTTCAGATCTAAACAAAGGTTAATTTAACAAATAAGCCATTCCATTAAGCAAAACAATTAAATCATTTAAGTCCTCCTTCCAAAATAATTTAATTTCCATAGTAAATCACTTAGGAAAAATCTCCAAAAATAATAGAAATACACTTTTAATATGTTATCTAACATATATAAATTTCAGACCCAAATTCTTCATATAATTTCTGAAATTAATTTATAAATCCAATGTTTCATATTTTCCTTTAAAAATTCATAATAAATTTTCCATAACTTGGAAAATTATAAAAATTAAAACCCATCTCCAAAATCATGTTTTACAAAACATATAAATTCTTCATGGCATTCAAAATTCAATATAAATGATTTTAACCTTAAAACCATATAAAACACTTATTAACCAATCTTGTTTGAATCCAACATATCATAAAATTCAAGCATATCATCATATAACATTATCATATTGAATTTAAACTTAAACCCAAAAATCAAATGATCATAGAAACAAAAATTGAGATGGTTTAGATTATTCTTCACCTTGATTAGGATAAGAAATTTGAGATTTGATTAAGATTAATTCCCCTTGCTTAATTCCTCTGCTTTAATTTGATTTATCTCCTTTTCTTCCCTAATAATGACCGGCTTTGCTTTTGTTTTTGTTTACGTTTTGTAAAAATGAACGTGAATGGTAAAGGAAACAAGATTTTAAGGTAATGGAATCAGGGTGCGCAATTCCTAATATGCCCTTGCGTTAATTAAATAACATATAAAACCATTCATAGGCCCATTGTTCTTGTTTAATTAGCACCGCCTCTAATAAATTTTCAAATCTCTATCCCCTTATCACGCTAATATTTACATCATTCTATTTAATTTATCCAATTAAATCTCGTGAATAATGTTATTAAAATTAAGGGTGTTACTGAGCGCCTTCTCTTCGGATTTATGATATGGATTGCTATGAGCAGTCTTGATTTGAACGTTTATAATCATCTGGTTGAGCATAACTTGACGTGGATTGCTGGTGTAATGCTTTCATAAATAGCTTTTTGGATATCTTCCATTTACCTTAACCGTTGGTCTCAGCCTAGGCTATCTAAGGCGTTGATTGTTTTCATTAGTTGCATTGCTATAAGGCTTGGGCAACTGTCGCTCTGGGTCAGGCTTCTTGTCTCAGCTGAATAATAATTATGGCCTTGGTTGACACTTTGATTCATGCTCTCAGATTGTAGGCTCTGTAACAACCCATGTCTTGATGGGCCTAAATTTCAACAAAAATCGAAACATAAGTCCATCAAAGAATAGATCGTTGGATTTGGTACCTGCGAATAAGCATGGGCATTATCAGAGATTGATAAAATCTAAACTCACAGCGGAAACAATAATAGGATAAAGAAATTGACTATGACTACCACCTTGGAATTAATGGTATTCTTTGGATAACATATTATCACATCAGCATCGAGCATGAAAGAAAAGAAGACTTCTCCAACAACTAAACACATCCTGCTCTAGTGACATGTTCCTTCGAATCTATCATGTGGGTTGTAATGAGGAGAGGGTCAGAAGAACGTTTTGGTGACTGGAAAATCTATAAACTGTCTATAAATAAATTTATATCAATTGGTTTCCATTAATTGTTGTCTATTAAGGTTTAGCAATTCTAATCTAACCTTGCATTGCACACACGATTATTTATCTACCCATTCCCAAGGTACAAAATACTGATGAAGCCTTATCAATCACCCAATACATCAATATCCATTTGCCACTTAATACTTCTAAATATGAAGCGGGTTTCTACTATCGCCACATAATACTTTTAAAAGAGAAATAGGCAAACTTTGTTATTTCAGACCTCAATCGAGGTAGACTCTGTCATTTAAGACCTATTCCCAATGTGGACTTCTAGCGTCGTCATTATTGGTCTATTGGTCCTAACTACCGAGACATTTGACCACTATCTATGGCCTTATAATAGCCATACTACAAGTGCACACATCATTATTTAATCCATAGCAATGTAAGAGACCGTACCCAAGCCACTTAATACCTCATTAACAAGGATTAGGCAGGCCTCTGACCATTTAACATCTATTTATAGACAGGCCTTGGCCATTTAATACCTAACCCCTAGATGGACTCCTCATAGGTACTATCTAGTTGACAATATTTGGAAATCTCATTGGGATAATTAGTACTTCTTTTATAGGAGACAGGCGAATCCTAGATCAGTCAGTACCTCAAACCCGAAGTGAACCCTTTTCGAGATATCCATCATCACTCTTAATTATAAATATGGAATCTCATTAGGTTACTTCTTTCGGTAAGGAGGCAGGCCCTAAGATAGTCACTTAATACCTCAACACTAAAGTAAACCTTTTTAGAGACATCCTTATTTATTTGGAATCTCACTAGGTTACTTAATACTTCCTTTTAGGAGAGAGACGGATCATACAGCCACTTAATACCTCAAATCAGAAGCGAACCCCTATGGAGATATCCCTCGCCGCTCCTAATTTCAAATTTGGACCATTTAATACTTATCAATTAAGAAAGCAAGTCCAATCTCGCATGCTGTCATGTACCCTAGAATTAGTGATATCTCACATCAGTAGTAAGTACACCCGACTGCTAGTAGCCTCAAGGGAAGGACAGTCTTCCGTCGAGTGACTCTACTGACCTCGCATCACTAACCTACTAATTCCAATTAACCATCCTAAGTCTTTACTTATACTATCTTAGGTAGACATTGGACTTAGCTTACTAATTCCCTTTTTATTTAAGGCAATAAGATTTACCTTAAATACTTATCTACCCATGAATCCCCTTTTAATGTTCATAAATGTCAATTTGTCCATAAAATCCTAACAAATATTTCCTAAGACATTTATGTATGATTACTAATTTCAAATTAATAACCTTTTTGTATCTGTTCCATTTTTATCAGTCTCATTAATCTACTTGTCCCTATTCATTGTAACTCCTAACTCATTTCCATTAATTGCCCATTAATTGGAGTTACAATCTTTAACTGAACAATTGTAACCCCCAATCTAATCCTAGCATTATTTTCAGTTAATTGCTCATTAATTGGGGTTAAAATATTTTATTCCCTATTAATTATTAGCAATTCCTAATTTATTGCCCATTAATAGGAATTACTACATTTCCTAATTCTACCTATTCCTTAAATATAATATTAACTAATGAACGTTACACATAAATAACGGACGAATAAATGTTGTTCTTCTTTATTAACACCATAAATATGTATAAACTGCCTAATAAAACTACATATTCTTATCAAAATATATTCTAGTCATAAATATTTAACTAGAATATGCTTTCCATACTTAATGTGCTGGAATTAGATTCCTTAGGAAGATTTTCCACTATGATTTCCATAAATAAGTTTAACACAAAAAGGAAAGGTTAACTCCGTTTGAAATTACAGGGAATGGATATTTTTTTATTTGAAATAAATAGTGTAAACTATGGAGAATAAATCTATACTTTACACATCTCTTCCCTTTTTGTTTGTGGGTATTCCATGTTAAATAAAACGCCGCCCTTTTGAATGAAAATGTGGGAAAAGTAAACAAATTTGTAAAAATCAAATGAATATTCTTCCTAGAAATTAAACTATGGAAAATCTACAACATAGCACAAATTAGGCAATAATTAAAAGTCCTATTTTACACTTGTACAAATTAGGAATAAAAATATACAACATTCAAATTCTAAAATATTTGGGACTGATTTACAGATCTAGGAGTAAACATATTTCAAATTAGATCTAAAACAAGAATATGTAGGAAATAGTTTTCTACACTAATTTAAGACTACCATTCACAAATAAAATTGATTTAGGCATAAAAATCAAACGTATGCCAACGGAATAGATTTAAAATCATAAAAAATATATAAAATTTCCCACTCACCTTTTAAAAGTGATCTAAATCTCCAGATCTCTGAAGTAGAACCTTAAATACATCTCCAAATCCTTTTTAATCCAAGAAATATGTATAAAAAGGGTATATACATACATTAGAATTACGTATTTGAGAAGAGATTTGGGATTGGGAGAGAAAATAGATACAAAGATATAAATTAGTTTAAATACGCATATAGTTGATTCTCTTCTCTTCTCCTTTTTATTAGATTTCTATTCTTCTCCAATTTGTATGAATATACATATAAATATCTTATTTTTATAATTTAAAAAGAATGTGGAGAAGAAAAAAAGGCAAAGATTCGGTACTGCCTCCAGAATAACATGAGAAGAGAAGGGAGGGTTAGGCCTGAGTTTATAGACTCAAGAATCAACCTCAACCGTCAGAACGAAATATATCCAAATCTGGACCGTTTGGCCTAGGTTAACCCTAGCAGCCACACAGGAAACGGCCGACCGCCCCTATCTAAAGGTCGACCGTCCTTGGTCGATCGCTTATAGTTGCAGGTCAACCTGTGGGCTCCTGTTAATTAATATAAAAACGTTAATTTTCTTATTTAAATTATTCCGATCCGAATTCGTTTTTTGTCCGTAACTTCTTCATTTGGACTCCGATCGCAAAAATCCAAATATGAAAGTTGCTTAGAATTTCAACACGAACGCAATGGTGCATGTTTCATGGTCAAATGCCATCATTTGCAAAAATTCTATTTTTGGAGTCTAATTAATTAACTAACTAATTAATTAATTAACTAATATTAAATTATGGGGTGTTACATTCTTTCCCCCTTAAAAGGAATTTTGTTCTCGAAATTTCACCATTGACTAAGTCATGGTTTTGGCTCATAATTATCCTAAACTACACAACCAATGAGTGTATGATCAATTTTGCAACCAACATGTCAAAGTGCATAGTTTATTACTATATCACCACACAATAAATATGTATGCAGAATGATTCTTAATGGATCCTCCTATATGAATGCATTTCTTTGAAAACATTTTTGAAAAATATGATGCAAGAAACCTATACATATATACTACAGTTCTATATGTATGCAGGTTTTGAAAAATCTTTTCAACCAAACCTCTCATACTCTTACGTATAGACATATGAAGCAACCAAATTTGCACCCAATTCTTACCATCCAAAAATTTAACGTGTCGAAAATTGCTTCCTAAACTTTACTCCTATGCCAGAAAAAGGAATTTAGGTGGAGAATTATCATTGCTACCATGCTAAAAAATTTCCATTCTCATAGTACAGCGGAATTTTCCCTGTTGCCGCTGATTTACTCCAAATTTTCCATATACAAAATGCATAAGGAGGCTTATTTCAAGCTTTAAAACAGAACTAAATCTAAAAGTAGACTCGCGCGCATCGTCGATAAGGTATTGAAATATAATCAACACTAAAACAGAATTCCCCATGTTGCTGCTTGCATTTATCGCATCGTCAATTCTAATGCACCGCTAAATCCGAAAATTCTAACTCTATTTTCCTTCTCTACGCTTAACATATGGCATTCAAAATCAAATATTTCACGAAAATCTTTCTCACTTTTCAAATTTGTAAGTCATTTGAAAAATAAAATCCCAAAATATTTAGACGCTCATTTTCCCTTGAAATCAAATTTTTGGACAAAAATCTAAAAATAATTTAAGAGGCAAAAATAACAAAAACACATAACTTTTTTTTTGAAAGATAAACTTTTCAAAACAAGGGGAAACTTTTTAAAATATTTTTCTTCTCAAAATTTTTGATAAATCAAGCCACAATTCAGCGTAGTTGAAAGTCGGTTATGCGCTAAACGCATAAACCAAATTCTAAAATTCTATAATTAACCTTTACCCATAAAACTTGACATTTTATTTAAAAATGTCATCATTCTCAATTAATCAAAAAATTTAGCTTCTAAGGAACATGAGCAATGACCCATGTACCAAAATAACTTTACCATGTCCTTCACTAAAAAATTTCAATTATTCTAAACTTGCGGTCTTATATTTCATTTACTGTTAGTTAAGTAGCTTTTATGAGATTTCCATATTTATACTGCTTCTTCACTATGCATATATACGAGCGTTTGCATGACTATAAACAATAACACAGTAAATAAATGATAACTCATAATATCGTATGTGCCTTTTGCAAGAGACAACTAACAGTTACAACCTGAACAACCTAAAAGAATAGAAAAAATGCTGGAAGGGAAAAGACAACAACACCATAAATCCTAAGATAATGCCTACAGACTACAAGATGTCTTGCTCCACGGTTGGAACTCAATCCACTACTGCGACCCTTGAATGGTTGTAGCATGGCGGCTTTACACCCAATCTCGTGCTGCTAGCGCTGCTGGTGTTGCTAGCGGCTTCATAATTGCCATCTTCATAAGAAAGGGTCTAATGATGGCAGAAGGAACCTTCTACTAAATTGCCTCTCTATAGAGGTTCACCCGTATTACCTAAAGACGAGAGTAGATAGGTGAAAATAGGGAAAGTGACTCTGTGGAGTGCTAATCCTTGATCAAAAGATTGCATTATAAGGGTGTAGGTCCAATTGACAGCAATGCCGCCAATACTAGCATAGGTGGTCTTCCGTACCACAGGATAAGCCTGGTCGTAACTTCCCATCTTAGGGATAACGTTATGTTGAATGATGAGCACAACCTAATGGCCAATCAGATGTAGATTATCCGTCTTTCAAACACCGACATCCTGGGAAAAGAGCTGCTGCAACATTTTGAGTTGGTCACTTCAAAATAATCCAATTCCGCGTCCTTCATGGAGGCCTACAAAATCTCATCGAGATCATCATTAGTTAGCTCAGTCAAGACACCCTTCACCTCCAAACAAATCAAATTGTTGCCTCCATCAAAATTCTACGCCAATAAGACATCGGAAAGGCAGACGCGGCATAGGTAACATTCCCGCTCAAAGGTCTCAAAGTAGATGATCGGTGCCAATCCTCCCATGACGAATAACTCTTCCAGTCCAAAAGCAGCAAAACCTTTTGCTCATTCTAGTCTAGCCAAGTGGCCTCTTGAGGGTTGAGACCATAATGGTGCGAGGAAAAACTGGTAGTGCAGTAAGGTATCTTGGGCTAAGAAGTGGTCGAAGGGAGGAAACAAGGTTTAGATATAGAGTAGTGGTGGGACGAGATCTAACATGCAAAACTAGCAAGGGGGGGACTGTTGCTCCTAGGAAAAATGGCATTGCCTAGGGGAGGAACAAAAAAGAGAGGCTACTGCTTGGAGGAGGAGGAGGAGGAGGGTGGAGATTGCGTTCGACTGATTGAGGAAGGAGGAACGAAAGAAGGCAACTAAGGGAATTCAGATGCGGCTTTTATAGTTCCATTCCAGGTTCAAGTTGTGCCAAAACTCGTTAACCGGTAGACCACTCTAGGTTTATCGCTAGGTGGTCAACCGCAAGATGGGCTTTGGGCGTTAATTGAACCTAGACCCGATTAGGGTCGGACTAAATAATAATAATCGTTTCGCGTCATCTCCTTCGATTAAACACGATTCGAAAAATTTGTGTCCTCAACATAGTGGTATCAATGCCTATCGCTTAGTCCTAAGCCATGCTTCAGTAATTCACAGTAGTCCCAACAAAACTACTACGGTCAACAACAATTTCAAAAACTCGAAAATATTTCAACTGCTATTTCCTGCCTACTTCGCAAAGAAATATATTTCTTCCAATAGTCGGTGGGTACAACAACACTTCAAACTACATACCCCTATAAAATTAAATATCATTCCTATTTTGTCTGCACCTTAAAGAGAGAAAATTTTAAAAAACTCGATTTTATAAATCGAAAAATCATTGAGCTAAATATATGCTCCTTTATACTTGTTTCTAAACAATAGAAATTATTACATATTAAAACTTCCCTTAAAAACCAAAATTATATATATGTGTGTAAATATTTCAAGGTTTCCAAAAACCATTTTCAAATACAAATTTCCTAAATTAGAAAACTATATCCTTACAAAAAATCAAAATCAAGTCTTTTCTGATATATGCATATAAATATTTAAGGATTTCAAGAATTAATCCTTTATAAACTAAAAATTTCTTAACATGACCAACTTAGTGGTATACGTGTTTCTTTGAAAATTAAAATTTCAAAACTTTCCTAAAACAAAATTTTCAAAATAAATCCTTCAGGAAAAAAATCCTTTGAAAACACTTTTTTCAAAATCTAAGGCTTTTCCAAAATATACTTTATAAGAATTCTTTCACAGGTTTTAGACAAAGGAATTGATATTAATTCTCCAAATAAAAATCCGGTTTGTTATCAAAGAGGTGATCAATGAATGCACCCTAGCAAAAAGTTGCCTCATACAATTGCGACATACAGAATATAATTTCCCACCTATCTGGAATAAATATGTGTCTTCGATTGGAACTCATCATCAAAATCCAAAATTACAATGTAGTTAGAATCTCAACCATCAAGTCGAACACCTGCAGTCTCCGGGATTCTGTCATATGTCGTACTCATGCTCTTCATCATTAGCGCCTTACGCATCGCCAGCACTCCATCGGATAATTTGGAGTTGGCATGAAAATCTTAACTCTAAGATATTTCCAACCCATAGTTGCTTTGCCCATTCCTTCAGAGTGGAATTACAACTACTTTTATATTTGGAATTCTTAGAATCTACGTAAAAAAAATACTAGATAGGAAAGTACGAGTGCGTTCACTCAATTTATCCTAATTCCTTTAATCTCCTAACCTAAGCTCGAATACCAAATGTAACAACCCATACCTTAATGGTCCTAAATTTCGACAAAAATCGAAACCCAAGTCCATCAAAAAACAGATCGTTGGATTTGGTACCTGCAAATAAGCATGAGCATTATCTGAGATTAATAAAATCTAAACTCACAGCGGTAATAATAATACGGTAAGAATGCCGACCATGACTACTACCTGAATTAATGGTATTCTTTAGATAGCAGATTGTCATGTCAGCATCGAGAATGAGAGAAAAGAAGACTTCTCCAATAACTAAACACATCCAGTTCTCCAATAACTAAACACATCCAGCTCAAGTGACTGTTTCTCTAAATCTATTATGTGGGTTCTAATGAGGAATGGGTTAGAACAACGTTCTGGTGACTGGAAAATCTATAAACTATCCATAACATAAATTTATACCGTGTTTCCATTTAATTGTTATGTCTATTAAGGATTAGCAAATCTAATCTACCCTTGCATTGCACACACAATTACTTACCTACCCATTCCAAAGGTACAAAATACAGACAAAGCCTTATCAACCAACCAATACTTCCATATCCATTTTCCACTTAATACTTCTAAATATGAAGTGGGCTTCTATTATCACCACGTAATACTTTTAAAAGAGAAATAGGCAGACTGTACCATTTAAGACCTTAATCGGTGTAGATTCCGTCATTTAAGACTTATTCCTAAGGTAGACTTCTAGCATCATCATTATTGGTCTATTGGTCTTAGCTACGAAGACCTTTGACCACTATCTATAGTCTTATAATAGCCAAACTACTAGTGCATATATCGTTATTTAAGTCTTAGAAATGTAAGAGACTTTACCCAAGCCACTTAATACCTCATTAACAAGGACTAGGATGGCCTCTAACCATTTAACACTTATTTATAGACAGTCCTTTGCCATTTAATACCTAACCCCAAGGCAGACTCCTCACTAGTACTATCTAGCTAATATTGCTCGGAAATCTCATTCGGCTACTTATTACTTCTTTTATAGGAGAGAGGCGAACCCTAGATCAATCGCTTAGTACCTTAAACCCAAAGTGAACCCTTCTCGAGATATCAATCATCACTCTTAATTATAAATATGGAATCTCATTAGGTTACTTCTTTCGGTAGGGAGGTGGACCCTAAGATAGCAACTTAATACATAAACATTGAAGTAAACCTTTTTAGAGACATCCTTATTTATTTTGAATCTCACTAGGTTACTTAATACTTCCTTTTAGGAGAGAGGCGGACCCTACGACCACTTAATACCTCAGACCAGAAGCGAACCCCTATGAAGATATCCCTCACTGCTCCTAATTCCAAATTTGGACTATTTAAAACTTTTCAATTAAGAAAGTAGGTCCAATCTCTCAGGCTGTCACGAACCCTAGGATTAATGATATCTAACATCAGTAGTAAGTGCACCAAACTGATGGTAGCCTTAAAGTAAAGGGCAGTCTTCCGTCGAGTGACTCTACTGACCTCGCATCACTAACTTACTAAGTTCAATTAACCATTCTAAGTCTTTACTTATATTATCTTAGGTAGACATTGGACTTAGCATACTAATTCTAGGCAATAAGATTTACCTTAAATATTTATCTATCCATAAATCCTCTTTTAATGCTCATAAATGTCAATTTGTCTATATAATCCTAACGGACATTTCAATGACATTTATGTATGATTACTATTTCAAATTAGTAACCTTTCTATATGTATTCCAGTTTATCAGTCCCATTAATCCACTTGTCCCTATTAATTGTAAGTCCTAACTCATTTCAATTAATTGCCCACTAATTGGAGTTACAATCTCTAGCCAATTGTAACCCCAAATTTAATCCTATCATTATTTCCCATCAATTTCTCATTAATTGGGATTACAATCTTTTATTTCCTATTAATTATTGGCAATTCCTAATTTATATCCATTAATAGGAATGATTACATTTTCTAATTCTACCTATTCGCTTCCATGAACATATAATACTAATAAGCATTACGCTTAAATAACACACAAATAAACGATGTTCTTCTTTATTAGCGACATAAATATGTATAAACTGCATAAAAAACTACATATTCCTATCCAAATATATTATAGTCATAAATATTTAACTAGAATATGTTATCCCTACTTAATATGTTGGAATTAGATTTCTTCGAAAGATTTTCCGCTATGATTCATAAGTTTGCTTAACACAAAAAGGAAAGATTGACTCCGTTTGAAATTATAAGGAATGGATAATTTCTTTTTCTTATTTGGAATAAATAGTGTAAACTGCAGAAATTAAATCTATATAGATCTCTTCCCTTTTTTATAGGCATTCCTTGTTAAATCAAACATCGCCCTTTTGAATGAAAAAGTGGAAAAAGTAAAAAAATTCTAAAAGCCAAATGGATGTTCTTTCCACAAATTAAACTATAGAAAATCTATAACATAATACAAATTGGGCAATAATCAAAAATCCTATTTTACACCCAAGTACAGGTCTGGAATAAAAATATACAACATTCAAATTCTAAAATCTTTAGGACTGATTTCCGGATCTAGGTGTAAACATATTTCAAATTAGATTTGAAACAAGAATATGTAGGCAATAGTTTTCTACACTAATTTAAGCCTACAATTCACAAATAAAATTGATTTAGGCATAAAAATCAAACGTATGCCAATGTAATAGATTTAAAATCATAAACAATATATAAAATTTCCTACTTACCTTTTAAAAGTGATCCAAATATCTAGATCTGAAGTTGAACCTTAAATTCATCTCCGAATCCTTTTTAATCCAAGGAATATGTATAAATAGGGTATATACATAGATTAGAATTGCAGTTCTAAGAATAGATTTGGGATTGGGAGAGAAAATAGATACAAATATATAAATTACCTCAGATACGCATATAGTTGATTCTCCTCTCTTCTCATTTTTATTAGATTTCTATTATTCTCCAATTTGTATGAATATAGGTATAAATATCTTATTTTTATTATTTGAAAATAAAGTGGAGAAAAAGAAATGGTAGAGCTTCATTACTACCTCTAGAATAATATGAGAAGAGAAGGGAGGGTTGGCTTGAATTTATAGGCGTAAGAATCAAGCTCAACCATTATATAGAAATATATTAAATCTGAACCGTTGGGGCTAAGCTAACCTTAGCCCCCACATAGGGAGAGATCAACCAACCCCTACCTAGGGTCGACCACCCCTGGTCGATCGCGCATATTGGCAGGTCAACCCGTGGGCTCGGATTAATTAATATATAAATATTAATTTTCTTATTCGAATTATTTCCATTTCATATTCGTTTTTCATCTGTAACCTCTTCGTTTGGACTCCGATCGCAAAACTCTAAATATGAAAGTTGCTTCGAATTTCGATATGAACATAATGCAAGCTTCGTGGCTAAATCATATCATTTGCATAAATACCATTTTTGGAGCCTTATTAATTAACTAACTAACTAAATAACTAATGCCAAATTGTGGGGTGTTACAGGTTCTCTCATTAGAAGCTAAAAGATAGTTCTCGAAATTACAACACAAGGAACGTCCCCTTCGAATATTAGTAATTTGTACTTTATAGAAATTATAAAGTAACATATACCCCCTCCCCCCAAGTTCACCTTATATGATTGGTATAGGGTGGACTTTGGAAAGAATAGTGTTGCATCAGGTTTAATACTTGGCTTGTTTATTCCGTTCCCATCACGAAGTTGATTTTGAGTGTTCGAGATCATTAGTTTAACTATGCAACTCGTAAAGACCCATCCTTATCGAGAGGGTTTTGAAAACAATTTAAAATCAGTGTCCAGAGGTGAAGACTTAGTTGGTCGTTTTGGTCAAGTGATGAGTAATTAACGATTTTGAAAACTAAAGGAGTGAAATTTTAATTTGGACCGGGAGCTTAAAAAATTAAAACCATACTTACCACTTGAAACTGTCTAGGCTAGATGATAAGTGAAATTTCTTAGACGTCGAAAGGCGAGATCTGAATCGAAACTGTAAGGTCAAAACTTTTGAAAATCGTGCTTTCATCTTGAAGTCATTTGGATGAAGCGAAACCGTTTGGGTAACGAAGGCAAAATCTAATTTGACACTATGAGGTCAAAACTTTTGAAAATCTACACTTTCCATTTGAAGTTACTTAGACTAAATAGTAGGCGAAACTATTTTGATGCCGAAAGGCAAAATATAATTTGAGGTCATGAGATCTAAACTTTTAAAAATCATCCTTGACACTTGAAGCCATCTAACTAAGTGACAAGAGAAACTATTTTGGTGCCGAAAGGAAAAATCTACTTTGAAACCGAGAGATTAAAACCTTTCAAACTATGCTTGTCACTTGAAGCCATCTAGGCTGAGTGATAAGCGAAAGAGTTTCGGTGCCAAAAGACAAAATCTTCTTTAAAACCATGAGGTCAAAACCTTTGATACTATGCTTGTCACTCGAAGCCATCTAGGTTGAGTGGTAAGCGAAACTGTTTCGGTGCCGAAAAGCAAAATCTACTTTGAAACCATGAGGTCAAAACTTTTGAAATTATGCTCGTCACTTGAAGCCATCTACGCTAGGTGGTAAGCAAAAATTTTTCAGTGCCGAAATACAAAAAATCTACTTTGAGACCGTTAGGTCAAAACTTTTGAAATTATGCTTTTCACTTGAAGCCATCTAGGCTAAGTGGTAAGAGTAATTGTTTCGGTGCCCAAATGTAAAATCTACTTTGGGACAGTGAGGTCAAAACTATACTTTCAATAAGGAATTTTGTAAGTGATTATTTAGGATTGTACTCCGAAGAGATGGGTTCTGGTCTTGCATTAATGGTGAGTTCAAGTGTTAGTTGTTGATTGGTTATCTTCAAAAAGTGTCTCTCTTTTCTTGTGCAAGCATGACTTGATATCTGAGGAAAACTCTTGACATTCCACTTATGGGTAGTTGCTAAATGAGATCTATGGTAGGGAAGACTTCTCTCTCCATCGATCTGTGTCGTTCTTTTTAATATAAACAACTCATTTTCTTTTTCTCCTCTTTTATCTGCTCGAATGGCAAAACTTCCATTAATATCCTCAAGTTCTCTTTGATTCTTCTTTCGATATCTACCCCCAAGCTAGTAAGTTATTTTTTAACTTTATTTTCGTTACTAAGATTACCAATATAGCGGTTGATATCCTTTCTTTTGCTGTTTATCCAAGAATTAAATTCGGGTTTAATTAGTGTAATCTTTATCCTAAGAATAATGTCGATTTTCCTTTTTGTATTTGGACATTTTCCCTATTTTTCTTAGGTAGATATAGATGCTCCCATCGGTGATTAGCAAAATCTTAACAAAATTTTGTTTTCTTATGGGATTACTGGGGTTGAAAAAGCTTGCTCCCTGGTCTGGGTTGCACTTTAGTGATCCTCCCAAGGGGTATTTCATGTGGTCCATAGAACATTTGGAACATGGGGTCTTTCTGTCCCTAGCCTCTTTGTTCGTTAGTGTTTTGGAGTTTTACAACATCAACCCTTTCCAACTTCTGGCTACTTCTTATCCAACTCTATCAACTATGATGATTCTTTATTCTGAAAAAGACTATCAAAAAATATGTCCTATCAAGACCAACTATATGTTCAATCTGTTGGAGTCCAAGTCTTTTGGTGAATTTCCTATGTACTCTCTCAAATTCTTAAGGCAGTCTCCTTTGAAGGATCCATTTCGCAAATTAATGTCCCATCAATGGTTTCTAGTAAAGCCTCTTCTAATCGAATTGTTACTTCTTTCAATAGTGCTGGTATGTCCTTAGAAGTCTTTTTTTTCTTTCCCTTTTTATTCTTGGTTGTGTTTTCTTATTTTATCAAATTCTAAACATTAAGACCCGAAAGAGTGTTGATCCAGCCATAACCAATCCATTTAAGGATAGATATAAAGAAGCCATGAAGATTCCACCCTTGCGAAGGTTCAGGCATTTTGTTCTTACCGAAAGTTGAATGAAAGCTCTAGGGTTGATACCTCCTTTTGCTAATTTTGCTGGACTTAAACTTTCTGGGAAGTATGAGAAAGCTTCTACCACAATGATTAATATCGGATACGATGCCAATACTAGCCCTAAGGAAAGCGAGACTATGGGTTTCACTCTTTATCCATTTGACTTGCTTACTTGGTGCTCTTAATATAAATTTAGACTTAATGTTGATTTTAACCCCATTTTGTTTTCCTTGTTATAATACCTTTTAAGAAAGCCGACTCCCAAGATAGGGGAAAGTAATGAAGAAAAGGTCCAGGTTGACCCCTTTTGACAAAGAGGCTAACGACTTGAAAAAAAATGTTTCTAAATTTTCCCAAGTGAAAGTTCAAAGGAAAAAGCTTCGGATCTGTTTTTTGAGAAGAACAAGCAGGTCAATGAGATCACAAGGGCTCATTTTAAATGTGGCCTTTCTTCGGCCATCATTGAAGCACATGCTAGACCTCCAACCTCGGCTTTGGGCATCAGAAGGACGATCGAATATGGCCTTGGGGAAATTATCAAGTTAAAAAGAAGTTCTTATGAAGGTTTATGATTTCAATATTTATCCTTACCTTGTTGCTTTTTCTAGACCCTGGTGGAAATCTCCGCCCTTCAAAATGGGTGGTTGAAAAGGAGGAGATAGTAGTTGCTGCCTAAGTGACAAAAATGGAGTTTGTGGAATTCAAGGCTAAGGTTCAAGAGGTGATTGCTCAAGTTGAGGATTCGGGTAGGACCGCGGAAGAGAAGGATCGTAGGATCGAGACCCTTGAGAAAGCCCTAAAGGAAAGGGATGAGAGGCTGAATAAAGTCGAGGCTAGGTGTTTGACAATGAACATTGCATCGCTAGAGATGAGCATAAGAGGGAAGCCAGTGGGCGAGCCTTTCAAGTTTTATTTGATTCTTATGTTCACCATTGGGATCAGAACATGCCTTTCTCTCTAGCTTATCTTGGAAACCATGCAGCCACCGTAGAGGCTAACTTCGCTAAAAGGTATGAAGAGTGTCGGAAGGAGAAAGATACCGAGGCTACTGAAACCGATACCCTGGTAGAGGAAGAGGAAGGGGCCACTTCTGCTGACGAGGAGGTATAAGAAGATGCCCCTGATAATACTCTTTATGAAGGAAACATGCCATGACTTGTCTTTGTAATAATATGACTTTTTGTAACTTTTGACTTGTATGAATTCTTGAACGAAACTTCCTTGATGACTTACTTATATTTGAATTTTCATTCGACTTGATGCGATTTCACATAATGTTTCAAACTAGAGTGGCCAATATGAAGTCCTTTTTTGGTTACCATCTTTTATCTCTACTAATTTTGAGTCGATGTTTCTTAGGGAATATCTTGCTTGAGTTGTTCAAAGATCCTGCGAGACTTTGCTTCTCTTTACCAATCTTATAAAGACAAGGTGGTCGAACTCCAAAATCTAAAAGTAACCCTTACGGCCTTTGAGATTAAGATTTATTTTCTTGAGTCAAAGTTGGGCCTAAAATCTAACAGATGCTTCTCTTTGGAGAGGGGTGAGCCCCGATACCTAACTTCGAGAGAGAATATTGTCATGCTTTTTAAATGAAGAAGGAGAAGAGGCTAAGGATAATGAGGCTAAAGAATCCCTTCCGAGACTATAAAACTGGAGTTGTTTCGGAGAGCTCTGACTTGCCACCTTGGCGTGCCCCTTTGGATGGATCTCCTCCTTTCGTTTTTATACTTGATCCTCTGATGCTCTTGATTTTGTAATCCAGTCTTTATAATACTATTTATTTTGGTGTTCCTTTCGACCTATCCCTTGTAACATTTTCTTGAATAAACTATATGTAAAGAATCTCTGTCCCTTTCGAATTTACTTTTTATGTTGTCACTTTGCTTGAGTGTGCTTTTTAGGGCTTTTATTTTGTGGAGTATGTTTTATCCCTAGGCATATTTTCGTTAAAATAAGGTTTTGGACCCAACCGACTTTTATGATTGGATTCTTGTCCGGAGCCAACCTAGTAGCAGAATCAAAATTTTCATCTTATTCTGATTCTATGTTCACCTTTACTTCTTTTCAATTTACTGAGAATCTACTTGATGTCTTAACTTAGGTACTTCTGCCAACATTCTATCCGTATCGAGAATCTACTCACTTCCTATCTAACTAAGAATCTTTCCAATACATGGCACTTCTCGTTCATGGCTCATAAACATTGGGAATCTACCTCACGCTCTAATTTAGTTGGGAATCTACCCAACATTCCAATCTAATTGGGAATCTACCCAATATTCTCATCTAATTGGAAATCTACCTAACATTCTAATCTAATTAGGCATCTACCCAACATTCTAATCTAATTGAGAATCTACCCAACATTATCATCTAATTGAATTGGGAATCTACCCAACATTTTAATCTCATTGGAAATCTACCCAACATTCTAATCTAATTGGGAATCTACCCAACATTCTAATCTAACTGAGGATCTACCCAGTACATGATTCCATTGACCATGACCCACTATTAGCATGCATTCTACTTTTCGACGTCTTTTTAAACCCAGGTGATATTGGCCTTACACTTTGTCGCGCATCACTGTAGGGTTGCTCTTATGGAGAGGTCTACAAACTTATCATTAGGTCCCCAAAAATCACTTATGGCTGGTGTCGGCCATATATAACCACTTTTGGCTAGTGTTGGCCATCTACAACCACTTTTGGCTGGTGTCGTCTATCTACAACCATTTTTGGCTGGTGTTGGCCATCATAATCTATTTTACTCTAACAGTTTTATGGAAAGTTAATTATAGCTTGAAAGATGGGAAATATGGGTTCTTTGAAAAGAATGCTTTTGGACTATTTTCTAAAGAAATTTGGAATTATATAGTTTTTTAAATCACATTGTTAAATAGGAAGTTGATTCTTGAGAAAGAAGACTGTTAATGGAAATATTATTATTATTCATATATATATATATATATAATAGAAAAAATGTAACTCTTCATCGGTCTCGTCGGATTAATAGGGAGTTTCAATCCTTAAATCTTAAATGCAAGTATGAATAGGGAATTTTAGTTTTTAAATCTTAAATGCAAGCATGATATGCAAAAGTTCCTAGGGAGAGAAAACATACCAAAAGGGAGACCGTGAATACCGAGACTTGAATATTCCCTCAGAATCGGAACCCGAGACAAGGTTATGTCAAAGATAGATGTAACGAGACCCACTGATTAAGCTTCCGGAGATCTGAAACTACGAGGTGCCCTTCCCTTTTGGAGTTGAAGCTTTTGAAGATATAACCAAGATAAGCACTTTAGTGGAACTGGGGCCTTATATTGTCTATGGGAATTTGACTTATGAAAAGAATTCTTCTTGCAACTTCTACTTTGTAAAAAGTGACATCTTTTGTATTCATTTGATGAAGGTTACATGGCCTTTTCCTAGAATTATTGAAACAAGATAAAGTGGATAATTCTTAAACAAGATGTTTAATCTAATATTTAATAAATTCAGTTAACTTCCTTTTTTGTATGAATCTTTCTACCACGTAAAAGAGCTCTCGACATTTGTCCACCTTATGCCCATTCACCAAATGACAAGCACAATGCCTCTTACTCTTCGGGTTTTCTTTCTTTAAAGGAGGGTAATTCAGATAGGAGAGGTCTTCATTCATTTCTAGGAATATCCGAGACAAACTCTGACTGAGTGGAGTAAGACCTTTATCACGCTTCAACCTCTTCCAAAACTCACCATCTTGAGCATCCGGGAGGGCTCTCTAATTGGAAGAAACTAGACCTTTATATTTTAATAATTTGATGGATAGATCCCTTACTTCATCATTCAGGGCCTTGACAATCTTTCAAAGTCGGGCTGATTCATAAAGTGATTCTTGGAAGTATTCTGAAAGCTGCCTGATCTGGAAAACCTGAACTTCATAGACAGGATCATACTCTCTACCATTCTCTTTCTCCAAAATGAGGGTGAACAATCTTTCATTGTTGTCTTCTTCAGTAAGTTAAATTGAGGGGTAGTTTCGAGATGACTCTTTTGTTTTCGGGACTAGACATAACTGGTTGAAAGGCTCTTGTTGGATCTTCGAAAGGAAAAAGAAATGTGGATGTTCGGGCCCTCCTTCTAGCACCAAAATTTTTAGTGTAGAATTTCGTCCACACCAACACCTCGAAATCTGAAGGTAAAGCTCCGGAAGCTACTGTAAATATTGAGTTCAACGAGGTGATCGCTAAGATATCGTATAATCGAACTTGGAAGGTGAAATGTTAAACTATAAGGTAATAAAAACAGATACCAAAAGGGTAAAATTCCTAAAGTAAATAACACCGGGACTTTTATTGTGTTTCGGGCTAAAAATCCCTACTACCTGTCATTTTCTTATTTAGTCACCCTTATATAGCCGAGAGGCCCATTACATTGAATCTAAGCATTTCCACCATTAATGAGTGTTTGATTAGAGCTCTAATACAGGAAAGTACTACTTTTGTTTCTATTCTTTTTCTGCTAGAAGATCCCTTGTGCCTTGGGATTGCCGCCTATTTATAGCCAATAAACCGTGCTTGCAATCATCTAGTTGACTGTAACTTGACGTGGATTGCTAACGTGATTCTTTCATATATAGCTTTTTGGATATCTTTCATTTATCTTAACCGTTGGTCTTGGCCTGGGCTATCTAAGCCATTGATCGTTGTTATTAGTTGAATTTCCATGAGGCATTAACAACTTTCGCTCTCGGTCAGGCTTCTTGTCTCGGATAAATAATGATCTTAGCCTTGGTTGGCACTTTGATTCATGCTTAAGGATATAGGCTTTCTCATTGGAAGACAGAAGATTGGTCTTAGAATTACAAGCCAAGGAACTTCCCCTTCAAATATTATTAATTTGTACTTTGTAGAAATTATAGTGTAACATTTATTTATTTAGTTATTCTTTGCTTGTGGATGACACTTAATACGAGGTTTGTTGCATGTGATCTTGTTGCATTGAGTATACTTAGAGCCATGTGTAGACTATTGTAAATATTCTATGTGTCTGCCTACCTTTGTCCAGCTCCCTTTATGGTTCGAAAGTAAACTAGATTGGCCAGAACCCACACTGGCGGCCTGATCATGGGTCCCGCCGCGGATCCGTAGTACCTTTATTCGATTTATTATATTTGATGCACAACATATGGTGTGGGTTTGGTGACCCATGGGTAGGTGCCCCAACATCATGAGGTTTGGGGTGGGTGACTCGTATGGTAGGTGCCCTATAGCACCTTTGTTATATCGCATGGGTCAGTAGTCTGTTACATATATAGGCAAAGCAGGGTCGTTACCGAGGCTACGCGTTGATGAGCCATTGGTGGATATGTGTCACGGTGTCTGTCGATGTAACTAAAGATTGTACGAGCAGATTTAATTAGGTGACCCTAGGCTCCTAGAGTAGGCATATGGCCATCAGTCTCCCGTCTGGTTTCGGCTCATGTGAACCATTGTTATAGGAATAGATTTGGCTATATAGCATATGACATAGTAGGCCTTGGGTTCCTGTAGCAGGCATACGGCCATTAGTCTCATGTATGGTTTTAGTTCACGTATGGTAGATATGCATATATGAGATGAGATTAGACCTGAGATTATGTCCAGAGTATAGTCAACCCTGTATTCCTTCTTAGGCAGACATCATATCTATTATTAATTATATTTGGATATTGTTATGAGCTGGCTCTGATCTTATTTATTAATTTTAGTAATTTGATGATGGTATTTATAATATGATTCACCCATATTGTTATAACCCGATATACTTAGTGATATCTCACTTATTGATGTTTTATGGACTTAGACTATGGGTTTTGGATATGCATGATTCACCCATTTGTGTTGATTATGCGATTTATTATTTGATGTGTTTCTATATGGGTTATGACATATTTTGATATCGACTTTGATTGTTTATTTGAATTTAAGACAATTGGGAGATGTAATGCCTTGAGGATTGTTTTATATAAATATACTTAGACATGTCATCTGGTGTTTAGAGTATCTTTGGTAGTAACATCATATTATTCTTCTTTCTTTATACTATATCACCTTACTTATGATCCTTGATTAGACATAGTCTGGCCCATGTGTTATTTTATAATACTCGGGTCAACCCAAGACATTTCAAGTATATGGACGACATGACGGGCTTGAGTTTCGTCGAGCTTTGAGGAGTATTATTACTAGGAATTGTTATAGGATATTTGTTCACTGTATGTATGTATGTGTATATATATATAATCGACATTTGAATAGTATTGTATTCTTATAATACTATTGCATATATATTATGTTATCACCGTGATTAACTCTGTGGTGATGTATTGTATATTACGTATTGTTCAGTGACGGCTCGAATTTTCGACCTCCGAAAATCGACATCAATACGTCCACTGTATTACATGCCGAGAAATAGAATGCCAGAAATACCATATCATTAGGGAAAAGAAGAAAGAGGTAGAAAAGGAAAATAGAAATAACAACACAGAATCTCACAATCACAGCGGAATAATATATAATAGATAACAACTGGTCTTTATACAAAAAGGACTATAACTGTTATTTATACATTACATCATCAGAGTTAACACATCAATAACACAACACCGGACCATTATAATAACGTGTCTTCAAAAATGCTGAATATATAGCCTACAATACACAGCGGAATAAAATCAAATACGTATAATACGTCTTCGTCATCTAGCTCGTCTCTTGAGCTCCATAGCATCCTATCCTGTATCTGTAATACTCGGTTTGACCCGAGCATTATAATAAAATAACACCCGAGTCAGTCTGGAAAACCAGCGTGAGAAAACACACTCAATTTAAATAATTAAAGTTGTAAAAATCCTTTGAAAATCAAAGGTATCTCATAAGACCACGCCACACATAAACACGACGGGTTTTTACCTTACGGTAACCAAAAAATTTCATATCAAAATCCTATGATATTATAATAGTGTCTAAGTACAAATAATTATTCAAATAGATGAAATTGTTACATTAATTAAATTCCAGCATACTAGGCTCTACAACCAAAACCGTAAAGGCACGTATTGGAGAATGGATTCCATACGAATGACTAGGCACTGGGGTATCACCAGTCACAGTACATGGCTAGAAACAATGTACCGAGGACCACGTTGGGATCCCCTGCAACACAAGACCAGACTATCCATAACTTGGATAGATCGAATATGCTATCACCCCGGGTGTTCCCACCCTTTCCGAGCTCCTTCCATGTATCATAGTAATAATATCCGAGGGTATCCAGAAAGGTGATAAACATACCCTAATTAGGTGCGACCCACTTAGCCTTGCTGCATCTCCCCTACTTTTCAGTCATTCCCGGTTGATGAGGCTAGAGGCTATGATTACCTTTTTAAGGAAATTTCACTTAGAATGCTCATTGTCCTCCAATGACAATGTACTGATAGCATTCATCCATACAAGTCCGTTCTGGGTCCGAACGGAACCGAAGGCACTATTCATACTACATCCATTTTGGAAAAATCCTCAGGATTAGTAGCGATTAGCCCTTGCACTTCACTTCTCCATCTTCGACTCCATGCTCTTGTTTTCACTTCAAAAACGTACTTGTTGGATCGAAGTGGTTTTCGGATAACTTATCTGATCCCGGTCTCTTCGAACAACGTTCGATATTTCCCGGTAAACTCAACCCCGGTTCTTTAGGAAATAAACAGACGAAAATAAGATCGGAGATCACCTCCTAAACATTAGTGGACGGATTTTCTTATAATCGTCCTAGAAGAACGAAATGAGTTTATACGTACAGTATAGCACCTCGAACGGTAATCGTACCCCATAATTCCCGTATTTCTCCTAGATATTTCCAAAGTTATATTTTGGGTCCAGATTTGATAGTCGGTTATTTAACTATCAAATAATCAATCATTCAACCAAATATTTCCTTTTTCCACTGAAAACACTAAGTCTTCTTTCAATTTATATTTCAATCACTTAAATCTCTTTATCCAAAATATATACTTTCTTATTGAGTTTAGTATATTTACAAACTATTCTATTCAAAGATATTTGGAAACCTTTAAAATAGTCTGGAAAGTACCACTACGGTATCAAACCATGGATTCACAGCTCAATGGTTACGTCTCTATCCCAGAGAAATCTAAAACTTAATTGCAGGCACTCACTGCCTCTGATTCCGCCATGCGAGCATACCATTACTTCCCAAAAACTGAATTTAATAATTTTCAAAATAATACTTATGAAGTTTCTATAATAATTTTCCAAGTTTAACTTTAGGCAAATACTCTTTTATAAAAGTTATTATATAAAAATAATATTAATATTGATCAATTTATCCTTTTTAAATAATAATATTGATTATTCTAAATAATAATTAACTTAATATCAACCATTTATAACTACTTAATCTATAGTTAAATATATTTTAAACAATTTAAAATAAATAAATAATTAACTTTCTGAAATATTCTTAAACGCCTTTTTAAATTACCTAGTAATAATTAAAAATCCTTCTTTTAAAAATAACTTAACTTCTTAGAAAAATATATTTTCCAACTCCAATATAACCACTTTAATATTTATAAATCCCTCTTGATTTATTTCAAATTTGATTTACGTTCCAATTCCGTAAATCCCCCTTTTCACAGTTTCTAAAAATAAATCTGTCGTTTATTTTTAGGCCGATTTACCCATCTCCTTATAAATCCTCACTATGAATTTATAACTTCAATTTATCCACTGATAATCACTTTACTTTATTTATAAACCCTATAGTCTCATTTCCAGTTTATAACGGTTCCACAATGCTTAATCGATTTTAAATTGATTCCCAAATTAAATTCCATTTTTAAATTAATTCCTTAAATAACCCAAATATATTCCACTTTCTTTTCATCATTTAAAATCTTATTAAAAATCTAGTATAACAATTTCATATATTATTTTCAAATTTCCTTTATATTTTCCTAAACTATTTTAAATCTCGACTTTAACATGTTTTTACACTTAAACAAATATCGCTTAAGTTTTATAATTTAAAACCCTTTTATTTACATTATTCCAAATCTCTATTTTTCATATCTCGAAATTATTAAATAAAATTTTAAAATCAAACTATTTATTTTTCCCAAATTCATTTCTTTAAATTAATCCAAATTTCACCATAAATATTTTTACTTCAAATTTTCCTTTAATTTCTTTTTAAATTCAATTTACATATTTATGGTATTTTAAAATACCAAAATCTAAACCAGTAATACCATAGCACCAAATAAATTCAAATCACGCTATAATCTATCACAGATTATTCAACATATCGTATCACTAAATATGAGAAAAAAATTCAACATTTTTGAGGAATCCAATTGGATCCCTCCAACCTGTTTCCCTGCATCCACAGATGTGAATACAATATAAAAATACCAATCCCACTTTGAGGGGAATATCGCGGTATATAGGGTCATCCGCTATTATGCGGGGCATATAGGGTCTCATCCGCTATATACATGCGGGAATATCAATCACTCCAATATATATACTACTATATATAATATCACATTCAACTGATAATAATTTATCAATTCTATCAATCAACCAATAATTAATTTTAACTATTTAAAATTAATTACAGTAATCCAAAATTGAGTGAGATTGACTCACAATTATTTTCTGTTGCTTTCGCGCTCTGGTTCCAATTGAATTCGAACGCGTTTGAATTAATCTGAAAATTCTGCAACCTCTAGACTCAACCAATTTGACTCCATAGCAAAGATTTCCCTATTTCGGACCCAACACGGCTGACCGCGCTGGATTTCGATTTAAAACGAATAAGATATGAGATTTACAAGTTAACGATTTTATTTTAACAAAAATTTATATAACTATATATATATTTTTTAATGGAAAAGAGACAGCCCATACCCTTTTGAATAGAACCCGGCCCACTACCAATCTATCTTTCTTCCCCAAACATGCCTGCAGTCCCCTTTTCTTTTTTTTCGTTTATTTATTTATTTATTTATTTATTTATTAAATAAAACTCATACCCACTAACCGACCCAAGGTCCAAACAAACACATCATCTTCCCCAAAGAAAAACTTCCTGAAGCTTCATTCCAAAGAACCCATGCCGACCCATGTAACGTGCACGTGCATGAACCCCACACCCACCAATCCATCAAGTGAATCCCGCCATCACACTCCTCATCGCGACCTCCAACCACCTATGCTCGAAGACCACGCTTGAACATCCCCTTAGACTCACAACCTGGAAGCTTCACGCGACTGTACGAATGTCGCACTCCACAAACCATGATCGGATTTCACCAAAATTCCCCCAGAGGTGCGCCTCTCCAGCTCGATCACCACTCCACCGTCCAATTCTCCTAACTCGGCCTACACCTCCCATAAAATGAAACCCTAGTCCAAATTTTTACACGCCCTTCATAGTCGAGCTTACCAATCTCGATCGCAACACGCAAAAGCTATATCAGATCGAAGCTATGATAGAAACTAGATTTTTTAAAATTGATTGCAGAATTTTTTCGTTGAGTATATTCCACAATTTAGATTTTTGAAGTTTTTTTCCACTTTTTTTTTTCTTGCTCTCACTGTAATGGTTGCCGTGTGCTAACTTGAAGGAGGGGACGGGTATAAAAAAAAGATGGCATGTTGGTGCATATGTACAATGACTTGAATTTGAAAGAAAACGGCTGATGTAATTATATAGGTCAAGTCAATCAATATAAATATATATTATTTAAATTACAAAACGTCTCGATTTCGTAGCTTAAAATCTCGACCTCCTACCGAGGCGTGCCACTAGGCGTTTATAATGTTATACCCCTTTTTCGAACGCAATGGAAAAGGTTTTGAGTCCTAATTCGATCTATAGAGAAGATAGCTTTTTCACCCAATTTTATTTGAATTTTCGATATAAAATTTCAGCGCGTTTATACCCTGTATGGCCAAACGATAACTCCAAACACTACGAAATTTGACGATAATAAAACACTATTACGGATCCAATGGAACTAGTTTCGTCGAAATCCGAGATTGTGCCCCGGAAAGCTATTTTTAAATGTCAATTTAAATGATATATTTTAAAACCAAACAAATCACTTTTAAATTCAATTTAAAAAGTTCTATTATCTTTCTTATTATAAATATAAATTTTATAAGCCTTTAAATTATTTTTATCAAACCTAAAAACTCAAGATTCAATATTTTAACCAATTTTCAATTATTAAAACTAATAATTAAATTATCACATAAATGATTATATTTGAAATTCAAGTTAAAAATTAAATTTTAAATATTTAAAATCAATTAAATATTCCAATTTCAAATATCCAAAATTCTGGGTCGTTACATGTTCTATCCTGGAGGCACATATGTCTATTGCTTTGCACTGATACTGTGTGCGTATAGGTTAGTTATATATTAGATGTTTTAATATGTACCAGTGATAGTCCAAGGGAATATTCACGTGTGTAACTCAAATAGCCTTATTCTACGTATTATCTGATTGTGTTACACTATAATAGTCTTGGATAGTATGGATATAAAGGTGCGGTGTCACAAAATGGTATAAGAGCAAGTTCAAAACAATACATCGTATATCAGAGACACGAGTCAAGACCTTAGATGAGACTTAGAGTCTCAATCCCCTCGGGTGTATCAGTAATTTATTTTGTAGTGAGATATAATAGGAGTACATGTATTACTTAATATATGATGATTACTGGGGTAATCATCTAGGGACGTATTTGTTATTTTCTATATGCATAAGATAATTGGATTTTTATATTGTGAGTATAAATATAAATGTAAAATGATTGATTTTGGATGACTAAATATTGATTTGTTAAGTTTTGATTTGGGTTTTATCAAAGTGCGCAACGGAATTATTAGTCTCCGCTGAGTGCCTTTATTTAGTCTCCTATGTTTAATTGATAATCTAAAGATTGTGGGAATTGAATTTGATTTCGATAATTTGAGTATAATTATCAAAGTTATGAAATAAATTTAATTATTTGGTATATTCTTATTTTAAATAAATATAAGTAATGTTTGTTTGTTATTATGAGTTGCTTTTTAAAATGGTTTGCTAAATGATATACATATAGATACATCTGTTTATAGACTATTTGAAAATGTTTTAAAATTAATAAGTGTTTGGTGAAAGTAAAGGTTTATCATATATAAATATTGGTTATTATAATTATCAAATGATTTAGTAGTAAAGTGAATGTTTTAATTAGAAATAATTTGAAAAGTATATACTGTTAGTGAAGTACTAAATGGAAATTGGAAAATTTATTGGAACTAGTATATTTGGAAATTTGTAAAAGTAATACTTATAGATATTTTTAGAAATGGAAAGTGTGTTACCTTGTCCGTTGAGTGTGTTAAGGATTTTGGTCGATGTGGGTGCACACGTATTCGATAGAAATTCTTAAACACTTAAATGAGACATTTGGACATGATGATTCGGAAAGATATAAATAATTTATGGAAGATTAAAGTACTTTAAAATTGAGTTGAATGTTTTAAATGGGAAATATAATAAAGTACGTTATTCGGTAAAGTGATATTTATATTTGTAAAGGATTTGAAACTAGGATTTGTATTTATTATTTTGGCAAATGGTTTGTAAAAGATATTTTTATATGTATTTTTAGTGATAATCGCAGCCATTAGATATTAGTGCACAGCTGTGATCATTGAGAGGAATGCGGATTATGGATCTTAAGGCTAGGAATAACACTAGAGGGAGGGTGAATAGTGTTTTTAAGAAATTACTAAATCTTTTTGAGTTTATGTTAATTTGAACACAAATGTATGCAAGATTCAGACACAGATATAATCACAGAAACAAACACAGATGTAGAAATAAAGTAAATGCAGTAAAGGAAAGAACACACCGGATTTTATACTGGTTCGGGGTTACCCTACATCTAGTCCCGCACAACTAAGTACGGATTTCCTTTCAAAAGCAATTCAACAATTACAACCCTCGGTTTCAAGTCTACGAGGTACACCCTCCAGAATCACAATCCTTTGGGTAGAGATACTTGATTTACGGGCGACAAGTTCACCCAATTGATTTCCAAGGCTACAATCACACCTTTTCTCGCTTGATTGATTTCCAAGGCTACAATCACACCTTTTCTCGCTAGATAGATTAAAAAGAAGCCTATAACTCTGAATAGCACTTAGATCTTATTGAGATAGTGATAGAGAATCAAACCAGAGATAATCTAGTTAGATTCAATGTTGATTTCGGCAGAGTGATGATAGGATTTTGATTAAGAAAATGTGGAAGAAGAAGAGGAGTGGAAAACCAGAAAAACTTATTAAAAATTCGTTGAAACTAACCCCTATTTATAGAAGAACAACAGTCATGTCCATTCGTGAAGAGTTATGGCGAATAGACACTTCTTTTGAAATTTGAATTTTGAACTCAACTATCACCATGTCGACATGGTCACCATAGGCATGTCGACATCCCAAAGCAATTTTTGATAGTTTGATTTTCTTTGAAAATAACCTTTATCTTATATTAAAACTATTTTAAACTTTATAAATATACTTAACTATAGATAAAATATATAGATAAATATAGAGAACACTATATATATAATTTTACTATAATTTTATATTTAAATCTAAGTATAAATATATTATATTAAAAGATAGTTTAAAACATACGAAGTTTAAAAACAAGAATATTTAAGGCTAAAACATCTTTTTGAAAAATCATTTGAAAATTTAATTTTTAAGGCTAAAACATTTTGAAAAACAATTTTGAAAATCATTCCGAAGTTGTTTTGAAAAAACATTTTGAAGTAGATTTGCAAGCTTCTTCCTGTAGAGTATCTCATCATGTCAGGACTCAAGAACTTGTACAAAACCAGGATTGTAACAACCCGGTATTTTGTACCGATTTAACTATCATCTTTTGACGATTTCTTTTCCTGGTTAATCATTGTTTGGAATTTTTGCACTTGTATATGAACGAGCTTTAACAATCTGTTAAGTGTCATGAACGTTGAAGGTTACAACCTCTTTCCCTATTTGTTCAGTTAAAAAGAAAACCCGTTTCCCCCATTCTTCACTCTTTAAAAACCCTAAATCAAACACTCAAACGAAAGAGGAGTAATAATGGCGACGACTTCCTCTTCGTTTTCTCGATCAGATTAGGGCTTGGCCTCGCTCGTTCTTTCGATGCTTGCTAAGGCTTTCGTTCCTCTGTTGCCTTCGAATCTGGAATTGAGGCTTGTACAAATTGAAGCGCCGCTCGATAGTAGACTTCAATATTCTCTGATTTGCTCACGGCTCTTCAATTTGGATCGAGTTCCTCTGTGATTTCGGCATGTACTTTGCTCCTTTTGCTTTGCTGATTTTGGCTTACTTGAACCCGATGGATCTATGCCGTATGTGATGTTGGTGCTTGCGACTCCTTCTCTCGAGTTCGTCTCCGCTTCAAACAAGGTGAGTAATCTTGTACTCACATCTAATTTAACTCTCCAGTGCATGATTTTGGGTTCGAATTTATATGGGTTCGAAACCTTGATTTTCGTTCGTACATTCTTTGTTTGAACTTGTCACCTGATATAGCTTGGTCGTTGGATTTCGTATGGATGTTTGAGATGATTTACGACTTGTTCAATTCATATATATTTTTCTTGATATCCACGGTGTTGAATTTGCCCTGTTCGAACTTTCCCTGGTCACCACGTTTCAGACCTGTTCATATGCGTATATTTTTTGATTATATTGTTCGAACTTGTTGCCTTGGTAATCATGGTTGTGAATTTCTGAACTCGTCTGTTGACATTGGCTTTGACTTTGCACTAGTACCATTCACCGTTGATCTAAGTACTTCCAACTTGTTTCTTCTCTGACCTTCACTAATATAGTTGTTTTTGTGATTTATTCTGGCCTTGTCGACTTCACTGTGAACTTTGGCTCTGAATCATGGTAGTTCACTGTATTGTGCTTTTGTTTTGTCATTCGACTTACAGGTGCATTGACCTGTACCTGTGCACTTGTGTACTTTGTGTTCTGTTCATTAGCTTGGTAGCAATCCTTATAGTATTTGTGAAATGCCATGACTGTTCTTCGTTCCACTGTGCACTGCTTGACTCGAAATCTAGTTGCATCCTTGCGATGATATATTGTTACTGGTGCAGTTTTGGGTTTCCAGTTGTACTTGGTTCATGTCAGATTGGTTCATGTCTTGTTGTAGTTCCTTGGTCTTTGCATATGTTGTCTGGGTTCATACTCCATTGTTCCTTTGCATATTTGAACTATCATTGTTTCACTTGTTCATATGCCAGTTATCTGCTGCATATATGTGCTTTTGATTGCACTGTCCATAGCAAGTATCATGTCGACAGACTTGATCACTTGAGATTGCCTGCTTGGTAGCTTTTGTTGAAGTTGGGTTGACCATGTTCTGCCCTTATTCATTGGGTTGCATTGTGTTCCTGTGTACATGTTCACATGGGTTTGCTTTGTGTTGCATTGCATACGGTTACTGCCCATTTATGTTGATATTCTTTGTAAGCCTGGTCTTGTTGTTTCTTGATGACACTGTCCTGTTGCACTTGTAGTATCACTTTGACCAGCCTGTTTGTTTATCACATTTGCTTCATTACTGAGCCTGTTTCACTTACTTCACCATTACTTGGTGTTGTCTGCATTTCACTTGACCATTTGTATACATCCATTCATGTATGTATACAGATGTATGTTCACTTTTGCACATTCATGTGTTTGCTGTCTTATATGATGGCACTTGACTTATAGCCTATCTTGTTTTGGTGATGTTTTCATTTGTGCACCACTTGTCGCCTCTTTTACTGGTTGCACTGTTTCGTTTCACTGTGCAGTCTTGCCCTTAAATATGTGTGGTGGCTGCATTGCTTTATTGTTGAGATTTTTTCCTTGTGGGTTTCATTGCATTGATGCGACCCTATTATCTTCTTGGTTTGGTCTCTTCCTCTCTTAACCATTTTGGCATTTCTCTGCCTTGTTCGAACTTGTTTGGTTGCCGTTGCTTGAGACAGCCAACCAGTTCTAATTCATTTGAGTTGAACCCGATTTCGGGGTTTGACCTTGCGATCATTGTGACTTGGTTCACTTTGACACTGCATATCCATGTGTCATTTTCACTTGCATCTGTTCATCCTTGAGCACTTGCTGACCTGCTGCATCTTCGTAGCAGTTTTACCCTTGTCCCGTATGGTGACTTTATATTCCGTTGTGGCGAGGCAGTGCACGCGTGCGTGCACTGCAATCACACCGAATTGACAGATTTTAATCGATATCTCTTTTATCCTTAATTCATCGACCTGTTGCGTAATTCGTAGGCTGTATTGGCGAGGCAGTACACGTTAGCGTGTACTGCAGCCAATTAGCATTGATATTTTTAAATTGACATTTCAATTGCTTAAACTGCGTTGGATTTCTGTTTTGTGGATTAACACTGTTTAGTGTTATATCTGCCGTTATCCAATTCTCGTATCGAGAGTTGGATATACGAAATTATTGTGACTGTCGTCCATTTAAATTATTACTGCCTATATGCACTAATAAACTGGTTTGAATTAGACTGATCCGGGTATTATTTTCTTTTGAATGTAATACTCGGGTCAGACCGAGTATTTACAGGTTGTAGATTTTTAGCTTTGGGTTGCTGCTAGAGCTATGAAGACTATTTATATCAGTTGATGTGGTCTTCGTCTTGTTGTAGTAGTCAGTGTGTCTGTTTTAAGATGATAATGTATTCATGTATATTAGTCGATAATGTACTTGTATATATATAACTTCTTGAGTCGACAATTGTAGTTGTATCATTTGTATTGTGTCAAATGTATTGTAACTGATATCAGTTATTGTATATATGAGACTTTTCGTTCCATCTTTATTCCGCATTTATGTTATCTGTGTTATTTTTATATCTATTGTCCTAAACTATTATAGCCACTGTGTAGTAGCTTTGAGTTTGTATCGGTATGTCGGATTTCCTCTAAAGATGAAATGCAATGTTTTATTATCTGACATATCGGTGCTCGCACAAAGCAATTACATAGATGGTCGCTCCTCAACAGCCTTATTCTCCGTGCTAGTTGACAGCACTACACCGTAGTGTTCTTGGCTAGCGTGGGTATTGAGGTGGGGCGTCACAGCTTGGTATCAGAGCCTGGGGTTTAGGACAATTATAAAACATAACTTAGGTGGAACATGCGTTACAACTATTTGTCGATGTTTTATCTCTCATCTTTACATATGACTATTTTTGACTGTTAGGTATGAATTCCTAACGCTTATTCTTGTGTTTTCGGCTTTGAATTGATTTAGCCGATGTTGATTTTGTTTTAATTTGGCAAATTAAAGCCATTTTGACTTTTGGACTTTGTTCCACTTTTGTTCCATGCTATGAGTGTCATTGTGTACCTGTTACACTGTGATGAAAAATAGCTGGACCAGTTGCAAATTGAGTGATTTTGATTTCTCATTCACATCTAGTTTGAATCTCAGCGATTTTGAACTTGATATTTTGTGTTTTCCTCATCTGGATTCCCCTTCGACTTCGGTCACTTTGTTTTTGAGAAATTGCTAATTTCTTGATTTTCAAGACTCTGATTTTGCTTGCTGTTGGTTTCCTAATTTGATCGATTCTTGATCATTTCCCCGATTTGTTGCTATCATTTATTAGCAACTTTGATGACATTTTCTTCGGGATTTTTGTGAACATACTTTCTGATGGATTCAGTATCGATTTCTCTGGATCCCATTCACATCTTCGTATGTGAATCCTTGTGATTGATTGTTTCTACAATCATTTTTGTGATTTGTCACTTTAAAAATATAAAGGTTTTCTATACTAGTAGTAAAAATTAAAATCCCTTTTTCCAAACGATTTCAAAACTATTTTACTACAAAGTTCTTTTTCTTGAACCGTTTTCCAATCTATTAGTATATACAAGCCTTTATTTCACTCGTATGAGAAATTGAATTAAACGGCCTAGTAAAACAAGTGGTATGAAACGCTTGCGTTTACTTCGTCGGTTAACTCCTGGACATGTTCGATTGAACCTTTTGTGACAATTTTCTAGTGAAGATTTACAGTTTGTTCGTAAATATTTAAGTTAAGCAAGTGGTTATGGGACATGAAGCTAAACTCATATATTTACTAGCTTGGTGTGATTGACACTTCTCGCTGATCATGATGATCATTTTATGATTTAGACTAGCAATTGTGCGATGTCTTTTTGTTTGCAAGGTAAGACTAGACCGCAGTAGTGTGATTCCGACTCACACACATCTCTTTGTCCGCAAGGTTAGTCTAGGCCGCAGTAGTGTGATTCCGACTCACACATATCTTTTTGTTTGCGAGGTTAGACTAGACACCACTTGTGTGATTCCATTCACACATACCTTTTTGCTTTTTGGTTAGTCTGGACCTTAATTAGTGTGATTCCGACTCACACATATCTTTTTGTTTGCAAGGTTAGACTAGACACCACTTGTGTGATTCCATTCACACATACCTTTTTGCTTTTTGGTTAGTCTGGACCTTAATTTGTGTGATTCCACTCACCCATGTCTTTTTCTCTGCGAGGTTAGCCTAGACCTCAATCTGTGTGATTCCGACTCACACGCGTGGGATAGCGACCCACGGTCTTCGGACCATTCCTGTGTGAAACTTTAATGGATGGCTTCCATGAGATAGCGTCTCATCTTGTGATACCGGTATTTTGGAGTTTTCATGCTCCCATTTTGTGATAGGCATTTCCCTTTTCCTTTTTATGGTTTAGACTAGCAAATGTGCGATGTCTCTTTCTCTGCGAGGTTAGCCTAGACCTCAATCTGTGTGATTCCGACTCACACGCGTGGGATAGCGACCCACGGTCTTCGGACCATTCCTGTGTGAAACTTTAATGGTTAGCCACCATGAGATAGCGTCTCGTCTTGTGAAACCGGTGTTTTGGAGTTTTCATACTCCCGTTTTCTGATAGGCTTTTCCCCCCTTTTTATGATTTCTGGATTTCTTGTGATGATTTCTAGAATTTGTGCTTCACCAATTTTCCTGATTTCTATTGACAAGTTTTGTCAATTTTTGTGTATTGGTGAATTCATGTGTTATTGACTTGTTATGAATACAAGTTTAGGGTATGATATCCCTTTCTATCTTTGAGAAGATTCTTGTGACATTTTTGATGAATGAAAATTCATTTGGCATTATATTTTGATGCCAGTTATTTTGATGAGATTTTGACGTGTTAACTTCAATACTCGTCAATTTTGAAATGGATTTACAAGCGGTTCTCCCGCAATACTGATATTGCTAATTTAATCACGTGTTTTCAAAATTCTTTATTTTTAAAAGTTGTTTCAAAAATATAAATTAAAATTGTTTTCAAAATTTTTACAGCTTACATTTTCAAAAGAACGAGGAAGCGATTTAAACCTTTCAGAAAAATCGAGGACTATGACCCCTTTCTTTTACTGATTCGCTTAATTCCGGACTTGTCCGTTTGAGAATGTGAAATGTTATTTTTAAAACACACAATTCTGCACTTTCAAGAAAACGATAAAGAGATTTAAACGATTTAGCAAAAGTAAGGAGTATGGAACCATACTTTTACTACTTCGGTTAATTCCGGACTCGTTAATTGAATATTTATGACTTCTGATTATCGTTTTTGATAATTAGATGTTTGTGCTTCTGATTATCGTTTTTGATAATCAGATATTTGTGAAATTTGATTATCGTTTGAGATAATTAAATATTTTTCGATTTGATAATCGAATCTTTGTGATTTCTGATTATCGTTTTTGATAATCAGATATTTATGAAATTTGATTATCGTTTGAGATAATTAAATATTTTTCGATTTGATAATCGAATCTTTGTGTTTCTGATTATCGTTTTTGATAATCAGATATTTGTGAAATTTGATTATCATTTGTGATAATTAAATATTTTCTAATTTAATTATCGTCTGAGATAATTAAATATTTTTCGATTTGATAATCGAATCTTTGTGATTTCTGATTATCGTTTTTGATAATCAGATATTTATGAAATTTGATTATCGTTTGAGATAATTAAATATTTTTCGATTTGATAATCGAATCTTTGTGTTTCTGATTATCGTTTTTGATAATCAGATATTTGTGAAATTTGATTATCATTTGTGATAATTAAATATTTTCCAATTTAATTATCGTCTGAGATAATTAAATATTTCTCGATTTGATAATCGAATCTTTGTGATTTCTGATTATCGTTTTTGATAATCAGATATTTGTGAAATTTGATTATCGTTTGAGATAATTAAATATTTTTCGATTTGATAATCGAATCTTTGTGATTTCTGATTATCGTTTTTGATAATCAGATATTTGTGAAAATTGATTATCGTTTGAGATAATTAAATATTTTTCGATTTGATAATCGAATCTTTGTGATTTATGATTATCGTTTTTGATAATCAGATATTTTTGAAAATTCAATTATCGTTTTTGATGACTGAATATTTGCGATTTTGAGATTTGAGCTTCGTCTTTTTCTCTGACGATGCAGGTGAGTAATTTGATTTACTCACATTCAATTCGTGCAGTACGTGATTTCTGCTCTGATTCCTTTCTTTCAATTGCTGGAACTCGATTGATTCTTGCTTTTTGATAGTCGTCTGATTTTGATTCCTTGATCCCCACGATGTTGATCCTTTTGACTTGAAGCAGTCGAACCTTTTTGATTCTATGTCTGATACTTCCATAATTCTTATACTTCCCTGTTGATTTTTGCTTTGCTTATGCATTCGACATTGTTATGTTCTTATGGTTGTTACCTCTTTCCCACTTATCCCTTAGGATTGCGAGGACGCAATTTCTTTAAGGAGGGGAGTCTGTAACAACCCGGTATTTTGTACCGATTTAACTATCATCTTTTGACGATTTCTTTTCCTGGTTAATCGTTGTTTGGAATTTTTGCACTTGTATATGAACGAGCTTTAACAATCTGTTAAGTGTCATGAACGTTGAAGGTTACAACCTCTTTCCCTATTTGTTCAGTTAAAAAGAAAACCCGTTTCCCCCATTCTTCACTCTTTAAAAACCCTAAATCAAACACTCAAACGAAAGAGGAGTAATAATGGCGACGACTTCCTCTTCGTTTTCTCGATCAGATTAGGGCTTGGCCTCGCTCGTTCTTTCGATGCTTGCTAAGGCTTTCGTTCCTCTGTTGCCTTCGAATCTGGAATTGAGGCTTGTACAAATTGAAGCGCCGCTCGATAGTAGACTTCAATATTCTCTGATTTGCTCACGGCTCTTCAATTTGGATCGAGTTCCTCTGTGATTTCGGCATGTACTTTGCTCCTTTTGCTTTGCTGATTTTGGCTTACTTGAACCCGATGGATCTATGCCGTATGTGATGTTGGTGCTTGCGACTCCTTCTCTCGAGTTCGTCTCCGCTTCAAACAAGGTGAGTAATCTTGTACTCACATCTAATTTAACTCTCCAGTGCATGATTTTGGGTTCGAATTTATATGGGTTCGAAACCTTGATTTTCGTTCGTACATTCTTTGTTTGAACTTGTCACCTGATATAGCTTGGTCGTTGGATTTCGTATGGATGTTTGAGATGATTTACGACTTGTTCAATTCATATATATTTTTCTTGATATCCACGGTGTTGAATTTGCCCTGTTCGAACTTTCCCTGGTCACCACGTTTCAGACCTGTTCATATGCGTATATTTTTTGATTATATTGTTCGAACTTGTTGCCTTGGTAATCATGGTTGTGAATTTCTGAACTCGTCTGTTGACATTGGCTTTGACTTTGCACTAGTACCATTCACCGTTGATCTAAGTACTTCCAACTTGTTTCTTCTCTGACCTTCACTAATATAGTTGTTTTTGTGATTTATTCTGGCCTTGTCGACTTCACTGTGAACTTTGGCTCTGAATCATGGTAGTTCACTGTATTGTGCTTTTGTTTTGTCATTCGACTTACAGGTGCATTGACCTGTACCTGTGCACTTGTGTACTTTGTGTTCTGTTCATTAGCTTGGTAGCAATCCTTATAGTATTTGTGAAATGCCATGACTGTTCTTCGTTCCACTGTGCACTGCTTGACTCGAAATCTAGTTGCATCCTTGCGATGATATATTGTTACTGGTGCAGTTTTGGGTTTCCAGTTGTACTTGGTTCATGTCAGATTGGTTCATGTCTTGTTGTAGTTCCTTGGTCTTTGCATATGTTGTCTGGGTTCATACTCCATTGTTCCTTTGCATATTTGAACTATCATTGTTTCACTTGTTCATATGCCAGTTATCTGCTGCATATATGTGCTTTTGATTGCACTGTCCATAGCAAGTATCATGTCGACAGACTTGATCACTTGAGATTGCCTGCTTGGTAGCTTTTGTTGAAGTTGGGTTGACCATGTTCTGCCCTTATTCATTGGGTTGCATTGTGTTCCTGTGTACATGTTCACATGGGTTTGCTTTGTGTTGCATTGCATACGGTCACTGCCCATTTATGTTGATATTCTTTGTAAGCCTGGTCTTGTTGTTTCTTGATGACACTGTCCTGTTGCACTTGTAGTATCACTTTGACCAGCCTGTTTGTTTATCACATTTGCTTCATTACTGAGCCTGTTTCACTTACTTCACCATTACTTGGTGTTGTCCGCATTTCACTTGACCATTTGTATACATCCATTCATGTATGTATACAGATGTATGTTCACTTTTGCACATTCATGTGTTTGCTGTCTTATATGATGGCACTTGACTTATAGCCTATCTTGTTTTGGTGATGTTTTCATTTGTGCACCACTTGTCGCCTCTTTTACTGGTTGCACTGTTTCGTTTCACTGTGCAGTCTTGCCCTTAAATATGTGTGGTGGTTGCATTGCTTTATTGTTGAGATTTTGTCCTTGTGGGTTTCATTGCATTGATGCGACCCTATTATCTTCTTGGTTTGGTCTCTTCCTCTCTTAACCATTTTGGCATTTCTCTGCCTTGTTCGAACTTGTTTGGTTGCCGTTGCTTGAGACAGCCAACCACTTCTAATTCATTTGAGTTGAACCCGATTTCGGGGTTTGACCTTGCGATCATTGTGACTTGGTTCACTTTGACACTGCATATCCATGTGTCATTTTCACTTGCATCTGTTCATCCTTGAGCACTTGCTGACCTGCTGCATCTTCGTAGCAGTTTTACCCTTGTCCCGTATGGTGACTTTATATTCCGTTGTGGCGAGGCAGTGCACGCGTGCATGCACTGCAGTCACACCGAATTGACAGATTTTAATCGATATCTCTTTTATCCTTAATTCATCGACCTGTTGCGTAATTCGTAGGCTGTATTGGCGAGGCAGTACACGTTAGCGTGTACTGCAGCCAATTAGCATTGATATTTTTAAATTGACATTTCAATTGCTTAAACTGCGTTGGATTTCTGTTTTGTGGATTAACACTGTTTAGTGTTATATCTGCCGTTATCCAATTCTCGTATCGAGAGTTGGATATACGAAATTATTGTGACTGTCGTCCATTTAAATTATTACTGCCTATATGCACTAATAAACTGGTTTGAATTAGACTGATCCGGGTATTATTTTCTTTTGAATGTAATACTCGGGTCAGACCGAGTATTTACAGGTTGTAGATTTTTAGCTTTGGGTTGCTGCTAGAGCTATGAAGACTATTTATATCAGTTGATGTGGTCTTCGTCTTGTTGTAGTAGTCAGTGTGTCTGTTTTAAGATGATAATGTATTCATGTATATTAGTCGATAATGTACTTGTATATATATAACTTCTTGAGTCGACAATTGTAGTTGTATCATTTGTATTGTGTCAAATGTATTGTAACTGATATCAGTTATTGTATATATGAGACTTTTCGTTCCATCTTTATTCCGCATTTATGTTATCTGTGTTATTTTTATATCTATTGTCCTAAACTATTATAGCCACTGTGTAGTAGCTTTGAGTTTGTATCGGTATGTCGGATTTCCTCTAAAGATGAAATGCAATGTTTTATTATCTGACATATCGGTGCTCGCACAAAGCAATTACATAGATGGTCGCTCCTCAACAGCCTTATTCTCCGTGCTAGTTGACAGCACTACACCGTAGTGTTCTTGGCTAGCGTGGGTATTGAGGTGGGGCGTCACAAGGATGTTCGTGGGTTTTTAAGCCACTTGTCGTAGGTTTGTAAGCTACTTGTCGTGGGTTTGTAAGCCACTAAAAAAGGTAGAAATGGGTTCCATCCCAAAAGAAAATTGGAGTGAAGATTTCAGTGCTATTATGAAGTTTTAACAAAATTCTAGACTCGATACTTATCTTGAAATCTTGAACTCTTGATAATCTTGATACTCATGAGTCTTCAATCTTGATATCTTGAATCTCTATACTGTATTGTCTTCATTCTTGGTACCTGCATGGTTAAATCCTGCATATACATATATATCTAAACTATATTGTTAGTATTTATATTTTATAATCTTATTCTAAGGTTGTTGTCATCAAAACCATCAACTCATGGACTAACAATCTCCCCCTTTTTGATGATGACAACCTTTGTTTATAAAATATTACTTCTATCCTAATAACTCCCCCTAAATCTAATAACTCCCCCTTAATCTATGCCTAATTATCCTATTTAATATTTCTCCCCCTTTGTCATCAACAAAAACAAACAAACTCTAAACTATACAACTCCCCCTCATTCTTGTACTGAAGTACCTGCATTAATAAACTATATAATAAAGTATATTAAGAAATAACTATACTTATAGACATGATATTTAATCAACTATTATAAATATATCATTGTATATTTATACAATCATCAAACCACACCAAGTATAAATCAAATCAATCAAAACAACCAATTTCAATCAAAACAAACAATTCAAACAAAGTAATAAAGCAAACAAATTTAACGTTACAGGGAACTTCCACCCGTCCTTCTTCTCCGAAAATAGGGTCTGCTTTGATGGCATCCCAATTTTCATTGTCATTTGTGAGAGAGACGGGAGGATGTGCTTCGTTATCATCTTTGTGCAGGGAAGAAATCATCCATCAAATTGCATCGAAATGCCTTTCTTGCTCCTTGATCATCTGCATTTGACTCAACTCTAAGTGTCGCTGGTTACGAAGAATAAACGAGAGAATATTCTTGAATGAATTAAGAGTTTCTTCAAGATTCTCAGATAAGTTATTGTTTGATGTGTGTTTAGTGTTTGATGATAACAAAATATATATATCGAATTATAGATGTGTTTGCAGATACAAGAATAAATATTAATGTTGAAATAATAATACTATTGCACAAGATTTAACAAATTCAAATAGTATTTTTATTTCAATATAATATTTTAAACAGTACAATGTTTTCAGCTCATACACCGAGTTCATACATTTCATGATTTCATATATACATTTCATAATTACAGATTTTTCCTCACTACATCACTCACATACTCAGTCTTCTGCACATCTGCATCAATCTGCATTGTCCAGCTCCAGTATTTGTCATGTCTCCTGTGTACCTGTATAATTAACAACCACAGCAGTAATCTGAAAATAAACAAATTTTAATTTGCAAAAATATAGAATTTGTTTTTATAGTTGTCTCAGATATATGGGTTATCGTCATCATCTTTGATTGTGTAATATCTGTGCGTATCAGTATTCATATCAGGGACAGGTAATAATGAGTGGCTGCAGTACACACGTATACACGTGTGCACTGCCTCGCCAACTCGTGCGCACAGCCAACCAAAAATAAGGTCAAATCCAATCAGATTCAACTCAGTTGTAATTGGAAAAATGAAGTATAACTGCAACAATATCAAGTCAATGACTTAAGTTCAAGATGCAGTGAAGCATGTACACAGGTGATGTCAGAAAACATACAATGGAAACTACGCAATGCAAAGACCAGAATGAATGTAATTCAAGTGAACAGGTAAAAGTGAAGAACAGTGAACAGTGTAGCATCAGGTTGAGCCAAAAATGGCAATGGTGAAGTCGTGGACACAAGAGATGAACAAGAAGTTCATCATCAAAGTCACAAGCTACAATTCAATACAAAACATAGATCAAGAAGCAACTGGTCAATACACAAGTGAATGTGCAGACATGACCAGATCAAAATTGGATACTATAGAAGTGAAACCAACAAAACCAAAAACTGGAAGCTACAGTTAAATGCTAAATACAAACAAATCACAGTGTCCAGACTCAACAAATCAAAGAGAATGTGCAAAGGTCTGGACAACATGGCATGTTGAAGACTGCAAATTCAGGTGATACCAGACTACACTAATATCACAGGTGAAGTGCAACAGGGATCAAAGAAGAAAGAAATGCAAACTCAAAGTATAGATTCAACATCACAGTGGCAACTAGAAGTGACAAGACAAAGCAACATAACTGCAAGCTACAACATGAATAGCAGCACAAAGACATACAAACATGTATAAATGAAAATGCAATAAGTGGAACTGTACATGAAGCATCGGAACAGTAAGTTCAAACATCAAACTAAAGCTCACAGTGAAGATCAAAGTCAGGTATCAACAAAGATGGTCAGAGACTAGACAGAAAACATATGAAAAAGTATGGATGGTCAAGCTATAGTAAATGCAACATATTCAAGTTTAAAGACCAGAGCACAAAGTACAGACATACAATGGCAACTACAATAACTAGAAATAGTAAACAATGTCAAAGCCTAAGATCAACAGTGAACAAGTCAAAGCTGTGATCTAATGCTAACTGCCTCAAAAAGGTTACAGTTCATACATGAAGCAACAGTTCACGTAAACTATATCAAGGAAGCCAAAATATCACAAAGAAGATGACCAGAACCAGAAACAGCCAAAAGTCAATCACGTTAACAATTTCAAAAATTCATGTCAAAGCCGTGATCAAAGGAAAAAGTCAGAGACGTGGTTGGAAAAGTAAAAATCAAGTCTGGATTATAATTTAGGCAAGTTTCTGAAATATCAGTCAATCAAAAGAATCGAACTTTGCAAAATCAAAGCCATAGTTTTAATCACGTTTACAAATTGACAAAGTCAAAGTCAGATTTTAGGAAAGTATCAGAAATCCAAACAAAAAGGGAAAGTTTTGACTGTATCGTTCAAAGAAAGGATCGAACGATTTAAAATCGAAACCATGAGAAGCAAGTATCAAATATACGTGAGTGACCAAGTCATAAATATCACAATCGTTCAAGAATTATCAAGCGGCCGAGAAAAAGAATTAACAAGTTTTACACAAACGAAATTATAGGAATTAGACTCCTATATAAACCCAATCATCACTGACTGTAAAATCATCGAATTCAAGTATCTATTCCAGAGAAAAAAGGCAGAAACCACATACCGAAGTCAAAAATCGAATTCGATCAACAAATAAGAAGCAGTCGAAGCCAAGCTACAAAGAGTCGTCGATCGACAAAGCGAGAACCAAACTCGATCATCTCGAAGCAACAAAGTCGACTGTAACAAAAGCCCTAATTACTCACAGGGGAACGAGACCAAGGCCAAAGTCGATTCCACAAGAGGAAGACGAGGGCGAAGCCGTTGCTAATCTCACAAAGGCAAAAGCCCTAATTCCAGAATCAAGCAAAAAGATCGAGCCGAAGCCCCAAAATTCCAGAATCGCCAGAGAGGAGTCGAAGCCCTAATCAGAGCAGCTATTTTTTCACAAGAAAGTTGAAGCGGGCCGATACAAATAAAAGAAAACAAGAAGGGGCCGGCCTTATAATTAACTAAGGCTTTGTTTTGTTTTTGGGCTAGGGTTTATTTTATTTTAAAGGGCAAAATTGTTTTAACATTTTCAAATTAGTTTTTACCCCTGTTTTTCTTTGGGTTTTAGTTTTAAAGTTTGTACTTTTTGAATCAAATCAGGGTAAATCACCACCTAGGGATTAGGTAGTGTCAGATTGTCTAGTTAGGATTAGTTCAGTGAGCAGGGTGTGCGAGTTTGCAAAACTCTATAGGCGGTAGCAGGGTGTGCGAGTCTGTTAGAGTGTTTGTAAGCGGGATACTATTTAATTCTAATAGAAATCTGGGAATGCAGCAGTAGGCAGGGGTTGCCGAAGCTGGGTAAATTTTGTGTGTGATTTACTTTTCAGCATATTTACTTCTCTGCAGTTTGTTTTTATGTTTAATTCGAGAAAATTTGCTATAACCCTATTCACCCCCCCTCTAGGGTTAATCTAGATCCTACAGTTATGAATTGGATTAGCCATTTTTGAAGTTGAGAGAAGAATGAGAGATAGAATAGATAAGAAATAATATTCAGTATTGATTTCTGGAAGAAATGGGTATTTATAGGTGTAGAAATTTGTTTGAAATGAATAGACATATGGTAGTTATTCAAATTTCAAATTCAAAATGAATTGTCATTTCTGACCAGTATATGTCGACATGGTAAAGGGGGGTATGTCGACATACTACAGTGAATTTTGATGATAATTTGATTTTGTGAATAATGGTTTATATATATTTCTATAATATGCTAACATTTATTCAAGAGATAAGATAAGCTAGATAACAGAAAGGAAATTCAATTTCATTGCATAATAGGATAATACAATGATTAAACATAAAGAATTACATAAACACTCAAATTAAAACAAACTTAAACTAATTCGATATGATATGAAGATATAGAACTAGTTAGAGGATGATGAAGATGAAGATAATCCAAGTTTCTTGCTGACTTTAGAGAAAAACTTGTTCATCTTGGATGAAATTTTGTCCAATTTCTTACTAACGGATCTTTTAAGAACCCGTTGATTCTCAACAATAATCTTTTGGTTTTTGAGAAGAGTTTTGTTGGTAGGAATGGAGGGATATTCAATTCTTTCTAAAGATGTTTCTCCTTCTTCTTCTTCTTCTATTTCCATTTCATCCTTTCTTCTTCTTCTTCCTCTTCCATTTCTTCATGAGCCAAACGCTCTTCCTTTTCGGTAAGAGTTTCATAAGGTTGAAAAACATATGGGATTTTCATGAGAGAAATGTTTGAGATATTAAAAACTTTTCTTGAAATAAATTCTTCTCCTTTGAAATTTACTCCAAAATAGTTGAAAATCTGAGTAAGGTAAATTCCATGATATAAAGTGTTTTCTCCCATTTCAAAATTTTTGAGACGAAGTTCATCCAAAATAACTTGCGCCCAATTGATATCATAATTTTCGAAAATAGCAAAAAGTGCTTTGCACACTTTTGAAGTAGGATTGTTAAAATTTCCCGATCTTGGGGTCAAAGTATGTTGTAAAAGAAGATTGACAATTCTTGCTTTAGGACGAAAGTTTCGGTTTTTAAATTCAAAGTTTTCATCTCCTTTAAAAATATGATGAAATGTCTCACGATCATGTTCATCGATTTTAAAACTAGAAAGATCCATTCCCGTGATTTTGCAATTGAGAATGGTACCCAAAAGATCACAATTCAAAATAATTTTAGTGCCTTTGACACTACTCCAAATTTCATTATCATTTCCTTGAAAAAATTCTCGATTGAGATTTGCATAGAAAATTTTAACAAGATTTGTATAACAAACAAAATCATTTTGAGAAGAATCAACAAGACTAAGAATTTGATTGTTTGCAAAAAGAGTATCAATTTCATAAGAAGCAAAATCTTGAAAAATAGCAAATTTTGCGGGATGGAATTTTCCATAGTTAGCATAATTGATGTATGCTTTTATTGCCTCCGGATTATTGAGGAGTTGCTCTTTCAAGTTTCTGGAAAGTCTCATGGTGGAGGGGTTGCTTGAAGAAGCCATTAAAGTAGAGAGTAGAGAGCTTGAAGTTTTGAAGAGAGAGTTTGAATTTGAAAATGAAAGTGAAAAGATGTGATAAAAGATAGTGAATAAATAGATTTTTGAAAGACATGTTCTCTGGTCAAAAGATGCCTTTTCAGAGTATTGAATGAAGTGAAAAGGTGGAGGGAAATTCAAGCATTTGAATTCAAATTTTGAATTTCAAATTCTGGTACCCATGTCGACATCATGGTAGGGGCCATGTCGACATGTGCCTGTGAATTTCTATGATTTATTTTAAGAATTCTAATATATATATATACTTATTATTTTAATGTATATATATATGTATATATCTGGAATATTATTAGAATTATAGTATATTCCAGAAAATTTTATTATATTAAAAAATAATAAAAATAAAATAATAAAGTAATAATAAAATAAATTTAAAATTCAATCAACACACCAATTCAAAATCAATCAAACAAGCAATCAATCATCTAATCTAAGCATGCAATTTCAATCAATTGTATTATAAACGTGTACCTTTTTCTGAGTCTGTTTCCTTGAATTTGTTGAGGTCGTGAACTGCCGTGAAACACAAATTTGAGTTATCTGTCTTCTGATCATCATCGCTTGAGGACGAGTCTGAGTCATCTAGAGTAGCAGTAAATGCACGCTTCCATTTCTTTACTGATTCATTGTTTATAGGAGGATTTTGCCTTTCTGGATACGGACAGTCTCTTTTGATATGGCCTGTTTCATCACAGTTGAAGCATTTGACATTGTTTGGCACTATACTCTTATTTCCAGAATTCTTATAGTTGTTTCTCTTGAGATTATTCATCTTTCTATATTTCAGGAATTTCCGAAAGTTCCTTGTCATAAATGCTATCTCTTCATCATTATCACTGTTTGAGTCTGATATGTCGGTAAATGCATTGAATGCCATTGATTTCTTTTCAGATGCTTTGCTTTCTCTTCTCCCGATCATTTGAACTTCAAACGACATTAGATTTCTAATCAATTCTTCTATCTTTAAAGTACTGATGTCATTTGCCTCTTCAATTGCAAGTGTCTTTTGATCCCATTCTGGAGTGAGAGAATTTAAAATTTTTCGGACTTGATCTTCTTTCGAAAATTCCTTTCCCAAGGATATTAAAGAATGCACAATATCTTGAAATCGACTATACATATCTGAAATAGACTCATTAGTATTCATTTTAAATAATTGAAACTGATTTGTGAGCATGGAAATTTTGGTCTGTTTAACTTTGCTTGTTACTTCATGAGTCACTTGCAAAGTTTTCCAAATTTCATATGCAGACTTACAAACTGACACTCTATTAAATTCATTCCTATCAAGTGAACAAAACAGATTATTCATTGCTTTAGAATTATTTTGTGCAACAGTCTTTTGCTCAGTAGTCCACTGTGCAAAATTAGTTGTGGGTTCAGAATATTCAGTTTGTGTGATATTCCAAGTATCTAATCCTATAGATTGTAAATATATTTTCATCCTACATGCCCAATATGCATAGTTACTGCCATTAAAAGTGGTGGTCTGGCAGTAGACTGACCTTCTACAAATGAACTAGAGGCAGGGATACTAGTGTTAATAACAGTACCAGTGTTGGTAGCCATTTTGAAAACTTTTCAAAAAATCAGATTATGAAACTTTTGAAAATCTCGCTCTGATACCAAATGAGAGGAATGCGGATTATGGATCTTAAGGCTAGGAATAACACTAGAGGGGGGGTGAATAGTGTTTTTAAGAAATTACTAAATCTTTTGGAGTTTATGTTAATTTGAACACAAATATATGCAAGATTCAGACACAGATATAATCACAGAAACAAACACAGATGCAGAAATAAAGTAAATGCAGTAAAGGAAAGAATACAGCGAATTTTATACTGGTTCGGGGTTACCCTACATCTAGTCCCGCACAACTAAGTATGGATTTCCTTTCAAAAGCAATTCAACAATTACAACCCTCGGTTTCAAGGCTACGAGGTACACCCTCCAGAATCACAATCCTCTGGGTAGAGATACTTGATTTACGAGCGACAAGTTCACCCAATTGATTTCCAAGGCTACAATCACACCTTTTGCCGCTTGATTGATTTCCAAGGCTACAATCACACCTTTTCTCGCTAGATAGATTACAAAGAAGCCTATAACTCTGAATAGCACTTAGATCTTGTTGAGATAGTGATAGAGAATCAAACCAGAGATAATCTAGTTAGATTCAATGTTGATTTCGGCAGAGTGATGATAGGATTTTGATTAAGAAAATGTGGAAGAAGAAGAGGAGTGGAAAACCAGAAAAACTTATTAAAAATTCATTGAAACTAACCCCTATTTATATAAGAACAACAGTCATGTCCATTCGTGAAGAGTTATGGCGAATAGACACTTCTTTTGAAATTTGAATTTTGAACTCAACTGTCACCATGTCGACATGGTCACCATAGGCATGTCGACATCCCAAAGCAATATTTAATAGTTTGATTTTCTTTGAAAATAACCTTTATCTTATATTAAAACTATTTTAAACTTTATAAATATACTTGACTATAGATAAAATATATAGATAAATATAGAGAACACTATATATATATAATTTTACTATAATTTTATATTTAAATCTAAGTATAAATATATTATATTAAAAGATAGTTTAAAACAGACGAAGTTTAAAAACAAGAATATTTAAGGCTAAAACATCTTTTTGAAAAATCATTTGAAAAGATAATTTTTAAGGCTAAAACATTTTGAAAAACAATTTTGAAAATCATTCCGAAGTTGTTTTGAAAAAACATTTTGAAGTAGTTTTGCAAGCTTCTTCCTGCAGAGTATCTCATCATGTCAGGACTCGAGAACTTTTACAAAACCAGGATGTTCGTGGGTTTATAAGCCACTTGTCGTAGGTTTGTAAGCTACTTGTCGTGGGTTTGTAAGCCACTAAAAAAAGTAGAAATGGGTTCCATCCCAAAAGAAAAATGGAGTGAAGATTTCAGTGCTATTACAAAGTTTTAACAAAATTCTAGACTCGATACTTATCTTGAAATCTTGAACTCTTGATAATCTTGATACTCATGAGTCTTCAATCTTGATATCTTGAATCTCTATACTATACAGTCTTCATTCTTGGTACGTGCATGGTTAAATCCTAAGGTTGTTGTCATCAAAACCATCAACTCATGGACTAACAATCATTAGCGAGGCATTATTGATTATTTGGTCAATATTGTAGCCAATTGATATTAGTAATCACTATATTAAATGGCGAGGCAATATCACATTATTTTATATCATTTGAGAATTTGTGAATATAAGTGTGTGTGTGTGTGTATTCGATAATGATTTATACATATGATGTTCAAATAGTATAGAGCTTTGGGATCTTAAGATGTGGATATCTATACGCATACAAAATTTAAAAGTATTTTGGATAAGTTAATTAAATTGAGAATTATTTTAATGTGATGTGGAATTATTTTTGAAATGTTAAATTTTGAAATTAAATTTAGAATTTTCCTTCTAGATCAAATTTTAAGGTGTTAAATAATTGTTTATTTTGTGAAAAGAGTTTGCAAAATAGTAGTTGAACTTAATTTTCGGAATGAAATGTTTGGAAATTATGAAATATATTAGAAACTATTTCATTATATGGAAAATTTCAGTTTTAGTGAGAACTTGTTTGTGAGATTTTGAAAGTTTGTTAAAATAATTTTAAGTTATTTAAAGAGAAAATTTGAATTCAAATTATCTTTGAATTAGGATAAAACGAATTTTGGAAAAATATATGAAATGTATATGATATTAAGAAGGGAAATTATTTGAATGAAGAATTTGTAGTTTTGTAAAGCAATTTTTTTCTTTGGGTAAATGTTTTGGAATTTAAATAATATGAATAAGTTCAATTGGTTCGTTATAGATTCTTCCTTATAGAAAGTTGAGGATGAAATTTTGTTAAGGGAGAGTTTGTCACAACCCACTTTTAAGTAATAATAAATTTAAGTAAATTATAGTAATTCGATTAATTAAAGTAGAATTAACGGATTTATTTGGAAATGTGTATTGAAAATATTCAATAAAAAGATTAAATTATGAGAATATGATATTAAAAATTAAAATGAGTTAGAAGATGTGAGAGTAATATTTTCGAAAAGTGAAAGAAATGAAATAAAATAATAATTTGGAAAAGAAATTATTTTTAAATATAAATTTGTATTTACTTAGATCGAATAAAAATTAGTTTAAGAATAAAAGACAAAATACCTATATTTGTTTACTTTGTAAATTCAAGGCCCAAGTTTTTATACTTAAGACCATATATCCAAAATCCAAAATTTTCTCTCTCAATCTCTCTCTATTCACCCATTTTTATTTCACATATACCTCCTTTATAAAATCAACTTCTTCCTGAAGCCATTGAACCTAAAAATTTACTTCATTTCTAAGTTCAACAACCAATCTTATAAATTACTAAAATCCCCACAATTTGAATATATGCTTTCCGATATATGCATGTACTATGGAAGGAACCGAGTTCACTACGGAGCTGAGGTTAAGTTTACATCTGAGAGAGAAGAAGAAGAGGAAGGCACACATACAGGTGAGTAATTTTCACTCAACAACCTATGTTTTAATCAGATAAGTCATGATATACAGATTATTGGTGCTGTGTTTGAGTAAAATACGTACATCTTTGTTTAAATTAAACACTGAATTACATCAAAATTCTTGAATTTCCTATGCGTTCTTTGCAACCCAACCACTGCAATTAACAGCCCATCTTCTATATATAAACAATCAATCCAAAAGTCTTGAAATCAAAGCTCAGAGATGATTGAATTATTGAAATAAAGGTATGAATCTCATGCATGCATGGACTAGGTGATCAAACAAATGAAATATGGGAAGAGATCGATTGTAACAGGCTATATATATCGCCATTTTCCAAATCAACCGGTCGACCTATGATGGCCACCGGTCGACCGTGACTAATCGACCGGTGGAAGTGACTGGTCTACCCTTTTTTACCTGCGTTCGAGTGCTTGTTCTTGTGTTCATATGTGTGTGCCCGAGTTGCATGTGTGTGTATTTGTATGTGTCTATGTGCATGTATCCATGTATACATGTTGAGTTGTTGTATCTATAAGTTCCTCCCTTAGTTTCTGCATGTGTGCGATTGGTTGTGTAAGTTGATTTGCTTCTTTGGTTCTGATTTGCTCATTTTTATCTTTGTTTTTGCGTTTTACTTCCTTTATATATTTGGACTTTGATAGCAAGTTAGTGAGTTGGAGTTTCTTAAGTTTTTATTTACCTTACTTATAGTCTTGATAACTCAATTACTTTTTTATTGCAACTGTTGTTATATATATATATAATTCTTCAGTAGATCTCAGAATTCCACTTCTCACGAATGAATATGTGTGTAACCATATATTTGTGCGAACTTAAGTAATTTATAGTTGGAACATATTTAAAAATTACACTTGAAATAAAGTAAATTTACTTATATTATTTAAATGATCATCCATTATTATGAGAATTTTAATATATATTTTATAATTTAAGCTTAGACAATATTTTATTGAATTATGAATAAATTAAATTAATTTGGATATTTTGTAATCGTTTAAAAATTATTATAGATGTTTTATAAAATTATTTGAAAGTGGTATTTAAATAGAGTAATTCTTTAGCAAGATGATTTGTTTTACAATCTATGGTGGGTTATGAAATGAAAAGAAAGGATTTTCTAATGCTATATATATATATAGATTTATTATTTGATTTTAAGAAATTTATTGTGTATATATATATAATATAGAGCATATTATATTTTTGTTTAATCAACTGTTTATTTAATTCTAGAATACATTCCTTATTTATTATCTACTCCTAAGTATAAATTTTATCATATGAAATTATATGTTTTATTATTTCCTTATAAAGTATTGATTCATTTTTTTATATTTATTTGAATAATCTAGTTATATATTAGTTTTTGATTTCTAATTTCTTATCTACTTTATATTGATTTCGCTGATATGAATGATCCATCGTTGATATTGACTTAGTAGATGCTTTTAAGATGATATGATGATGACATCTTTCTATGTGATTTTATTTTTTATTCTGTGTGACAAGAAATCAAAATAAACGATTTAGTGACCGTCCGGTATGGAACTTTCGGTAACACTTTTCCTATTAGTCTTTGGATTTGTTATATAGAATAAAGAAGGACGAGTGTGATGTGTGAGCTCTGAAAAAATGTACTAGTAACACGCGCTGGTATGGGACGTCGTTCTGTTATTTATTGAGTTATTCTTTGCTTATGGATGACACTCAATACGGGGTTTGTTGCATGTGATACTCGTTTCATTGAGTATACTTAGAGCCATGTGTCGACTATTGTAAATATTCTATGTGATTGTCTAACTTTGTCCAGCTCCCTTTATGGTTCGGGAGTAAACCAGATTGGCCAGAATCCACCCTAACGGCCTGATCGTAGGGTCGCACCCTAGGTCCATGACACCTTTATTCAATTTATTATATTTAATGTGCATAATATGATTTGGGTTTAGTGACCTATGGGGTAGGTGTCCCAACATCACGAGGTTTGGGTTAGGTGACCCGTAGGGTAGGTGCCCTACATCCCCTTTGTTACGTTGCATAGGTAAGCAGTTTGTTACCTATATGGGCAAATAAGGGTCATGACCGAGGCTACGTGTTGATGAGCCACCGATGGATATGTATCATGATGTCTGTCGGGGTAACTATAGACTGCAGGAGCAAATCCGGTTAGGTGACCCTAGGTTCCTGGAGCGGGCATACGATTATCAGTCTCCCTGTCTGGTTTCAGTTCGCATGAACCAATGTTGTATGAATAGATCCGGTTACATTTCATACGGTATAGTAGACCCTGGGTTCCTGAAGGGGGCATATAACCATTAGTCTCATGTATGGTTTCAGTTCACATTTGGTAGATAGGCATATATGAGTTGATTATACATGAGACTGTGTCTAGAATATTGTCAACCCCATATTCCTTCTTAGGTAGATAACCTATCTATTATTGATTATGTTTGGATATTGTTATGAGCTGGCTCTGATCTTTTTTATCGATTTTAGTAATTTGATTATGGTATTTATAATATGAGATTAAGAGATACACTTGGGTTTTGCTTCATTGTAGCCCTATATACTTAGTGATATCTCACTTATTAATGTTTTATGGAGTTAGACTATGGTTTTTAGATATGCATGATTCACCCATTTGTGTTGATTATGTGGTTTCTGATTTGATGTGTTTCTATATGGGTGATGACATATTTTGATATCAATTATGCTTTCGAAAAGGTTTTATAATTAGCTTTCAAAGAAGGTTGTCATGTTGTGTTAAAGTATTGGCTTTCGAAGGAGTACCTTTTTCCTTTAAATAATTGCTTTCGAAAGGGTAGGTTCCGACCTAGTCGAAACCTAGTCACTACTCTACCTTTCAACTATATTGACCAGTAATGCTTTTGAAATGTTACCCTTATTTTTACCTTAAACTAAGCCTTTTTCCTAATTGCTTTCGAAAGGTTTGAGGGTTTCGAAGGTGATGGGGTCGAAAGGGGTTTCGACTTTGTCCTTCAAAGTCGTTTTAAAGATTTTTGCTTTCAACTAAGATGGTTCTGACACCATCAATTTTTCACCAAACAAATTTTTGTTGGTTTCGAAAGAGATACTTCGTATATAACCATTTTGACCCAAATGATGTTTTTAAAGAGTAAACCCAATGCTTTCGAAAAGGGTACTTTCATTTGTTTCGAAGCTCTATATTTTAAAAGAAGATTTGATACCATTGAAAGGTATATAATAGGTTTCGAAAGAGAGTTACTAAGGGCTTCGAAAGGTATATATACAATGTTTTGAAAAGAGGTCTCTGCTTTCGAAGGAGGCTATCCAGAGGTTTCGAAAGAGATGTTTTTATGGTTCAAAACTAAACCCAATCTCAATTTAAAGTAACAACCATGGCATAAATAAAGATTTTGAAATGTTATTCACATTGTTATTAAACCATAAATGTATTTTGGGGAAAGGGCAGAATAACTAGTTAGGTTGACCCAGTAGTGAATATAACTTAACAGATATTAAAATTTTAGTTAAAGATATTGGCAAGGGCCAGTAGGTTTACAGTTAGCCCATTAAAACTGTATGATATTGGCAGGAGCCAATAGGTTTGTAGTTAGCCCATGAAAACTATATCCGGATTAAGATATTAGCAGTCAGCTAATAGGTTCCTGGTTAGTCCATGAAAACTAAGATAAGGAATAAGATATTGGAGTTATCAATAGGTTCTTAGTGATCCCATGAAAACTAAGTAATTGGACAGATAGTCCTTAACATTCAACAGGTTAATAGTAACCCTAAAAATGTAATTGAGACAGATAGTCAGAATAAAGGCGGATGGGTAATCTAGAATTGATTTATTTGTTTTGCATATCATCATAATGTTTTGAAATACTATGTTTTAACCATTGTGGATGCAGGAGCACAATATACGGTTTTATAAATGTTTTAGGATACTAGTGAGGGGAAAACCTGTTCTACTAAGCAGCGTGGCCTCACTAGATATCTAAATGGTTTGAGATGGTAAATTATTATTCATATCAGGCTTTATGTCTGACTCAAAGTTTTTGTTCTCCTTAAACTCTCGGGTACTCAATTGATTTTGAGTAGGTTGAGAGTTAAGGTTTACAGGTGTTCTTTTAGACGAATAAAGCTTCCGAGGACATGCATGATGCAAGATTGTTATTAGAGTTCTTTTATTTCCTCCATGTGTTTTGTTTGTAAAGGCAAATTATTTGCTTGCCTATCTATATACTCTGATCTACCAAGGGGGCATCTTCATATGTCGCTCTTGGCATATTTTGTAATAATTATATGTTATCTGAACATGGTCAGCGAATTAGGATTATGTAATCAATTTGGAATATTTTGAAATGGAATGTGGAATTTGTTTGTTGTTTAATTTTTTTCCATATTCTTGTGTTTCTCTGTATCAATGTATCTAATGTCGCCATATTTGGTTGCCAAGGATTAATAACCATGGATGACTCCAGCATCCGTAGCCGTTAGTTTTGGGCCTCCAAGTAGGGGGATGTTACAAGGTAGAACCAAAATGGTTTCGAAAGAGATGATTTTAAAGGTTTCGAAAGGTGTTTTCACATGTTATGAATTGAACCCAAATGCTTTCGAAAGGCTTGATGTTTTGATGCTTTCGAAAGGTTTTAAAAAGAAAGGTTTCTAAGGGGTGGTTCCCTAATGGTTTCGAAAGGTCTAAAAGGAAAGGTTTTCCAATGCTTTCGAAAGGCAATGTTTAAGTGTTTTAAAGATAGGATGTCTAAGGTTTTAAAGCTTTCGAAGGAGATGTTTTCCAATGATTTTGAAAGAATAAAAATGAATGGTTTCGAAATGTATGGTTTTGAAAGGTTTTTTTAAAGGTTTTAAACAAAGGTTTCGAATGAGCTGCTTTTGGCAATATAGCCTAAGTGCTTTTAAGTTAAAAAAGGTTTTAACTTATTTTGGAGGGATGGGAAATGCTTAATAATTTCATCAACATTATTTTGGGTAAACTATATATAACATTTCAAATAGCTTAGAGTAAAGCAAAGAGTATATTTTCCTTGTATATGTATGATTTAAAGGTTTAAATCATTTTGAAAAGGTTTTCAAGAAAAAATTTAAAGGGTAGTTAACCCTAAGAAAATGACTCAGATTAGAAGACCATATGGGACTGGTGTAGAATCGCGCCGTATACTCATTAGCTATTAACCCGTAGCTAATTTAGTTCAAAATTCTAGTGTGTAGGGCTTTGTCACAAGTAAGAGTAAAATTATGTTACACACAGAAAGGAATCTAAAAATGAAAGACAGGTTATTGGTAAGCCCGTAAAACCATTAGGATCTGTTAGGCCTGGAGAAGTAAATAAGGATAGACCGTCCAGAAGAGAATTATCTAACAAATGTTAGATTTTTATATTTTCTGGTAGGCCCGAGTTAGCCAAGGGTTAGTAGTTAGCCAAAAATACTACAGTGTAGGGACAGATAGTCCATATGATAACTGATATGTTCATATACATTATATTGCTTTACAGATTCAACCAGTTTTGGTTGCAGGACTAAAATTAGCAAAAGATATGTTTTAAAAAGGATATTACTAAGGGAAAACCCGTTTCGCTAAGCGGCGTGGTCTCACTTAATATCAGATAACCGAGATGTATAGTATTATTCACACCAGGCTTTATGTCTGACTCGAAGTTTATTTTCCTTAAACTCCTGGGTGCTCAAAATTGATTTGAGTAGGCTGAGGTTAAGGTTTACAAGTTTTAGTATGTTGGCGAATAAAGCTTTCGATGACGAGCAGGTGGCTAACGGATAGCTAATTAGGAGTTGCTGTTATATTTTGGATTGATTCCGTTGTATTGTATATATATAGTACTCTAGTCAACCAATGGGGCATCGTCATATGTTGCTCTTGGCGTAATATTGTAACAACTATATTTTATCTGAACCCGGGAAAGAGATGGGATTATGTAATTTGAATATGGAACATGTTTTGGAAATGTAATCAAAATTTTTTTTCTGAAATCTGTGGTTTTGTTTCATATTCAAGTGCTTCTGATATTATAGATACCATTAACATAGTCGTATTTATTCGTCGGAAGTTAATACTATGGATGACTGCAGCATTTGTAGTGCTTAGCTTTGGGCCTCCAGACAGGGGATGTTACAACTTGGTATCAGAGCATAGGTTTATGACAAACTTTAACTAAAAAGATGATTTTTAAAGACATAATCCTAAGGAATTGGTGATAAGATTGGGGTAAGGGATAACGCTATAGTAACGTACTTGTATTTGCCATATATAAGTATGTACTTTATCTCTAGTCTCCTATCTCTATTAGGTTATTTTTCTGTATCTCACGAAGGTTCGAATGCAGATAAGGATTCTCGAAGAGTTAATGTTGGAGGAGGAAGCACCGCTGCAGATGGAAATGCCAAACCTAATACTAGAAGGAACCCAGGTCAGGCATGAGGTGTAAATACTGGTGCCGAAGTCCCGCAAGTTGACATGGGAGCCATGTATCAGTTTTTTGTGAATATGATGAAAGCATAGGTTGCTGCTGGAATAGTTGGAGGAGGAGTCCAAGAAGCTCCAGTAGTCAACAATTATGCTGCTTTGAGTAGGGACTGTGCTAGGTTGGGAGGAAAACCATTCGTTGGGACTAAAGACGCCATAGAATTAGGGAACTGGTGGCTACACTATGAGAGGATTTTCACACATTTAGGGCTCAATGATGAGCAGAAAAAGAAGGCTCGCTTCAAGGCAGCTTCAAGGAGTAGCTTTATACTGGTGGAATAGTGTGACGGCTGGAGTGGATGAAGGAACAATGACATGGGTTGAGTTTAAGAGGAGGTTCGAGGAGAGATTCATGTCTGTGATGGCAAAGTCTACCTTGCTCAGAAAGTTTGCCGAGTTAGAGCAGGGAGAGATGACTATGTTAGAGTATGCTACAAGGTTTTAGGAGTTGGCAAGATATGGTCATGCCGCTTGTGGATACCATGATTAAGAGAAACAAGAAGTTCATTCTAGGGTTGAAACCTGAATTAGCCAGGGCTACATTACCTCATATCAGGGATCCTTGTGATGTTGTAATAGAGATGGCTTTAAGACACAAGGAAATTATTGCTTCTATGGAAAAGAATAAGGCGAAGGAGGTCCAAGTAGGGCAGAGTCAGAAAAGGAATTTCTTTCCTAAGAAGGGAGCCAGAAAGCTGGAGCTGTGAAGAAGGGAAAGTCAAAAGTTGTCTGTTTTAAGTGCGATAAGAAAGGGCATTTTACGAATGAATGTCGTTCTGGAGAGACAAAGTAGGTGACTGGGAAGAAGAATATAAAATGCTTCAACTGCAATCAGATGGTTCATTACAAGAGCCAATCCAAGGAGCCTACTAAGGACGGGAAGGGCAAAGTATATGCAATAGAGCCAGCTACCTCGAGACCTACAGTAGGGGAAAAAGGGAAAGCAGTGTTGGGAGGTACGCTTATGATTCTTGGTATGGTAGTTAGTGTTCTGTTTGATACTAGTGCATCGCATTCTTTTATATCTCATTGTTTGATATATAAGCTTAACCTAGAACCCTCATACCTAGTTACTTTCTTAAGGGTTGCAAATATGCAACACTTAGGATGAGATGTGACCACCTAAAGTTTGACTTGTTAGGTCATACTTTTGTTTGCAGTTTGCATGTGTTTGATTTCGTAGGATTCGAAATTATTTTGGGTATGGATTGGTTAAGTAAGTACGATGCTAGGATATTTTGCCATGATGGGAAAATATCGCTTAGACACCCAGACTGTAGGGAGCAGATTGTATATACCGTAGAAAACCTAGCTGTGAGGAGAATACTTTGTTGGGTGTTGTGAAGATAGAAGACGAGTTGAATCGAGTTTTTTTGGTTAGAGAGTTTGTGGATATTTTTTAACCCGTAGTAGGATTGCCACCGAAACGGGCCATTGAGTTTCGAATAGATTTGGTGCCTGGAGCAGAACCAGTTAGTAGACCACCAAGTAGGATGACACCTACCGAAATGAGGGAGCTCGAGGTGCAGTTGGTGGATTTGGAAGGCAGGAATTTTATCAGCCCTAATAGTTTACCTTAGGGAGCAGCCGCAGTGTATGCTAAGAAGCCAGACGGATCGTTAAGGTTATGTATCAATTATCGTAAGTTGAATAAGAAAACGATAAAGAATCAATATATGTTGCCTAGGATAGACGATTCTTTCGATCAGTTGAGTGGAGCCAAGATATTTTCGCGGTTCGATTTAGTGATAGGTTTCCATCAGCATAGAGTGGCCGAGTATAGTATTCCTTTGACGGCGTTTAGAATTAGATATGGATCGTACGAATGGTTAATGATGCCGTTCGGGCTAACTAATGCGCCAACTTTATTTGTAGATTTGATGAACCAGATTTTTCGAGAGCATCTAGATAGATTCGTATTTGTTTTCATAGATGATATTTTGGTGTACACTAAGGATGAAAGAGAGCTTGAAGTTCATCTTAGAGTAGTGCTTGAAATGCTGAGGCATCATCAGCTAAAGGCGAAGTTCACGAAATGTCATTTCCGGAAGAAGGAAGTGAAGTTTCTTGGTCATGTAGTTTCAGAGAATGGGTTATCAGTAGATCCAACTAAGATCGAGGCTGTGAATAGTTGGAGGAGACCAGAAACGGTGACTGAGATAAGAAGCTTTCTAGGATTGGCTGGTTACTATCAGAGGTTTATTAAGGATTTTTCGCGGATAGTGGCACCAATGACCAAGATAACTTGAAAGGATGTGAAGTTCGTTTGATCCGATAAGTGTGAGGAGGCATTCCAGAAGCTGAAACACTTATAGACTAATGCACCTATGTTAGTTGTTCTAGAGGGGAATCAAGATTTGTTGGTGTACATGGATGCATGTGGGCCTGGGTTAGGAGCTGTGTTAATGTAGAGGGGTGGGGTAATTGCCTATGCTTCTCGACATCTTGGACTACATGAAGTCAGATACCCAACCCATGACTTGGAATTAGCTGGGGTGATTTTTGCGCTGAAGGCATGGAGGCATTATCTTTTGGGAGAAAGATTTGAATTGTATATGGATCATAAGTCGTTGAATTATTTGTTCTCTTAGAAGGAGTTGAACATAAGACAGCAAAAGTGGTTAGAGTTCTTAGCTACTTATGATTTCGGTATTGAGTACACACTGAGGAAAGGCAACAAGGTTGTTGATGCACTTAGCAAAAAACATCAGAATGTGGTGTTAGAAGTGATAGCTGAGTGGAAAGATTTGGGAACGTTAGCGAATTGCAGAGTATAGTGGAGAACTAAGAGTATCCAGTGTTTGGAAGTTCGACCAGTTATGATTGAAAAGGTTGCTTCTAAACAGCTAGAGGATCCAGTGTTAGTTGAACGGATCAAAAAGCCGAAAGATGGAACGGAGAGCGATGACTTAAAGGATTTTAGTCTTGACCAAAATAGGTGGTTGAGAAAGAAAGGAAGATTATGTGTTCCGAATGTAGGAGACATTAGGAAGGAAGTTTTGAAAGAATGCCATCACTCGAAGTTCACTATTCATTTGGGAGGAACAAAGATGTATCAGGATAAGAAGAGAAGTTTCTTCTGGAAAGGTATAAAGAGGGATGTAGGGTTATGGGTGAAGCAGTGTCTAAACTGCCAACGGGTAAAAGCCGAACATCAAAAGCCAAGTGGGTTGCTTCAGCCTTTGGACATTCCAGTGTGGAAGTGGGATTCTATTTCTATGGATTTCATTGACGAGTTGCCAAGGTCTAATGGAGTAAATGAAAGCATATGGGTCATTGTGGATAGGTTGACCAAGAGTGCCCATTTCATTCCAATTAAGTCGACCAGAACGGCACCTGTGTTAGCGAAGTTGTTTATGAAGAATGTAGTTAGACTTCACAGAATTCCTAGTAGTATAGTGAGTGATAGAGATTCTTTATTCACTAGCGATTTCTGAAAGAGTCTACAAGATACCTTAGGTACCAAGCTCAAGGCGAGTACCGCTTACCATCCACAGTCTGATAGGCAAACGGAGAGAGTTAACAAAGTCTTGGAGGATTTGTTACAAGCTTGTGTGCTAGATTTTGGGGGATCATGGGATTACTATATACATCTAGTCGAGTTTTCGTATAACAACAATTATCAGGCCAGTATAGGGATGGCACCATTTCAAGCTTTGTATGGAGGGCCATGCAAATCTCCAGTTTGTTGGTTAGAGACCAGGGATAGGTTGGTTCTTGGTCCGGATTTGGCTAGAGAAGCTGCAGAAAAGGTTGAATTAATTCGAGCTAGAATGAAGGAAGCTCAATCTAGGATAAAGAGTTATGTAGATAAAAGACGGAAAGACTTAGAGTTTTCTATTGGAGAGCATGTTTTCATTAAGGTGTCGTCGATGAAAGGTGTGATTCGGTTTGTAAAATCAGGGAAGTTGGCACCGAGGTTCGTTGGACCATTTCCTATTATTGAGAGGATCGGGAAACTCGCATATAGAGCAGAGTTACCGAGCAGTTTGGTAGGATTCCACAATGTTTTCCATGTTTCTCATCTAAGGAAGTGTATTCGAGATCCGGATAATACTATATTACTGACTGTGTTAGATCACTTAGTCGTAGAGTCGGATTTGACTATAGTTAGAAAGCCAGTTCGCATAGTCTCGAGAGATGAGAAGAAGTTGAGGAACAAGACAGTCAGATTAGTTAAAGTCTAGTGGAGCGACGATGATAAAGACTGTACTTGGGAGACTAAGAACAGGATGGGAGATACTTATCCTGATTTTTTTGATGGTATGTTTTACCTTTGATTGTTTTGATGTGTACCTTACTATAATTTCGAGGATGAAATTCTTTAAGGAAGGGAGTCTGTAACACCCCATATTTTTAGTAACATTGTTTAGGATATTTAATTAGTTAAATAAAATAAAATAATGTAAGATGATTAATGGATTGAGATTTGTGATTAAATAAGGAGTTGTCGTGCCATGTTAAATAAGTGAACTAAAGAATAAAAAGAGAATAAAAGGGTTAGGAAATATGCAAGGGCAAAATAAGAACAAGGCATATCCTTATACCCTAAACCCCTTAGGAATTCATTTTACACGTTCATTCTATTTTCACAAACAAAAATAGAGCTAAGGCTGGCCTCCATTAGGAAGAGCAAAGAAGAATTCAGGAGGAAGAATTAAATCACTTAATCAAGAACAAATCTCACATCTTTAATCAAAAAGCTAAGGTGAATAATGACTACATCTCAAGTTTTTAATGGTTTTTGGTTTTTGGAATGAAATCCAAATTTTTTGCAAATTTTTTGCCATGTTTTAGATGATAAAACGTATATCTTTATGTTGTTGATGATTTATGCTTGTGATATGTTTTGATATGAAAACCCTATTATATGACATCTAATTGCCTTGCGAATTTAAACTTAGATTAGAAACAATAATTTAGAAATGGGTTTCAATTTTCATAATTTTCTGAATTAATATGGATTTTATATGAATTTTCTAGTGCAGAAAATGCTAATTTGGGTTTAAAAATTAATTATGGCCAAATTATGTTGGCTTACGGTTTGAAATTTATATATGGTAGAAAACATATTAAAAATGATTTTTTGGAATTTTTGTATAATTTTCCTGAGTGTTTTAATGGATATATAAAATTATTTAAGGTATGAGACATAAATGTTTTATATATTTATAAAAAGGAGAAGAGGTATTTTGTAAATAATCCAAATTCTTATTTCCGAAAATCGGCAGTACTTTTAGAAAAGAAAATTTTGCAACCAATTACTGTTGGACAAACAAGGCAGCTTAGGTACAAAGAAATAATTTAAAAAGTCAAATCTACATGCTTTTTCTTGTTTCAATGCTTTCGGCACCAGGCTTCCGACTCCTTACCTCAACCTCCGACTCCATCGAAACCAATGCACATGGTATCAGATATCTAATATGTAGTGAATTGGATATAGGAAGAAGGTATTAGGTCAAAACAAGGGATTCAGAAGGGATCGATGCACTACTTTGCTTTTAAATGAAAATGCACCTGCTTTGCTTTCGGCTGAATAGCTTTCGACTTGGTCTGCTTTCGATTGGGTTAATGACTTTAAAAAGAATGGTTTTAAGAGATTTTGCCTTTGTTTTTAAGTAACTACTTTCGACTAGGTCAAAACCCCTGACTGCCGCTTTTTACCTTTCGATCCAGATTGGTTTCGAAAGGGTTACTTTGTTTTTAAAATTAAGCCGCTTCTCCAATGCCTTCGATGGGATGGTTTCGACACCATCACTTTTTTTCTTAGGAATGCTTTCGAAAGAGATGCTTTCGACTTAAATGTTTTAATGACCCTTTTGCTCTATAAAAGGTAGAACCCAAATGGTTTCGAAAGAGATGGTTTTAAAGGTTTCGAAAGGTGTTTCCACATGTTATAAAATTGAACTCAAATGCTTTCGAAAGGCTTAATGTTTTGATGTTTCCGAAAGGTTTTAAAAAGAAAGGTTTCTAGGGGTGGTTCCCTAATGGTTTCGAAAGGTCTAAAAGGAAAGGTTTTCCAATGGTTTCGAAAGGCAATGTTTAAGTGTTTTAAAGATAGGATGTCTAAGGTTTTAAAGCTTTTGAAGGAGATGTTTTCCAATGGTTTCGAAAGGTATGGTTTCGAAAGGGTTATTCAAAGATTTTAAACAAAGGTTTCGAATAAGTTGCTTTTGGCAATATAGTCTAAGTGCTTTTAAGTTAAAAAGGGTTTTAACTTATTTTGGATGGATGGGAAATCTTTAATAATTTTATCAAATTATTTTGGGTAAAGTATATATAACATGGAAATTAGCTTAGAGTAAAGCAAATAATATATTTTCCTTGTATACGTATGATTTAAAGGTTTAAATCATTTTGAAAAGGTTTTCAAGGAAAAATTTAAAGGGTAGTTAACCCTAAGAAAATGACTCAGATTAGAAGACCATATGGGACTGGTGTAGAATCGCGCCGTATACTCATTAGCTATTAGCCCGTAGCTAATTTAGTTCAAAATTCTAGTGTGTAGGGCTTTGTCACAAGTAAGAGTAAAAATATGTTACACACAGAAAGGAATCTAAAAATGAAAGACAGGTTATTGGTAAGCCCGTAAAACCATTAGGATCTGTTAGGCCTGGAGAAGTAAATAAGGATAGACCGTCCAGAAGAGAATTATCTAACAGATGTTAGATTTTTATATTTTCTGGTAGGCCCGAGTTAGCCAAGGGTTAGTAGTTAGCCAAAAAAACTACAGTGTAGGGACAGATAGTCCATATGATAACTAATATGTTCATATACATTATATTGCTTTACAGATTCAACCAATTTTGGTTCCAGGATTAAAATTTGCAAAAGATATGTTTTAAAAAGGATATTACTGAGGGAAAACCCGTTCCACTAAGCGACGTGGTCTCACTTAATATTAGATAACCGAGATGTATAGTATTATTCACACCAGGCTTTATGTCTGACTCGAAGTTTATTTTCCTTAAACTCCCAGGTGCTCGAAATTGATTTGAGTAGGTTGAGCGTTGAGGTTTACACAGGTTTTAGTAGGTTGGCGAATAAAGCTTCCAGTGATGAGCAGTTGGCTGACAGATAGCTAATTAGGAGTTGTTATATTTTGGATTGATTCCATTGTATTGTATATATATAGTACTCTGGTCAACCAAGGGGGATCGTCATATGTCGCTCTTGGCATAATATTGTAATAACTATATTTTATCTGAACCTGGGAAAGCGATGGACTTGTGTAATTTGAATATTGAACATGTTTTGGAAATATAATCAAAAATATTTTTTTTTGAAATCTATGATTTTATTTCATATTCAAGTGCTTATGATATTATAGATACCATTAACATAGCCATATTTAGTCGTCGAAAGTTAATACTATGAATAACTATAACATCTGTAGCGTTTAGCGTTGGGCCTCTAGATAGAAGATGTTACACTTAGTTATTTAGTCGAGTCATAAACTACCATAATCCTTCTAGCGATATTTAAATTCATAAATCATAGAAAACACTTATAAGGTTACTCATAAGAAAAATCGAATTAATTAAATGTTTAATTTTCATTGAGGTAATATTACTCACTTAAGCACAAAGATAAAGGTTTCTATAAGCTTTCCTTAATCTTTTCTTCCTAAAGTTGCATGCTTTTCTTTATTTCGATGAAATAATTTTCGCTTGAAATTTAATAAGAAGTCATTAAAGTCGTTTTAAGCTTTTGTTTTGTTTTTTGTGGAATGAGAAATAGTGAAAGGAAGAAGAGGCAAAGTAGGTATTCATTCATAGGAGATATGGGCTTCAACCGATAATGGAGGCTCACTTAAGAATTAAATTTCCTTTGCAAAACATATTCAATCTATTCCCTTTTCTACAAACCCTAATTAATTACTTACTTATCATACTCCAACCCATATTAATTAACTACCATGTTATCTCATTAGCTGTGTTAAATTATTATATTCAACGTGATTAAAAGCGTATAAAATATGGGTCGTTGGATGTGATCTAGGTTATTAAATTTTATTTCTCAACTCGTTACTCATTGCAAATTATTTGCTATTCCTTGTGGGTAAGTTAGTTTGATTAGGACACTTGTGTAGTATGTATAGCCCTTACTTTTGACACCCTAGACCCTATAGTCTAGATCACCTACACATTGTAAAATCTGTAGCAATATATTGTATTATGACGAATCGTTCTCATTTATGCACATCAAATTTATACATATACAGTTTTTTTGTTAATTCCTCTTACACATACTTTCTGTTTAACCCACATTTTTTCTTTGTTTACTTATTATTACATCTTTTGGGTATTCTCGCGTGTAGGCAGAGAGTTGCATTTTGGAATTTCCACAAGAATGTTTCTGGACCTTCTGAAGACTTAGAGATTTGCATTGTTCACTTACTAGCTTTTCAGTTATAATGTTTACCTTTACGACAAATTTATTCGTTTATGAGACATGTACTGTATATTTAGCTTTTGTTTGGTACTTATTTATGTATGGAGGATTACTGAGGTACCATGATTAATTTTTGTGATATTATCATCTTTCAGCCTCATACTATTAGTCATATTTTGTCTACCATGATTCTGTATTTTTGTATTTACTCATATTATACCGATCCTTTTGCTTTCACTGTGAATTACAATATATGAGTTAGTGATCATATAGTTTTTGATTGTAACAAAACTTCGAAGGCTCTCTACTTAGGGCATTTTAGTACTAGATTCCTCATTAAGGTTGATATTTGAGTGATGTAAGTAACAAGTCTTCAGATGGAAAGTAACCGCTCTCATAAAGTAGTGCTCGAGATTTTAAGGAGCGTGTTGCTAAATGATAAGATAATGCTTTGGTAGTGAAAAAATGGTTCGAGATGTTCAAAGGCCAGGGCAAACCGGAATCTGTTTACTTTCAACATTCAATGCACGGTGGTTATTTTTTGAGTTTTTTTATCATGTGCAATATTCGCATACACCACTTTTCAAACATTACATCTCCTCCAACAAATCCCGTGATCTTGTCCTACCCTTTCTATTGTTATTTTGAACCATTTATCATTTTGATTTCTTATAATTTTTTACAAATTTTAAGAAAAATTTTGATCAACATTTACCATCTTTCTTGTTTGGAACGCTTATTAATAAAAGGGAGGACTTAGCCATTTGAATCGATTTAATTTCATTTGTGGAAGGATGATAACATTGTTCACTGTTTAAGGGGAAAAAATGAGTGTTTGGTTGATATGTCCAATGCGACTTTAATGTCGGAAATAGTCTATCTTTTGTTTGTTAAATGGTGCATTTGTTTTGTTCTAAAGCCGAGCCTTAGGTAGTGTTTGATTGGCACATGAAAATGGCACACAAAAGAGGTATGGGGAAGATGCACGCAAGAAGTACTTCACAAAACGGGAATGTGCTCTTGTGTTGCGAAAGGGGCATTTGAAAGGTGCATGATTAATTTTGTTATTACTAATCATATTGTTAATATATTTGTATTGTTTTGAAGAAGATGTATTTTCAAAATGTGGCTAAATCCAAAAAAAATCTAATAATTCAACTATAATAATGGTACAAGTACACTAGTACAATAATTTCTATTAGAACTGACTGTTGGAAATGGTTCAGTCGCGTACTTAGTCGATTTCTTTAAGACGATTTACGACTTAGCCCCAAGGTGCAAGGCTAACTATTAACCGCTCCAGATCTAGGACAAAACAACCTCTAAAATTTGGTTTATTTGATGTTCGCAAGACAGCAAATCATTTTGAATTTAACACTTTCTAATTTAATTGCTTGAAAGAATTCTGTAAAGAGAGAAATGAGAGAGGAAGAAGAAGAAAGAAAATTGTCTATTGCCTTCTCATTTTTCCTTCTGCCTATATATCATTTAAATAGGCAGAATGGAAATTATATGCGTTATTGAAATGAAGGATTGTTAATAGATCTGAAATTATTATCATTCATTACAAATTTAATTATTTTTAATTTTTGCAATGGCTTAGTAATAATAGCTCATAAATATATTACTATTATACAATGTCATTCATTGCGAATTTTATTACCATTATTTTTTTTAAATTAATTCAATCAGATTTCAAACAACCCCCCACTTGAGTTATTAAAAAACATTTCCAAGCAATTTCTAAAAATATATGATTGTCCATAAACAAAGGTAACTTTCGATTTGAACCTTTGCACAATGTGTAAATTCATAATATGCTAGAGTGACACATAGTCTTGAACTCTATCTCTGTCATCAAACCACACACGACCTTTCTAAAGTGTTTTCAACTAGCTCGTACGTTAATGGCCATGCACATCTATTCCAGTTTAGTGAACGGTCTAGAAAAATTTTGCCCCTAAAGTTTTCATAGGAAACAGCCTCATTTCCACATTCACAGAGGTAAGTCTATCAGGAGTACTCCTATAGCTAGTTACCATATTCCATAGAGTATAGATCTTATTAGGAGTTTCTATTACCTCATCCTCTAATCGCTGCATGGATACATGCTTCTAAACATTTTTATAATATAGCATGTTCACCTCTTATCACTTCACAACTTGTTGTTTAACCACTGAGCCTAATTCTTGTGATCTCCAGTCATATAGGTTGGGTTACCATTGTGAGTGTCTAATGGAAATAGTCCCATCCTTTTGGTTGTTTTATGGACTTTCTCTCTGGCCATTCCTTTCGAAAAAGGATCTACCAAGTTTTCCTCAATGCAAATATGATCCACTCTAACAGCACCTGAAGGGAGTAACTCTCTTAAAGTGTTGTGCTTATGACTTATCTATCGTCTCTTACTGTTATAATAACGATTCTGAACTTTTGTAATAGCCGCGGTACTATCGAAATGGATCAACACAGCTGGTATCGGTTTTTCCCATAAAGGAATCTCAACTAGCAGATTTCTTATGTAATCTGCTTCTTCACTAGCTGTTGCTAGTACCATCATCTCATACTTCATAGTGGACTGAGCCAAAATAGTATGTTTCTTGGATTTCCAAGAAACAGCCCCACCAGCTATGATAAAAATATAGCCGATGTTTGTTTAATTAAAATCATCAGATAAAGTATTCCAACCTGCATTGGTGTATCCTTCAAGTACAGCTGGAAACTTTCCATAATGTAATCCAAAGTCTTGTTTCATTTTAGGTATCTCATGACCCTTTCAATAGCATGCTAATGCTCAATACTAGGCATACTAGTAAACCTGCATAATAATCCCACAGCATAAGCCATGTCGGGTCTAGTACAATCAGTGGCATATCGTAGGCTGCTAATGATGCTTGCATAGTCAGACTGTCTTACAGCTTCACCAGTGTTCTTAAATTATTTTACACTTGGATTATACGGTGTACAAGCTAGTTTACAGTCAAAGTAATTGTAGTTCTTTAATACCTTCTTAATATAATGACATTGATCTAAAGAAATTCCTTTATTAGACCTAAAGAAATTCCTTTATTAGACCTAGTGTTCTTAATACCAAGGATTACACTCGCTTTTTCTAGGTCTTTCATATCAAAGTTAGCACTAAAGGGAGATTTAACCATATTAATAGCATGAATGTTTGAACCAAAAATAAGTATATCGTCTATATACAAACATATAATAATGCTAATTTCGCTCTCATATTTATAATAAATACATTTGTCACTCTCATTAACTTTGAAACCATGTGAAATAATCAAGTTGTCAAAATTTTCATGTCATTGTTTAGGTGCTTATTTTAGACCATATAAAGATTTATCTAACTTGTAAACCTAATATTATTGTCCGTGTATTACAAAACCTTCAGGTAGGTCCACATAAATTTCCTTTTCTATTTCACCGTTTAAAATGCAGTTTTAACATCCATTTGGTGCATTATCGAATCAAGAATAGAAGTAAGTGAAATTAATACTTGAATAAATGTAATTCTAGTTACAAGTGAAAAGGTATCCAAAAGTCTACATTTTATCTTTGCTTAAAACCCTTAGCTACTAGACGGGCTTTATATTTATCAACTGTTCCATTGGGTTTTAATTTCATTTGAAGTACCCATTTACAGTTTACGGTCTTACAACTAAGTGGTAAATCAACAAAGTACCAAGTCTTATTGGGTTTAAGAGAATCCATCTCATCATTTTTAGCCTCTTGCCAAAAATCAGCATCTAATGAAGATAAGGCTTCTTGGAGGTTTAAGGGGTCCTCCTCTAAGGTGTAAGCACAAAAATATAAACTATAACATTTTGCAATTCTAAATTTTTTACTTCTCCTATGTTCGTTTTTAAAAGAGTTATTTTTTTCAATTCTTACGGGAATAATATTACTAGATGTGCCCCACAATTCCTTAATTTAAAAGGAAATTTCAGTTCATAAAAATCAACGTCAATAGATTCTATTATAGTATATGGATAACGATCATAAAATCTATATGCTTTGCTATTAATAGCATAAGCAATAAATACACATTCGTATGCTATACTTCCTAATTTAATTCTTTTACGGCCAAGTATACAAACATATGCTAAACAACCCCAATTTTTAAAATTTGACACATTAGGTTTATGATTTTTCAAAATCTAATAGGGAGTAACTTTGCTCTTAGATTTAGGAATTCTGTTCAACACATAACATACAGTTAATAAGACTTGTCTCCACCAATGTGATGTTGCGCCTGAATTAAGTAAAATAGTTACAAGTAATTTAGTTAAAGTCCTATTTTTTCTTTTAGCTTTACCATTCATTTCAGGTGAGTAAGGTGTAGTGCATTCATGTATTATATTATGTGAATTATAAAATTCAATAAACATACTAGATTCAAATTCAATGCCTCTATCACTACATAATTTTTAACTTTCTTACTAAACTGATTTTCAATTTCAGTTATAAAAGATTTAAACGTTTCAAATGAATCGCTTTTATTTTTCATTAGGTAAACATAAGCAAAATCAGAGTTGTCATCAATAAATGTGATAAAATAGTGACATCCATTTCTAGTCAAAGTTCCATCTAGTTCACATATATCAGAATGAATCAACTCTAAAGTTTCAGATTCTCTAATATAGATTTATGTGGAGTTTTTGTAATCTTGGCCTGACTACAAAAATCACATTTTTCAAAACCTTTTAAAGATATATATTAGGAATTAATCCTAAGCTACTCATTTTCTTTATTATACATTTGTTAACGTGACAGAGTCTAGCATGTCATATATTAAATGAACACAACATATAAGCAGAAGAAGATACTTTGCTACTTTTAACATTTAAGTTAAACATGCCCTTGGTAGCATAACCCCAACCCACAGCATACCATTCATGGTGATGGTGTACAAATCGGCCCCTATTTGAGTAAAGTCAGCCTTATTAGGAAGATAACTGGAAACTAAGTTCTTTCTCATCTCTAGAGTGTGCATCACGTCCTTTAGTATGACAAGTTTTCCAGAGGTAAATTTTAGCTCAACGTTTTCAATCCCAGCAATAGTAGTGGTGTGGAAATCTCCCAACATCACTTAATTGTCCTCGGTATCCGTGTATGTTTTGAACATAGCACGGTTATAACAGACATGACGTGCAGTGTCATATCTACCCATCATCCTTCTGATCCGCCTATAAGATTGATCTCTGTAATAATAGCAGTTAGCAACTGCCCTTCAGTCAGGTTCGCTTGAGGAGAAGGTCGAGGCATGTTCCGACACTTTCATGCCATATGACATGGTTTGTTACAATTATAACAAATAAACTGATCAGAATCATTCTTTAGGGGTGGTTGTTGCTGTGGTGCAGTATGGTTCCTTTGAAGATTCTAATTCTTGTTGCGGTTCTGATTAGGCTTACGGTTTTGATTCTTAAAGCTTTCGGGATTCGATTTTAGAACCGTAGCCTTCTTAGGGTTATTGGAAACAACAAACACTTCCTCTTTCATATCCTGTTTTTTGGATTCCTCCTCAATTCGAAAGCTAGTAATCAAAATTTCAAGTGAAAATTATTTAGTTTTATGTCTAAAGCTTATTTTTGAACTCTTTCAACTAGGAGTAATTTATTAATAAATACCGCAACTTAAAACTATTCGTCAATAGTCATACCTTCAGAGACGATCTCATGAGTTATTTTCTAAAGCTCACGAGACTGCGTCTCTGCTGACCTATCATTAGACATCAGATATTTGAGGGAGTGGCTGACTGCGTATATCTTTGCTCCAGCTTCCTCTATGTCATAGTTCTTCTGCAGCGCCTCCTAGATCTTCTTAGCTGATTTATCCTCTATGTTGTAGTAGTCACATAGGTCATTGCATAGGCCTTTCAGAATGAATTTTTTGCACAGGTGGTCATGCTCGATCAAGAATTGCTACTTCTTACTCCCTGCTTCGGTGGATGGATTAGAAAGTGGCGGTTTGTCGGTGGTCAAAACATAGACTGCCTTTTTCATTGTTAGGAAAAATTGCATCTTCTGCCTCCATCTTTTGAAGTGCAGTCCCTCAAATCTGAAGGGTCTGTTGGTATCAAGCAGTACTGTTCCAGTAAAATTATTGATTGTGCCATTTGTAGTAGGTGAAATCATCTTAGATTGTTGGAGTTAACTGCTAGAAATGACTGAGTCGCGTACTTCGTCGCTTTCTTTAAGATGATTCACGGCTTTTCCCCAAGGTGCAAGGCTAGCTACCAACCGCTCCGTCCCCAGGATAAAACAGCCTCTAAAATTTGATCGATTTTCTTTTTTGCACGACAGCAAATCGTTCTAAATTTAACAATTTCTAATTTAATTGCTTGGAAGAATTCTATTGAGAGAGAAATGACAGAGGGAGAAGAAGAAAATTGTCCGTTGCCATCTCATTTTTTCTTCTGCCTATCTAGAATTTAAATAGACAGAATGAAAATTGTATGCTTTACTGAAATGAGGGATTGTTAACGGATCAAAAATTATTATCATTCGTTACGAATTTTATTACCATTAATTTTTGCAATGGCTCAATAATAATAGTTCATAAATATATTACTGTTATACAACGTCATTCATTATGAATTTTATTACCATTAAATTTTTTTAGATTAATTCACTTAAAATTCCAACAATTTTGAATTACAGATACAATAACGATCCAAGTGCAGTTACAAAATGCAAATTTCTAACATAATCCAGCAGCAACTAGTTCAATTTGTATGTTATCTCGAACGTTTGTCGTGGAATTTATTGCATTCTTTTACTAGTTCATGATCGTTATTCTCGAACGTTCGAATATTACGGTACTCTTGTAAAAATTCTTTCGGAACTAGATCGGGATCATTATCATATGGCATAAATTTAGGGCATCCTTTGTTGTATCTTCGTATGAAATTATGAGTAGTCATTGTAGCAGTTACAACCTTTACTTGTACGTTATGTCAGATTGCAAACTTTTTCTTCTAAATTCCAAAGGTTCTTTCGATTGTCGTGCATAAAATCGAATAGTAACAATTGAAAATTTCATTTTCGGTCTTTGCTTGGTGTTATGTTTCGTTAAAAACTGGAATATGGTATCATCTATTGGTGGATACCCCGAGTCAACTAAATAATATTGTCATGCTGGTGAATGAAACTGAACGAAAAATTTAGCATCGTGTATAGTTCATTCTCATCTTGCCCTTACAAACGTAAATGATAAGTCAAATGCTTATACAACCATAATATTTTGTATGGCAAAACATTTACATTCAACATATCGTTGCGTCTTCGCAGCAGGCATATGTGCAACTACTTGTGTACCATAAATAACCCCAAACAATTTTTAAAGAATGAGTAATATCAATTGATATCCTAGTTTGTTCCAAGACTCTATTATATTGAGGATCTACTGGTCTAATAATAACATAGACATTAACAAAATAATTTTCAAAGCTTCATGAAAATAAACACAAACCGTGTTATTCGATCGTTAAAATCTTTCAGCAACCTGTCATATAGGAAGAGCTAATGCAATTGTATACAAAAGGACGGCTAGCATTTCCCCAACGCAAATATCGGATGTTTCCTTCAAACTGTAATCTTCCAACCGCTTACACAATGTAGAAACAAAATTTTCTATTTGGAAATTTCGTTGATAATGTTCTGCATAACCCATAGTATGTCGTCAAATTCATTTGTGTTCGGATGTGTGAATATGGATGATTCGAGTTTTCTATAGCGATCTAATTCTCCTAATAGCTTGTATATCAGTCAAATTATTAACTTTGAAATCTGAATGACCACCTTCGTTGATCGGTTTGGCCATTGAGTTTGAGATAAAGAAGATGATGAAATAGAGATGGAGATGAAATGACGAAGAGTGAGGAGTTTATATGGATTAAAATGACCTTTAGGGGAAAATCAACGGTTGACGTCTAACGTGTGTCAACCATTGATTTTCCCATGTTCTCCTCAACAAACCAATAACGTAAGGTTCACATTCGACGCTACGGATACGTATGACGCGGCGCGAACTCCAACTAAGAAAAAAAATAAGTTTTGAGATGGTAACTTAACATGTCATATAGGGTTATCCAAATAAAAATGTGTGACATATACAGTATCTGGCCATAACATATCGAGTGCGATTTTGTTCACATTTTATGTGAAGTGTGAACAAAACACTCGGCTGGTATTGGTGGAATTTAGGAGGTCCCATGGGGTCCTCCTAAATTCCACCAATAACAGCCGAGTGTTTTGTTCACATTCAAAAAGAAGTGTGAACAAAATTGTTCTCTAACATATCTGCCCACAACTCCAATTTCCAATGCAACTCCAGTGCATTTCCTCAAATAATCATTACCGAAGTACAAGTCAAAAGAAAGGCAATTTGCATGCATGAATTTGTAATGATCCTATTTGTAATTATCTAAAAAATCAGTGGCAGAAAGGTTCGAAATTCAATTTCTTTCTCTAGCCACCTCTCCCGTGCTACTGAAGTTATCCCACAACACCATTAATGTTTATATCAAGAACTGACACAGTCTTCATTTCATTTGCAAGCTTTTAATGCTTTATATAACTCTCTCTCATTAAAAATCCCAGTTATTTTTGTCTTTTTTCATGAAGAAGATCTATGTGCATTTTCAACCAATTGGGTATTCTTCATTTTCGTCAAAATCGGTAAATTTTATTTCTTTTCCGAACTTCTTCCACTCATTTCTTGTATGGGTTTGTTTACATTAATTCAAATTATGCTTCTTTGGTAAAAGGATGAACCTTTTTCTAGGTTATCTTAAAAGTTCAACTCTTTGTGAAAATAAGTGGATGCTTTAGGTAGATTTATCCACTTAAATGGCAAGGTTTTTGGAAATAATATTGGTGGTTACAAGTTACTTCATCTTAATTCGAAGTCAGCAATTGCCATCATCACAAACACAAGTTTTGTACCAATTAAGGAAGCAATTGGAATATCCAAAAGAACTAGAAGTTTGGAACGATACTCATGTAGATTTCTGTTACATACCCGTTACACCATTTTTAATGCTTACTTGTGAAGGAAATTCGGTTACTGAGCTTAAAATTGTTGGCGATAAAGTAGCAAGTAGGCCTAGCAAGTATGGAAGCTATTCAGTTCACGAACATACATTGTCACAAAGCTTCTCAATGGATTCATTCGTGACAACTTTAACTAGACTTACTAGTCTGAAAGTAGTTATTCTAGTTTCTTTAGGTATGTGGGGTACACTCCCAGAGAAGATTCATAGGTTACATTCTCTCGAAGTGCTCGATTTGAGCTCGAATTATCTTTACGGTACAATACCTCCAAGGCTATCTACTTTGACTATGCTTAATACAGTTACTTTGGATGGAAACTATTTTAATGACACAGTCCCAAATTGGGTAAGTTCATTAACAAACTTAACCATTCTCAGTATGAAGAGAAATAAGCTTAGAGGGTCATTACCCGATTCAATCGGCAGCACAAAAACTCTTACCACTCTTTCCTTTTCAGGAAACTATCTTTCGGGTAAAATACCAGATATGAGCAAGTTAACTAACCTGGAAGTACTGGATATGAGAGATAACAATTTTGAGTCTGAATTACCATCTTTACCTACTAGTTTGGTAACAATTTTACTTAGCAATAATTCATTGAGTGGTGAAATTCCGAAACAGTTTGGTGAAATGGATCGACTTCAACATCTTGATCTTTCTTTTAACAAGTTAGAAGGAACTCCGCCCTTGAAATTATTCTCTTTGCCAAGTATAAGTTATTTGAATTTAGAGTCCAATATGCTCACTGGTTCTCTCTCAAGTAAATTAACATGCAGTAGTCAACTTGGATATGTGGATGTATCGAATAATAGACTTACCGGTGAATTACCTTTATGTTTGAGCTCTAATTCGAATAAGAGAGTTGTGAAATATGATGGGAATTGTTTGAGTGTCGATATTCAGCATCAGCATGATTCAAATTATTGTTCTTATGATGGGGGAGGAGGGTTGAATTTGGGTATATTGATTGCTATTATTGGAGGAATTATTTTCATGATCATATTTGTTTTGGTTGTGGTACTGATGTTTTGCAGAAAGTGTTGTAGAAAAGCTATAGCAGAGCAAAGTCTGCTGTCAAAATCTTTGCCTGAAACTTCAGCTTCAAGCTTTTCCTCGGAGCTTCTTGCAAATGCTAGTATGTCTTATGCTCCTTGTACTGCTTTTGCTTCATGAAACTTAGATATTGCTGTAGGTGTACGTATATCCATAATATCATTTTATTTTTAAGAATTGGGAGGTGAACTTATTCATAAACTCTTCATGCTTTGCTATCATTATTTTTTCTTTCGGTATTCCAGTGTATGGTTATATATCATAAATATCTCAAATATCCTTTTATTTTGGTACAAAGTCTATTTAGTAGTATTTTTGTGGTATGACATGGACGATTAATAACCTAGACTATTAAGAGAACGCATATTTCTTTGTACAATTTTCCTTGTTGCAGGATGCCTTAAACGAATAATATTCTAAATGCGGGATTTTTTGTCAACGTGTATCAGGATATATTTCTCAAGCCACAAAATATGGGGGGCAAGTTTTGCCTATGCATCGAGTATTTTCCCTAGAGGAACTAAGAGAAGCAACCAAAAACTTTGAAAGGGCATCATATATTGGGGAGGGATCAATTGGAAAGGTGTGTGCTTGCTCCTTAAATTCTTCAATATGTGCACTTGAGATTTATGGTGATTTGAAGTAATCCCTTTTTTTCAATTTTTTTTTCCTTTTTATTTTTGTTATCTCGTATTCAGTATGTAGACATCGATTTAACTTCTTGTACATGTTTGATAGAGCATTCCACAAGACATTTTCTGTGCTATAAGTAGTCTATATGCTTACTAATTTTGCTTTAAACATATGTTAAATACACATGTTTAACAATATTTGGGAAGCAGAAGGCGTAATGTTATGATTTTTTGATGTTACAATATCAAAAGGTTTAGCTATATAATAATATTATACATTAGGATTACAAGTTTGCTATGAACTATTGTTCGGTACTATTTCAATATTGGATTACGATCATATGATGTGGTTGGAAACCAAGAGTTAACCATTAATCTGGACATTTTGATCAAAGATTGAACAATCCAGATTAATCAGTTCATTTTAACATACCAAATCATCCTTAAGCCAATGGCTCAAAATAATCGGCGACTCATGCTCGAGCATATGATCCAATTCATTTAACATTATATAAAATTTTGACATATTTTTGTTATTCTTTGGCAGCTATACAAAGGAAGATTAGAGAATGGAACAAACGTCGCCATAAGATGTATAGCATTATACAAAAAATACTCAATACGAAACTTAAAACTTCGGTTAGACTTGCTTTCAAAGCTTCGCCACCCAAATCTAGTTTGTCTCGTGGGCCACTGCATCGATTCTTCGCCAAACGATTCAAGTGTCAACACTGTCTTTCTCATTTACGAACATGTACCCAATGGAAATCTCAGTGCTCACTTATCTGGTAAATATACTCCAAACATATGAGGATGAAATGTAAATTATTATCTTTGCTTACTCTAATATTTTCATATGCAGACCATAGTCCAGAAAAGATACTTAATTGGAATGATAGGCTTGCGGTTTTAATAGGTATATCAAAGGCAGTGCATTTCTTGCATACTGGAATTATTCCTGGTTTCTTCAATAATCGAATAAGAAGTAGCAATATCTTGCTTGATGAGCACTGTATAGCAAAAGTTAGTGATTATGGGTTGTCCATTATTTCAGAAGAAATTTACAAACATGAGGTATGTTTAGAGTTCGTTTACTTGTAATTTTTTTATATATTTATACTGTAAAGCGCCGTTGCTAAGAGATATCATTATTTTCTTAGGTGAAGGTTAAAGATAAGAAAGGGATTCAAAGAAAAGCTGCCACACTGTGAGTGCTTTAATTTTTTACATATAAATTGCTTTAGTTAGTTTATAATCCTATCAGTCCCTTATTAATTTGGACTTTACTGCAGAGAGAATATAAACTCAGATGATGATGACATATTTTCCATTGGCTTAATTATTCTGGAAGCGCTTGTTGGACCATTGCTATCTGAAAAAGGAGCAACATTTTTCCTAAATGATTTGGTAAGGCTACCATATATTTATTATCACTGTCCCACATATATGTTCTTAGTAGTTTATTTATATATACATGGTTGAAACTAGCTTATTATTGAAAGGTAAAAAAAAAAGTTTGGTTGTTCATCAGACTACTATTCAGAGTTATACCAACTATTTTTTCTACACAGTTATTACAAAAAATTTCAAATTTAAAACATAGATCAATTGAATTAGATCACATGTTCCAGTTAAAAACTAATCAGGTGCAAGTTGACTGTTGATTTGGGATTTAGATCAAAGATACAACGATCCATTTTAATTGATGCATTTTGGCATATTTAATTGCTCAGAAGTCTCCTAAACATCATATCTAAGAGTATATTTAGGTAATTAAAACCAAACTCTTGCTTTTTATTTAGAAATGTCTTTTGATTGTAGGAAGTGACTGAATGGAAAGATTTATTTACCAAAAAAATTAATCACTTCTGCTGATTTTTTTTCCCTCTTCAAATTAAGTCAAAAAAGAACTTTAAAATTCGTCTTTTTTCCATCAAAATCGCCATTTTCTTTAATGAAAAAAAGAGAAAAACTGCTTTAAAAAAGCAAAAGGCTGCTTTTCAAAACCTATCTAAACTAAAACACTGTTTTGCTTCTCTTAATGCATGTTTTTTATGATATATCATACAATCAAACCTTAATTCGTGCTTTTCAATTTTCCTTTACTTCTTCTAACTTATATTTATGTAAACTAAGACACTGATTTTTCTTCCATCGATGCATGTTTTATATGAGATGATGTGAATAAATCTCAATGCATGATTTTTTCTTTTTCTTTTCCTTTACTTCTCATCGACCTTCTATTTATCTAAACATTGCTTTGTTTTTAACTGTTCCATCAAAGGATAAATTATTTAGCAACCAAGAGGAGATGAAGCACATAATCGATCCCATCATAGCAAGCACTTGCAATCAAGAGTCAAGATCAACAGTAATATCCATAATGATAAAATGTCTGTCTCCGGAAGCTTCCACACGACCTTCTATAGAAGACGTGCTTTGGAATCTGCAGTACGCTTCTCAAGTGCAAGCACAAGCAACATCTGACGGTGATGTAAGATCGGACGTTGCTTCTTAAGTTTTTCAGTATTTTGGGCAGACTGCATTGCTTCTCTTTATACTAGTTTTTTGTTCATTTTGGTAATGGAGCAAGTGTGATAATAATGTACGAGATATAGATGCTTCTGCTAGGTTAGTGTGATAAATATGTTGAGAGCGTGTTTGATTTGAGAGTTTAGTTGAGAAATATGTTGAAATGCCCTCAGCGTACTGTATATTTTCACATAACTTTCAGTGCAAACATGCTTTGATATTTAGCATGTCCACCAACCTCGGTAATGTAATGAATTTAGAAGTCTTATTTTTCTGTATGGTGAACTGCTGATTTTGAGTATCATCTTTCTTGAGTTGAATCTGGACTGCCACGAGATTCTGTGCATAAATTAATAGCGTTTGATGTGGCCAATGTGGATCAGCTTACTAAAATATTTGGTGATAAAAGCTGGAGCAATGGTACGTGACAAATACTTTGGGCTACCGTGAGTTTAACATTTCAACAGCCTCTAGTTAGCACACCGTTATCTTGTTCGACTTTTGCTATTTTTGATTTTTTTTTCCCTGAAAAAAAAAAGGAAAATCAAAATAAATATAAAAATAAACAAAAGAATAGAGAACAAATTTCTTGTTAAATTCCGAAAGCTTGGTTATCCGTACCTTTTAAATACTGTGACCACCCTATCTGGTTGTTTCTTACATACATATTTCTTATGGAAAATGAAATATAGTTGACTTTTTTTATACATAATAGTGGTCCTGTATTTACTAGGAAATGAGATTACAAAAGATGCACTGCTAGAGACCCAAACAAGTGCAGGAGATACAAATCAAACCATTCAAAAACACACTTTCGATATCTCTAGTACACGGGTAGTAAATAAGAGAGTTAGGTGTATGTCATAAGGACAATCATGTAAGTTGTTACGTATATGTAACTCTGTAATCAATCTTATTCATTATTAAGATTAAGATGTTTAATTTCTATTATATACTTTGTTAATTATGATGTAACCAATTAAGCAATTAATTTAAAGCATAATAAATAGAATAATATGTTTTGTGGTACTAGTTACACGAAGTTGTAATCATGAAAAAATTATCACAATATAAAATAACACGTAATTTTAAATAATTCTGGTCAGGATGTTTCAAAAAAGGATATCGATACATCCGTTGAGATCAAATTGTGTAACGTTTTTCCAAATGTTGAATAGTGTATTACTTATAGCTGTTGGGGACACCAAAAGATAACGTACTGATAGTCGTTGGATAACCATGGGTTAACTCAATTGAGAGTTTCATGTTGGCTAATAAAAAATCAAACGATAAATCTTAAGGTGATGATGTTACGCAGTTCCTTCAATTCGAGAATACCGTGAAACTTTAATCTGAATATTCCACTTTGATTATAATTAAATCATGGCATGACGATTCATGAAACGGTTATAGTTGGGTCCAAGGTTTTAAATCTCGCTCATCTCGACTGAGATCTCGACCGATATCTCGTTTTCAAGCCCAGGCGATTCGAAATAGGCTATTTCGTTTGAATCTCGTCTAACCCAAATCTCAAACGATATTTCAGTATCTCGGACGAGATTTAACAGCGAGATATCGGTCGAGTTGTTGAATTTTGGAAAAAATCAACTTTTTTTTCGTATTGGGCTGGCTCATCCTTTACCTTAATTTAAGCATTCTTAATTGTACTTTTTTTAACCCTTATTTCTTATATAAATCTCATTTAGTCTTCGTCTTTTATTTTACGGCAGTGACGAGTGTAAGAAGATAATAAAATCTACATCGATTATGGTAAGTATTTCACTTTATGATTTTCAATTAGGTTTCTGATCTAAATTAATTTACATCCGATTTCTTTTTTCTTTTTTCGACACTTTCTTGAGTTCTTTTCCTAACCTTTTTTTTGCGGCTATAAATTTTGGGCTTGACTTATTTAACTTTATGTTCCAAATGGATTCCCAATTTGATTTCATTTAGTCTTTGCTGCTATAATTTTTTTCCTCAAAGCTTATTTTTAAGCAATAAAGGAATTCTCTTTCATCTATTAATTTCATTTGATGATTACATGTTCATTCGTACATCATTTTTTTGTTTTTCTTATAATATTACTAAATGTTTGGAAATTGTTTGTACTATGTATGCTATTTTCTACGTTTGTTTGAAATATCTATGCTATTAGTTGCTTAATGAGATTTTGGTTGCTAATAATTAAATACTATAATCAGACATAGAATATCTTAATTCTACTTGTAGACTTTTGTATTTGAAGTTATAAAATTAAGATTTCTCTTGCAGCACTATAAATTATAAAAGATAGAAATGAGACATTATAGTGTAGGAAAGTTAAGTGAATGATCAAACAAAGTAAAGATGCATATGTTATGCTTTGTTTCTTGTCTACTTTATCTCATATGATATAATATTGAACATTATTCATGAAATCTAGTTATTTGTTTATTTTACATGATACAAGTGATATTTTTTCATACTAAAATACTAAGGATAAGTGTGTGATATATTCAAGGTAAATACATAGTGTTTTCCTTAAGATAGTGACTAGTATTATACATTTAGGTGTATGAAAACTAATTTTCGACATGACATATACTCCGAGATAACTCCGAAATGAATTTTAGAAACCAAGATGTAAATCCAAGATGGACGACCGAGATGCACTCATCTCGTTCGAGATCTCATCCGATACGAGATAAGCTCTCTAAATTCTTTGAGATGAGACGTGACCGAAATTCGAGATTTAAAACCTTGGTTGGGTCTAAGTTGAAGCATTAGAAGTGAAACACTATTCAACATAGAATTCGTCTCCTCGATTGTATGAGGTTGATATGATGGTCAACTATAGTCAATTTAAAGTCAAAATCTCTGGCTAAAGTAGTACGGTTAATATTAATGTTATTATTGAACCAATGATTTTGTTTATGGACTAACTGAGTTGAATAAGGATGATATTAAAATTTTAACCAAAATCAATTTTCATAAATTCTAAAGTGATATAGTTTGACAAAGATGATGTGTGTAAATAATCGTTGCCAAACGATAACGCTTAATATAATATAAAAATATTTTTTGAAAAGGTTTGTAAGCAATGAATTCGCTCAAACTGTCACACCACTAGTTGAGGTGATGTATGGATGTTAATATATGACTTGTTCAAAATTAATGGCTAATTGGATTAACACTTCTGAGTCGTACAACCGTATTTGTGAATTATCCAAAAAAACCACATGATTTAATTAATTTATAAAATATTATTAATTAATTAATTTTTAAGACATATCAATTATTATTTAATTTACTTGATGTTTTGTTGTTGGTAGTAATTATTTGCATGTATATATAAAGTTATATATGCGCGTATCGATATACGATATCAGTGTATATTTAAATGGGTTTTAAATATAAATAATTGCTTGACAGGCTTTTGGTAATACTTATCCATGTGATGAAATAATGTGGCTTGCCATGCTAGAGAGAGAGAGAAGGGATATGGATGAGATTTGATTGAAATAATTGATTAATAACTAATGGTAGAAGTTTTATGAAGAAAGTAGGAAAGGTTTTATTCTTTTATTAAACCAGATCCTCTCATTCATTTTTTTATACTAGAATTGTCTTCTCTTCCTCTCTTCTCCCTTGCCATGGCCAAAATTGCCTCCTCCTTTTTTTGTAAACACAACTCCAAAATAAATGAAAATCACCAAATTAAATTAAAAATAAGTGGTTCATCATTCTCTTGCAAAGCTGGATGTTGATCCACTTAGAGATCCGATGTGAAATCCCAAACCAATGTGTTACAACGACCAAGGCTTTTCAGGTTTGATTTTCATTTTAAATTCGTTCATGATGTTTAGATCTAATTTAGTTCACATATATATCCATTCGCTACCATATACTGAATCTATTTTAAAATTATTTTGTGTATTGTGATTAAATGCAAAATCCACCTTATGAATGTTTTTATTTTGAGTGTTAATATTATTTTAATTGGATTTGAAACCATTAGTAGTTACAGATTTGTTTTTGTTAAATTTCTTTTATTATTATCATAACTGATTAATTAGTTGTCAAACCAAAACCAATTTATGTTTGATTCATTTGTGTTTCTAAAATAAATTTTCTTATTTGTGGAATCTAAGATTGTTTGTTATTATAGATCTGATTCAATACGATAAAATTTACTGTTGTTGTTTCAGTTTAATTCTTTTACAATCAAGGCGTTAATATTTTTATTAACTAAATCATGTATATATGTATATAATTCTTACATCATATTTCATTATAAACTAATATCAAGTTAAACCTTTTGTTAGGTCAATTTTTTTTAAATTAGTTTATTCAATTCATTGTTTTGTCAAGTATATGTTTTGACACTAATTTGTTTTAAATATATGTATGTGGTTGTTGAATCAATCGTGTCGTTGGAACAATGCAGTAAACTGTGACAAATTTATTTTTTGAATGATAATGGGCTAAGGGAGACCAACCCATGTCTATTAACTATATAAAATAGGTACAAAATTATGTTGTGCCTAAAAAAGGCACGAAGGCCAATTAGGAAGAAGCCTAAAAACAATAAAAAAACAAAATACACTGAGAATCAAACCATAAACAGGCAGAATAATTGATGTACGTCAATTATTTCCCTGTACAATATCCTTGAGAACCTTACTATTAATAATCTCAAAGAGCTCAATAGCAGATTTCATTGAAGTGTTGAAAGCTTTTTCATTCCTTTTAGACCAGATGGTACTGACAAGGCGCTTTAGAATTTTGAGAAGCAGGCATGTTCTTGGTGTTTTCCATCTGGTTCTTCTAAAGATATTGTACCATTTTAGTTTGTTATCTCTGGATGAACGGTGATAATTTCCATTGGCTTACATCCTTGCCCAAATCTGATGCATATAGTTATATTCAAAGAATATATGTATTTCTATCTCACTATTGCACAGAAGATAATCAGCATCTTTAACGATTCCTTTATCCATCAATTGCCTTTAGTTTGTATCGCATCTACCATTACGTTATAGAGCAAGAAGTTTTCTTTTGCAGGACTACCCACATTCCAAATGCTGGTAGACCATGGAAAGTCCTGACTCTCCTTCGTACCGGTCAACAAGTTATACATTACTGATGTTATTAACCCAAAAAATGGGTCAACACCTAGATGTCAAATGAAAGCAGTAATTCAGATTAAATAAACAGAAAAGCAGTAAAAAGGGACATAAAATTTTATAGTGGTTCGGCGTAATCTATGGCTTACGTCCACTGCAATCCTTTTTTTAGTTGTTCTCTCTCTGGATTACAACTAGTTATATTAAATCTGACCACAATCTAGTAGATCTTGGATTTACAATAGAATTTCTGGGTTGTTTATGAGTCACTAATACTAAGAATTTGCTGATCTAGGTCTTAGAACAGCAAATAGAAGCTTCCTATGTGACTTTAATGGAGGAGAGATTAGAGGTGATGAAATGATAAAGTCTCCACAGTCAAAGAATTCCGATCATGTTTTGGTTGCTCTATGACTTATATATTTATAGGGAAAATAGTGGTGTTGGGCCAGAAATCCACTTGGAGCAGAATCCAAATATCGGCCTGAAGTAGTGTGCAACGTTGTAGGATCTCCCGAGCTAATCACAGAGATCGATGTCGACCTCTCAAGTCTGGGTTGACTTCTCACTATAGTTCGAATCACTTTGAACCTTCTTAAATCCTTCTTTTTACTTCATTTCAAGGCGTCCTATGCTATTTCCATCGACCATTGGTCGTCCAAAACAAGTCGTCGTCTACTTTTCTTCAAAACAGTCCGGTATCAGCCTTTCTGCCTAAGAGATCGGTAGTGACTTTTTTCTTAGCTCGAAATGACTTGTACTTTTTATAGCACTCTTCTAATTCCATATGGAGGTGTCCTAAAAAGTCGCAACATCTTTGGAGTTCACATGAGAGGTCGGTGCCTACATGAGAGGTCGGAACTGACATCTCTCCTTAGTTTATTTTTCATCCAAATTTCTTGAGCTCAATTCTTTAGTCATTTTAAGTGTACCTCCAAATTTTCAAGTCGTTTCATCCTGGTTTAAATCTTCTAAGTTCAATTGAAATCTTCTTTGCTAAAAAGCGGATTAACACTTGCCCTCAAAAGTACGCCTTTCGAATGTAAGGTGTTCTTTGCTCAAGAACAAGTTCCAGTAATCGGTCTTCGATAGTTGAGCTCTTCGGCTACTTCAACCTTGGTGAATTGTGTAGTTCCTTCGGATTCCCTTGTCAATCATAAGTCATTCCAAACCTGTTATAGCTTAAGACTCTAGACTCTACCTAAGTGTAGTTTATACATCACAATCATTCTAATTTCATTCGAAGTTATTCCATTACATATCCCTTATTATATCACATATCTGATTTCATTCGATGTTATTACATCATATATCCAAAATCATCCCATATTCATCCAAGATTTTTAGTTTTATTCTAATTACAAGGCGTTCAAATCCTTTTAACAAATCGGTTTCTTGTTCTAAGGTTTGATCTCTCTGGATCATTTTTCATTTAATTTAACGTGCAACCTCTCTGGATCGTTTATCATTTAAGTTAAGAGGACGATCTCTCCGGATCGTTTAATTTTTAATTTAAGGGAGACGATCTCTCCGGATTATTTATCATTTAATATAGGGCTTCGATCTCTCCGGATCCTTGCTGAGTCTGTTCACTCTCCGACACAAGGACTCAACGACCAAGCAAGCCTATCCACTCAATCTTTGGTGAGGGTACTTACTTTTCGTACAAGCCAATCCACTCACTCTCCAGCAAGGGAGCTTACATCTTGCACTCATGTCCCATCTCTCCGGTCGGGACTCTAAGGCGATCAATATTAGTCATCACACTTAATGTGGTTTTTTCAAATTTCAAATATTAAACCAAATCAAAGAAAATAAGTTGTAACAACCCTGTATTTTGTAATTATTTTAAATTGAATTGCCTGATTTAAAAACTTTATTTTATTTATTAAAATGGATAAATTTTTTTATTTTAAATATAAATTTTGATTTTTATGTGAATTATAATTCCAAACATGAATAGATAGGGTATTTTTCCAAAAATGTGAATTTTGGTCAATTTGGTCAAACTTTGACTTTTTAATTTAAAATTTTAAAAGTTTGAAAATTTTAATTTTATCTTTTATTATGAAAGTAAATAAAATTTTAAGAACACTGCTTTTCATTTCGTTGAAATCTGATTTATAATGTGAAAGTTATGCCCTTTTAAATATTGTGTGTAATTTGCTGTATTTAACAAAAAATGTTTATTTTAAATTATATAAATAATATTTTATTTGGTCATGTAATGTTCTAATTTATATTTATATGGGTAAAATAACATGTTATGTATATATTTTGGTTTTAAAACATTTTTAAAAGTGTAATTGACATTTTCTAGTGTCAGTTGTATATTTTGTTTACAATTTCTAATTTCCAGTTTCAATTAATTAAAGTAATACTTTATTTATGTTTCTATTTTTCTTAAGATCTTATTTTATTCTCATTCCCACTTTATTTTGTTCCTCATTTATTTTATTCATTTGACCTTTTATTGGTTTTAAAGTGAAACAGAAATTTTCTAAAGTTGGTGATATTTTATTTGAAATTTTTAAGCCCTGTTTTGAATTATTAAAACAATTTCTTTAATTCTTTTTCTATTTTCCTTAAACTTATTTATTTATTTCAGTTTATTTTATTTTGTTTTCATTTTCTAAGGCATTTACTGAAATTTTATTTAATTAAAATAGAAATGGAAATTGAAAGGATTAAGCTTTATAACGTGTGACTTTTCGACTGCTAGTCTTCTCATTTTTCCTTGTATTTTCAATGCCTTGAGTTTTTGGCCGTATACCTCATTGTAGCCGTGAGTTTCTCACTTCAATTTCACGTGAAAAACTCCTTCTCTATCTCATTTGCACGGCTAAAACAAAAAAATGGGTAATGGCTTCTCACTTCTTCTCTTTTTCCTCCCTTTTTATTGATTTTTGCCTAAATCTATTCATGCTTTGCTCGGCCAAACCCTCCACCATCTCTACCATAGCCTCCACCACCTTCCTTCTCCCCTTCCAGAATTCAAACTCCTCTCCCCTCTTCTGACCAGATCAGGCCATGGCCTTTAAATGAAGACAAACACCTCAAAACATTGCAAAAACCCTTCCAAACCATGCTAGCCGATCACTATTGCACTACCATCACCATATATTGCCTTGGCCACCTCCTATTGCTCCACCACCACCTTGACACACACCTAACCATCACCTCCTACCTCTGTCCAGACCTGTACATGAAATGGCTGAACCTAGATGGGACATAGACCGAGCCAAAAGTTGAACCAAAACTCCACTATTTGCATAAGCCTCTTCATATTCATGTGTAGTAACTCCTCCACCACTTCAACGCCTTGTAGCCATGCCTCTTTGAACCCAAACCTGAGCCAAAGTCATGCCAAAACATCCCCTAGGCCGAGCAAGCAATGGTAGAAAGCAAGGCAAAAACATTAATTCCTTTATTGCTTCTTATCTTCATTGTTTCAACATTGTTTTGTGTTGAATATTTATTTGTATATTGTCTTGTTTTAGTTATTGTTTACAAGATAAATATCAAGACTCTCTATTCATTCAAATCAAAAGTCATGCTGTATCGTGCTTGTCGTTCTTTCTGGAATCTATTCTGTGTGTTTTGATCGCTAACTCCAGCGTAAAAAGGTGAGAACTCACACGACATTTTATACTTATGCAATTGTGAAGCGACAACAATTGAATGTGTAGAATTATATATGATGTTATAACTGCCTATGATCATTTATTTATATGATGTTAAACCTGTTAATTTACCTGTCATCTCATATGTTACTGTTATATGTTGTTAAACTGTTCATTTATATCCGTTTATCACACAGCAAGTTCCCTGTAGATTAGAATCACTATGGGTTGAAATGATACATACCCGAACGGACTTTAGAATAGGAAAAAAATCGTTATGGGCTGAAATGAAAGGCCTGAACGGTTTTTATTTATTTTATTTTAACTTGGGATTGCGGGTTTGAAATGATAGAACCCGGATTTTTGCTTTTTAAACTACGGATTGAAATGACACATATCTGTATCACTTGACCTAGGTTAGAAAACTATATATAGGTCCGTGGTTATTTTTATAAAGTATTTTGAATATTTTAAATATTTTTAAAAGTGTAAAATTATGAAAATTTGATTTAAATTGGATTTTTAATGTTTAAATAAAGAAAGTTGGATTTTTCTAGAAGTTAAAAATGTAATTTAAATGAATGGTAAAAGTGAATTTTTGAAATATAACTTAAGTTTGGAAATTTGGAATTTTGGTTTTAAAATGATATTTAAGTTATATAAATAAAATGGAAATTTAATTATATTTGGAAAATGGTAAATATGATAATTTGATTTGAATTTGAATTTAAGTGATTTAATAAAGTGTTATTGAGTTTTCTATGTATTAAAATGGTTAAATAAATGAATGCTTAAAAGTGTAATTTTAAAATATAACTTGACTTGGAAATGTAAATTTGGTTTTTATTTAAGGTTTAAGTTAATTAAATAAAATTGAAAATTTAGTTTAATTTGTGAAATGGAAATAAAATATAAGTGTTAAGTTTATTTGTTAAAAAAATGTGAAGAAAAGAAAATTGTACATTTGGATTTGTTAAGTAAAATTATTGGAAATTTGGATTTTACTGTAAATGTTTCTTATAAAAATCATAACTTAAAGGAGTAATTTTAATGAACATTTTTGAATGTCAAAATATGATTTTTATAATGTTTAAAAGGTTTAATATTGAAGGTTATTATTTGCTGGAAATACACTAAAATCTGGAAATTACTTTTTATAGCATTCAGAAATGTTATGATTTCTGTAAATGAACTAAAACTTAAATAAGAGGCTATTACAGCAGTTCTGTAATGCTGTAGTTGCTGAAGTGAATTAAAAGGCTAAAAACTTGATAAAGGCCTATTACAGCAGTTCTGTAATTGCTGTAGTGGTCTGGTGTCTTTGCTAAATTTAATGAAACCCTTTAATTTGAAACCGGAACTATTACAGCATTTCTGAAAATGCTGTCTTTAGTGTTTTAAACTAAATTTCAACTAAACTGAGATTTAACAGCAATTTTAAAATGCTGTCTTTGCTGAATTAAAATGTTTTCAAGAATAACTTATAACAGCTTTTTCTGAGTGCTGTGAAAGGCTGAAATTTTCAATGTTTATGGTTTTTAACTTAGTAAATGAACTCAGAATAGTTTGAAACTTTGGTAATTGAATACTTGATTTGAAAGTATAATAATTATACTTTTAAATGGTTTAGATGAATTATTTTGATTGAAATATAAACTATTTAAAAGGTGACTTGAAATGATAATAAATGAATGATATCTTTGAATTTAAAAGGTATTTAAAGTTGAATTTTTGGATTTGAACTCAAATGATGATTTGGTAATGAAGTTTTGGAAAGATATGATATTTTGATATATTGAAATGATTTGAAATGAAGTTTTGAAATGATATGATATTTTAAATAGATTGAAATGGTTTGGAATTGATTTAATCTTTATTTTGATAAAGATTTAGATTTGAAATGATATTCTATTTTGAAGTATAAAATATTATTTTAAAATTATAACCACGGGTTATAATAACGATTGGTTGTTAAAGAGACCGGAATCGGATATGGACATACTCTCTATCGATACCGAAACCCACTTTAACAACTGTGTACGCGGTGGAGTTTCCAGAATGAAGTAGGATGGTGGCGACGATCCTAAAGGTATATACGTGGACCCAACTCCTATGAGTTAGCATAAGGTGGCTAAAACATAAGCGATCTCGGACCAGTGAGGTAGCACCTCTTATCGGACGCATTTCTTCGATACCATTCTATTACTTTGTGATTGTTTGGGTGCACCCCTTGATTTGGGAGTGTTGTTCGAGGTGGAGCGGTAGTGGCTGCTATGCGTTTCCATCAGTCCGTGTGCGTAATTGGTATTTCTACCCTGGCATTGCTTTGTGTGTCGTATCACCTACCATATCGAGCTTTACTACGAGTTGTGATTTCTCCCGTAGCCTGTGGAGTATCGAAGGTATCCTCCATTTTGGGAGTATGCTAATACTGGATAGACTACTGGGACTATTACGTGTTAAGGTGGAAAATGTAAAGCCTTAATGCTATTTAAAAGTATGTTTATTTTATGATTAGACATTATTATAATAGCGAAATATTACTACATAGTAAATAGTTTAACGGATCCTTAAAGAATGGGCGATCCCAAGCATTCTTTAAGTTACTTGTACCTTTATTACAGTTCACTTGAGTTGGTTTACATTGTATAAGTATGTATGTCCTGACTCGAGTGTTTTGTGTTTGTTTTACGCTCGGGTCAGACTGAGTGATACAGTATTAGAGACTCACCGTTGGAGCTGGAGTTTTGCTTTGAAGATCTAGACATCTATTCATTTTGTTATCCAGTTGATTCTAATTGTATTCTGAGTTGTACCAGATTTTCATACTGTTACTCCTGTTGTATCTTGGTATTCCTATTGTATCTTACTTAACTCTGATGTATTTATATAGTAGCTTCATGGACTACTATTTCTTTGTTTCCGCTGCATTATATTACTCTGTGTCTGTGATCTGTGATTTTTTATTTACTGTATATGATGAGTTTGCCAAATTTTTACTTACAACGCGATATTTTGAGCAATTCAAGTCCGACATGTGTGAATGCGAATGGTTGAAAATATCGGGATGTTACAATAGTAGAAATCCTAAGTGCACTACCATCTTAAATGAAGACAAACACCTCAAAACATTGCAAAAACCCTTCCAAACCATGCTAGCCGATCACTATTGCACTACCATCACCATAGATTGCCTTGGCCACCTCCTATTGCTCCACCACCACCTTGACACACCCCTAACCATCATCTCCTACCTCTATCCAGACCTGTACATGAAATGGCCGAACCTAGATGGGACATAGACCGAGCCAAAAGTTGAACCAAAACTCCACTATTTACATAAGCCTCTTCATATTCATGTGTAGTAACTCCTCCACCACTTCAACGCCTTGTAGCCATGCCTCTTTGAACCCAAACCTGAGCCAAAGTCATGCCAAACCTGAGCCAAAACATCCCCTAGGCCGAGCAAGCAATGGTAGAAAGCAAGGCAAAAACATTCATTCCTTTATTGCATCTTATCTTCATTGTTTCAACATTGTTTTGTGTTGAATATTTATGTGTATATTGTCTTGTTTTGGTTATTGTTTACAAGATAAATATCAAGGCTCTCTATTCATTCAAATCAAAAGTCATGTTGTATCGTGCTTGTCGTGCTTTCTGGAATATATTCTGTGTGTTTTGATCGCTAACTCCAGCGTAAAAATGTGAGTAAATCTCACACGACATTTTATACTTATGCAATTGTGAAGCGACAACAATTGAATGTGTAGAATTATATATGATGTTATAACTGCCTGTGATGATTTATTTATATGATGTTAAACCTGTTAATTTACCTGTCATCTCATATGTTACTGTTATATGTTGTTAAACTATTCATTTATATCTGCTTATCACACTGCAAGTTCCCTGTAGATTAGAATCATTATGGGTTGAAATGATACATACCCGAACGGACTTTAGAATAGGAAAAAAAATTGTTATGGGCTGAAATGATAGGCCTGAACAGTTTTTATTTATTTTATTTTAACTTGGGATTGCGGGTTTGAAATGATAGAACCCGGATTTTTGCTTTTTAAACTACGGATTGAAATGATACATATCTGTATCACTTGACATAGGTTAGAAAATTATATACAGGCTCGTGGTTATTTTTATAAAGTCTTTTGAATATTTTAAATATTTTTAAAAGTATAAAATTATGAAAATTTGATTTAAATTGGATTTTTAATGTTTAAATAAAGAAATTTGGATTTTTCTAGAAGTTAAAAATGTAATTTAAATGAATGGTAAAAGCGAATTTTTGAAATATAACTTAAGTTTGGAAATTTAGAATTTTGGTTTTAAAATGATATTTAAGTTATATAAATAAAATGGAAATTTAATTATATTTGGAAAAGGGTAAATATGATAATTTGATTTGAATTTGAATTTAAATGATTTAATAAAGTGTTATTGAGTTTTCTCTGTATTAAAATGGTTAAATAAATGAATGCTTAAAAGTGTAATTTTAAAATATAACTTGACTTGGAAATGTGAATTTGGTTTTTATTTAAGGTTTAAGTTAATTAAATAAAATTGAAAATTTAGTTTAATTTGTGAAATGGAATAAAATATAAGTGTTAAGTTTATTTGTTAAAAAAATGTGAAGAAAAGAAAATTGTACATTTGGATTTGTTAAGTAAAATTATTGAAAATTTGGATTTTACTGTAAATGTTTCTTATAAAAATCATAAATTGAAGGAGTAATTTTAATGAACATTTTTGAATGTCAAAATATGATTTTTATAATGTTTAAAAGGTTTAATATTGAAGGTTATTATTTGCTGGAAATACACTAAAATCTAGAAATTACTTTTTATAGCATTCAGAAATGTTATGATTTCTGAAAATGAACTAAAACTTAAATAAGAGACTATTACAGTAGTTCTATAATGCTGTAGTTGCTGAAGTAAATTAAAAGGCTAAAAACTTGATAAAGGCCTATTACAGCAGTTCTGTAATTTCTGTATTGGTCTGCTGTCTTTGCTGAATTTAATGAAACCCTTTAATTTGAAACTGGAGCTATTACAGCATTTCTGGAAATGCTGTCTTTGCTGTTTTAAACTAAATTTCAACTAAACTGAGATTTAACAGCAGTTTTAAAATGCTGTCTTTGCTGAATTAAAATGCTTTCAAGAATAACTTATAACAGCTTTTTCTGAGTGCTGTGAAAGGCTGAAATTTTCAATGTTTATGGTTTTAACTTAGTAAATGAACTCAGAATAGTTTAAAACTTTGGTAATTGAATACTTGATTTGAAAGTATAATAATTATACTTTTAAATGATTTAGATGAATTATTTTGATTGAAATATAAACTATTTAAAAGGTGACTTGAAATGATAATAAATGGATGATATCTTTGAATTTAAAAGGTATTTAAAGTTGAATATTTGGATTTGAACTCAAATGATGATTTGGTAATGATGTTTTGGAAAGATATGATATTTTGATATATTGAAATGATTTGAAATGAAGTTTTGAAATGATATGATATTTTAAATATATTGAAATGGTTTGGAATTGATTTAATCTTTATTTTGATAAAGATTTAGATTTGAAATGATATTCTATTTTGAAGTATAAAATATTATTTTAAAATTATAACCACGGGTTATAATAACGATTGGTTGTTAAAGAGACCGGGATCGGATATGGACATACTCTCCGTCGATACCGAAAACCACTTTAACAATTGTGTACGCGGTGGAGTTTCCAAAATGAAGTAGGATGGTGGCGACGATCCTAAAGGTATATATGTGGACCCAACTCCCGTGAGTTGGCATAAGGTGGTTAAAACATGAGCGATCTCGGACCAGTGAGGTAGCACCTCTTATCGGACGCACTTCTTCGATACCATTCTATTACTTTGTGATTGTTTGGGTGCACCCCTTGATTTGAGAGTGTTGTTCGAGGTGGAGCGGTAGTGGCTGCTATGCGTTTCCATCAGTCCGTGTGCGTAATTGGTATATCTACCCTGGCATTGCCTTGTGTGCTGTGTCACCTACCATATCGAGCTTTACTACGAGTTGTGATTTCTCCCATAGCCTGTGGAGTATCGAGGGTATCCCCCATTTTGGGAGTATGCTAATACTGGATAGACTACTGGGACTATTACGTGTTAAGGTGGAAAATGTAAAGCCTTAATGCTATTTAAAAGTATGTTTATTTCATGATTAGACATTATTATAATAGCGAAATATTACTACATAGTAAATAGTTTAACGGATCCTTAAAGAATGGGTGATCCCAAGCATTCTTTAAGTTACTTTTACCTTTATTACAGTTCACTTGAGTTGGTTTACATTGTATAAGTATGTATGTCCTGACTCGAGTGTTTTGTGTTTGCTTTACGCTCGGGTCAGACTGAGTGATACAGCATTAGAGACTCGCCTTTGGAGTTGGAGATTTGCTTTGAAGATCCAAACATCTATTCATTTTGTTATCCAGTTGATTCCAGTTGTATTCTGAGTTGTACCAGATTTTCATGCTGTTACTCCTATTGTATCTTGGTATTCCTATTGTATCTTACTTAACTCTGATGTATTTATATAGTAGCTTCATGAACTACTATTTCTTCATTTCCGCTGCATTATATTACTCTGTGTCTGTGATTTGTGATTTTTTATTTACTGTATATGATGAGTTTGCCAAATTTTTACTTACAACGCGGTATTTTGAGCAATTCAAGTCCGACATGTGCGGATGCGAATGGTTGAAAATATCAGGATGTTACAATAGTAGAAATCCTAAGTGCTCATCCCAGGCATCTGACTCGGAGCATGCTTAGAGACTAATTTAGGTCTCGTACATGTGTAAGCAGTCCGAGGTTGTTATTATCCTAAACAATCACCCTAGACATCCAACTTAAAGCGTGACTAAAGATCAATCTAGGTTTTGTGCATGTCTAGATGGTCTGGGGTTATTACTGTCTTTATTGCTAAATACAAAAGGAAAAATGCAAGAAAAGAAATAAAAAAGCAGAGCGTGGAAATTGGATCCGACTCCCGTTCATTCTAATCATGGGATTTCGAGTCTCGAACCAAATCCCTGGTTATTCCTTGATGCATTCGCTTCAGGTGGTGGTTGCTTCGGCCGCACAATTGCAGTTCGGTTCCTCACGTACTGTTGCAGCCGGTTGCTCCGAACCAGTTCCTCTATCATATCATGATAGTCTCGGCGCCCATTCATTTCCTGTCCATCCAGCTCATGGAAGATGTAGAATTTTCCAGACCATTTCTCCCGATCAGTAGGCTCTCTTCTTATAGTCTTTCGATATAGGATCTTCCCCCCTAGTGTCCAGATATATCCTCTCCGGGATTTCAGTCAAATCAGTGTAGGAAGAAAACTTTGGCTTCCTCCTTTGTTGTTTCAGTTCCCTAAAGTTGTCACTGGTTCTCCTTTTTTCTTTGACATTTCTGTTTCCTGATCCGGACAGTCCTTTGTTATCCACAACGTTAACTTTAGCATCTTCTTGTCGCAAATATCATTCAGCTTCATAATAGAATTCTGCAAGATCCATAGGTGGATCCCTTTCCAGTGCATATTTGAAGCGGTCTTGCTCTCGACTCCAGATACTGCTGCCATTAGGATTAATGATGGATCTGGCTTATCTACTTTGGTTGTTGCTGCATTAAATCGTGTCAAATAGCTTCTCAAGGTCTCTCCGAACCTTTGTTTCACACTTGGCATTGTCAGTACATTCTTTGGTCGCGAGATGTGAACTCTGAACTGTCTCAAGAATCAGCTTACTAGGTTCATCCATATGCTTATGGACCCATTCTCCAACTATCTGAACCACATCGCCGCCAAGTCCATTAAGTATAATTGGAAACACCTCCCTATTACCTTCTCAGAAGCACCTAACACTTCCATATGTCAGATTTATCTCATCAGATGAATTTTTGGATTTGTCTTTTTGTCATACATTTCCAGCACTGGAAGCTTGAAATCGGGAGGATTTCTTGCATTCCATATATTAGAAGTGAATGAATTTCTGTTCACATCTTCCAGACCTTGATCTAGGGGTCCTTTTTTCACTATTCTTCTTACCAATTCAGCAATTCGGTTTTCACCGTTCGATGAAGGTCTTCGTCCAAAAGCGATATTCTGCTCCGTGCTCTTTTAAGGGAATTCTGGCGCATACTCTGGCATATGTTCTACTGGCTACACATTAGTGTTATGTCCTGCTCCTCTGGTTTCGTTCTGCTCTCCATTACCATAGAGTAGCTCTGGTACATATTCCTCTGGTTGCCATGCATTCACATTCTGATTTACGTTTCTAGCTAAGTGTTGTCCATTCCCAGCATCCCAACAACCATACTAACATTTCCCCTAGTGTAGTTGTCTCGGTACCAAGTTGATTTAGGTTGGTACCGAGTTGTTTTGTTTTTGGGGGCATTGTTCCGGTTTGTTCCGCTCCAACCGCAGATGTTCCTGCATTAACTCCTTGTTTTTGGTTCTGAATTCCAGCAACTCTAGTTATTCCTTATTGTCCCATCCTTCGGAAGAATCCTTTAAGCATTTCATGTTGTCTAGTTATCACTACATCCTACATCTTGTTCATCATTCTCTCCATCTCTTCTCTGGTCATGTAATTAGACTGGTGAGAATTTGAGGACGTCTTTTGGCTACCCCCAGGCTCTAGTTAACTTGCTTCGGTTTTAGATCTAGTATTAGGCTTCTTTATCTCCTCCAAATCTCATATTCAAGTTTAAGGTTTTCAGATATAGCTTTATTCTCAATGAAAGCGCCAAATGTTAACTCAAAAAATGGATCAACACCCAGATGTCAAATGAAAGCACCGGTTCAAATTAAATAAAAAGAAAAGCAGTAAAAAAAGACACAATTTTTATAGTGGTTCCGCGTAATCTTCGGCCTACATCCACTTCAATCTTTTTATTAGTTGTTCAATCTCTGGATTACAACTAGTTATATTAGATCTGACCACAATCTAGTAGATTTCAGATGCACAATAGAATTTCTAGGTTGTTTGTGAGTCACTAGTACTAAGAATTTGCTGATCTAAGTCTTAGAACAACAAATAGAAGCTTCCTAGGTGGCTTTAATGGAGGAGACATTAGAGGTAAAGAAATGATAGAGTCTCCATGGTCTAGAGAATTCTGATTCTGTTTTGGTTGCCATATGGCTTGTATTTATAGGGAAAATAGTTGTATTGGGCCAGAAATCCACCTGAGGCAGATTCCAAATATCGGCCCGAAGTAGTGTGCAAAGTTGCAGGATCTCCCGAGCTAACCACAAAGGTCGGCGCCGACCTCTCAAGTCGGGGTTGACTTCTCACCGTAGTTCTAATCACTTTGAACCTTCTTGCATCCTTCTTCTTACTTCATTTCAAGGTGTCCTTTGCTATTTCCATCGATCGTCGGTCATCCAAAACAAGTTGTCATTTACTTCTTTCCAAAACAGCTTGGTATCAGCCTTTTTGCCTAAGATGTCGGTAGTGACTTTTTTCCTTAGCTCGAAATGACTTGTACTTTTTACAGCACTCTTCTAATTCTATATAGAGGTGTCCTAAAAAGTCGCAACTTCTATGGAGTTAACATGAGCGGTCGGTACCTACATGAGAGGTCAGTACTGACATCTCTCCTTAGTGTAATTTAGAGTGAGATTAACAGATATAGGGATATAGAGTGAGATTTAGCTTTGGAGGTCCATAGTACTGCTAACTCAGATGTCAGCAAGGTACTCAGATAATTTCGTCCTCGTTTGAATTTTCTAAGTCTAGTTGAAATCTGCTTTGCTAAATGGTGGGTTAACAGATATAGAGATATAGAGTGAGATTTAGCTTTGGAGGTCCATAGTACTGCTAACTCAGATGTCAGCAAGGTACTTGATGAAATTTTAGTCCATAGATCTCTGATCTGTTGCGAGCTATTATGAGGTAAGTTTACCATATTATCTGCTATATAATAGCGAGGCCTGTTAGGTGTTTGAGATTATTGTCAATGATTTTGCTCAAAATTAGACCAACTTTCGCCCATGGGGTATTATAGAAAGTAAGTTGATGGTTATTATGTTGGTTGCATTGGATAATTGGAAGAAAAAAGGTTCTTAGCTAAAGTATATTCCTCCTACTCTAGCTAGCATTTGCTCGTATGTCCATTGTCCACAAGTTTTTGGATTTGATTAGGTGGTTATGGACCTAGTTTGTCTATAAATTGGTACTAGGAGTTAGCAATTTTTCAAAGCAAACAAAGATCGCAGCCTTGTTCCATTGTTTCAAGTTTCTTATTCCCAAACCCTAGGTCATTTTAGAATTTGAATTTATGAAAAGCAATTAGGATCATCTTTTTAGAGAAAGGATCTCCATGTCATAAGAACTTATTTAGAGCACTCAAGATCATTTTGATCAGCTTTCCTGGTAGAATGTATGTCTGGTCCAGTAAGCAGTCATGGCTGTTGCAGTAGATTGGATAATGACGAGCCTTACCCGATTGTGACAGAATGGTGTTAGGCTAAGTTGATAGTTTTTATTTTATCTTTTCGAAAAGAGGAAGGAAAATAGGTTTTGTGATTCTGGAAGTAATTAGAAGCATATCCAAATAGGCTGCATTTATAGGCATTTCTTGAAGCCTTGAAAAGGAAATGATTACATTCCTCAAACTTTTTGAGAGACCTTTCGTAAGTATATGTGATTTTTGAAGATTATCTAGAGCCCAATCAACTTATAAAAACTCTAAAGTGTGGAATTTTTATTTTTCTTTTTGTTGATTGTGTGTACTTTCAAATCTGTAATTTTAAGGACTTGGATTTGTTTTGTGAATAAGTATGAAATTTTATATGGTATTAAATGTATTAATGTAATAGTGTTTGAAAAAAAAAGGTGTCTAAAACTGACATGAAATTTTATTTCTATCTTCATCTTTTCTGTTTTCTCATATTTTGAAATGTCTGATTTTATGTAGATTTGTTTCATAGGATATGTACATATATTAAAATATATATAAGCGGTAATATAATATATCACACACACATTAGATATTTAGGTAATAATACATAGTTATACTACAATTCTTAGGTAGAATATAGTTACTACAAGTCAACATATGTCCAACACCACTATCATAGCGGTTAGGTGCTCTGACTTATATTTAGGAGGTCATAAGTTTGAATCCTACGTGGCACATGATTCGAACCATTGGACAATGTTGACTTGTAGTAACTATATAATACCTAAGACTTATAGTACAACCAAGTATTACAACCTAAGTACCCAATTCAAAAAAAATATCACATATATGTATATATATGTCTATACTATATATGTAATACTATCAATATGTATACACAAACCATATACATATATTGTAGTATACTCAAACATCTATATATACTTAGGCATTTATACTTCTGATATGCAAGTGAATTTATTACGTGTATATGCAAGTATAATATATAATTATATGCAATATATATAAATTCCAAAATCTATAAGTATACATATAATTATACCCATGTTCATATTAGATTATGTTATATTGTTATATCATTGAATGTATATATGTTGTATTAAAAATTAACCTCAATTGATTACTATGAGTAATTAACAAATATAAAATAAAGTTAGATAAAATATAATTTTATTTAATAACTTGATTGGATATAATGTACAGCATTAGACTTCATAGCCCACCATGATCCAATTAGGGATTTTTTTTGAAATATACTCGTTTCACATACTACAGACTGGCATAGTTCCTTTAATGGTATCACAACGCAAATGGTTTATGCAGTCTAATTAGCAACTTTAGGGTCAACTAATTAAACTTGGATATTTGATGGGTGTCTAAAAATGTAGTGTCTAGGCTTGGGGATGAATAATAAAGTATTCTCCTCTCTTTGGCTCCCGTCCTAGCCTAATGGGTGGAATAAGTCCAAAAGACATGCCCAATTGTATAGACCCAAATTGATTTGGGCCTTGAGCTAATTTTCAAAATTTAGTTTGAAAATTCAAAATATATTTTAAATCTAAAAGTTAAGTTTAAAATATAAAGAATTTTTTTATAAAAGTTCTAAAGTGAATTAATTTTTTTCCAAAATCATCATCAGAAATTAAAATAATTAATTTTAAAATTTTAATATATTTATTAATTTGATTTTTTTTGGCAACCAGGGAAACCTGTTCTATCACCGTCGACATTGCGACTCCTGAACAGTAAACCTAGGGAAACACAACTGGCCCGCCACAGCCGTGCCCCCATTTAGACCAGACCTTTCGGTATACTTGAAGCAGTTGCCAGGAATCGAACTCCTTAATTTGATTACTTAAATTGAATAATTAATTTAAAGTTAGTTGATAACACACACATATATATTGGTATATGTATGTACCTATAGTTGTTGTAATTATATTTTAAATATGTTTAAGATGAATTATATTAAAATTTTGAATTAATTTAAATAATTAATTAAAAAAATTAATTAAATAAATGAATTTATTAAATAAGATTGATTAAAATTTAATTAATTAATATGTAAACATATATTGATATGTATATATAAGCAAATTATAAATGTTATAGTTAATTATTTATCTTAAATAGTTTAAGATGAATAATAAAAAAATCAAAATTTTTATATGAAATGTATTAAATTAATTTAATATGGTTTAATTAATAAATTTAAATTAACTAAATATGTTTTGATTAACAAAAATAAAAATAAATTGAATGTGATTTAATTAATAAGATACTTATATATTATATAAGCTAATTAAATTATAAAAGTTATAAATGAATTAAAACTTATACTATTACCATATATGTAAATGTAAGTGGAACTTAAGAAATCCGCTTTTATTAAAATTAGAAATATCACGGATGGGGTTGTAGTGTTTGAAGAATTTATTAATTATTGTTGTAAAAATAATATCACTTGTGCGCTTTTAAAACTTGACATTGTAAAATCTTTTGATTATATCGACTGATTGTTTCTTAAAGATTCATTACTAGCGAGGGGTTTTAATCCGAGATAGGTTGGATTATGTCTTTGTTAAAAACCGAGAATTCTAGCAAAATGGCAAACTTTCTAGGAAACAAAATTCAATCTGAATGAGGACTTAGACAAGGTGATCCTTTATCACCTTTAATATTCAATTTAGCAACGGTTGTTTTCATTAGGATCATTAAACTATCTATCACAAATGGGGTTCTTGATAGTGTCAGTATTGAGATCAATAGTGATGGTCTTTCAATCCTGCAATTTGTGGATGACACCATGCTTTTTATGTCTCATTTTCCTCACCAAATTACAGCTCTTAAATTTATCTTATATAGCTTTGAAATGCTTTATGGGCTTAAGATAAATTTTGACAAGAGTTTGGTTCTTGTCTTGAATGATATAGATATTATTGAAAACCTCATCGCCAACACCCTTATCTATAATACCATGAAATTTTCTGTACAATAGTTAGGGCTTTTGATTAGACCTACTAAACTAAAAAAAGGGAAGATTGGTAAATAATAATCAAAAAATTTAGTAGAAAACTATCTCATTAGAACTGTAGATTTTAATCCTGAGTAGGTAGAATCATTTCTGTTAACTCTGTCTTATCAGCCATAAAGATTTACTGGATGTCATTTTACATTTTTCCAAAATGGTTAGTTGATAAAATAGATAAAGTTAGAAGAAATTTCCTCTAGGGTGGGAAAGTATTATATAATAGTATTAACTGTCTCATTAATTGGGAACAGTTTGTAAGTCCAAGGAGGGGATTAGGTGTTATACACTTATACGACCTTAATGTGTCTTTATTAGAAAAATGGCTTTTTTAAAATTACTAATGACATATGAAAAGAAACGATTTCAAATCTATAATAGAACTTACAACCTTAGCCACATCGCCCCTAACTCCAACAACATGTCTCAATTATGGAAAACCATCCTAAAAATGCCAATATTTTTAATCTAGGAATTAAAAATATAGTTCTCTCATATAACACCACCTCATTTTGGCACGATAGCTTGATTTCGACTATTCGTTTCAAAGTTGTATACGAAGAGCTATTTGATATTTGCAACTTCAAAAATGCCTTAATTTTAGAGGTCTTTACTCCTCATAACAAATTTTCGTGGAACCTTACTTTCAACCATGCCCTTGAAGGCACTACTTGTCCCAATTTGTTTCAGTATGTAGTAAGCTAGAATATTATAACTTGGATAATAAGATAGATTCCAAATTTTAGTGTTGGGATAAAAGCATAATATACTCCTCAAACTCGGTGTATAAGTTTGTAAACTTCTCAGGGACCAAACCAAAAAAGTTCAAATCTATTTGGAAAGTCAATGCTCCACCAAAATCAAAGCTACACATATGGTTGATTCTACATAAGAAATTAAACACAAGCGAATTCTTAATGAAAAAGAATTTTCTCTTAGAGAAAAAAATGTGTTTTTTGCAACCTACACTTAGAAAACATAACACATCTATATTTTGTTGTCCACTAACTTATTCCATTCTGGTAAACACTGTTAACGTTTTTGGCTTAGCAAGAAGGTAATAGCTGATTGGCAGTATGAGTTTAAGAAAGCTGTCAATGATGTATTGCTGGCTACTTGGCATGACCAACACTTATTTTAAATGCGATTATTGCTGGAATAACCTTAGATTCCAATAGGGGAAAGAATATAGAATTTTACTAGCTACTATCTTCTCTATCACTAGTTGGTATATATGGTTTGAAAGGAACCAAAGAATGTTTAGCACCGTTAACACACCACCTCACAACCTGATTTATGCCATTGCATTGTTTGTTTATAATTAGGTTGCAAACCAAAGTTATAAATGGAGTAAAATGTTCTTTTAGGGACTGTCTCAAAAAGGAAATAAGTTGCATTGACTCATTGAAGGTAAAAATTATTCACAATGGTGGAAGGCACAATATGATCTTAAACAACGAACTAGTAGGCGCTTCTAATGAATATAACCCTTTGGATAATATACTCTTGATATATAAATAAAAAAGTTTTACTTCCCATTCTTGTATAGCTTATCTCACATATATATGGATATAAGCTTAAGACTATATACATATATATATATACACACACACATATGCATATATATATGTTCCGTTATATACAAACACACACACACACACACACACACATATATATATATATATTGTAACGACCCGCCCTTCTACGCACAGAAAGACGCATCATTTTTAAGAAAGAAAGAGGTGAGAAATTAGAAAAGATAGAGAAGAAAGAAGAAACAACATCAGAATCTCAAACAGCGGAACGAATGAAATATAATATATCACATAAGAGATTACATATATACATATACATTAGAGTTACACAGTTTACACAACATGTACTAGACAGTTATAAACACCTGTCTAGTTAATACAACTCACAACATCACAGAGATACAACACAGCGGAAATACAGATAAACACTAACACGGCGGAACCAATATATATATCTATACGCTGAAGCCTCCTGCTCCATTGCTCCTCCAGAATTCGTCAAAGCTAACCTGAATCCCTTGGCTACCCGTAAAAATTTGGGTACCCGAGAGTTTATGAAAAACAGAAATAAACTTCGGGTCAGACATGGGTCTGGTATGAGTAAACGGTTAAAATTGCTTAACTTTTAAAAATCCTTTGAAAACAAAAGGTATCACGTAAGACTTCCCACACATAAACATGGAAAAGTTTTTACCTTACGCTAACCAAAACATTTAATAGAAAATCCAGTGATATTATAATAGTGTCTAGGGTTTTCAAGTAAATAGAAAATAGCCGAAATTGTTACATTCATTAAATTCCAGCATACTAGGTTTACAATCAAAACCGATGGCACTTATTGGAGATTGGATTCCATACAATGGCAGGGCTACCGGGGTACCGCCCGTCACAGTACCTGGCCTAGATCAGCGTACCGAGGACCCACCCTAAGTCCCCTGCAACACAAGGCCGGACCCATCCCTTACTGGACAGTTCCGAATAAAATCACCCCACGGTTGTGTACATCAACCGCACCACTAAGCCGAAATAAAAAGGGACATCTAGACAGGGATGACCTTACTCTCAAGTGGGTGCGACCCACGAAGCCTTGCTGCACCTCCCCTGTTTTAGCCATTCCCGGTTGATGAGGCTTGAGGTCACGATTACCTTTATTAGAACTCATCACTTAGAATGCTCATCGTCCACCTGACGATGTTCTGAAAGCATTCAATCCATACAAGTTCGTTCCGGGTTCGAACGAAACCGAAGGCATTATCTCGTTACACTCATTTTGGAATCACCCTCAGAGTTAACGACAATAACCCTTGCACTCTGAATCTTCATCTTCACTTCAGATTCACGACCTATCGTTAATTTGGATCGATGTGGTTTTCGGATACCCAAATCTGGAAACCCGATCCCGGTCTCATCAAATCCAAACCGTGTCTTTTAAGGCCAAGTTGTTTTAAGGTTAAAACAATTCAATTCCATTATCTATTATATACAGAGATAGATAATTCATATCATCACAGATAGATACTTCACAATATCATCATAAATAGATAATCCATATCACACAGCATTCACATCTGAGATTTCAAACCATTCAAGGCAACAATATCATCCATCCATTCATAAGCAAGGATAAATAACCACACCATTTATAATTAATTTAAAATGAATTAAATTAATTATCTCATTTCTAATTAATTTAAAATGAATTAAATTAATTACTTCATCTTATAAATCCTGCTTATTTAACCATTGATTAATTACACTTCAATTAATCATTTCCCAAATTCCCATCCTAGTTAATCACCATTGATTAACTAATCTTTAATTACATTCAGGCAATTACCCTTTAATTTATTTCACAAATTAATTATCTTTAACCATTCACGGTAATTAACTATTAATTACTTCATTAATTACATTAATTAATAATCCTTAATAAATTATTTCCATCAATTAATTAACTATAATTAATTACATTAAACCTTAATTAATTACATTAATTAATTAACTTCTATTAATCACTTTCATTTATCAACCTAAATCATATACATGAATTCCATCTTGAAATTACTTATCTAAATTAATTAACGTCTTAATTAATTTTATAAATCCTTTTGATTTATTACATTAAGTAATAAATTCTTAATTACTTCTACTAAGTAATTCTACTTTAATTACTCCCCATTAAGTAACTTCCTTTAATTAATTACGTCCTGTAATTATACATTAATTACTTTGCTAAGTAATTATACCATCAAATTTCATTAAATATTTATACTTAATAAACCATCACATGAATATCTTTAATTAATTTAAAATTAATTATCTTGAATCAATTATTCATTTGATTCATTACAATTGATAATTTATTTCTTAATTTCCCTTAAACAAATTAATAACTCTTAACTGTGGATAAATTATCCTTTAATTATGAATTAATAAACCTTAATTATCAATTAATAAAACTTTAATAACAATTTAATTACTTTTAATTACCAGTTAATCAATCCTACTTAACATTTAATTAACCCCTAATTACAATTAAAAGTAATTGTTCTAAATTATTTTCAGAAAATAATCAATTAATATTGATCATTCAACTAAATTAACATTTAAAAGAAATCTTCTTTAACTTTGAAATCAATTCATCACTAATTACAACTTATATGTTAATAAGTTTACTTATCTTATATTAATTACTAAATGAGAATAATAATTAAGCACTTAAAACATTTTAAAGTATTAACTAAGATAATCAAAACTTGTATTAAGTTTTTAACTAAAAACTGTTAAACATTTAAAGGTTTACAATGTTTTAAAGTTTTGTTGACAAAAACTGTTTACTTATCTCTGCTAAAAGATTAAACATCTGCAGTTTGAAGGAAAACCGAGGTTCCCAGCGTCAAAACCCGAGTTCCACCCCCTGTAACTCTTCTTCTTCTTCCCTTCTTTTATTTTATTTTCTTTTCCAGCAAGTTTGTTAAAAGCCTAAACATAAAACAACATCAGGTTCCAAAATTTTGGCACGCGATCAAAAACTCGAAGCACGCACCCCATCCACCCGAGTACGACACGAGACGATAACTCATATCGTCACAGACACGGCAGCCCACCTCCCAACGCCACCGTGCACGTGCACGGTAGTTCGCCGCGCCTCCGGCAACCCCCGTCACCTCCCACAATCCACAAAACAACCCAGCACTCGAAATCAAAACCCAAATTGCTAATAAAACTACGAATTCAAAAATTTGCAGTTCGAGCCAAAATAACGAACAACCTCACAGACTCAAATCGCTTCGCCACCATCGCACAGACCACCGAAGGTGACGAAAATTCGTCCACACCTCGTCAACCCTCCCAGAAACTCTCCACCAAAGCATCGAGCCTCTCGATCGCGAAGTGATGACGAACCCCTTACGCTTACAGTCAAGTTCAAAAACTCAATAAAAACCCTAATGTGGCCTCGTTCTTCAAATTCTCACAATATAAAATTTATTTCACATTTTTCTCAATATCATAGATGATCATATTATCTTCATACGAAATTTCAACCTTTATTAATGGATCATTCATCAGTAATTGATAATAATGCAATTTTTGTTCATATTTAAACTGCTCCGGAAATACCAAACTAAAAATCTTCATTTTTGTTTTAAAAATCACAACTTGCAGTAATGATTCAATATATAAACTTGAATTAGCATTTTATAACATTCAAATTTATCAAAGGAGTGTTTGATTTATCTGTAGTACCAGTTACAGTAGCATACTCTTACAATCATAGTTTTAATTAGCCTTTAAAATTCTTAAAATTAGTTTAAACATATTGTTTTAGTTAACAACTTACAGATTAAAATTGTTTGTTTAAACAGAAACATGATTCATGTATCAAGTGATAGGGAGATCCATGTACAGAGCAACATATGCATAAGCACAGAACCATATTCAAACTGAAATATTCACAAACCAGATTACAAATGAATCTTGAGCTATTTCTAAATAACTTAAAGCTTTTAAAATTATTGTTTACTCACCTGACATGAAAAAGAACAGAGCCTCCATTTGAAAAGCTTTTGATAACCTTTGAACTTTAAATACTGGAAACGCTTTTGCTTTGATTCGAAAACTTGAATACTTATGATGTTTTGATTCCAGAGATCAAATGTCTTGCTTAAGTCTTAAAACTAAAGCTTTAAAAGCTGGAACTTGATTCCATGCTTTTGAAAAAGATTTGAAACAGAGGAGTGATTACAGGTTTAAATGACAGTGTTCTACAGGGTTTTAAATCTTGTAAATTTTCTAATTTTAGAGGAGATGAAATATGGGTTTGATGATTTTTATGGTATGCTATTGTCTTACTAAAGAAGAGAAGCTTCAGGTTTGTTTCTTGCTTTGCATGTTTTTAAAATGAATTCGAAGTGAAGAGGGAAACTTGATAATAATGAAGATAGTGCAGAGCCTAAGTTGTATATTGTACAAGATTTTTATAAATTTGATCAGAGATTTTTCTTGTTCATAGGCTGAAATGAAGACCATTTGTACAAGCATTTATTAGCAAGTGTCATACATATCTTCTTCATTTAATTCGTATAGTACTGAGATGATGTTTCTTGCCTGCGAAGCTCCATGGCCAGTACATAAATTCCTATATTTAATTTTGTACATCATGTATATATCTTATTTTGTTTTAGACTTGCCTATCTACAATGCTATAGTACATGCATTTCTATATCTAATTTTGTTTAAGATTTGCCTCTTCTTGCCTGCGAATCCAGACATTGTTATAGTGCAAATATTTTTACTTTGTTTTTAACTTGCGTGTACTTTATTTTGCTTTAGACTTGTTACTTTGCATATAGATATGTTGATAGCTTGAATTGTTAGCCTGATTTGTTTCTAGCTTATGTTTTAAATAGAGTTGTTATATTTATTATTATATTAGCTTGTGAATTAAATTCCAATTTTGTATGACTACTATTTTTATTTCTATTTATAAACTTAAGGTATTAAACTAGTGTATATTTTCTAATTTAAGTCTTAATTTGTGAAACACTTTATTGATATTTATTTATTTTATTTACGTTAAATATGTTTATATATTAATACTTACATTTAAGACCATATATTTATTTTATTATTATATTTAATATTGACAAGATTTAATTCAATTTAAACATTATTACAAAGATTACACTACATCATTATATATATCAAAAGTGAATAAGTAGAGTTTCAATTAAATTTCAAGATATATTTTATTGTAATTAAATTAAAACACTTTTATTTATTTTCCAAATTATAATTTCTTCCAAACACATAAATATACACATTTATATAATACTTATTAACTTAGAAATAATAGGGCTATTTAAATCTATTTATAAAATAACACAAATTAAATTTATAACTAATTATTCTAATTTAAAATCAATCTAAAATCAAAATTTAAAACATTCCATTATAAATTAATTGGTTATTTATATTTGAAAATAACAATTTAATCAATTTTAAATACTTTATTTAAGAGATTATCGCATTTTAAATTCCTCGAAATTCCGGGATGTCACATTCTTTCCCCCTTAAAAGAATTTCGTCCTCGAAATTTAAAACAAAAGATAATCCAAAATTTTATTTTACTTTCAACCAATTCAGCATACATATCAGCCATATACAACCAAACAAACAATTTCAATCAATAAACAATTCAATCAAACAAACAACACTAGCTATCCGGACACAGATCCGGATAAGCTTCCTAAAAATTTCCCAAGTTTCCCAGGTACAGATACTGGAATACTCGCTCTACTGAATCCAAACTAGCCATACTACTGAGCTACTGAGCTCCTACTCATCTAGATCTATAGAACAAGACAGGATATCAGACTACGGACAAGTCTGACTCAACAACCAAAACTCCCTAAACTGTTGGTTCTAAAACCAGAGATAGAATCTTACACGTACTCCCTCAGAGATATGTGAAATACAACGAATCCCAGTTCTCCAACTGGCAATTCACTCCTGTAATCCAAAACACTTATCCTTACAAGAATACAGAAAGATCCAATATACTCCGGAGCTAACCTCACAGTCTTACCCAATCTTATTCCTCCCTTTACCGAAGAAATCCCAACAACAACGAAGTCTCGAACTTCAAATTCCAAATTCTTCCGTTCCTTATCCACAATACTCCTTTGACGATCCTGGACTGCCTACATCCCTTCCTGACCAGCTCAAACTTCGCTAATGCTTCAATAAACAAACTGGATCAAAATAACTCAACAAAAGATCCTTTCCAGATTTACCAAAAATCGAGAATATAACTCTACTCCACCATCATCAGTAGATTACCACTTACTTCTCCTATCTGGAAAAGACAAAACAAAACACTTGCCAATCTGGCCTCAATTTCAGAAAAATTCCTGTAGAAATCCTCTAATCCCAAAACACTACAACTTCCGGTTGTATCCACTCTAGAACAGCTGCCACCATGCTTCCGCTGCACAACTCTGATCTGAAGTAGATGAGAATGTCGATGAATTCGAACAAAATCTTAACCAACACCTCCTGGACACACAATTCCTCAGATCCTCTACCATCGGAAACGAACTGATCAAAGAGACAGATGAGTCCTCAGTCAAGGGTACTGTCTTCAGCTACCCTTAGTTAGAAGAAACTCGAAACTAGATACAGAAGAGAAAACACAAATGCTCCACTGATCTCCTTAGCTGCACCACCGGTACCATTTCTGGAATCCAGTCGATACCAACTCAATCTCCAGATGCTGACCAAACTCTGACTTCCTGAAGACATCAAAAAAAAATCATTGACAAATCAAGAGAACACTCAGACTATCGCAAGTCACTTTTGCGATCAATCCGGCATAAATCCCAGAGAAAAACTGCTCTCTCTTTACCAATCAGAACAGCTTACGCTTATAAGGCCAATCCGTCGAAAAACGGATCCACTCTGCTGCTTCTGAAATTACCTCAAGAAAATCTGCCAAGCCACAAGACTTCCTTAACAGCACATAGAACACTCCGAGTTACACTGCTGACCAAATGCCCAAAACTTCTTAATCCAAAGCTCTTCGAGAACTCGGACCACAAACCAAATAGAACACTCTGCTGAATACAACCACAACCCCAAGCAGACACACTCCCTTAAACTTGTTCCAAAGGAACATCTTCGGAAACATCCATAGTCACTGCGTCTCATCACACAGCTACTATCTCCTGAGGTATCAAGATGTCATGACTTACTTCTGCCCAACCGAAAGATCCAATCTCTCAAAAATCCACTCACACGAGCGCGATCAAACTTGCACTTCAATGATGAACTCCGAATCCTTAACAGGTTTCCTTCAGAGATCAATAAAATCCTTATATCAAACAAAGCTTCATTCGAGACGGTATTTGGTCTACAGTCCCGACAGATACACTTTCAACCACAACAAACTCCAACTACTGGTAGTCGTGTTACACACACCACTACCCTATCTACCTTTATAACTTATATTGGAAAACCCGAACAGGTAACCCAATAGATAGGTAGAAATAAATAAATAAATATATATATATATATAGATAAAAATTACAAGTACGCTCTCTCAAGAAGGACACCACTCTAGAGCTTAGGTATTCGCTCAACCTATCGCTCTGATACCACTGTAACGACCCGCCCTTCTACGCACAGAAAGACGCATCATTTTTAAGAAAGAAAGAGGTGAGAAATTAGAAAAGATAGAGAAGAAAGAAGAAACAACATCAGAATCTCAAACAGCGGAACGAATGAAATATAATATATCACATAAGAGATTACATATATACATATACATTAGAGTTACACAGTTTACACAACATGTACTAGACAGTTATAAACACCTGTCTAGTTAATACAACTCACAACATCACAGAGATACAACACAACGGAAATACAGATAAACACTAACACGGCGGAACCAATATATATATCTATACGCTGAAGCCTCCTGCTCCATTGCTCCTCCAGAATTCGTCAAAGCTAACCTGAATCCCTTGGCTACCCGTAAAAATTTGGGTACCCGAGAGTTTATGAAAAACAGAAATAAACTTCGGGTCAGACATGGGTCTGGTATGAGTAAACGGTTAAAATTGCTTAACTTTTAAAAATCCTTTGAAAACAAAAGGTATCACGTAAGACTTCCCACACATAAACATGGAAAAGTTTTTACCTTACGCTAACCAAAACATTTAATAGAAAATCCAGTGATATTATAATAGTGTCTAGGGTTTTCAAGTAAATAGAAAATAGCCGAAATTGTTACATTCATTAAATTCCAGCATACTAGGTTTACAATCAAAACCGATGGCACTTATTGGAGATTGGATTCCATACAATGGCAGGGCTACCGGGGTACCGCCCGTCACAGTACCTGGCCTAGATCAGCGTACCGAGGACCCACCCTAAGTCCCCTGCAACACAAGGCCGGACCCATCCCTTACTGGACAGTTCCGAATAAAATCACCCCACGGTTGTGTACATCAACCGCACCACTAAGCCGAAATAAAAAGGGACATCTAGACAGGGATGACCTTACTCTCAAGTGGGTGCGACCCACGAAGCCTTGCTGCACCTCCCCTGTTTTAGCCATTCCCGGTTGATGAGGCTTGAGGTCACGATTACCTTTATTAGAACTCATCACTTAGAATGCTCATCGTCCACCTGACGATGTTCTGAAAGCATTCAATCCATACAAGTTCGTTCCGGGTTCGAACGAAACCGAAGGCATTATCTCGTTACACTCATTTTGGAATCACCCTCAGAGTTAACGACAATAACCCTTGCACTCTGAATCTTCATCTTCACTTCAGATTCACGACCTATCGTTAATTTGGATCGATGTGGTTTTCGGATACCCAAATCTGGAAACCCGATCCCGGTCTCATCAAATCCAAACCGTGTCTTTTAAGGCCAAGTTGTTTTAAGGTTAAAACAATTCAATTCCATTATCTATTATATACAGAGATAGATAATTCATATCATCACAGATAGATACTTCACAATATCATCATAAATAGATAATCCATATCACACAGCATTCACATCTGAGATTTCAAACCATTCAAGGCAACAATATCATCCATCCATTCATAAGCAAGGATAAATAACCACACCATTTATAATTAATTTAAAATGAATTAAATTAATTATCTCATTTCTAATTAATTTAAAATGAATTAAATTAATTACTTCATCTTATAAATCCTGCTTATTTAACCATTGATTAATTACACTTCAATTAATCATTTCCCAAATTCCCATCCTAGTTAATCACCATTGATTAACTAATCTTTAATTACATTCAGGCAATTACCCTTTAATTTATTTCACAAATTAATTATCTTTAACCATTCACGGTAATTAACTATTAATTACTTCATTAATTACATTAATTAATAATCCTTAATAAATTATTTCCATCAATTAATTAACTATAATTAATTACATTAAACCTTAATTAATTACATTAATTAATTAACTTCTATTAATCACTTTCATTTATCAACCTAAATCATATACATGAATTCCATCTTGAAATTACTTATCTAAATTAATTAACTTCTTAATTAATTTTATAAATCCTTTTGATTTATTACATTAAGTAATAAATTCTTAATTACTTCTACTAAGTAATTCTACTTTAATTACTCCCCATTAAGTAACTTCCTTTAATTAATTATGTCCTGTAATTATACATTAATTACTTTGCTAAGTAATTATACCATCAAATTTCATTAAATATTTATACTTAATAAACCATCACATGAATATCTTTAATTAATTTAAAATTAATTATCTTGAATCAATTATTCATTTGATTCATTACAATTGATAATTTATTTCTTAATTTCCCTTAAACAAATTAATAACTCTTAACTGTGGATAAATTATCCTTTAATTATGAATTAATAAACCTTAATTATCAATTAATAAAACTTTAATAACAATTTAATTACTTTTAATTACCAGTTAATCAATCCTACTTAACATTTAATTAACCCCTAATTACAATTAAAAGTAATTGTTCTAAATTATTTTCAGAAAATAATCAATTAATATTGATCATTCAACTAAATTAACATTTAAAAGAAATCTTCTTTAACTTTGAAATCAATTCATCACTAATTACAACTTATATGTTAATAAGTTTACTTATCTTATATTAATTACTAAATGAGAATAATAATTAAGCACTTAAAACATTTTAAAGTATTAACTAAGATAATCAAAACTTGTATTAAGTTTTTAACTAAAAACTGTTAAACATTTAAAGGTTTACAATGTTTTAAAGTTTTGTTGACAAAAACTGTTTACTTATCTCTGCTAAAAGATTAAACATCTGCAGTTTGAAGGAAAACCGAGGTTCCCAGCGTCAAAACCCGAGTTCCACCCCCTGTAACTCTTCTTCTTCTTCCCTTCTTTTATTTTATTTTCTTTTCCAGCAAGTTTGTTAAAAGCCTAAACATAAAACAACATCAGGTTCCAAAATTTTGGCACGCGATCAAAAACTCGAAGCACGCACCCCATCCACCCGAGTACGACACGAGACGATAACTCATATCGTCACAGACACGGCAACCCACCTCCCAACGCCACCGTGCACGTGCATGGTAGTTCGCCGCGCCTCCGGCAACCCCCGTCACCTCCCACAATCCACAAAACAACCCAGCACTCGAAATCAAAACCCAAATTGCTAATAAAACTACGAATTCAAAAATTTGCAGTTCGAGCCAAAATAACGAACAACCTCACAGACTCAAATCGCTTCGCCACCATCGCACAGACCACCGGAGGTGACGAAAATTCGTCCACACCTCGTCAACCCTCCCAGAAACTCTCCACCAAAGCATCGAGCCTCTCGATCGCGAAGTGATGACGAACCCCTTACGCTTACAGTCAAGTTCAAAAACTCAAAAAAAACCCTAATGTGGCCTCGTTCTTCAAATTCTCACAATATAAAATTTATTTCACATTTTTCTCAATATCATAGATGATCATATTATCTTCATACGAAATTTCAACCTTTATTAATGGATCATTCATCAGTAATTGATAATAATGCAATTTTTGTTCATATTTAAACTACTCCGGAAATACCAAACTAAAAATCTTCATTTTTGTTTTAAAAATCACAACTTGCAGTAATGATTCAATATATAAACTTGAATTAGCATTTTATAACATTCAAATTTATCAAAGGAGTGTTTGATTTATCTGTAGTACCAGTTACAGTAGCATACTCTTACAATCATAGTTTTAATTAGCCTTTAAAATTCTTAAAATTAGTTTAAACATATTGTTTTAGTTAACAACTTATAGATTAAAATTGTTTGTTTAAACAGAAACATGATTCATGTATCAAGTGATAGGGAGATCTATGTACAGAGCAACATATGCATAAGCACAGAACCATATTCAAACTGAAATATTCACAAACCAGATTACAAATGAATCTTGAGCTATTTCTAAATAACTTAAAGCTTTTAAAATTATTGTTTACTCACCTGACATGAAAAAGAACAGAGCCTCCATTTGAAAAGCTTTTGATAACCTTTGAACTTTAAATACTGGAAACGCTTTTGATTTGATTCGAAAACTTGAATACTTCTGATGTTTTGATTCCAGAGATCAAATGTCTTGCTTAAGTCTTAAAACTAAAGCTTTAAAAGCTGGAACTTGATTCCAGGCTTTTGAAAAAGATTTGAAACAGAGGAGTGATTACAGGTTTAAATGACAGTGTTCTACAGGGTTTTAAATCTTGTAAATTTTCTAATTTTAGAGGAGATGAAATATGGATTTGATGATTTTTATGGTATGCTATTGTCTTACTAAAGAAGAGAAGCTTCAGGTTTGTTTCTTGCTTTGCATGTTTTTAAAATGAATTCGAAGTGAAGAGGGAAACTTGATAATAAAGAAGATAGTGCAGAGCCTAAGTTGTATATTGTACAAGATTTTTATAAATTTGATCAGAGATTTTTCTTGTTCATAGGCTGAAATGAAGACCATTTGTACAAGCATTTATTAGCAAGTGTCATACATATCTTCTTCATTTAATTCGTATAGTACTGAGATGATGTTTCTTGCCTGCGAAGCTTCATGGCCAGTACATAAATTCCTATATTTAATTTTGTACATCATGTATATATCTTATTTTGTTTTAGACTTGCCTATCTACAATGCTATAGTACATGCATTTCTATATCTAATTTTGTTTAAGATTTGCCTCTTCTTGCCTGCGAATCCAGACATTGTTATAGTGCATATATTTTTACTTTGTTTTTAACTTGCGTGTACTTTATTTTGCTTTAGACTTGTTACTTTGCATATAGATATGTTGATAGCTTGAATTGTTAGCCTGATTTGTTTCTAGCCTATGTTTTAAATAGAGTCGTTATATTTATTATTATATTAGCTTGTGAATTAAATTCCAATTTTGTGTGACTACTATTTTTATTTCTATTTATAAACTTAAGGTATTAAACTAGTGTATATTTTCTAATTTAAGTCTTAATTTGTGAAACACTTTATTGATATTTATTTATTTTATTTACGTTAAATATGTTTATATATTAATACTTACATTTAAGACCATATATTTCTTTTATTATTATATTTAATATTGACAAGATTTAATTCAATTTAAACATTATTACAAAGATTACACTACATCATTATATATATCAAAAGTGAATAAGTAGAGTTTCAATTAAATTTCAAGATATATTTTATTGTAATTAAATTAAAACACTTTTATTTATTTTCCAAATTATAATTTCTTCCAAACACATAAATATACACATTTATATAATACTTATTAACTTAGAAATAATAGGGCTATTTAAATCTATTTATAAAATAACACAAATTAAATTTATAACTAATTATTCTAATTTAAAATCAATCTAAAATCAAAATTTAAAACATTCCATTATAAATTAATTGGTTATTTATATTTGAAAATAACAATTTAATCAATTTTAAATACTTTATTTAAGAGATTATCGCATTTTAAATTCCTCGAAATTCCGGGATGTCACATATATGTTCCGTGCTCAAGTTCCCATTGAGTTGTTATAGTTCTAGAAGTCATGATGGTCTGGACCGCTTATGCGAATGGACCGTGAGCACTGGTCTGCTTGGATAGGTTTCCGAACCAGAGGTGTGGGGTAGAGGATGCTTTGATTCTATTTATCTGCTTCTCCCATTGACTTTGATGTTTCTTTTTGTGTATTAGATATTGTTTAGCTATATTCTTAGTCTTCATTTTAGTCTTATTAGATATTGAGGTTATTGATTATGCAACTAGGATATGGGAGGTTTTTTCTTTCTTTTTTAACTTGTACAGAGGGTTTTGCTACCTACCAGGTTTGTTGGCAACTCTTTTTTTAGTATAGAATAAAATTATCTGAGCGCTCTCCTTCTTTGGAGAATCACTTAGTTTTCTCAGAAAAAGAATGATCATAGGCATGAATATATGTGTATTTGATACATAGATAATATATCTATGATAAGTTCATAGAATATATAATGGAAGTAGAAAAACATAACAACAAGGAAGATAATATAATTTGATTTGACCAAATATGTGAGTGTATTTAAAAAGAGTTCCAAATGAATCTAAAAACGAATAAGATTCTATCTCAAAAGCCACTCCTTTCTATGATACATAATGATATATCGATAAGGAGCAATCAGAATTTGTTACACAAAGTACGATTAATAACGAGTGAAGTTGAATTAATTTCTTTTTGTAAGGACAAGTAACTAAGAGTAAGTACATAGGTTAAACTTAATTTCATCCAAAGAAGAGTTTATGATATCATATTCATATAAGATATGAATTGATAACAAACCACCATCTTAAATAGTTTAAGATGTGCGGTTGTCTAATTTATGTTATGAACATAAGTTTCGTAAACTTAAAATTAAATTAATATTATACACATATAAAAGACAGATCATAAAATATTTTTGAATGCCTATTCTGTCACATAGAGAAACAATTGTTGTTTTCGGAAACATAACCTTCATGATCAATGGATTTTCTTTTAGAATTCAGTTGTAGTACAATGGACTTGGGTATGATCCATAGACTCAAACATAGGAGCTGATTACATAAAATGAAAAAAAATTAACCAAACCTAAAACAGACACACAACACATTAGAATGTCTAATAATGATTCTCGTACATTAAAGAGAAATTATGAGGTTCTCATTAACGTCGAGGAAAAATTATTAGTGGTAAAAATTTCAGCAGTTGTCAATAATCCATAACGAGTATAAACTCCACTATATTGAATGATGCTTTAAATTCAAAATGGATTCCAAGTACATAGTTAAAATATGATTTTGATAGTTATGCCCAAAGGAATATGATCCATCGGTTGCAAGTGTTTCTTCAAGAAGATCAATGCAGTTGAAATTATATAAAGCAGTGTTGATAGGAAATTAATTCACCAATTTCAATTGTTGAAACTAGTGATGTAATTTTTCTAGTCAACTTGCTCAAAACCATTTAGATTCTACATGAAATTACAGCACAATTTGATTTGGTGTTTTGGCACTTTGACGTTGAAATAGAACTTCTAAATAATTATTTAGAAAAAACTATTTGCACATAACAACCAAAATGTCTCAAAGTTAGTAGGAGCGATAATATGATTTTATATGTTTTGGATATGATCCAAAAGTGAAGGCAACGATGGCGTGTGATAAGCATTAGAATTGAACAAGTATTTTGATAGAGAAATCAAATAGTTTGATCTTCAGTCAATATGCAAATGAAGCGTGTGTCCATAAGAAAGAACATCAAAGATACTAAAACATTTCCTAAACTATAAGTAAACAACAAACTTATGATTGTTAGATGATGTACCTATGTTAAAATCATTTTAGTTTGGTCGTTAATCTCCGAAATTGGATTTGAAAATGACATCTTTTATAATCAGTATAAAAGGATGTTGGGATAATCCAATATGATATATATAGACACCATATTACTTTTTAACTACGACGAAGCCATGCTTCGCACATGGTATGATAAAAATAATATTAATTAAAATAACTAATTAATCAATATGATATTTTGCAATGCTAATTTCAAATAATTAAAAAAGAATAATAACAACATATAGTGGATTTCGCATTGAAAATGTAGCATCAAATAACAATTAAATATTAGTAAGTTGAGATGTGCCAAATTTTAAAAAGTGAGTTGTTGGTTTATAATATCGAGGGAAAATAAATTTTTCAGTGGTAATGATGGTAAATGAAAAACCGCAATTTCTTACAAAAGAGGGTGATGATAGATCAATGCTTACTCTATAGAAAAAAATGAAGCATTGATTTTACTTAGGATATTGATATTCAATTTATCTTGCATTTGTTTTAAAACATGAATGAAAGAAATAATGAATTGAAAGAATGGAGAATAAAATAATAAGTGGTTAGTAGAAATATAAAAAAAAGACCAAAAAATCAATTAATCCACCGAGAGACAAACAAATTCATAAAGTTTGTGTTAGCTTGATATTAACCGTTTTATTTAGAAAAATGTAAAGCCTGTATTTTCATGCATTGTTGAGAAGTTTGGACTTTTTTTTAATGTGTAAGAGAAATAAATTAATACAATATATATAATTATGTTAGTTCGTATAACTTTGTAGTTTTCATATTTGATAATTTTAAATGAAAATTAAAGTTCATAGGATTATTTGAGCAAGTGGACTTTATATATGATATTTTATCTCTTGTACAGTAAAAAATGACAATAGCGGTTGAATTTATATGTTTTTATTTAAACAATGAATGAATAAAAGAGCTTAAAATGAGTATTATTGCAGCATGCCAAGTTGATAACCATAATAATCAATCATTATTTCTTGATTAATATTTATTAGTTTTTATACTAATTTGCTTAGAATCAATGAAATTCAAACATTGGTCATGCTTAATTATTTAAAACAACTACTTTGAATAGGATGTGGTTGAAGTTGAAAAACCTAAGGTTTTATATTTTATACCAACATATTACATGAGCTTGTTAGTTTATTTAAAAATATAGCTTAAGGTAAACTATAACACCCAGTCTGTGTGTGTGCGCGTGCTTTTCTTTAATTTATACTACTCGTTTTAAATTTTATAAAAAATTCTCACTATTATCGTCATAAGCATTTGTGAAATGTTATATTTTCGATGGAGTTTATATGTTAAAGAATAAAATCAATAAATTTCAAATAAAGATCATGCTTATTTAGTGAAAACTGCTACAAAATATAGGATCATAGAATGGAGCTTAGATTTTGGTTGAAATTTCTAAGTAAAAAGAAATTTAGTGGTAAAAAATAAATGTTTCTAAGCGAACTAAGTGGTTTCAAAATATTTTAAGTAAAATGAGGTAAATAGGTTCGAACTTGGAAGTTTAGGAACAAAGTGAATAAGGAAAGTGAAGTTATTCTAATATACAATAGATATAAGCGTGTTTTATGGAATTCGAACCTATGACCTTCTTGAGAGTACGCTAAATCAAGTAAAGCTAAGTATTTATGTTCTGAAATTATGAGAAAAGGAAAATTTTCGAGTGAGATTCAACTTTAATATATATGGTAAATTGCAGATCCATGCTATGCACACAACATGCTAAAGTTACGTAATTTTTAACAACTAATTTTTTTGTGACTGTTGTGATGATGTTTTCAAAATACAGAATTGATCTAATAATCATGATAGCGAGTTTATCAATATAGGAATGTATCATGAGATAAATATTAACACCGATACAGTTAGGTAGATGTGACGACCCTGAATTTTGAACATTTGAAATTAGAATATTTAATTGATTTTAAATATTTGAAAGATAGTTTAACTTGAATTTCAAATATCACAATTTATTTGGCAATTAAATTATTAATTTTAACTTTTGGAAATTGGGTAAAATGTTGAATCTAGATATTCTAGGCTTGTTAAAAATATTTTAAGGGCTTAGAAAATTCATATTGATAATACTGAAGGTAATAGAACTTTTTAAATTAAATTTGAAAGTGATTTGTTCAGTTTTGAATTTATATTGTTTAAATCGATATTTAAAATAGCCTTCTAGGGCACAGTCTCGGAATTCGACGAAACCAATTCCATTGGATCCATAATAGTGTATTATTATCGGATTTCAATTTTCGTAGTGTTTGGGGTGATACGATAAGAAAAACGCGTTGAAATTTATATCGAAAATTCAATTCAATAATTGGTCCAAAACGCTATCTTCTCCATATGATCGAATTAGGACTCGAAACCTTTTCCATTGCGTTCGAAATAGGGATATAACATTATATAACGCCTAGTGGCACACCTCGATAGGAGATCGAGATTGTGAGTTGCGATAATCGAGATGATTTGAATTTGAAAATAAATAGTGTGGCAAGCCTTTGCAACACGTATATGAAAATTCAAACACGTGTTCACTAGTCTAACACACGTCTCCTCTCCTTCTTTCAATTGAATTCATTCGTATAAAAATATATATATATAATAATAATAGTACTTCATCTTGTTCAGAAGGAAATCACTAAAACAAAAATCGAACAGAAAAAAATAGGAAGTTAATAATGGCCGAACAAATCGACAGTGGATAAATCAAAATCGAACTTCCCTCTTCGATTCAATTCACTATCTAGTTCGAAAAAAAAATCGATCGAAACCGATAGGCAAAGCTTCGAGTATGAATCGAGATCGTGGTCGAGGCTCGGCTTCAACCGAGGCATTGTAATGTGGGTCGATGTCGAGGGAGGGAGTGTTCATGATTCGAGTTTAGGGGCGAGTCGCCTGAGGAGTTGGCCGAAGTCGCGACTTGGGTTACGCACGAATTGGATTGGTGATTCTGGCGATCGATTGGAGGCACGCTTAGAGGGTTCGTGAGGAAATCAAGGAGTAGCTGTGCGCGAGAAGGATGCTAAAGCAGGCATGACGCGTGGATGATGTCGACGAGGTGCTGCTCGCGATGTTCGTGATCAACTAGGCAGTTCGTCTGCATTTTGGGTTGGAGGTCTAAAATCGAGAAACAAGCCGGAATGGAAAATGGATTGCATGCATAGTTAAGGTGAGATCTTCTCACTCAAATTTGTTGCCTAGTTAATTTAAATGAATTGATTTAAATTATGGAATGTGCTTGGATGAATTTGATAATTTATCTGTTGGATGATAGTATATATGATAGTATATATATATATATATATATTTGGAGTGATTGATTTCCCGCATTATATAGCGGATGAGACCCTATGCGCCGCATAATAGCGGATGATATTATATAATCCCATATACCGCGATATTCCACCTCGAAGTGGAATTGGTATTTAATTGTTGTGCTAACATCTGTGGATGCAGGAAAACAGGTTGGAGGGATCCAACTGGTTTCCTCAAATTGTTGAATTTATTTCATATGTTGTGATGTGATTATTGATAATCTGTGAATGATTATATTGGTGATTGAAATTTATTGAAGGCTATGGTTTGCCCGAATATATTCTGGTATTTTAAAATACCAGGATATATAATTGAATTTTTGAATATTAAAATAAAGATTTATTTTAAAAGGTAATAAATTTTTGGAAATTAATTTGGAAATCAATTTGGAATCTGATTTGGTGTTTGAAATAAATTTGGAATTTGATTTGGTGTTTGAAAGTGAATATTTGGAAATCGATTTGAAAATTGTAAATCAATGGATATTTGGAAATGTAAATTCACAATGGGAATTTATAAAGGAATGGGTTATTTTTTTTAAAAATAAATATTGGTTTATTTTAAAAAAGTGTGGAAAGAAATTACGGATTTGGAATGTAAATTGAAATAAGTCAAGAAGAATTTATTAATTTATTTAAATGGATCATTTTGAAATGGAAAGTGTATTTTCACTGGAAAGCCTAGTATGTTTTCAAAGTAGCTGATAAATATAAAATAAAAAGTTTTAAGGATGGTTTTAAAAAGGATACTTTGGAGAAATTAATTTCTTAAGTTGTTTTTAAATCTTTAAAAGTAAAGATTTATTTGGTTAATTATAGAAGTGATTATTTAAAAAGATCAAATTGAGATTTGATTTAGAAAATGAATATTAATAATTATACTCTATCTAATAATTTCATTTTTTAAAATTAGTTTGGGCTTGAAGTTTATATGAGATATTAGTATAATATTTCCATAACTAATATTTTAGATAAAGTGTTTAAAAATAGTTTTTATCTCAAGTGTTTCCAACTATACATATACTTTTGGATAAGTGTTTTAAATTATTCAGACTTGTCGAATCTTCAGTGGAAATAAATAACATTTGGAAATTTATTCCGCAAAAGAAAAGTGATTTGAAATTGGTTTTCAAAGTGTTTAAGTGTTAAAATATATCTTGCGAAGATATTTTGAAAATAATTAATTGGGGAAAATTATTTAAATTTGATAATTGTTGTGAATATTGTTTGATAGTTAAATAACCAACTATCGGTATAAACAATTTGGGAAATTATTGAGGTTTGATGATTTGTTGTGAATGTTGTTTGATAGTTAAATAACCGACTATCAATATTGGCCTTTGAAACGACACTTGAATTTGTTTTCAAAACAAGCGCTTATTATTCGGTTAAGCCGGGAGAGGACTTTATGTCATAAAACCCATTCCGAATAAAGATACGACGAAATGGGATTGCATTTGAAGATGGTGTTGAAGACTGGGTATTTTTGAAAACGAAAGGATTACTTGTCGAATTTCTCTACACCGAGTTGCTCGGTATAGAGGTTTTATCACCCTTTGTGATGGGGAGTCCGGACGTGATTAGTGAATATCCGGATTTCAAGGGCTTCTTTGAAGTGCCTTTGGTTCCGTTCGAACCTGGAACGGACTTGTATGGATGTATGTCTGACGTTACACTTTGAGATGTAAAGCTGGTTTCTATCAAATACATTTATGTTGGTGGCGGAGAATTTATTCTCTTAGCTTAACACCCTTCTCGGAGACGTATGAGCTCAGAGGTTATGTAGTTGATTGTTACTAGTGATATATTCCCAATTTGGTAATGTGGCATGCTAAGTGTTGCTGATCATTTGTTGATCGAAGCATGTCTTTTGTGAAAAGCGTAGCTTTGTGGATGAGATTTCGTCGGACCTCACAACCCGAATGGTCGAAATAGGAAGGATGCGGCAAGGTTGTTTGGGGGTAGCACCCTCAGGGTATGTCCATTTCCTTCTGGAAAAAGGTGGTATCATGGTATGGAGCCCAGATTCTTAACTTATGTAGTTGCTGCAAATTTATTACTTTGTGGTTGTTGGTGGTGAGGGTCCTCGGATAAAGGTCGGTAACGAACGGGAATGGCATACTCGTGTGTGGAACTATCTAGTTACAGCTTCATTGCACCAGAAGCGTGAATTAACTCGGCCTTGTGTTGGTAGAGATCCGGTTAGGTTCTCGGGGCGTCCCTTCAGAGGCGTACCCATGTAGTGTAGGAAGTTCCTTAGCCTGATCATTTGTTGGAAATCCAAAGAAACAATACGCACCCTGTACGGTTTAGTTGTATAAACTGCCATTTACTTATGGTAGTTTCATTTTCCAAAAGCATAGCGGATTTCTTTTTATTCCTTTATGCAAATAACTATTTTAAGATCTCACACCAGTCCCATGACTAGCCTGGAGTTTATTATTCCCTTTCTAAACTCTGGGTGCCCATAATTTTCTACACGGGCAGCCTAGAGTCAGGTTATCAGCAGGATCTGGATGGATTTCTGTGGAGCTCAAGAGATAAGCTGGATGGTGAGATGTACTTCCGTATATTATTATCATTCCACTGTGTATTCAATCATATGGGCAGGTTATTATAACTGCCAATGTTGTGTGTTGTTGTTGTAATACTCTGATGATGTAATGTATAAACAGATATAGTTCTTTGCTTTAAAGATTATTCATTTATCTATTATATATTGTTCCGCTGTGATTGTGAGATTCTGTTATTGTTTCTGTTTCTTCTTCTATCTTCTTCTTCTTTAACCCTAACGGTTCGGTTTTCCGGCAATCGATGGTTCGACTTTTGATACAGTGGACGTATTGATGTCGACTTTCGGGCGTCAAAAAATCGGGTCGTTACAGAGTGGTATCAGAGCAATTGGTTAAGCGACAACCTTGGCTCTGGTGGGAATTACTCATTAGAGATAGAGTCAGTAGTACTTTAGAATGAGTGTGAGTGTAATAATAGATAAGAGCGCGTATTTGTTAGTGAATATGAAAAAATTGTTTTGTATTGTGTTGACTTATCGGTTGATTATTTATAGATTCTGGTTGGTGCAGTTGGCCAACTGTATTGATAGAGGTTTCTAAACTCTTAAACAAGATAAACCGACACAGTATTGTTTTAAAATAGGGTAAATGAAATAATTTTACCCAAACTATTTTTGTATAGAAAAGAAATCATTTTCCATAAATTATTATATTATATGGTTGCTTTATTGTTAGGAAGTGATAATATTAAATTATTATCATTGTTGTGTGGAAATTAAAAAAAATTGAAAGGATTTGAAATTTTGAGATTTGGAAAATCTAAATCCCTTTTGAATTTGAAAACGATTTTTCAAAGTTTTGTAAAAATAATGGTGAAATTATTTGGGAAATATTTTTGAATTGGATTTGAAATCTGGTAGAGTTTGGAATTAAAAATATTTGAAAAATGTTTTTGAGGGGATAAAAGCACTAAACTTTTTTCGATCGCTGGAAAATAATTTCGGTGATGACTGCAGCATCATCGGTGTTCATTTTCGAGTTTCCAAGAGAGGAATTGCGGCCCAATTTATTTTTAAAAAAAATGATGTTGTTTGTGAAATTGAGTTTGATTTTAGATATAATTAATTTCAAAGATGATTTAGGAAAGACTCTGGAATCTTATTAAAAATAGTTATGGAATAATAAATAAGTTTGAAAACTTAGAAAATTCAAATTTAAACTGAAATTAACTTGAGTTAATTTGAATAAAGGTAAATGTGAGAAGTAAGTCTAGTAGACTAAATGGATTGGAATAAAATTTATTAAGGTGGAAAATAAATTATAAACGAATAAATAAATTTACAATTGCAAGTAAATGAAATTGAAACTGAATGTTGAAATTCGTTTTGAATTTGTAAGTAAATGAAATTGAAGCTGAATATTGGAAATTGAATTTGATCTCTGATAAACAAAGTGAAGTGGAAAATTTGTCAAGTTGGATCAAATGAAGCAAAGTATTGAAATAAAATTAGCAAGTGAAACTAATTGAAGGAATGACAAATTTAATATGGTTTGAAATGAATTGAATTAAAGGTAAATTGAATTCATGTGGAATCGGAAATCCAGTTAAACATAAGTGGTTATAAACCAAAGTGGTGAATTGGAAGTAAATATAGGAAGTATATGAATTATTTATATTGAAATTAAGAAATAAATGGTGAAATTATGAAGTAAAATTTAGAATTGAGGAAATATTCTAAGTTAATAAGTGAATGAAAATTAAACTGGAAAACTGGAAGTAGTAAAATGGTGACTGTAAATAAGTGGATAGAAATGAAAATAAATGAGAATAAAAGAAAAGTAATCAATTGAGATAATACGTAGGATGTACGTACATTACTTTATTCGCATAGCAATTTGATCCAGATTCGAGCATAGAATTTCGAGATAGTTATATCGATCCGAGTTGGGATTTTCACTCGATTTTCAACGGCGAACCCTGGATATGGATTTTTGGTTGATTCTAAAAATTCTCTATCATAGGTTACGGCTATGCAAGGAGAATGATGGTTTCTGATCAAGAAACCAGATCTGAGTCCGCACTAGGAAGTCGGGTGGACGATACTAGTTCGGAAGTGAAATTGTGTGATCGAGTGAGCGATCGGATTTTTGTATTGCGTACGAATGATATACGGACATCGTACAGACTTGAATGAAATGAATATTGAAATTTTGTAAAGAGATGAGTAAAATAAATTTGACTGTACTAGTAAACACTACTGGTAGATAAGTACAGGTATCTAAAGGCAAAGGATAAATAGATGTTTTTGATTTCGAAAGATAAATTAAATTACTCGACAAAAGGTAAGTATTTAAATTTCTATATGAAATTTGATGATTTTCTGGTTTAGCCACTTGGCTTTTTGTTTTCTTTTGAAATTTGGAGGCCGTAGAGGCATTTTGTAGTCGTACCGAGCTAGCCGCGCAAAGGAGATGCTGGCGAAATTTAGGGAGTTAGAAAAATTTTGATAATTTAAAATTTGAATTTAAATTTAAATTTGAATTGTTGAGAATAATATTGGAACTTATGGAAGATTTTTGGAAAGTTAGTTGAAGTGATAATGGATCTTTAATATAAAAAATTGTTTTGGCAAGTTGATAAAACTGTTTGGTTTTGGGAAAATGATAAACGGGTTATGGATCATTCTTCTTAACTAGTAATTTCGGGACGAAATTCTTTTAAGGGGGGAAGAATGTGACAACCCTAAATTTTGAACATTTGAAATTAGAAATTTAATTGATTTTAAATATTTGAAAGATAGTTTAACTTGAATTTCAAATATCACAATTTATTTGGCAATTAAATTATTAATTTTAATTTTTGGAAATTGGGTAAAATGTTGAATCTGGATATTCTAGGCTTGTTAAAAATATTTTAAGGGCTTAGAAAATTCATATTGATAATACTGAAGGTAATAGAACTTTTAAAATTAAATTTGAAAGTGATTTGTTCAGTTTTGAATTTATATCGTTTAAATCGATATTTAAAATAGCCTTTCGGGGCATAGTCTCGAAATTCGACGAAACTAGTTTCATTGGATCCGTAATAGTGTATTATTATCAAATTTCAATTTTCGTAGTGTTTGGGATGATCGTTTGGCCATACGATAAGAAAAACGCGTGAAATTTATATCGAAAATTCAATTCAATAACTGGTCCAAAAAGCTATCTTCTCCATACGATCAAATTAGGATTTGAAACCTTTTCTATTGCATTCAAAATAGGGGTATAACATTATAAACGTCTAGCGGCACGCCTCGATAGGAGATCGAGATTGTGAGTTGCGATAATCGAGACGATTTGAATTTGAAAATAAATAGTGTGGCAAGCCTTTGCAACACGTATAGGAAAATTCAAACATGTGTTCACCAGTCTAACACGCGTCTCCTCTCCTTCTTTCAATTTAATTCATTCGTATAAAATATATATATATAATAATAATAATAGTACTTCATCTCGTTCAGAAGGAAATCACTAAAACAAAAATCGAACAGAAAAAAAATAGGAAGTTAATAATGGTCGAACAAATCGACAATGGATAAATCAAAATCGAACTTCCCTCTTCGATTCAATTCACAATCTAGTTCGAAAAAAAAATCGATCGAAGCCGATAAGCAAAGCTTCGAGTATGAATCGAGATCGTGGTCGAGGCCCGGCTTCAACCGAGGCATTACAATGTGGGTCGATGTCAAGGGAGGGAGTGTTCGCGATTCGAGTTTAGGGGCGAGTCGCCTGAGGAGTTGGCCGAAGTCGCGACTTGGGTTACGCACGAATTGGATTGGTGATTCTGGCGATCGATTGGAGGCACGCTTAGAGGGTTCGTGAGGAAATCAAGGAGTAGCCGTGTGCGAGAAGGATGCTAAAGCAGGCATGACGCGTGGATGATGTCGACGAGGTACTGCTCGCGATGTTCGTGATCAACTAGGCAGTTCGTCTGCATTTTGGGTTGGAGGTCTAAAATCGAGAAACAAGCCGGAATGGAAAATGGATTACATGCATAGTTAAGGTGAGATCTTCTCACTCAAATTTGTTGCCTAGTTAATTTAAATGAATTGATTTAAATTATGGAATGTGCTTGGATGAATTTGATAATTTATTTGTTGGATGATAGTATATATGATAGTATATATATATTTGGAGTGATTGATTTCCCGCATTATATAGCGGATGAGACCCTATGCGCCGCATAATAGCGGATGATATTATATAATCCCATATACCGCGATATTCCACCTCGAAGTGGAATTGGTATTTAATTGTTGTGCTAACATCTGTGGATGTAGGGAAACAGGTTGGAGGATCCAACTAGATTCCTCAAATTGTTGAATTTATTTCATATGTTGTGATGTGATTATTGATAATATGTGAATGATTATATTGGTGATTGAAATTTATTGAAGGCTATGGTTTGGCCGAATATATTTTGGTTTTTTAAAATACCAGGATATATAATTGGATTTTTGAAAATTAAAGTAAAGATTTATTTTAAAAGGTAATAATTTTTTGGAAATCAATTTGGAAATCAATTTGGAATCTGATTTGGTGTTTGAAATAAATTTGGAATTTGATTTGGTGTTTGAAAGTGAATATTTAGAAGTCGATTTGAAAATTGTATATCAATGGATATTTGGAAATGTAAATTCACAATGGGAATTTATAAAGGAATGGGTTATTTGCTTTAAAATAAATATTGGTTTATTTTAAAAAAGTGTGGAAAGAAATTACGGATTTGGAATGTAAATTGAAATAAGTCAAGAAGGATTTATTAATTGATTTAAATGGATCATTTTGAAATGGAAAGTGTATTTTCACTGGAAAGCCGAGTATGTTTTCAAAGTAGCTGATAAATATAAATTGAAAGTTTTAAGGATGGTTTTAAAAAGGATACTTTGGAGAAATTATTTTCTTAAGTTGTTTTTATATCTTTAAAGTAAAGATTTATTTGGTTAATTATAGAAGTGATTATTTAAAAAGATCAAATTGAGATTTGATTTAGAAAATGGATATTTAAATAATTATACTCTATCTAATAATTTCATTTTTTAAAATTAGTTTGGGCTTGAAGTTTATATGAGATATTAGTATAATATTTTCATAACTAATATTTTAGATAAAGTGTTTAAAAATAGTTTTTATCTCAAGTGTTTACAAATATACATATACTTTTGGATAAGTGTTTTAAATTATTCAGACTCGGCGAATCTTCAATGGAAATAAATAACATTTGGAAATTTATTCCGCAAAAGAAAAGTGATTTGAAATTGGTTTTCAAAGTGTTTAAGTGTTAAAATATATCTTGCGAAGATATTTTGAAAATAAATAATTGGGGAAAAATTATTTAAATTTGATAATTGTTGTGAATATTATTTGATAGTTAAATAACCAACTATCGGTATAAACAATTTGGGAAATTATTGAGGCTTGATGATTTGTTGTGAATGTTGTTTGATAGTTAAATAACCGACTATCAATATTGGCCTTTGAAACGACACTTGAATTTGTTTTCAAAACAAGCGCTCATTATTCGGTTAAGCCGGGAGAGGACTTTATGTCATAAAACCCATTCCGAATAAAGATACGACGAAATGGGATTGAATTTGAAGATGGTGTTGAAGACTGGGTATTTTTGAAAACGAAAGGATTACCTGTCGAATGTCTCTACACCGAGTTGCTCCGGTATAGAGGTTTTATCACCCTTTGTGATGGGGAGTCCGAACGTGATTAGTGAATATCCGGATTTCAAGGGCTTCTTTGAAGTGCCTTCGGCTCCGTTCGAACCCGGAACGGACTTGTATGGATGTATGTCTGACGTTACACTTTGAGATGTAAAGCTGGTTTCTATCAAATACATTTCTGTTGGTGGCGGAGAATTTATTCTCTTAGCTTAACACCCTTCTCGGAGACGTATGAGCTCAGAGGTTATGTAGTTGATTGTTACTAGTGATATATTCCCAATTTGGTAATGTGGCATGCTAAGTGTTGCTGATCATTTGTTGATCGAAGCATGGCTTTTGTGAAAAGCGTAGCTTTGTGGATGAGACTTCGTCGGACCTCACAACCTGAAATGGTCGAAACAGGAAGGATGCGGCAAGGTTGTTTGGGGGTAGCACCCTCAGGGTATGTCCATTTCCTTCTGGAAAAAGGTGGTATCATGGTATGGAGCCCAGATACTTAACTTATGTGGTTTTTGCAAATTTATTACTTTGTGGTTGTTGGTGTTGAGGATCCTCGGATAAAGGTCGGTAACGACCGAGAATGGCATATTCATGTGTGGAGTTATCTAGTTACAACTTCATTGCACCAGAAGCGTGAGGTAACTCGGCCTTGTGTTGGTAGAGATCTGATTAGGTTCTCGGGGCGTCCCTTCAGAGGTGTACCCATGTGGTGTAGGAAGTTCCTTAGCATGATCATTTGTTGGAAATCCAAAGAAACAATACGTGCCCTGTACGGTTTAGTTGTATAACCTGCCATTTACTTATGGTAGTTTCATTTTCCAAAAGCATAGCAGATTTCTTTTTATTCCTTTGTGCAAATAACTGTTTTAAGATCTCACACTAGTCCCATGACTGACTTGGAGTTTATTGTTCCCTTTCTAAACTCTGGATGCCCATAATTTTCTACACGAGCAGCCTAGAGTCAGGTTATCAGCGGGATCTGGATGGATTGCTGTGGAGCTCAAAAGACGAGCTGGATGGCGAGACGTACTTCCATATATTATTATCATTCCACTGTGTATTCAATCATATAGGCAGGTTATTATAACTGCTAATGTTGTGTGTTGTTGTTGTAATACTCTGATGATGTAATGTATAAATAGATATAGTTCTTTGCTTTAAAGATTATTCATTTATCTATTATATATTGTTCCGCTGCGATTGTGAGATTCGGTTATTGTTTCTGTTTCTTCTTCCATCTTCTTCTTCTTTAACCCTAACGGTTTGGTTTTCCGGCAATCGATGGTTCGGCATTTGATACAATGGACGTATTGATGTCGACTTTCGGGCGTCGAAAAATCGGGTCGTTACAGTAGAAATTTTTCTTTATATTAAATTTGTTAAGACTATACACTACCTAAATCATACTTGTTGCTAGTTGAAACTCATCCACAAAAACTCCATATTACTCCATAATAGGTAGAATGAAACAAAAGTTGAATGAAAAATAGAATAATAAAAAAAGAAAACAAAATGTGTTTTTAACACTATATCATAGAGTTTAATGAAATATCACAGAAAAATCTAGTCTAGTAACACCATGTATTTGTAATATGTTATAATGTATAAATTACTCTAAATGTTCCATTTATTGAACTTCGAATACCAGTGTAAAAACTATAGCTTCTCCGTTACTTTAAGATTAAATGTCTTCTCAGGGAAGGTCTTTATTACTATTTGAATATAAAGAGACTATATTTCTTCCACCACAGATAAGTACAAAGAACCTTTGAATTTGACACTTTATGAAGTCGATATGTTTCCTTTCGTATTCCAATTGTAAATTATGTATAATAATCCAATCTTTCAATCAAGAGTGTGAAACATGGTAAAATGTTAAAATATATTTAAAATCATGTTAGTAGCAGTAGGATACCAATTTTTTTACTATATATTAATCTACTTACGGACCTGATTAAAATATGTTATTGGATTTGTAAGCTTAAATAGTAGCATATAGATATAATTTAAAGAAACCTATGACACTTCTAATTATTTTTCAAATTATTTAGTATGTGTAATCATCTCATCTTATTATGGCATTTCGCCACTTTAAATATGATATGACATTTGACTGTCATCAATCCATATTCGTATTGGGATTTTACAAACATGAACAAATATTCTTATATTCCCACATATACTGAAGGTATGTAATCTATAATGAAGGAATATTTTCATTTAAAGCAAACTGTTATAGATATGAAATAATTAGATTTTACACAGAGTAAGAAAAAATATAGTGAATTGAATGGGAAAGAAAGTTGAATAAAATTATAGTGAATTGAATGGGAAAGAAAGTTGAATAAAATTATAGTGAATTGAATGGGAAAGAAAGTTGAATGTCATTCGGTTCTAGGGAAAATGGAAGAAGTAAATACATTAAATTATTTAGGGAAAAATAATGATTTGAACTTAATTTAATTTATAAAAAATAGTAAATAAAAATATAAAAATATATTATACAAAATAAGTCATTAATTGAAGGAAAAGGAAGAAGTAAATAAAATTTAGTGAATATTAGGGTCATGTCCCTAATAAGTTTCAAAATACACAAAAACCCCAGTAAAAAAAAAGTATGTAAATTAGGTCCCTAGAATTAAGTTACTAAATAATTGCATATAGTTATACAATTATTCACTGAATAATTGCAGACATTTATGCAATTATATCCAAAAGTTGCATAAATTTATGCAATTTTTTCGGTGAATAATTGCGGAAATTTCCATAATTATTTTGGTGAATAATTGCGGAATTTTCTGCAAATTTTTGAAAAAATTGCGGAAATTTCTGCAATTTTTTGGTGAATAATTGCGGAATTTTCTGCAATTTTTCAATGAATAATTGTAGAAATGTCTGTAATTTTTTGATATAATTGCAAAAATGTTTGCAATTATTCACTGAATAATTGCATAAGTGTGCCATTATTCGGTATCTTAATTCTAGGGACCTAATTTACAAACTTTTTTTACTGGGGTTTTTGTATATTTTGAAACTTATTAGGGACCTATGCCAAACTGTCCCTAAAATTTAAGTATCTTGTACCTTGAGGTTCTAAATATTGTATAGTCTAACCTTTCAAGACAATAAATTTAATTTCAAGGAAAAGTGAAGACTCGTGATGATTCAAAGCAAACTATTTACAAATATGCGGTATAAAAAAATTGAAATACACATAGGTAAGAAAAAATCTAATAATTTGAGTGGGAATTTTTTTTGAATGTCAACGGAGTTTAAACTTTACCATCATATTATATGACAACTTCTGATGATTGAATTATGCAAATGAGATTGTGGTATGATTTTGATTTTTTATGGTGTCTTAGATTAAAGAGAAACTACAAGAAAGAAAGAAACAAAGTGAAAAAAGATTTTATTTTGATGGGAAAAAATATTTTTTTCTTAGGGTTTGAACTTTATAGAAAAATAAAACAGAATTAAATAAAATGAGTAAAATGAATAATAAAGGGAAGGTATAGGAATATGCCGAGACACCTGAATTTATACAAATAAATCAAGGAGAAATAAGGATATCAACTCTAATACTATGAAAAAAATACAAAAGGATTAGGAGAGATCTAACTTTAATATATTTGTGTGTGTGCATATGTGTGTCTATACACATACACATTATATACATATATGTATATATACTATATATACACACTTTATTCATTGGAAAAGATCTAATAAATAATTGAAATCACTTTAAATATTTTAATTGCACATCCAAAATCATGATCTGAACTTAATTTATAAAAATAGTAAATAAAAATATATTGTACCAATTCTTACTTATTTACAGGGAAAATGAAGAAGAAAATAAACTATAGTTGTGTTGTATAGTATGATTCTAAAATAGTGTACAAAATTATCATCCCAAAAAATAAATGCAATGTCAATGAAAAGTGAAGACTTGCGATGATTCAAAGAAAATTATTTATAGATATGGAATATAAAAAAATGAGTTATATATTAAGTAATAAAAAATCAAGTGAACCGAGTGGAAAAGAGAGTTGAATATTATCTAAGTTTAAACCTTATCATCACATCATGAGACCTTTTCTAATGATTGATTTGTGCAGTTGAAATAGTGATACGACTTTGAGTCTTTATGGAGACGGAGATTAAAGATAAATTGAAATAAATAAAGAAAACAAAGAGAATAGAGATTTTATTTTTGATGAGAGAAAAGAAACTTCTTCTTAGGGTATGAGTTTTGTAAAGAAAGAAAATAAAATTGACTAAAGTGAGTAAAATTAATAAAAGGGGAAGTCAAAGGGACATGACGTTACATAAGAATATATTAAAGGTTGTTAAATGATAAATTTTTGAGGTGTAAATGTGAGAGTATACACATGAATAACGGAGAAATAAATTTTAATTCAAAAATTATAAGAAAAGAGCAGAAGGATTAGAAAATATCCAACTTTAATTAATACACTATTTTGAGTTCTTGTGGATCTTGAGATTAAAGAAAAAATAAATGGAAAGAAAGAACAAAAAGATTTGAGTTCTGAGAGATGTCCAACTTCGTTTTATATAATAGAAGTTTTGACGTCACTTTGATTTCATGAAAACATTAAATGAAAGAAGGTAATAAAGCGATCAGATATTTTATTTTAGAGCAAAAGAATAATCTTTCTTTGGAATTGAACTACATAGATATGCTTAAAATAGTGGAATAAAATGAATATAAAATGTGCAAAACCAATTAAATTTGAAAGAGAAAAAAAACAAGTATTACACCAATATTTAAAAAAAGTAATTAAATGAAATTTTAAAGCTGTAATTTATAAACTATCAAAATTTAAAGTTGATTTTTTTCAACTTCTTTCAAAATCCAAATATAACTTAGGCATTATACATCGTTTTTTAGGACGTTAAATATAAATAATTAAACTTTCAACCTTCTTTATTTTCATTGCTAATTACCAATAATTAGATTGTGCATATTTGTAGAATAAAAATCCAAAATAAGCCCGTAAATTACAAAAGAAAACGTAAATTGGTTTAGTATAGTTGAGATTATTCTTTAATAAATAACTAACCAATAATTGAAATCACTTTCAAAATTTTATTTATGCATCAAAAATTATGATGTTAACTTAATTTGCAAAAATAATAAAAGAAATATAAAAATAAACTCTAAATATGTTGAACCATTCAATTCTTAAATATTGTACAAATGTATCTTACGTGATAATAAATGAAATTTTAGCAAAAACTAAAGATTTGCGGTGATTCAAAATAAATTTTTAATAGCTAGAATATAAAAAGTTGAATTAAACTATAGTTAGCAAAAATCTAGTGAATTAAGGTGGAAAGAAAGTTGAATATCATCAAATTTTAAACCTTATCATCATATCGTACGACCTTCGGTTAACTGAATTGTGCAATTGAATTTATGATATGATTTTGAGTCCTTATGGAGCTTTGAATTGAAAAGGAACTAGAATGAAAGAATAAAAAGGGGACAAATATTTTATTTTCGCTGAGAAAAAAGAAATTCCTTGTTAGGGTCTGAAATTTGTAAAGAAATAAAGTAGAATTTAAAATAATGAGCAAATTTAATAAAAGGGGAAGTCAAAGGGACATGGTGTTACACCTAAATGTATTAAAGCTTTTTCTGTGAAAATGTAGAGAAATTTTACGCATGAATCAAGAAGAATAAAATATTTTAATTCTATAAAAATGGGAAAAAAGAAACAAATATCAAGAGAGATCAATCTTTTACGTATGTAATACAGGATAAATAATAAATAATTGAATTCACTTTCAATATTTTAATTACGCATCAAAATCATGATCTCAACTTAATTTAGAAAAATAAAAAATAAAAATACATTGTAAAAACTAATCCTTGCTTATTTATAGGTAAAGGGAATATGAAAATAAACTCTAGATATGCTGAACCTTTTGATTCTTAAATATTGTATAGTTGTGTCTTCTGAGATAATAAATGCAATTTCAGCAAAAACTAAAGATCTATGATGATTCAAAGAAAATTTTTAGTTGCGGTAGGATATAAAAAATTGAATTAAACTATAGTTGGCAAAATCTAGTGAACTTAGTGAGTTGAATATCATCAAAGTTTAAACCTTACCATCACATTATGCGACCTTATGAAGCCTGAGATTAAAGAAGAACTAAAATGAAAGAATATAAAAAGTAAATAAATATTTTATTTTCGATGAGAAAAAAGAAATTTCTTGTTAGGGGTTTGAACTTTGTAGAGATGTAAAATATAATTTAAAATAATGAGCAAATTTAATAAAAGGGGAAATCAAAAGGGCATGGTATTACACATGAATATGTTAAAACTTATCAAATGTGAAAATATAGAGAAATTATACGCATGAATCTAGGAGAATTAAATATTTTAATTCTACAATAATGAGAAAAATGAAAAAAAGGAGAGATCTATCTTTTACATATGTAGTATAAGATAAATAATAAATAATTGAAATCACTTTTAATATTTTAATTACGCATCAAAAATCATGACCTCAACTTAATTTAAAAATAATAAATAAAAATACATTGTAAAAACTAATCATTAGTTATTTACAGGTAAAAGAAATACAAAAATAAACTCTAAATATGTTAAACCTTTTTACTCTTAAATATTGTACAGTTGTATCTTCTAAAATAGTAAATGCAATTTCAGCAAAAACTAAAGATCTATGATAATTCAAAGCAAACTTTTAATAGCTGTAGAATATAAAAAACTGGATTAAACTATAGTTAGAAAATATCTAGTGAATTTATGAGGAAAGAGAGTTGAATATCATCAAAGTTTAAACATTAGCATCATATTATACAACCTTATGTTGATTGAATTCTATAATTGAATTTGTGATATGATTTTTAGTCCTTGTGGAGTTGGAGAGTAAAGAGTATTTAAGATGAAAGAAGAAGAAAAAAGAATAAATATTTTATTTTTGATGAGAAAAAAGAAACGTCTGGTTAGGGTTTGAACTTTATAAACTAATAAAATAGAATTTAACCTAATGAGTAAATTTAATAAAATGGGAAATCAAAGGGACATGGTGTTACACTTGAATATATTAAAGTTTGTTCGATGTGAAAATTTAGATAGGCAATTGTGAAACATACACATGAATCAAGGAGAATTCAGAATTTTAATTCTATTATGATAAAAAAAGAAAAGATATTAGGAGAGATCCATCTTTTATGTATATAGTACAAGAAGTGGAGCACATGAGATAGATTCCTTGTGTGTTGACAAATGGAATTATCACATATGCTATGTGATCTACTATATCATATTTCACTTATGTAATTAGTACATTGATCGAATATCATATCCAAATTAAAATCACAAAACGATAGTTAGAATATTCTCGAGTATTTATGAAATACTAATGAATTATTTTTGAAAACAACAAACTCCTCATGAAGAAGTATATAAACTCAAACAACATGTTCGATAACGAAATAAATCCGTACTATTTACTAGTTTATTATGAGTGATACAAACATGCATACAATGGTTTTGTCAACAAAATTTCAAAATAAATCAAGCACCTTTTAATTTACAAGTAACATGCTTTATACATGATAAAATTTATGTCATGACTATAGTCAAATATTTATATACCAATTAATCTTCGAAGCTTCAGGTACAATAATAATAAACATTACAAATTTTTATTTATAGTTCATCGCTTTATGTTAGAGTAATAAAATAATCAAAAAAATGAATTAAAAAAGAGATTAGATTAAAAAATGAAGAAATCATTAACATCCAATTTCAAAGAAATGAAAATAAGATGTAAATTTTATTTCACCTTTATTGTGAGTTTTAAAAAGAATAATTATTAAATGATTGCTTATGTAATGTGAGAAGAAATATAGAAAGAAAATCTATGTTTCATAATTTTCTAGAACATGAAGAGCTTCGATAAATAAACAAAGTGATTGAGTCCTTTTACCGTGGTTATACTTAATTTAGTCAAAACATAAAATGAGTTACACTAAAACACTATTTTCGTAGCGCTACGAGTAAATTTCATCTTTTAGGCAACACTTCAAATAAAGGGTGGAATAAAGCATCAAAGTAAAAAAATGAGAATTTAAAATTGGATAACAACGCCTAAATGTTGCTCGTCTATGCCACAACTATGCCCTTGATAACATAGAGTAAGAGTTACAATTTCATATCTAATGCAGAGATCTTTACTCATGTTATACGTTGTAGTTAAACATGGTGTTCAACTGCACATACTCAAGCAGTTTTAAGTGTGTACAAAGCTGGCTACCTAACATTGATCAAGAAGTCAAATGAAAAGAAAATGTGTTTTGCAGTTTGATGCCCATCATTACGTAACTGACAATACTTTGGTATACTGCTATTTTCTTAACTAGTATAAATGCATGCACTCATGTGCGTCAAATAATGCAGGAAAATAGTTTCATTGTAATAACTTTGTTTTTATTATGTGTATGCTATAAGTGCAAAATTGTTGGTGGTCACATACACCTTTATTTTAAGCAGTCTTGTTGGCGAAGAAGGTTGCAAGTCAATTGTGAGATTTCGTTGATAGGTGGTCAGAAAGGGGATAATGGTGGATGTTGCAAATAGATGGTGAAATTCCATTGATGATGGTGAAATATTTTCACTACAAAAAAAAACCTACGATAGCACACAAAAATCCCTATAATTGCCTATAATTGAAGTTTAATAACCACATTATATCGACACATTACAATAGATATTAGACTGTTTACAAAACAAAAAAGCTCTATAAAAAGTTCACTTCCAATAGCGCTTTTTGTCCATCATTGTAAGTTTTTTACAGTGGTATATTATGTGTTATCTTTACCTAAATAGCGTAAGAAAAACGCTATAAAATCCGATAATTAGAGTTTTAATAAACATTGTATATCGACAAATTATAATAGATATTGGACTATTCATAACACTAAAAAGCGCTATAAAAAGTTTTACTTTCGATAATGTTTTTTATCCGCTATTTTAAGATTTATATAGGGTTTTATAAGTGCAATGATTTATTTTTTGCATTTTTAAAATATGCTGCATCCCTTGAATTACGACAGTCGATACCATATCAAAATGCCACATTAATAATATTTCTAAAACATAAAACCATCTGAATAATGCTCGTAGAAAATAATAAATATCAAGATGTAACACATTGTATTAAACATAACCAAATATTCATACACATAATATCTCATAGTTTTAACCACATAATATTCGTTGCCTATGTTTTAAGGACAAACCAAATAATAGCGGTCATGTTTCACCGAAAACAAGTAGCTAGTTCTTTGCATTAAATAGAAGAAGTACCCCCAAATATTTCATTCTCACACTTGCAAATGAAACGAATACCTTCATTTAAATGAAGATTGTTATAACTTATTTGTATGATTGTGTAACGAACCAGATTTTCGAACCTAAAAAATCGACACTAATACGTCCACCGTATCACATGTCGAACATTCAAGTGTCGGGAATACCGATTTGTTAGGGTGAAAGAAGAAGGCAGAAGATAGAAGAAAACTAAACAACACATAATCTCACAACGCAGCAAATAATATATAATACAATAATGATTTTTACAAAAAGGAAACATCTTTATTCATATAACATCAGAGTACACAAGACTTATCCTAAATTTGGACAGTTATAGAAACATGTCCTTACATTGACAAATATACATACTCTATAATACAGCAGAAGAAAAATATATGTGAATACATCTTGACCATCCAGCTCCTCTCCAACTCCAAAGTATCTAGCTAACCTAGAAAAAACATGCTCGGTTTTACCCGAGTATTACATGGAATAATGTCCGGGTCAGTCTGGCAAACCAGCTTAGTAAAACTTGATAACAAGAAATAACCAAACTGATTTCTACATTTGAAAACCTTTCAAACAAAGGGCATCTCGTAAGACCACACCGCATATAAAAACGGATGAGTTTTTACCTTACGATAACTAAAAGATTTTATATCAAAATCCAGTGATATTCTCTCAGTGTCCAGGTTTAAAGTAAATAGATAAAATAGCTGAAATGCTTGCATCTCACATTCCAACATACTAGGCTTTACAATCAAAACCGTAAGGCACATATTGGAGATTGGATCCCAACAATGGCAAGGTAAGGGACTACCTTCCGATGATACACCTCTAAAAAATGCACTGATGTTAACACAGAGCCGGCTGCCCTTTTAACATGGCAGACCAGATTACCTCACCCTCTTGACACGGAGGCTTTATACTACCATGGTGTTTGCCCGCAAACCAACTCTGAAAGGGACATCTAGAATGGGGTGATCGCTCCTAACGGTAGCTAACCACATAGCTCTGCTGCATGCCCAGTTTTTGCCATTCCTCCCGGTTGCGAGGCTTGAGGCTACATTTTACCTTTTTGAATAGAAATCCCTCTTGGCATGCTAACATTGCCCTCCAGGCAGTAATGCAGTGCTAGCATTCATCCATACAAGTTGTCTAGGATAAGGACAAACCGAAGGCACTACTTCTGCTACATCCATTTTGGAACCACTCTCAGGATTAGTAGCAAGCAGCCCTTGCACTTCAATGGCTTCGTCTTCGATCCCATGCTTCAAGATGTCTTCATTTCGAAACGCTTGAGTTGAATCGAAGTGGATTTCAGATAGCATATCCCGTCCCGGTCTCTTCGAAACAACTTTCTATATTTTCGGTAAACTCAACCCCGGTTCTTTAGGAAATAAACATACAAATGACAAGAGTGGAATTCACCTCCTAACCGTTTGTGGACGGATTTCCATATCATTTATCCTAGAAGAACGAAACGAGTTTATACGTACAGTATAGCACCTTCGACGGTAACTGTACCATATAATTCTCGTGTTTCTCCTAGATATTTCCAAAGTTACGTTTTGGGTCCAGCTTTGATAGTCGGTTATTTAACTATCAAATAAATAAACATCCAATCATGGTTTAATTTCCATATGAGATCCACTAAGCCTTTATTAATTCTCTTTAATTAATAAAACCTGATCACAAGATCTTTTCAAAACACTATTTCCAAACCCTTACATTTCCTTTTATACTTGGAAACATTTATATACTTATCTCAATGGTATAAGTATATTACCAAAACATTTTACTTTTCATGCCTTAAAACAAAATCATATACTTATCTTATCAATATGTAACAACCCGTATATTTGGACCATTTAAATTGACAATAATCCACACATGTCAACTTAAATAGTACAAAACACGAATCATTAATGGAGTATATGTATATAAATGAGAATCATCACAGAATCACAAAAAATATAACATAACAGAATAGTGCAGCGGAATTACAACATAGTCATAAGAGTAGTTCATGAAGCTACCCATAAATACAAAAATGTCTCAAATAAAAGAAATAGAACAACATAGATGTCCAATAGTCCAAATAGAAAGAACAATACTGATAAAGATTAATGATAGTCTTCGAGTCTTCAGCTTCCAAGTAGCACAGCAACAGAAATCCTCAATCTGATCCGAGCATATGCACAACAAACACTCGAATCAGGACATATATTCTTATACATATAATATGGTTCAAAATTTGAAATAACAATAACTCAAAGATGAATGGAATAAACATCTTTCAGGATCCGATAAACTATCTATACATAATAGTGTACGATAAATAGATAATGTCTAACAGTAAAGTAAAATATCAAGATAGTGTTAAGGCGTCACCATTATTCCCCTTAACACATTTTTATAAGCATCATAGACTATACAACACTGTAAACTCCACCGTAAACTAGTGGGCTATCAGGGAGTACTCCATAGGTATAATACAAAACAAAATCGTAGTGGTCGCGTATATGGGAATACAAGTATAACAAGGCACATGAGGCAATACCCAAGGTAGTGACACTACCGTTTGCCTGATCCGGACTGGTGAGAACGCATCGCCGCAGCGATCGCAACACCGCAAAACAACACTCCCAAATCAAGGGTGCGCACCAATCAATAACAAAGTAAATGAATAGTTTACGAAGAAGTGTGTTCGCTTGAGGTAGCTAACCCCCATTTGGCCCGGCACGGCTCCTGTTTTAGTCATTTCCAATTTGACACAAGTGTCAAGGCTATCCATTATCGTTCACTTTCTTCAGTCATCGCGTTCGTCAATCCAACCACTTCATTCTGGATCACACTCCGCGTATAGTTATTAAAGTGGTTTTCGGTTTGGACAGTGAGTATGTCCCTAACCGATTCCGGTTCCTTTAATAACCTTTGAAATTTTAACATCGATTGGTCGTTAATATATTTCAAAACCGAATCAATTTCAATTTCAATTAGAATTCGTAAATCGACATTTCGTTAGTCTTTCTAAATCAATTTCCAAAATTACATTTCATAACTTCCAAATTATTTCATTTCAATAATTAAATTTCAAAATTCGGTACAGCACGAACAACGGACACTGTAATATCGACAAAAGGAAACGATATTAATACAATGAACGTTTGTATATAATTTATAAATTTATATAAATGCGCTTACCAAAGACGGAGAAAATAACAAAAGCTGAAGATCAATGCTGCTGCGAAAGAAACTCAGTCGGTTGCTTCTGCACACAACGAAAAAGAAAAGTCGGTTACTATTTTGGCAACCAGAATAGATATTTGCGTAAATACTTTCCGCAATATCTAAACTATTTACAAATCTCAGTTTCGTTTTTTTTCTTTTCAAAGAACACAAACACACGCACATAACACACACGCTCAATACTCGACACGCACGCAGGAAACCCAGACCCATTTTCACAACACGCAACAGCCCAGGAACACTCTACACCATGAATCACAAACACGCAACTCCATCTACAACACATTTTTTTTATAGCCTTGACTTCTCAAAACAGCACATCACTTCTTACACACCGCTCATCACTTTCCCCCAACTTGCTGCCAACCTCCCACCCACGAACAACATATTTTCCCACCTTACTTTTTATTTTATTTTGCAGAACATGAACGTGACTTCTCGTCATGCACTCCCATCCTCAACTACACCACACGCACATGCTAAACTCTACCACACAACACGCACGCGACACCACACATACACGCACGCACACTCAGCACGCACGCGAGGCCAGAAGAAGAGGAGCTGGCATGGTGGGGTGAAAAGGTGGAGGCAGTGAAGTGGAGCGGCCCAGGGCTGATGAGGCAGAGCGTGGCGAGGTCGTGGTTGGCTCGGTTATGGGCGTCGTGACAAGGTGGGTTGGCTGCAGGTGGAAGTGGAGGCGGACGCTGGGAAGCTGCTTCGGGTGGAGGTGGGGTTTGAAACTGGCAGTGCGCAACGTGGAGGCGGTGGCGTCAGTTAGGGAAGGGTGGCCGAAGTTCAATGACTAGCGGGAATGTGGGTGCGCGCATGCGGTTCCAGAGGCTGGAGAGGTGATGAGTGGAATGGAGCTCGGTGGATGGGTAGGTGCTGTGTGTTTTAATTTATTTGCAGAAGGCAAAGCAAGAATGAAAAGAAGAAGTAAAAGAAATTTTTGGAGAAGAGAAACACGAACCTGTAGTATTTGGGTGAGAATTAGCAGTGAAACAAAATGCAGCGATATATCCTTTTGAGATTCTTAAATTTTCGTGACCATAAATTTTTGTTATGGAGTCGATGAGTCATCGCACTTTCCAATGCCAACTACCAGCTGCTTATTAAATACACCAGCTAAATTTTTGATTTTCAAATTTCTTTTGGATATGGGCTAAAATTTTGGGTTGAGTTATTATTTAACAGGTCCGTCCGGAACCGTTAAATTAACGCGACTATTTCTACGACTGACTCCGATTTGTCCGAATAGATATACCGTTTTGATCAACGCGACGAGGCGCATCTAACGGTGCACAGATAATGGTGGTATGATTGTATTACAAAATTTCGAATTTTATACTATAGGAAAAATGCAAGGAAAACGCCGAAAAATAAGATCGACGGAGCTAAAGAAGTCCGAATTTTGGAAAACGAAAAATGACGCCTTGCTCAAAAGATGGTTTAGAATTTTTCTATGTAAAAATATTCGGGTTTGGAAGATAAAAAATTTCGCGCTTTAAAATGAACTGTTATGCTGTAAAACGCGAACGGAATTTTCAATGATATTTTACGACGAAACTTTTACTATATTTATATATCTATCTGGACGTATCCTATAAATAAAGTTTGGATGTTAATTAAGATCGTTTATAATTTCAAATTTTTTTTATTGAAACGATGAATTAAAAATTTTAAATTGGGTCGGAAATTTGGGTCGTTACAATCTCCTCCACTCAAAACTTTTCGTCCTCGAAAAGGAACGAAACGAGTGAAGTAGGAATGAAATAAGCAGAAAAGTCATTATAGATTTCGAGAAGTTTGAGTTATACCTGAAATTAGTAATTCGGGGTTTGAATCCCGAATACTATCCTCAGTCTCCCATGTGCAATCTCGCTCATCCATACTCCACTGTACTTTGACGAGATTTACCGACTTCCTTCTAAGTTGCTTTGTCTCACGATCGATTATTCGAAGTGGCTTTCGCTCAATAGTCAAGTCAGGCTCAATAACTACCTCTTCCAACTGAGCAGTAGGGATGGTCATAGATGGATCGTGTACAACTTTGCGAAGATGTGAGACGTGGAATACGTTGTACACACCGGCGAACTTCTCTGGTAATGCAACTCTATATGCTAATGTTCCGATTCTTTCCGTAATCTCAAACGGACCAACAAATCTAGGAGCTAGCTTCCCTTTCCTTCCAAATCCAACAATATTCTTCAAAGGCGACACTTTCAGAAATACTTTGTCTCCTATACTGAATTCGAGATCTCTTCTCCTTCTGTCGACATAGCTCTTCCTGTCTATCCTGTGCCGTCTTTATCTTCTTCCTGATTTCTTCGACTTTTTCAGAGGCTTCCATAATTACTTCTGGACCAAGCACTAATCTATCTCCAGACTCAATCCAACAAGCTGGCGATTTGCACGGCCGTCCATATAAGGCTTCGAACGGTGCCATACCAATGCTTGCCTGGTTTATTGAAGATAATTAATTCAAATTCAAATATACTTATTCAAATTTGAAATTCAAATTCTTTACCTGTTAACTATTATTATAAGTGAATTCAACCAAGTGAAGATGGTCCTCCAAAGATCCACCAAAGTCAATGATACAAGCTCGGAGAAGGTCTTCCAAAGTCTAATTCACCCTCTCAGTTTGGCCATCTGTCTGAGGATGATAAGCTGTGCTCAGATTCAGTTTGGTGCCCAAAGTATCTTGGAATGCTTTCCAGAATTTACTGGTGAAAATAGGATCTCGATCACATACAATACTAGAGGGTACACCATGAAGTTTAACAACTTCTCTCATGTATATCTCGGCCAAACTCGAAGCTGTACGAGTGGACTTGACTGGAATAAAGTGAGCAGACTTCGTCAGTCTATCGACAATCACCCAAATGCTTTCGTTACCCTTTCTAGTCCTTGGTAGCCCATCAATAAAGTCCATAGAAATCTGCTCCCATTTCCAACCTGGAATCTCTAGAGGTTGGAGCAATCCTGCTGTCTTCCTGTGATCAGCTTTAACTTGCTGGCACGTTGTGCATCTGCTGACATAGGTGGTAATATCGCGCTTCATTCCACTCCACCAATATAAATTCTTCATATTCTGGTACATTTTTGTGACTCTGGGATGAAATGAAAGCGAAGATTGATGGTTTTCTCTCAGCACTTCCTGTCTTAAACTATCAACATTAGGAACACAGATACGATTATCAATTCTCAAGATTCCATTACTATCAACATGTGCTCCCAATTTATTATCAGCATTTTCAACTCTGCCAAGAACTATTTCTTTGATGCGATACAACAAAGTGTCCTCATATTGTTTGGCTATAATACGATCCGTAAGAGCTGGGGAGACGGAAAGCTGGAATAACATCCCTTCAACAAGATTACAACATATCATAGCTTGGTTTCTGCTCAAAGCATCGGCTACGGCGTTTGCTTTTCCCAGAGTGTAATTAATATCAAGATCATATGCAGCTAGAAATTCGAGCCATCGGACTTGTCTCTGATTCAAATCCTTTTGCGAGAAGATATATCTCAATGACTTATGGTCAGTGAATAACTTGAATTTTGTTCCCAATAGATAGTGCCTCCATAGCTTAAGAGCAAATACAACCGCAGGAAGCTCTAAATCGTGAGTTGCATAATTTTCTTCATGGGTCTTTAACTGACGACCAGCATAAGCAATAACCTTTCCTTTCTGCATTAAAACTGCTCCTAATCCATCACGGCAGGCATCAGTATAGACGGTCAATCCTTCGCTACCGTCAATAATTGTAAGAACTGGGGCAGAGGTCAACTTCCGCTTCATCTCATTGAAAGCTGCTTCGCACTTTTCACTCCAAATAAATTTTACATTCTTTTTGGTCAACGCGGTAAGTGGTGCGGCAATACGAGCAAAGTTTTCTATAAATCTGCGATAATAGCCGGCCAAACCTAAGAAACTGCGGATATCTGTGGGAGTTTTGGGGGTCTCCCAATCCTGCAAATTCCAAAGATTCGAATTTAGATATTGATAAGTTGTTTTTGATAGAATTTACAAGTAAGAATAGAACTTACATTGATTACGGCGATCTTAGCTGGATCGACCGAAATCCCATTCTCTGAAACAATATGGCCAAGAAATCGAACTTCATCTTTCCAAAAGTGGCATTTTGAAAACTTGGCTTTAAGCTGATGACTGCGTAGAGTTTCAAGAACAAAAGCCAAATGTAACCTATGCTATTTCTCGTCCTTAGAGAAGATGAGAATATCATCGATAAAAACCAGAACGAACTTGTTAAGAACATCCCTGAAAACTCTATTCATCAAGTCGACGAAATAAGTTGGAGCATTAGTAAGACCGAACGGCATAGCCATTCAAAGAAACCATTCTTAGTGCGGAATGCTGTCTTAGGAATACTCTCCTCAGCAATTCTGAGTTGGTGAAAGCCAGTAGCCAGATCGAGTTGAGAGAATACTTTAGCTCCATGGAGCTGGTCGAATAGATCGTTGATGCGGGGCATCATATATCTGTTCTTGTGTGTGAGCTTGTTCAGCTCTCTATAGTCCACACACATTCTGAGAGAACCATATAATTTTGTGACGAATACCACTGCAGCACCCCATTCTGAATGACTTCGCCGAATCAAGCCTTTGGCAAATAAATCTTCAATCTGAGCATTAAGTTCTGCCTTCTCTTTAGGAGCCATTCTCCTAGGAGGGAGAACTACTGGTCGGGCACCAGGAATAAGATCAATGCGGAATTCGATTTCCCGCGGAGGTGGTAGAGAATTTACTTCTCCAAATACATCAGAAAAGAATTGAACAACTGGAGTAGAGCTTAGTCCATTTGGATGGGAGTCAAAAGAGAATATAAAACTCCCAGCACATTCTTGAGGTGATTTGCCTTTAATAATTAAAGGTATACTCTTGTCGTCAATTAGAGAGATGGTTCGAGCTTTGCAAGAGATAACGGCTTCGAATTTTTGTAGCCAATCAACACCTAATAGGATATCGAATGCTTCGAATCCCAGGACATAAAGATCCCAAGTGAAGCGGTGAATGCCATGCATAAGAGTGACATATTTGCAAACCCTTTTAAGGTTAGCGGGCCCTCCGATAGGGTTAGATACACATAAGGAAATAGATGCAAGAGTGGGTTCCAAACCAGGTTTATTGTACAAATCAATAGATATGAAACTATGTGTGGCTCCGGTGTCAAATAGGACTCTAACGGGTAAAGTATGCAACATAAAAGTACTCTGTAATGTACCTTGGTTATCAGTCGGAGCAGGTGGGGTAGGCAGATCACGGGTGGAGGAAGTCATAGCAAATACTCCAGCCGTCTTTCCCTTTTTATACATGGGACAATCCTTCTTGAAGTGGCCCGGCTGCAGACATATGTGACAGAGGTCGTTCCTGGTATTCTGAGGTGGCGGAATAGCGGCACTGGTAGATGTTGGACAACTGTTGGCGTAGTGACCCCTCTGGTCGCACTTGAAACATGTGATGGAGGATAAGTCAATAGGCTTCTTCTGAGAATAGCCAAGCCCAGATTTCTGCTGCCAATTCTTCTTCTGTTGCTCAAAATTTGGCTTTCGCTTTCCCGACTGATTAGTCGATGTCTGAGTAACTGGAGCTTTGGGGGCAGATGTTCCCTTAGGCTTTCCCTCGTATCGAAGAGCAAAATCCATCAACTCAGTGAAAGTTCCATGGACATGAGCGGTGAGGAGCTCGTAATACTCTGGGCGTGCACCATGTATGAACTTCTCATTCTTAAGCAGAGGTATGTCAATCAAACCGGGTCCGAACTTAGATAGTTCGTTGAATTTCCTTTCATACTCAGTGAAGGTCATGTTGCCTTGCTTGAGATTCATAAAAGACCGATAGAGTTGGGCCTTCCCAGCAGTTGGCATCCACTGAGCCATAAAGGAATCCCTATTACAAGTGATATGAAACAAATCAAAATTATGACGAGATAAGAGGAATTTTATTTAATTGGAGTTTAGATAGATAGATTACTACCTAAACTGGGCCCAAGTGATGGTTTCCTCATCAGTTCGAGAAGTGACTAGCTCCCACCAATCCTGTGCAGCATCCTGAAGCTGCCAAGCGGCCAACTTACGCTTCTGAGCGTCTGTGATCTCCAAGCCAGTAAAGATCCTCTCCAAACTCTTTAGCCATTGTTGTGCTTCGATAATACTCTCGGAGCCAGTAAATTTGACTCCTCCAAGCTGAGTGTACTCCTTGCTAAGAGTAGAGAATCTGACTGCGGGAGCTAGAGCATGGGGACCAGGAGCATTTCCACCTCTGCCTCTAACATTTCTTCTAGTAGCCATCCTGGAATACCAAAAGTGATTTAGAATCAAAGAAAGGAATTTATAGAACTTAGAGAAATTCTATTCAACGAATTCAATAAGAAAGATGAATTAAAGGATGTGGATTCTAAAATGATTCTCCTCATTCTAGGGTATGTTTACCCTATCTATAATGAGCTTTAAACTCCATAGGCTATGGTTATCGGGAACCAAAGCTCTGATACCAACTGTAACAACCCGTATATTTGGACCATTTAAATTGACAATAATCCACACATGTCAACTTAAATAGTACAAAACACGAATCATTAATGGAGTATATGTATATAAATGAGAATCATCACAGAATCACAAAAAATATAACATAACAGAATAGTGCAGCGGAATTACAACATAGTCATAAGAGTAGTTCATGAAGCTACCCATAAATACAAAAATGTCTCAAATAAAAGAAATAGAACAACATAGATGTCCAATAGTCCAAATAGAAAGAACAATACTGATAAAGATTAATGATAGTCTTCGAGTCTTCAGCTTCCAAGTAGCACAGCAACAGAAATCCTCAATCTGATCCGAGCATATGCACAACAAACACTCGAATCAGGACATATATTCTTATACATATAATATGGTTCAAAATTTGAAATAACAATAACTCAAAGATGAATGGAATAAACATCTTTCAGGATCCGATAAACTATCTATACATAATAGTGTACGATAAATAGATAATGTCTAACAGTAAAGTAAAATATCAAGATAGTGTTAAGGCGTCACCATTATTCCCCTTAACACATTTTTATAAGCATCATAGACTATACAGCACTGTAAACTCCACCGTAAACTAGTGGGCAATCAGGGAGTACTCCATAGGTATAATACAAAACAAAATCGTAGTGGTCGCGTATATGGGAATACAAGTATGACAAGGCACATGAGGCAATACCCAAGGTAGTGACACTACCGTTTGCCTGATCCGGACTGGTGAGAACGCATCGCCGCAGCGATCGCAACACCGCGAAACAACACTCCCAAATCAAGGGTGTGCACCAATCAATCACAAAGTAAATGAATAGTTTACGAAGAAGTGTGTTCGCTTGAGGTAGCTAACCCCCATTTGGCTCGGCACGGCTCTTGTTTTAGTCATTTCCAATTTGACACAAGTGTCAAGGCTATCCATTATCGTTCACTTTCTTCAGTCATCGCGTTCGTCAATCCAACCACTTCATTCTGGATCACACTCCGCGTATAGTTATTAAAGTGGTTTTCGGTTTAGACAGTGAGTATGTCCCTAACCGATTTCGGTTCCTTTAATAACCTTTGAAATTTTAACATCGATTGGTCGTTAATATATTTCAAAACCGAATCAATTTCAATTTCAATTAGAATTCGTAAATCGACATTTCGTTAGTCTTTCTAAATCAATTTCCAAAATTACATTTCATAACTTCCAAATTATTTCATTTCAATAATTAAATTTCAAAATTCAAATAATTCAAATATTCATTTAAATCCATATATAAGTTTCATTCCAAAATCATTAATGCTCAATTCTATTTAAACTCAATTATCGGTTTCATTTGATATTCATTAATTAATTTATCATTAAAAACAATTTCAATTAAATTTCCAATTCATTACATTACTTCTTAAGTTCAACTTATTATCTCAAGTTTACAAATTTATTTTAAATTAAATTTGTCGAATACCATTCTTTAATTCAAATATTTCGTTTGTTTCGATAAAACGCATTTTATTTCTGGTTAAAGAAATTCATTTATTATTTACTTAGTTACCAATTTCAAAACTTAATTTAAGAACTTAGTTTCACTTATTCAAAAATCCAATTTCTCTTAATACGACAATTTCAATTCAATTTAATTGTTAAATAATTCAATCTTATCCAATTTATCAATAATTTCAAATCTTATTTATTACTACTTTCAAAACTTAATTATTTACAATTCCAAAGCTTAATTATCAATAATTTCAAAACTTAATTTCTTAATAACTCCAAAATTCATTTATAAAATAATTCTAAATTTTGTTATCAAATAATTAAATTTTAAACAATGTTCTTTTGTCAATTACGACGTTAATATAGGTTTCAAATTCAAACATTCACATTTTACATTCATTTTAATTTCAATTCCAAATTTAGTCAAAACCTTGTTATTAGTCAAATAAAACTTCATTTTATTTTAAATCAAAACGTTGACCAATCGGTTTTAAATTAATTTCCTATCCTAAGTCAAAGTTATTTGGGTATCTATCATTTCAACCCGATTCCATTTCGATTCAAAAATCAAAGCATACAAAGGGAACTTCCAGTGTGATAACTGGGATGGTGTCAAAGTAAATAAACAAGCAATAGCATCCATTCACAACAATTCGACAATTTTAAATAATCCCGAAATAATCGCATTAATTTGCATTTGTTATTTATACAAATTAATATAATTATTCCTAGAATCTACACTATCATTTCATGCAGATTAAAGATTATTACATTACGGTTTGCACTTATCGTTCAATTTCAATTTCAATACTATACAATAAATCAAATATACGTTCAAGGGTCCAAAGTGAGATTTATCAAATTCTACGTGTCTTTTATCTAACAATTTAAGGGTCAAGTTTAACTAATCAAATTTAACATGTGAAGGGGGTCAAGTTTGGCAAATCAAAGTTCAACATATATAATCCAAATTATATTCGTTAAATATTCTTATATCAAATTTACTCGCAAATTATTTGTCACTTTACACTAGCAATCAACATTCAATTAAATTACATAGCAATCATTCAACAAAACAAACTAGCGTAAGAATATATGTCGTGAAAATTTATTTCACCTTTCGTGGATAAAGAAATTTGACGACGAAGCAAAAGAAGCACGAAAAAGTCGGTACAGCACGAACAACGGACACTGTAATATCGGCAAAAGGAAAAGATATTAATACAATGAACGTTTGAATATAATTTATAAATTTATATAAATGCGCTTACCGAAGACGGAGAAAAGAACAAAAGCTAAAGATCAATGCTGCTGCGAAAGAAACTCAGTCGGTTGCTTCTGCACACAACGAAAAAGAAAAGTCGGTTACTATTTTGGCAACCAGAATAGATATTTGCGTAAATACTTTCCGTAATATCTAAACTATTTACAAATCTAAGTTTCGTTTTTTTTCTTTTCAAAGAACACAAACACACGCACATAACACACACGCTCAATACTCGACACGCACGCAGGAAACCCAGACCCATTTTCACAACATGCAACAGCCCAGGAACACTCTACACCATGAATCACAAACATGCAACTCCATCTACAACACATTTTTTTTTAGCCGTGACTTCTCAAAACAGCACATCACTTCTTACACACCGCTCATCACTTTCCCCCAACTTGCAGCCAACCTCCCACCCACGAACAACATATTTTCCCACCTTACTTTTTTTTTTGCAGAACATGAACGTGACTTCTCGTCATGCACTCCCATCCTCAACTACACCACACGCACACGCTAAACACTACCACACAACACGCACGCGACACCACACATACACGCACGCACACTCAGCACGCACACGAGGCCAGAAGAAGAGGAGCTGGCACGGTGGGGTGAGGAGGTGGAGGCATTGAAGTGGAGCGGCCCAGCGCTGATGAGGCAGAGCGTGGCGAGGTCGTGGTTGGCTCGGTTATGGGCGTCGTGACAAGGTGGGTTGGCTGCAGGCGGAAGTGGAGGCTGACACTGGGAAGTTGCTTCGGGTGGAGGTGAGGTTTTAAACTGGCAGTGCGCAACGTGGAGGCGGTGGCGTCAGTTAGGGAAGGGTGGCCGAAGTTCAATGACTGGCGGGAATGTGGGTGCGCGCATGCGGTTCCAGAGGCTGGAGAGGTGATGAGTGGAATGGAGCTCGGTGGATGGGTAGGTGCTATGTGTTTTAATTTATTTGCAGAAGGCAAAGCAAGAATGAAAAGAAGAAGTAAAAGAAATTTTTGGAGAAGAGAAACACAAACCTGTAGCTTTTGGGTGAGAATTAGCAGTGAAACAAAATGCAGCGATATATCCTTTTGAGATTCTTAAATTTTCGTGACCCTAAATTTTTGTTATGGAGTCGATGAGTCACCGCACTTTCCAATGCCAACTACCAGCTGCTTATTAAATACACCAACTAAATTTTTGATTTTAAAATTTCTTTTGGATACGGACTAAAATTTTGGGTTGAGTTATTATTTAACAGGTCCGTCCGGAACCGTTAAATTAACGCGACTATTTCTACGACTGACTCCGATTTGTCCGAATAGATATACCGTTTTGATCAGCGCGACGAGGCGCATCTAACGGTGCACAGATAATGGTGGTACGATTGTATTACAAAATTTCGAATTTTATACTATAGGAAAAATGCAAGGAAAACGCCGAAAAATAAGATCGACGGAGCTAAAGAAGTCCGAATTTTGGAAAACGAAAAATGACGCCTTGCTCAAAAGATGGTTTAGAATTTTTCTATGTAAAAATATTCGAGTTTGGAAGAAAAAAATTTCGCGCTTTAAAATGAACTGTTATGCTGTAAAACGCGAACGGAATTTTCAGTGATATTTTACGACGAAACTTTTACTATATTTATATCTATCTGGACGTATCCTATAAATAAAGTTTGGATGTTAATTAAGATCGTTTATAATTTCAAATTTTTTTTATTGAAACGATGAATTTAAAATTTTAAATTGGGTCGGAAATTTGGGTCGTTACACAATATAAGTATATTTACAAACTTTTCAAAGTTTTCTTCTTCCAAATCCAAACATTTCTTCCAAATAAAACATTATGCTTATCCTTTATCAAAAATTCCCTTTTTAAAAGCTCATCTCATATTTCAATTAACTTATAACTTTCAAAATAAACTTATAACCCACTTTTATAAACCTTTAAGTTAATTTATAAACCTCTTTCCAAATCTCTGAAATAATCTATAAACCTTTTTCCTATTTTTAAAACTCTTTATATAAACCTTTCTATACTCCTTTATCATTTACAAAACATTATTTGTAAATCACTTAAAGTAACCCTTCAGTAAAAACCCCTTTTATAAACAAGTTATTACTTATAAATAACTTTACAACATAATAGCATAACTTGGAAATCATTTATAAACATTAAACTCTAAATTGATTAAAGAATTTAAGTTAATTCAAAACACGCTTTACAAATTCAGAAAGAGGCTTAGCAATCCCAATGGTACTAGTTTAAGTTACCATTTAATTTCAATTCGATCCCAAGTCACTTAACAATTATTTACATAAGCTACATATATGTAAATACAGTTCATATCCAATCAGGGAATAACGCGTCGAATATAACCAGTTGGCATATACAAGTCCAAATAACATAACAACAGGATGGTGATTTATCCTGCTAAATAGATGTCTAAACAATTTAATATATTTATAGCAGAACATGGATTTATTCTGCTTAACACATGTCAACACAATCAAATCACTTACACTATAACAGAATAGTGTTTTGTTCTGCTAACGGATGTCATTTAGTTCTCCTAATCATATGGGTTACTTAAGGGTCTAGACAAGAGATCATTTGATATGGAATCGATTTACTTTGAAAAAGAAAATTGATTAAAACACATTATGTTTAGTTTAAAATCACCTTTGAAAAGTTAAAAGTATATTTAATTAGCTTAAACCCTAGCTAAATCTTAATTAATCCAATTTAAATCAATATTAAATCATAATTAAACTCTAATTAGGCTTAATAAACTTGATTAAGTACTAATTAACTTCCTAATGCAACTTGGTTAAGGTTAAACCAAATTGTTTAAGAGTTAAACCCTAATTAATTAAATAAGCCATTAATTAAATAAATAAATAATTAACCATTAATCTTAATTAAATAATTATTAATCACTTAATTATTTCTTAACCTCATTAATCACTAATTAAAACTTTATAAATCAATTAATAGTGATTAACTTAACTTAAGTGATGATTAACCTCTAATCACCTTCTTAATTACCAATTAGGTGCTGATTGCCTTTTAATTAACTAACTAATTAATTAATTATATTATATTACAACTTAATTACTTTTTAATATTACTAATTAAGTTAAAAAAATTAGTAAACTAATTTCAAAATAAAACAAATTTGAATAGAAATTCAAACCTTTGTCGAACTGCATCCATAGCGACTATCGCTATGGGCGCAGTTCGTTTAACATATTCTTAGCGAACCACTTCACAAACCCTTACTTTTTCATGATTTGAAACATACTTTAGAAAGTTTATTAAAAAAAACTTTAAAACTAAAGTTACAAACTTTAATCCATTTTAAAACTTTAAACTTCGAAAACAAACTTCGATTCCAGTTGGATCTCATAACCGTCGCAATTACACAAATAGTTAACTTTGTTTACCAACCTCATGCCATAGCTCATGTTTTACAATCAACATATTACTAACACCAACCATCCTCATCATAGATTGCAAGTATACATCCACTTATACATGCTTACTAACTTTATAATACAACATCGATTTCCATAACCAAATCAAACTAAAATCAACCGTCCAAATCAAAATCAAACCACATGATTATTATTCAACTTCTACACTATATAATCATCATATATAGTGACATAAATAAAGTTACCATTTTCATTAAAAAACAAGTAGTTTACTCGCCAAATTTCCACAAAAGCTACCCGAACTTAAGCTAAACTTGCCAACGACTCCCAAGATTTAAAGGATGAAAGCTTTAGGTGCTAGCAACTCCCAAGATTTGTCGAAAATGAACCCAAAATTAGGTCATTTTCCCACTGGTTTTTGGGCCACCAACCCACGGAATTTGAAAAAGTAGTCAAAAGGAAAGTTGTAGGAATTTCTTTCCATTATCATTTCAAAAAAATAGTCACTCATTTTCGATTATTTTTGAAGAAGTTATGATCAAAAGAAGAAGGATAATTTTTGGAATATGAAATTCTGGGTGAAAAATTGCTTTGTAAAGAATTGGTGTTTTGACATAACTATGATAGAAATTTGAAAAAGTGGTCAACTAGAATGCTGTAGCCATTAAAATTTGTAACGACCCAAAATTTTGGGCTATTTGGAATTGTTTATTTAACTGAATTTAAATATTGGAAAGTAAAATTTTATCAATTTAATAGGTTGAATTTCAAATATAGTGATTTATTGATAATTTAATTGTTAATTAATAATTGAAATTTGGGTAAATAACTGAATCCTGAGTTCCAGGCTAGATAAAAATGATTTAAAGGTTTATTAAATTTAAATACATAAGAATGAAGGTAATAGAACTTTTAAAGTGAATTTAAAAGTGATTTACTCAATTTTAAAAAATAACTCGTTAAAATTAGCATATAAAAATAGCCTTCCGGTCACAGCCACGGATTTCAACGAAACTAGTTCCATTGGATCCGTAATAGTGTATTATTATCTTATTTCAAATTTCATAGCATTTGGAGTTATCGTTTGGTCGTACGGGATAGAAACGCGTTGGATTTAATATCGAAAATTTAATATAATAATTGGGTCTAAAAAGCTATCTTCTCCATACGATCGAATTGAGACTCTAAACTTATTCCATTACATTCAGAATAGGGGTATAACATTATAAACGCCTAGCGGCATGCCTCGATAGGGGTTCGGAATTTTAAGTTACTTAAATTGAGATATTTTAAAATTTAATTAATATATTGTTCAAGTCAACCCTTCACATCAGCTTCCTTTCTTTCATTTCAAGGCACCCTATTCCCTGTAGACAGCCACCCTACCTTTTCCTTTTTAAATAGAACACGTCCCTCCCTTCCCTTTTGTTCAGCATGCAATAGTGAAAAAAATGAAATGAAACTTCAAAAATCAAATTCGTGTAGTGTACTCAACAAAAAAAATATTAAACCACTTTCTAAATTTTGGTTTAGGCTTGAACTTTGATCCGATATGATGTATGGAGGGTGCAGCCGTGATTGGTGATGTTCGACTATAAGGAATGCAGTGTGGAAAATAGCATTGGTGGCCGTGTTTTTGTGGAGCTCGGCTGTGTATGGGGTTTTGCGTCCATGGCGTACGAACGTGGGGACGTAGCAGGTCGCGAATTGTATATGGGGCGCGAGCTTGAAATTTTTGGTATGGAAGGACGGAGATTCGGGAGGGAAGATCGTTGGCGAAGTTGGAATATCGATTCGAGGCTCGGATCTTCGTATCAGTGCAAAAACGTGCATGACCATAGGTTTCATTTCGTGCACAGGTGAACGTTTGGGAGTGAGAAAAGGAAGAAAGCAGCGTTGTGGGCCAGGCTTCTGTTGCTTTGGGTATTAAATTAAATTAAACTTTCAGTTGTATAAATTTGTTTAAATTAAATTCCATTGCTTATAAATTTATTACTCTCTCATACAAGGTCCAATTTGGATGAAACTTTTTGCGTTACGATCGTGATGACGAGAGCTTCGAAATGACACTAGTTTGGACGGATTTGGAGACAGTCAAAATTTGGGCTAAAATCGGACGTTGTTCGGTTTTAGTTCCAAACCAGAACATCTCGGCGACAACAGAAATAAAGGTGAGTATTTTATAACGCTCACAACGTACTAAAATATTTTATGCTAGTCAAATTCAAAATTATGCTGTGATATAAATTTATTGATCGTTGTTTGATAAATTTAATTATCATTTGAATTAACTGTAAAAAAATTAAAATTGACGGTTAGATTTGAAATTGAAATTGAATTGCCGGTAAAATACCCGATATTAATAAATATGAAATTGTTGTGAATTATATTGTCCATTTGTATGATTGATTGTGATGGATGCCAATTGATTGATATTTGGATGATTGGATGTTTATTTATCTTTATATATCCTATTATCACCTGGTAAATTATTTACAGTATATAAAACTGTAAATTAAATTATTTAAAATAAATTAAGAAGTAGGATTGAAATGATATATATCCACATCCCTGAAATTAAATTGAAATAACCGATCACTTGGCCATAGGTTAGAAAATTATATACGGACACCGGATTGGTTAAATGAAATGGTTTTAAAAAAATCGATTTGAAATTTATTTAAATGATTTTGATTTAAAAGAAATAAAAATCAAATTTATAAAAATCAAATTATTTTCGAACTTGAGGCCTGAATGTTGAAATTTAAATTTGGTAATCGAAATTGTTTAAATAATCGAACTTGAGATTTTGAAGTTATAATCGAAATATGATTTGAATTTCGAAAATTGATTTGTTTTAAAAGGATTTGAAATTTCAGTCTAACTTTGTATTATTGATAAGTAAAGGTAATTTAATTGGATATATAGATTTGGACTCAAGAACGGAGTTTGTTTTATGTTTTGAATCTTAATTCGAAGATTGAAGTTTAGTTTGAATTCAATGATTTTAATCGATATTTTTGAAAATCGAACTCGAATTTATGAAAATCAAAATGGTTTAAAATTGAGAATCGAATTGAAATTAATTCAAATTGGAATTGAATTGAATTAATTGGAGTTGAGATCGAAATTTAATTAATTTGGAATCGGAAGTGAAATTGATTTGAATATAAACTGAAATCGAAGTTAATTCGAATTGAAATCGAAATCGAATCGATATAAATGGAAATGGAAATGGGTTTGATTTGAATTGAGAAGATTTGGGAATTAAATCAGTTTGACCTTGAAACTATTTTTCAAATGAATTATTTAGTATAAATTGCTTAAAATCTATATTCTTTAAATATTCAAATTATTTTGATTTTCCAAATTTTTTACTATATAAACCATTTTAATACTCAAACTATTTTCTATTAAACTATTTTAACTATTTAACTATTTTAAACAATTTAAATTTTCAAACTATTTTTATAAAGTTCAAACTGGTTAAGGTGGGAATTTTTATATATAAATCATGGATTTAAATACGAATTGGGTTAAATGAAGTTATAACCCAAATTGAAATTCGAAACAATTTTGAAATCGAAATCGAGATATTGAGGCAAAAATGATTTTTAAACTGAAATAGTATATTTTGAGTAAATATGATGATTTCGAAATGAATTTGATTTTGAAGCGAATATGATATTTTGTTATCAAGTACGAATTGTTTTCGAAATATAAAAGAACCAACCGGTGTGTAAAACGACGTTTGGTTGTTAAAGAGAATGGGGCCAGATATGGGCATACTCTCTGTCGATACCGGAACCACTTTAACAACTAAGTACGTGGAGTGATGATCCAGAACGAAGTGGTTGGATTTGGCGTATGTTGCTGGATTTGAAGAAAGAGAATGATGATGGATAGACCCCGGCACTTGTGCCAATTTGAAATGACTAAAACAGGACGACTTGACTGGGCCAAGTGGGCTAATTACCCCGAGCGGACATCCGTTCTTCGATTTTCTTAGACTCTGTCCATATTATTACTCTTGTTGTTGGTTCGATTGGTGCACCTTGATTGGGATAGCCTCCCTTTGACTCGATATGGGATGGATGGACGTGGTGGGCGGTCATGGCTATGATGCATTACCACCAAACCTACGACCCGAACTGGTAGTATCCTACCTTGGGCATTGCCTCACGTGCCTTGTCATACTTTTATCCCTATACGAGACCCATACGATTTTGGTTTACTGTTGTCGTATCACGCCGCATCCCTATCCACCGACGGCTTACTGGTATTTTATATGCAAATTGTACTACAATGCTTAAAAACGCGTCAAGGGGGATTAATGTAAAGCCTTAACGCTAAGAAAAATATTTATTTTATTGATTGGACAATATATGTAGCATATTCTACTACATATAAATATTTTGACGGATCCTTAAGAGATGAAAAAATCTCATAACATCTCTTGAGTTATTGCACGCACGTTATACACTGGATAGGAGATGTGAAATCCCATAAACATCGCTGACGCTATTACACTCATGTTATATGCGATATTGATTTGACTTACATAAGGATATTTTAGCCCTGACTTAAGTGTTTTGTCTTTTCATTATGCTCGAGTCAGTCCTGAGTTTTTCAGCTTATTGAAGATTTATTCTGGAGGACGAAGACGAAGATTTGGTATATTATTACTATTAGTATTCCTGCATCAAGTTGGCTGCTGCATTATTTATTTATCCCTGATGTATATATAACTCTGATAAATGTTGTATAGATTATAATCAAATGTATGGTATAAACAGCTTCATGAACTGTTTATTTGATTATTATATTTTATCGTTCCGCTGCGAGATTCTGTGTTTGTTTTCTTCTTTTCTTATTTTCCTTAATTAGCCCCATTGATTATCTATGTTCCGGATTGTTTAAGTCGGATATGTGTGGATTATTGTCGATTTAAACCTTCCAAAATGTGGGTCATTACAAAATTTCACACGGTTTCAAAAAAAACTCCATTTGTGTTAGAAATGAGGAAGAAAAGGTTAGTGGAAAGAGGAGGAAAATGGAGAAATATATGGGCTATTTATAAGCAAGATTTCACATTTCATCATTTTGTCAAGTCACGTCACTCTTATATATATATATAATTATGTTTAATCACATCACTCTTTATATATATATATCTGTGTGTGTGTTTAGTCATATCACTTTCTTATATATATAATTATTAATTAAAGCCAAGACGTGACAAGAGATAATGATGGTTAATGATTGCAAAATCTACGATATGATAATACTTAATATATATATTTATAAAAAATGTTTATTATTTCTAAAACTAGTGCACAAAGACGAACAACGTTCTCGACAACTTTCCGGTGTCGAAAGGTTGAAATTTCGGAAAACGTTTTTCGGTCACATTTTCCGTTTTTCTACGAACTATTTAATTTGGTAAAAAAATTTGAAAATGATTTTATCATCATTATTAATTTAATAAAATGAGTTTATTTTCATTATGAAACCTACATATTGAATTTTTAAAATTAAATAAATATTCACTAATCAAAGTAGTGAAATTCTGGGTCGGTACAGATTGTTTTAATGATGACAACTATATATATCTATATATATCATGTAACATCTTTTATACAGTACTTTGAAGGCATCGGTGATTCGAGAGACAAAGAAGAGGAAGAAAGAAGAAGTAGTTGTCTACAAATAAAAAAGTATGCCTTTCATCTTTAGAATCTATTTGTAGAATCTTCTAGATGATTCATATGCATATACACATATCACTGGTACACAAGATTTTAAAAACAAAGACCAAAAGTAATTACAATTAAAGTTTTACAAAGCATTAAATAAGAAACAAATATATAAAGAAGGAGTCGACTAAAAATAGACTTTAGTCGACTTAGGGTGTCGATTGAATCGATTTTCAATCGACTGAGCAAGTCACTGACCAAGTCACTTAGTCTTCTATTTTTGGTCTTCTTCTCAGGATTGTTTTCTACAAATAGTCAATCGAGTTGTCATCATTTCCAGTCGATTGAATGAATAGTAATGCCTATATTAATTGAATTTTCTGAAACAAAACTTCAAAGAGATATGAATCTTCAATGGTTCTTCTTCAAAGGAGTATGATTTTCTGGATATGTACAATTTTTCAGAATAAGTATTGATTACTATAAATAAGCCTATGACAAGAAGTTTTGTAATTAAATTACTATTTTTCTTTCAAAACCTTCTGTAGCATTTTAATGAACGCCACGATAAAACCAGCAAAATAATATATATAATTTTAATTTTTTTTAATAATTATATTTTTAACTTATTATTATATTATATATAAAAATATAATAATTATTATAATATATAAAAAATAAAAAATAAAAATTATAATAAATAAATAATATTAATAAAATATAATTATAAAATATTATATAATATTATATATTTTTTTACATATATATATATTATACTTATATTTTATTAACATTATTTATTTATTATAATTTTTATTTTTTATATATTATAATTTTTATTATATCTTTTTAAGTTGCATTTTGTTTGCGCCAAAATTGGTCACAAACCCCGAATATCATGAAAGCACCAGTGTATGAACACAAATCAACAATATATAATCACAAATCACAGACCTAAGTAATGTAGAGGATAAAAAGTGAAGTATAATGAACTTAAAATGGATAGAAATAGACAGAGACACAAGATTTATAGTGGTTCGAGTATCTCCGGCCTACGTCCACTGCAAAAGTTAATCTTTTATTAATGTTCTTCGCTGATTGCAGCGGATTACAGCAGATAATAATGATTTACAGCAGTGAAATTCATTAGCAGCAGCAGCAATGGAGTATAGAACTGGATCCGGTAGAGTCTGGGCGTTGGAGAATTCAAAGAAGAAGAAGATCCCTTTTCTGTATGCCCTGGGGCCCTATTTTTAGGCGTAGGAGCGTGATATTTCGCGCAGATCTCGGGAGACTCCCTCTGGCACGTGACTAGGCCCGTGCGCCCAAGCCCGCGAAGTTTCGGCCCGATCCGTGATCGATACGAACGGATTTCGTATCGATCAAGATTGCGTCCGATGGAGTCGAAATTTGGCGTGGACATTCTTTAACATGTACGTAAGCTTTTGTGAAAATTTCATAGCATTTGGACTTGTAGATTATGAGATATGATCGATACGAATTAGGACCTTCGGTTGGCTGTTTCGACTCCATCATTTCGACTCGATCCCGTTCGACTCGATAGTTGCATGTGATCAAGTGGTGACGTGGCGAGTATTCTCCGGATCGAGTCACCTTCTTCGCTGAGTCGATTGCTTCCTTCGTATCGATCGATATGAATGCGATCGATACGAACATGACTCCTTCGTATCCACGCACATTTCCAGTTCGAATCCAAGCTTCGTGCTTTTTGGCTTTGAATCCATAATCTCGCATCCATTAGTTAACGTTCCCAGCCTTCTTCGCATCCTTCGGCCGCTCTTCTATTCATATCCATCGATTATGCCTCTGTTCGTATCGACTTGAAGCGTTCATGCTGATCGATACGAACAGTGTCGATTCGAAGTGTCCAGTGTTGATCGATACGAATAGTATCGATTCGAAGTATGCTGCTCCTGATCGATTCGAACTGCATCGAGTCGAACAAACCATGTCGCGCTTACCTGTCCAATCCGGGTCCACTGTCATCGAGTCGAAGTCTATCTGGCCTTCCTACCTGATTGATACGAATGTGTTGTTCGTATCCATGCCGATCGATACGAACGCTCTGTTCGAATCGATCAATTATCTTGAGCAAATGAACTCTTTTTGACCTGGAATTCAAAACATAGTCTCTCCTAGCATTGACCATCATTCCCAATCGATCCCGCATTGATTGGAGCTCGGTCAAACTTTGATGACATCGATCAAAGCCTTGTTTCCAATCTATTTCCAATCCGGATATCCATCACTTTCCAGCTAGTTTGTTGATATTCCAGCCTTGACCAAAAGGTGGGATAACATTTGCCCCCCAAAACATGCCTTGTGGTAAGAAGGTGTGTTTTGAACAGTCCAGAATCTGATATCTAAAGTCCATAGCCATATCATCCAAGTGCATCGTTTTTGACTACTCCGAGTCGATGTCTAGTTCCAAATCCAGTACCCACGGCTTCAGCCAATTCCATGTCTATCCGAACTCGTCAGCTGAGTTCTAATCTATCCTTATCTAATGACCAGTAACCGAATCTAGGACCTCTCCGGGTCGATATCCAAATCCGTAACCTCTCCGGGTTCTTGCAAAGCGTGATCCACACTTGACGACCGTGGCCCAGTGTCCCTGGGCGTTAAATAATTGCCATGGCTTAAGTCCTAAGCCGAATCCTGGTCGCTCTGGACCCTTGTCGAGCATAGTCCATATTCGACGACCTGAAATAGTAACCGATAATATAGAGCCTAAGTCCTAGGCCGAATCCTGGTCGCTCTGGACCCTTGCCGAGCATAGTCCATACTCGACGACCTGAATAAGCCAATTCGCCATGTTCGGACGAAGTGACTTACCCATTGCCAGGCATAATCCATACCCGACTATTTTACCAAAAACCAGATGAAATCCCAATCAAAATCCAATCCAAAATCCAAATCAAATCGGAAAACCAAAAATTCATATCAGAAATCCAAATCAATATCCAAAACAGAAAGCAATCATCCAAACGAAAGTCCAAACCAGAAAACAAACAAAACCAGGAGTTTAAACCAAACTCCAAAATCGAACCAGAAAAAGCAAATGTCCAAACCAAAAGAGAAAGCAGATTTCACAAACCATAGCTTCGCGGTTCATCATCATTCAGAGCATGACTAGGGGCCATCTCCGTCCCCGTACATGAGTAAATGACTTGGCCGTTTGCCAGTAGTTTGCTACTTATTTCATATCATCCCGGTCAATTGATAACCAATCGACCATCATTCCTGGGTCTCGCACCATTGTGGTTTGAGGTAGACGGTGGTTGCTCTTGCTCCACCGCCACATTCCGAGTCCCGACATATTGTTGTAATTGCCCATTCCTTACATGCTCCTCAATAATTTCCTTCAGATGTCTGCAACTGTTGGTATCATGTCCATCTAAATCGTGAAAAAGACAGTGCCTTCCTGATGCCCTTTCACGTTCCGAGGGTTCTCTCCTAGCCGGCCTCTGGTAGGGAAGGCGATTCCGAGTCTCCATGAATATCCGTTCCAACGTCTCGTTTAATCCTGTGTAAGTGGAAAACTTTGGTTCCCTCCACCGCTTCCTAGCTTTTCCTGACTCGTCATCCAGCTTCCTTTTCACTTTATCTTTATCCGAGCCTCCGTTGGATGGCCCACCATCCCCAGCTGCGTTTACCTCCTTTAACTTCATATCCGAGCATGCATCTTCCTGCCGAAGGAATCTCTCAGCTTCGTGAAAGAATTCCCCTAGATCCATTGGTGGGTCGCGTATTAGAGATACTTTGAAATTTGAATCCTCTCTGACTTCTGATACCGCCGCCATTAAAACCATCGATGGATCCGGCCGATCCACCGAAGCAACCGCTGCATTGAACCGAGTTAGGAAAGCTCTGAGCGATTTATCTGTCCTTTCCTTCACTGATGTTAGCGTCATCACATTCTTTGGTCTTTTATTATGAACCCGAAACTGCTTCAGAAACCTGTCCACCAATTCTGTCCATGTCCCAATAGATCCTTTTTCCAGCTGTCTAAACCACATAGCAGCTATATCTGTCAAGTACAGAGGGAAACATCGGGCCATCACTTCCTCCGATGCCCCCAGCACTTCCATATGTCTTGTGTATCTCATCAAGTGGTTAGTCGGATCAGCCTTTCCATTGTACATGTCTAGAGTAGGTAACTTGAACTCTGGTGAATTCCGAGAAATTCTGATGTCTCGACTAAACGGACTCCTATTTACTCCTTCCAGATCTCTATTCGTCAAACCTCCGCGCATAGTTCGCCTGATAATCTCAACCAATCCAGCGTTGTCCGTCAATGGTTGCCCCCCGTGTCCCTAAGGGAATTTCATTACGTACTCCTCATCCCGTACTCCTACATTCCTACCGGCATCTTGTTGTGTGGTGCCACCTGGAATTCCTCTATGGATTGGTCCATTGTTGCCGGGTGTTGTGCCCCCATGTATGGATCCATCCAGATTAGCGGTGGCATGCTGATCGGGGATCGTGTCTTGTTGAGCTGCTCCATTCGACTGCCTGTTGGGTCCTTCCACTCCAGCTCGTGATTCCGAACTCCTGAAGCTCCAGCTGCTCCACCTTGTCCAAACTGTCTGAGGAGGTTCTGCATCATTTCTTGTTGACTCTTCAGCAATCTTTCATGAATTGAATCTGCCATAGCTTCCATCTCATACCTGGTGATGTAGATCGAAGCCTGTCCTTCTCCAACTCCAAAGGATGCCTCTTGACTTCCCCCTTGCTGGCTTCTTTTTCCTCTATGTCTTCTGGTTGATTGTCGTGTCATTGTCTTCCAAATCTGAATTCTTTAAGCTTTCAAGTCTGAACTCCAAGTCTGATATAGCGGGTGCTAGTTCTTCTCAGTGAAAACACCAAAGTGTTTGCGCCAAAATTGGTCACAAACCCCAAATATCGTGAAAGCACCAGTGTATGAACACAAATCAGCAATATATAATCACAAATCACAGACCTAAGTAATGTAGAGGATAAAAAGTGAAGAATAATGAACTTAAAATGGAAAGAAATAGAAAGAGACACAAGATTTATAGTGGTTCGGCTATCTCCGGCCTACGTCCACTGCAAAAGTTAATCTTTTATTGATGTTCTTCGCTGATTGCAATGGATTACAGCAGATAATAATGATTTACAGCAGTGAAATTCGTTAGTAGCAGTAGCAATGGAGTATAGAACTGGATCCGGCAGAGTCTGGGCGTTGGAGAATTCAAAGAAGAAGAAGATCCCTTTTCTGTATGCTCTGGGGCTCTATTTATAGGTGTAGGAGGTTGATATTTCACTCAGATCTCGGGAGACTCCCTCTGGCACGTGACTAGGCCCGCGCGCCCAGGCCCGCGAAGTTTCGGCCCGATCCGTGATCGATACGAACGGATTTCGTATCGATCAAGATTGCGTCCGATGGAGTCGAAATTTGGCATGGACATTCTTCAGCATGTACGTAAGCTTCTGTGAAAATTTCATAGCTTTTGGACTTGTAGATTAGGAGATATGATCGATACGAATTAGGACCTTCGGTTGGCTGTTTCGACTCCATCATTTCGACTTGATCCCGTTCGACTCGATAGCTGCGTGTGATCAAGTGGTGACGTGGCGAGCATTCTCCGGATCGAGTCACCTTCTTCGCTGAGTCGATTGCTTCCTTCGTATCAATCGATACGAATGCGATCGATATGAACATGACTCCTTCGTATCCACGCACATTTCCAGTTCGAATCCAAGCTTCGTGCTTTTCGGCTTTGAATCCATAATCCTGCATCCATTAGTTAACGTTCCCAGCCTTCTTCACATCCTTCGGTCGCTCTTCTATTCGTATCCATCGATTATGCCTCTGTTCATATCGATTTGAAGCGTTCATGCTGATCGATACGAACAATGTCGATTCGAAGTGTCCAGTGTTGATCGATACGAATAGTATCGATTCGAAGTATGCTGCTGTGTTCCATCCTGATCGATTCGAACTGCATCGAGTCGAACAAACCATGTCGCGCTTACCTATCCAATCCGGGTCCACTGTCATCGAGTCGAAGCCTATCTGGCCTTCCTACCTGATCGATATGAATGTGTTGTTCGTATCCATGTCGATCGATACGAACGCTCTGTTCGAATCGATCAATTATCTTGAGCAAATGAACTCCTTTTGACTTGGAATTCAAAACGTAGTCTCTTCTAGCCTTGACCATCATTCCTGATCGATCCCGCCTTGATTGGAGCTCGGTCAAACTTTGATGACATCGATCAAAGCCTTGTTTCCAATCGATTTCCAATCCGGATATCCATCACTTTCCAGCTAGTTTGTTGAGATTCCAGCCTTGACCAAAAGGTGGGATAACACATTTATTTCAACGCCATTATAAATCCTTTTATTGCAACGTTTTTCAAACGCAACCATAAATCTTTTTGTAACGTTTTAAAAATAGCACCAAAAGGTTTTTTGCGCTATGAATAGAATTTCCAACTTTACCCCTGCTTTACGGTTGTATTTACTCTACGCCACTATATGTATTTCTGTAGCGTTTTTGAAACGCTAGTAAAGGTTGTTGATTATTTTACAGCATTTTTTCATGCTATTATTCCCTATTAGTGGTCTATTTTGTTTCTACTGTATCAATCAACAATCACTCACATAATCATCATATTCAAACAAGTAAAAAAACATATTAACCATATAATCAAATAAGATATCCATAACCATTCCGATACAATAGTTTTTCGAGAAAATGACTGAACTCACATACAATAACCATTCGTATACAAATTTACATAACTAGTACTAATAAAATATTATACCAAACTAGTACTAACAAAACGATTAATTACACATAATTCTTTGTTGCACGCACAAGTGAAAACTAGGACCATAAAAGTCCAACCTTGCTCTCTTTGAAAGTCCAATGCCTACACAAGTAAAAGCACAACATATAGTCAAATAATTATGTTAAATTGTAGGACTTCAAATCGGATATCAAACATCTACAACATTGTACAAGTATATCAACTATAAATAATGTCATATAAATAATCAAAGTTATAAACGAAATGAAATAAATAAAGTCCAATCTTACATTTATATATAAAACTTTGTTAAATTAGTTATATTATTATTATTTTTAAAATTTAGTTAACTTAAACTTAGTTAATTTTATAAAACTTGTTTAATTTTAACAAAAATTAGTAAATTTTTATTAACTTGGTTAATTTATTATTATTATTAAAGCTCAGTTAACTTAATTATATTGTTATTATTATAAACTTAGTTAATTTTTTAAACTTAGTTAATTTTTATAAACTTAGTTAATTCATCATCATCATCATTATTTATAGAAATTTGTTAAAATAGTTATAGTGTTATTATTTATAAATTTTAGTTAACTTAAACTTAGTTAATTTTAACAAAACTTAATTAATTTTTATTAACTTGGTTAACTTAGTTAATTTATTATTATTATTATTATTATTAAAACTCGATTAACTTAATTATATTATTATTATTATAAACTTAGTTATTTTTTATAAACTTAGTTGATTATTCATCATCGTCATCGTCATCATCGTCATTATTTATAAAACTTTGTTAAATTAGTTATATTATTATTATTTATAAAATTTATTTAGCTTAAACTTGGTTAATTTTATAAAACTTGTTTAATTTTAACAAGACTTAGTTAATTTATTATTATTATTATTAAAACTCAGTTAACTTAATTATATTATTATTATTATAAACTTAGTTAATTTTTATTAACTTAGTTAATTTATTATTATTATTTATAAAACTTAGTTAAATTATTATTATCATTATAAATTTAGTTAATTTTTATAAACTTAGTTAACTTGGTTAATATTTTATAATTTTTTTTTTATTATTATAAACTTAGTTAATTTTTATAAAACTCGGTTAATCTTATAAACTTACTTATTATTATTATTATAAACCTTTTAATTTTTATAAATCTTTGTTAACTTAGTTAAATTTTAATAAAACTTAATTAATTTTTATAAATTTATTTAATTTTTATAGATCTTAGTTAATTTTTATAAATTTAGTTAACTTAGTTAGTTTATTATTATTATTATTATAAACTTAGTTAATTTTTATAAAACTTGGTTAATTTATTATTATTATTTATAAAACTTAGCTAAATTATGACAAATTCCATTGTAAACTGTTTTTAGTTTAGCTAGGAGCAAGTAATTTACATCAACCCGTGCAACAAACCGATAAGCTGCAATTCAGTTATGGAGTCCAAACTTCGGCACACCTTCAAGTGCCAATGTATGGAATTTCTCTAAAAATAGGAAAAAAAGAGTTTCATGTTAGATAATTGCAACAAAAAATATAACAATAATTGTACTAGAAAATTTTATAGATGCTAAATCATGGATATATTGAAAAATAGCTCACTAAGCAAGCTATGACACAAGATCATCTTACCAACCCCAATGCATCCAAATCATTGAACAACCATATCAAACCTCGACAACACATCTCATAAAAGAAACATAATCGAGTTAAGACATCTTCCATCGCAACCTCATTTACAGCAAGGATCGGTTCAATAGTCAATACTATTCAAAGCTGAATATCTCAGCCTATCAAAAAACCTGTACATCATTCATAACAAATTCAAACAAACTGAACTTACTATCAAAATGTGAGAAAACTTAACTTGCTATCAAGGCGAAGTGACAGCAAAGCTTTTTTGCCTCCATGGAGCAAAGGTGGTGACCATGAACATACAAGATGAACTTGCCAAAACTGTTTGTACCAATATTGGTTCTGAAGATATCATTAGCTTCATTTACTATGATGTGACAAAAGAAGGAGATGTTAAGAAAGCAGTAGACTTCATAGTGGTGAAGTATGGAAGGTTAGATATAATGATCAACCATTCAACAATCATTGAGAATCCATACTCCAGAATCATGGACTTTGACGTATCTGAATTCGAACATGCAATAAGCGTAAATTGCAGAGGTGTTTTTCTATGCATGAAGATGTAGAATGTGTAATGGTGGAAGCAAGAATAAAGGGAAGTATTATAAATTATGGAAGTTTGTGTACCGTAGTAAAAGGATTGGCTTCATATGGATATGTTGCAGCAAAGCATGCAGTTGTAGGACCAACTAAGAATGGAGCTACAGAATTGAGACAGTACGAGGTTCGAGTGAATTGTATCTCCATGTTTGCATATGCTCCGCCAATGGCTACTGGATTTTCTAGGCTGAAATTTTCAGAATATCGAGGCAGATATTGCTAAAATTGTTAATCTTAAAGGAGCTGTGTTGGAACATGAAGAGACTGCACAAGTTGCTGTCTTTTTCACCAGTGACAAACCTAAGTATGTGAGTGGACATAATTTTGTTATTGATGAAGGATTTACCAAAAGTCAATAATGCTTTTGGTATTTTCAAGCAACATGCATCTTTCGATCATTTCAAGCATGATGCATCTTTCGATCATTTCAAGCAAGGTGCATAGTGGACCTAGTGGCTACATTGTGTTATGCATTTACATTATTCCTTGATAAATTTGTAACCGATTGTTTGGAAAATATCATAGAGCACTTGGATGCACTTATTCTGTAATTACTTACTATGTTGCTTTAAGATTCAGCACATTTATCATCTGCTTATACATGGTTCAAGCTTTCCAGTAGTAATACTGTTGTTGCTTCCTTGTTTCTGCAGTTCACAAAACAAACAAAATTCACTTAGATTTGACAGCATTTAAACTTTTGAAAATTTTATGTTTATTATTTTGGGAAATTAATCCAGATGCCTTTATGACGAATTCCCGTTAATTTGTTCATGGCAGTTTAATATCTGAAGTCATGATTCAGTCTCCTCTATGTTTCAAGTTTGAAATCATGTATTCTCAGATTAAACCCACGAAAGAAAGAGAACCCGTGAGGAGAAGATGCAACGATATGTTTGTGTGGATTAACTAATCAAAATTTAAAAATTAAAGAGACCATACAAGTTGGAAGTAGTCCAAAAATTTAGGGTGGATTTACTAACAATTAAGGTGGATATGAATAAAATTTCCCCTTATGCTAATGCTTATAACAGTGGCCCAACCATTAATAATGTTGCATTTTAAGCATATATCAACATTTGAATAGTTTAACTGAGATAGCTGATTAAATAGAGTGCATACAATGCATTCCCACATTGCTCTATCTTCAAAATCATTCATACCCGCAGCAAAAGAAGAACCTCTACTTACAGCCACCCCAATGTTTTATCCACAAAAAATACTAGAAGTTGATGAACCTTTGTCTTTCGTTCCTTGGAAATCATCAGGAATATCAAAAGACTCATCCAAATCAATTACTAGTGAAAATGAACAAGACTTTGTAAAATTACCACATTAAAGACATAAAGAAAAAATCAGCTCTGAGAACAATAACTCTACAAAACTAATTCGGAGAGAGAATCACAAAGTACTCATGGTATAGAGCCTGCAAAGAAGAATATACTATATTATAGTCGGATCGATATGTTAGAGATAAACATGCATCTTCCTATAATTATTCCATGGATGATCCAATTAACAATGACAAAATCAAGCTCATTTTCTACTATATACACTAACAATAATTTAACAAGCTATTTGATCAACTTAACTTTTGTTACAACATTACATGTATTTATATTCCTTTTGTGCACATATAAATAATATTATTTTGTATTCGTGTAACATATAATATGCCATTTTTGTAATAAGTATGTAAGTTTTAAACATAGTTTCGCCATGCTTTTTTATGTAAGTTTCTTATTTCAGTTTAAAATTCAGTGAACTTAATGGAATTGAGAACAAGCAATATTTGGCTTTACTATTGGAGAATGAAATGATCAGAATGAAGATACATCGTAATGGATTTGGACCTACTTGTATCTCCCTAAGTTCGTGCTCCTCGTCATCTACTAATTGCATTAGAGCATTGTTAACCCTCTTTTGATTCGCGACTTAACGACCTAAGGAAGTTAGCGACCTAACTACAGAGCCGACTTAACGACCTAAAGCATATGCGACCTAAAATGTGCCACGACCTACCGACCTAAGAACCTAACGAATTAAGGAGTCCACGACCTACCGACCTAAGAACCTAACGACTTAAGGAGTCTACGACCTACCGACCTAAGAAGCTACTGACCTAAGAAGCTACCGACCTAACTACAGAGATGACTTAACGAGCTAAGGAGTTAGCGACCTAGTGGCTTAGGGAAGTTACGACCTACCAAGTTAAGAAGTTAGCGACCTAACTAACAGAAGTGGTCTCAGCGACCTACGACCTATATTAGGTCGCGCGCGACCTAATAATTTGCTGAGAAGGAACTAAGCGCAATCAAGATAAGACAGACCCCATCTTCTAGGTCGCTACCGACCTACGACCTACTTTAGGTCGTGAACGACCTAGGACTTGTGTAATCATCGGATTCCACCCAGAATTACACCTATAAATACCAGAGCCATTCCAACGGCAAGGGGACTTTTCCGATCATTCTCTGAAGCGCCATTACTCTGTAGAATTCTTAACTCATCCAACACTTGAAGAACTCCAAACATTGAAGACACTACAACAAGCTTCGTAAGAGATTTTGCACATCCGATATGGATTCAAAGAACTTGATCACATCGAAGTTTGAGCTACTAGTCTGAAGTATTTTAGAATCAAAGTGTATTGTATTTCGAAGTGTATTGTAACAACTTGTAATCAAAATCAGCAATAAAGGAATTCAAAGTGGACGTAGGCTTGATCTTAAGCCGAACCACTATAAAATCGCTGTCTTTTACCGTTTTCTGCTATTTTACTGCTTATTTCTTGTTCCCGTATCACGGGTGGTGCTTTCACAACATTACTACATACACCAGAGTGTTAGCGTTCAATTTTTAGCGTTAACATTTTGGTGCTTTCACTGAGAACCAAACTCAGGAGTATTGTCATCATTGCTTCACGAGAGTTTGTAGAGAAAGTTTCTTTGAGAACCAGAAGTTCGTCGGAAATAATGGCTCCCAGAAGAAAGCGCAAGTCTACAAGATCCGTCGATGCTCATGATAACACTGCTACTTCTCCTTCATCAAGTCAAGCAGCTCCAAGCATTGGAGTGACACGAGCGGAGTTAGATGCTGTAGTATCTGGGTTATATCAGCAGATTGAAACCCAGAACACTATAATGCTAGAAAGGTTGAATGCTATGCTCGGAGCTAACCGTCAACCAGTGAATAATGAGGAAAATTTTGTTGATGCTGTTCACAACTCTGAAGGGGGGAATATTCCTCAAAGGGCAGCTGGCACTGCTGAAGGGGCGCCTCCCCAAGCCGGAGTGACAAGGCCGCAATCAACTCTCCACGAACGTTTGTTTAGGAAAACTTCTGAGAAAACTGCTGATGAGTGCCCCACAGAGCCTCTGAACAACGGGGAATACCTCTCAGAAATGGTACGACAGATCATGAAAGAGAGCATGCAAAGAAATGAAGATGAGAACGACTGGGGGTTCGCTCCAAGTAAAACTCTGTTCACCGAGAAAATTCTAAAAGCTGAATTCCCAAGAAAGTTTGTCCCTCATACCATTCCAGCCTACCGAGGGACAAGCAACCCCAATCAATTTTTGTACAAATACGACTGGCACATGACGGGTGCTAGGGCGATGGATGAAATTAAATGCCGGTACTTCCCGGTATACTTGGAAGGAGTGGCACTACTCTGGTTTACTAAACTGCCTACCCGATCTGTAGACCGGTTTTCTGATTTAACTCGGAAGTTTAAAGAGCAATTCCGACTGTACACTTCCAAGGCGAAGGACATCATGTCATTGTCCAGTCTTGAGCAGAATCCGGGAGAATCTATTAAGTCCTTCTTGAATCGCTTCAACATAGCTCTGGCTGAAGTCGACAATGCGGAGCCACAGATGATTTTGACTTATCTAATGCGGGCTGTCGATAAGTCAAGTGAATTTGGGAAATGGCTGAAAATGAAGGAGCCAAATTCACTCGAGAAATTTTATAAGAAAGCTGACGAGTTCATACGCTTGGAAAATCTTCCTGCACCAGTAAAAGTGGTAGCAACAAGAGTGCAGAATAACGTTGCTGTGTCAGCTAAGAAAGATTCCGGAGGTCAGAACAGGGAGAATAATGATGGGAAGAAACAAAAGGATATAAAGAAACCTCGCTTCTTTAAACCCTCAGATTTCACTCCTTTAACCGACACTCCGGAGAATATCTTCTTCGCCACCAAAGATGTCGTGGATTATCCTAAACCAGCTGAGATAAAGCCTGGAAAGAGTGCTATGCGGAATGGAAAATTTTGTCGATTTCATAACCAACCCGGCCATGATACCAACGAGTGTCGTCATTTGAAGAGCTTGATTGAAGAGTTGCTAAGAGAAAATAAACTGCAACAGTATGTTAAGAAGAACAGGAATGACCCAACCTCATCTGCCCAGGGGCAGCAACCCCCCACTCACCCATCTGGCTCGGATGAGGGTACTACGGCACATAAATCTGAAAGGCTTGTTATCAATGTAATTACAGGAGGCCCACACCCAGCGGGCAAAAGCTCGGGTGAAATGGAAAGATATGCGCGTGCTTTGAAATATACTCCAGCGGAGGAAGATGTTTTTGTTTTGGAAGCGCTGCACCCCTGAAACAGCAGAGAACTTCTAATGAAGACATTGTGTTTAAAGCCAGGGATTCTATGGGTATTGAAGCTCCAACCATGGATCCCTTGGTCATTTCTGCAGGAATTGGGCCAGCTATTGTAAGGCGAGTGCTTATTGATTGCGGCGCCTCTTGCAATATACTCTTCAAGAAGACATTTGATCAAATGAAGATTCCAATGACTGATGTTCAGGCTTCATCGTAGAAGATTGTTGGATTTACTGGGGAACCGCAGCAGCCAATTGGAACTGTTGACTTGTTTGTGGAACTTGGAGATGGACAGAAAAGGGTAGTTCGCAAGCAGACTTTTGTAATTGTCGACAAATTTTCTGCCTACAATGCCTTTCTGGGTCGACCAACCCTAGCTGCGTTCAAAGCCATTCTTGCCCCGTGGTGCCTAACAATGAAATTTCCCATGGATAATGGCGTTGGTGTCATTAAAGGGGATCAAAACGCTGGGCGGGAATGTTATCTTATAGAGCTTCGGGAGGCAAGGAAGAGAGAGATGGGAAAAGATGCGGCAGCCCCGCTCCGCATCAAAAAACCAACCTTGTAGCAAGTACAGGGTGGTCCCTGCACTGGCGAGCATAGTGGTGCAAGGAGAGAAATGGATCCCAGAAAAGACAGTGCAGAGGAGAATAGAGTGGTACCGATGGAAGTAACGGTACCAGTACCTGTTGATCTTAAAGACCCGAACAAAGTGCTAAATGTGGGTTCGCAATTAAGTGAGACAGTCCAAAATATGCTGATATCATTTTTGAAAGCAAATCTGGACGTATTCGCTTGGAGTCACGCTGATATGTGTGGAATATCTCCAGAGATTGCTGTACATACTTTGAATATTGATCCGAAGTTCACGCCTGTGAAACAAAAAAAGAGAACCCAAGGTCCAGAACAGTCAGCAGCGCTAAAGGAAGAAGTAGATCGACTCATGGAGAATGGTTTCATAAAAGAGTCCACCTATCCGAATTGGGTTTCAAATCCAGTACTGGTTAAAAAAGCGAATGGAAAGTGGAGAGTATGCATCGATTTCTCAGATTTAAACAAAGCTTGTCCCAAAGACTGCTTCCCGTTGCCAAGGATCGATCAACTGGTAGATGGAACTGCTGGGCATGAATTGTTGTCTTTCATGGATGCTTACTCCGGGTATAATCAGATTATGATGCATGAGTCGGATCAAGAGGATACAAGCTTCGTCACCGATGTTGGTCTTTACTGCTACAAAGTCATGCCCTTCGGACTGAAGAATGCAGGGGCAACATATCAGAGGCTCGTTAATGCAATGTTCAAATCACAGCTTGGGAAAACTATGGAAGTCTATGTTGATGATATGTTGGTGAAATCAAAGAAAGCAGTTGACCATATGGGTCACCTAGCAGAAATGTTCGCAATTCTCCGAAAGTATGGAATGAAGCTCAACCCTTTGAAATGTTCATTCGGAGTGGAATCCGGAAAATTCTTGGGATTTATAGTGAGCGCTAGGGGCATTGAAGCTAATCCTGCTCAAATTACTGCTCTGAGAGAAGTCAAAGCCTCTAGGACGAAGAAGGAACTGCAGAGCCTCAATGGGAAAGTTGCTGCTTTAAGTCGTTTTATCTCCAAAGCCACTGATAAATGCATTCCCTTCTTCGACGCTCTAAAGAAAGGAAAGAAAAACTTCGAATGGACTGCTGAATGCCAGAAAGCTTTCGATGAACTAATCCGTCACATGGAAGTGCCTCCAATACTTTCTAAGCCCAACAATGGCGAAGACCTTTTCTTATACTTGGCAGTTTCGTCTCATGACCTGAGTGCAGCATTAGTGCGGGAAGATGCAAAAGTTCAGCGCCCGGTCTACTATATCAGCAAAAGATTCACTGGGGCAGAAATGAATTATTCAAAGCTAGAAAAGCTCGCCTTTTGTTTACTGATTGCTTCCAGAAAGTTGAGGCTGTATTTTCAAGCTCACCCCATCAAAGTTCTCACTGATCAGCCCCTAAATCAAGTCCTATTTCGCCCTGAAACTTCAGGCCGCCTTCTGAAATGGAATATTGAACTTAGCCAATATGATATCGCTTTTCATCCCCGAAGAGCGATCAATGGACAAGCTTTAGCAGACTTCATTGTAGAGTACACAGATAAGGGTGATAGTGAGGAAGAAGAAACAGTTGACATCCCGATCAAATGGAAGTTATATGTTGATGGCTCAAGAAATGATTATTGTTCCGGGGCTGGGGTTGTGCTTGAAACCCCCGAAGGGCGATCATTATATTACGCATTAAGATTGGAATTTCCTTCTACAAACAATGAAGCAGAATATGAAGCTCTAATTGCTGGATTAAAGATTGCAAAGGAACTGAACATCAAAGCATTGCAGATCTTCAGTGATTCTCAACTTATTGTATGTCAAGTCAAGAAGGAGTTTCAAGCTAAAGGAGGAAATCTGCCTGCTTACTTGTCAAAGACTTCTGAGCTTCTCGATGATTTCGATCACTATTCGATAAGCCACATACCTCGAGAGGAAAATATGAAGGCAGATTCTCTCGCAAAGTATTCAAGTTCCGGGGAAGCTCAACTATTGGGATTGGTTCCTGTGGAGGTCTTGTCAGCTCCAAGCACTGATGAGATGGATATCGACTGGATCATGGCTATATCTCAAGAACAAGAGTCATGGATGACCCCGATCAGAGAATATCTACTCAACGGTTCCTTGCCAGAAAATTCTAAAGAACGCCGAAAACTGTTAAGAAAAGCATCGAGATATGTAATTCAATACGGTCGGTTATACAAGCAGGGATTCTCAATGCCATTACTCCGATGTGTAACCAAGGAAGAAGCTAAGACAATTTTAGCAGAGGTGCACGGAGGAGAATGTGGCGATCATTCAGGTGGCCAAACTCTTGCCAAGAAAGTTCTCCGGTATGGGTATTTTTGGCTAGATATTAATCGAGATGTTTCTATCTTCTCCCAAAAATGTGACAAGTGTCAGAGATTTGCAAAAATCCCAAGAGCACCTTCCACCGAACTAACACAGATGGTCAGTCCATGGCCATTTGCCATTTGGGGAATAGATCTAATCGGACCTTTACCGATTGCCAAGTTAGGGATCAAATATGCAATTATTGTTGTTGATTATTTCACTAAATGGGCTGAAGCTGAACCTTTGGCTACTATTACCTCTAAAAAGATGATAAAATTTGTGACTAAAAATATCATTTGCAGGTATGGTGTGCCGCAGAAGATAATCACAGACAACGGTACTCAATTCGAAAGCGAAGAGTTTCAGGACTTTTGCAAGCAATTCAAAATCCAGAAGAGCTTCTCAGTAGTGGCTCATCCGCAGGCAAACGGGCAAGTGGAGGCAGTAAACAAAATTATCAAGTCAACCATCAAAAAACAGCTTGAAAAAGCAAAAGGTGGATGGGTTGATAAGCTACCACTAGCACTATGGGCATACAGAACAACTCATAAAACTGCGACTGGGCACACTCCATTCTCAATGGCATACGGATCAGAAGCGATGATTCCGGTAGAATTAGAAGTCCCTTCACACAGAAGAATTCATTTCAACCAGGCTAAAAATGAGAAATTGCAACTCGAAGCACTTGACTTCCTTGAAGAAAGAAGGGAAGAAGCTAGGCTCAGAGTTGCGGCCCATCAACAAAGGATAGCAAGACACTTCAACTCTAAAGTCCGTCAACTAAGCTTTGAAATCGGGGACTTAGTCTTGAAGAGGATCATGACAGCAACTGGAGTGTTTGGACCAAATTGGGAAGGACCATATGTCATAGGCAATAAACTTCTCGATGGCACCTTCAAACTCACAACTATCGAAGGAGATCCAATCCCAAGAGCCTGGAACAACAATCACTTGCGTCCATATTTTACTTAAAAGCAATGCTTGAAATTGTAAAATGATAATGGATGTATCAATTGTATTGTAAACCATTGTAAAATCAGTGATGATCAATAAAAGAGCTATAAAGTGGATGTAGGCCCAGTTCTTGGCCGAACCACTATAAATTCTGTGTTCTTTATTATTATAAAATGCCCGTTTCATTTCGATGTGTAAATACTCTAAATGTATTGCTAAAATATCGATTTAATATTGCAGGTCATTAAAACAAAGCTTACCCATCACAATGCCAAGTGAGCCCCGTAAATCACTCAATAAACGAATTTTAAGCCACAAAAGTTCCAAATTCAAATCCAACATAAGATGAACTTTACACCAAAAGTTGATGATTCCACCGAAGGGACACTTTTCCAAAGAAAAGGAACCAGACACTTGTTAACTAATTACGATCGTCTGTATAAACAGACATCTGATTAGATAACTTGCGTATGTCCCATGAAATCACTTAACAATGAAATACACTCCATTGGATAGAGCAAACTGCTTGCAAAAGAAAGGAACACGGGCTCGGAGACAATAACAGGGGACCATTAATGAGAAAACAACGAAGAAACATGGGTGGGCCAATCAACAAAAGCCCTCTTCGGAGGCACAAGCCCTCTTCAGAGGCACAATACCTCTTCGGAGGCGCAACTCTTCGGAGGATAAAAGACCTCTACGGAGGCATAAGCCCTCTTCGGAGGCACGCCAATAAATGGAAGTGCTCTTCTCAACAAAAAGGTTGGTGGAACCACTGAGGCACAAGGCCTTTGTTAACTAATTGCGATCGTTTGTGCGAACGAACATCCAATTAAATAACTTGCGTCCGCCCCGTGGATCCATTTAACTGTGAGAAAGTAACTTTCAGGCAATCAATTAAAGACCTCTCCGGAGGCACAAGACCTCTTCGGAGGCACGCTACCCTCTTCGGAGGCAGAAGACCTCTCCCGAGGCACTACAAGCCCTCTTATGAGGCACAAGCCTTCCCCAAAGGCACATACTGCCCTCTCCGGAGGCAGAAGACCTTCCCCAAGGCACACAAGACCTCTCCGGAGGCACAAGACCTCTCCGGAGGCACAAGACCTCTTTGGAGGCACGTCCCAAGAATGAAATGCTCTTCTCAAACAATAAAGTTGACGGAAATACTGTAGGGGCACCTTCCCAAGCAGAAGGAACAAGACTCTTGCTAACTGGTCGCAATCATTCATACAAACGAACATCCGACCAGACAGTTTATGTCTGCCCCGTGGGTCCATTCAACTGTGAGAAAGTAATTTCAAGCGAATCAAACAAAAAGCCCTCTAACGAGGCACAACAAATATAAAAAAGCCCTCTTTGAAGGCACACTTCAATTCTTAAAGGAAGAATAACTCGTTCATCTTGAAAAAATTCTTTCTAAAAATTGAAGTGCTACATAAAGCCCTCTTCGGAGGCCCGCTCTACCGCGTAGGAAAATTCACTTCACAAAAATATGAAGTGACCATTTCTGAAGGTTGAAGCGTAAAAACTTCTTCAAAAACGAGACATGCTCCATTAAAGCAGAATAATTTTTCTCTCAAAAATGAAATAGTTATTTTCTGAAATAAGAGTACAAGTCTCATCAAAGTGAAAGATATTGCAATGCACTTGTGGTATAGGGGCAATATCACACAAGATAACTACATCAATAAAAGTAGTATTCAAACACATACCACAAGTTCATTACAATATCACGTAAAAAAGATGTGGAATAAATGCATTCTCAAACACAGACCAAAAGTTTATACAAGTAAAAAGAATCGTTTGTTCTACACTAAACTGAGAAATAAATGTGTTCCTACATACACAAGAATTTGTACAAGTAAAAGAATTATTTTATTCAGTACTATGAAAATTCTTTACATGTGTAGATCTCAAAAAAGCGGGAACCGGTACCCACACAATCTCCGGTCGATACATGCAAAAGGCAAAACGAGAAGCATAAAAGTCCGGCTTATCATTCCTTCTTCCCGCCACCCTTCGAGCTCTTCCCCGACTTGATAACTAGTTTTGGAAGCCGTTGCGGACGGGTCGGGGGCGGAGGAGAAGGAGGAGTAGTCGGATCTTCTTCTACTTTGTCTTCTCCAGCTGAAGTGCTTTTCTTCTTCTTCCTCATAGCGCGCTTCCCTTTCCTTTTCGAAGAAGACTCGCTTCCCGGAGTAAGTAGCGCAGAAAGTTTTGTGTTATCATCAAGAGACTGCTCCGGGGTCTTCTCACTGTCCTCAAGATCTTCCGCCTTCTATTCTTGCGAAGCGGATGGATCCTCCAAGCCTTGAAGGGCTTCTATCTGTTCTTCTTGCGATCCCGGCTGAGAAGCCGGAGTAACTTGAAGAGTTGGAGGAGGAACAGCTGGAAGAGGGTAAGTGTGCGCAGCGCTCGGTTCTTCCGCTACAGAAGAAAAGAAGTTAAAATCAGTACTCTTTGAAAAAAGAGAAGATATTGGATCATCAGGACTTAAGTAATAAGCGAGAAATTCATCAAGTTCAATTGAATCAAATGAATAATCCGCTTGAGCCAGATCTGAATCGAAGTTACCTGGAGAAGTCGGTTTTATCAGTTCAATTTCAAATTTTTCAGCCTCAATGTCTTCCTGGCTCTTCTCCTCGATTTGAGTAAGGGGAGATTCGGTGGTGACGGGCTTAGCCTCAGTTTTCGCAGGAGCTGGAGAGTAAGAGCTGGAACCGACGATATCAACGTCGGCTGAAGTAGAAGTATGGACAGGGGCAGTTAGAGATATTTTCTTTTCCAGATGCTCCCCTACCACTGTTTCAGCTCTAACTTCAGCAAGTTGCTCTTTCCCTCTGGCGAGAGCGGCACGAGTCTTATCATCAAAATAGTGTGCCTCAAGCTCTGCCTCATTATAGCCGGCGCCGCCGAGCATATCGATCGCGGACTCCCACACTTCAGCCAAAGTGATTTCATATTTTGGTCCCAGAAATGAGAGGCTTCCGCGCCCCAAGATGCAATGGACATAAAAGTCGAACAAAGTGGAGCTGATGGTGGCTTTGGTTGCTTCATGAGATTCTTCATCTGCAACTTGTCTAGCAACCGCCTCATCGCACTCTTTCTCAACTTTAAGAAGTCGAGCCTTTAACGCTTCGATCTCCATGTTCTGGGAGTCAACTGTTTCCCGCAACTGAGCGGTTTCTGTGCGGTACTTTTCAGTAATATGCTGTTCAGCCTCAAGTTTCATCTCAGCGTCTCTCTGAGCAGCATGCGCATCCCGCCCTTGTTTCTGAAAAACTTCCTCTTTTTGAGAGTGCGAGGCAGAGGAAATGGCGAGATCTTCCTTAAGTTTCTTGACTTCGGACCCGAGTCTCGCATTGTCATCTGCAATGCTCGCCATTTCCGCATCGTGCTACTTGCAAATTTTATCCCACTCTGTCTTATCGTTCTCCATAGTCAACATGGCTTCAAGATTCATATGATTAACCCTCTAAAGCTCGTTGACGAGTTTCTACCATCCGGACATTCTCTCAATATCGAGCTTAACAGCATCGAGATTCCTCAGCATGGCCTGCTTGTCGATTGGGACTAAATCTAAGTCAAACCGCACCCCTTTTAAACACCAGTTCGGGAATCGACTTTGAAGTTTAGGCGGAGCATCTTTAACTTGATATTGAGGCCTGCTGATAATCGCCTGGATGTCAGATTTCTTTAGGGCAGGAGAGCCGGATGGGATATCAAGAGAGATAGGAGCATCGGTCTTTTCAGAAATCGCAGATGCGTCCTTTTCACTAAGCCTGGCCCGTTTACTGGGATCTTCAGAAATATGGCACTTTCCTCTGTCGTCATGCGACTTTCTCTTATGGGAAGCGTCATCTCTTTGAGAGGAGTCGTGATGTTCTTCCCTCCTCCTTTGCTGCTCCTCATAAGCTTGTCTCTCTCGAGCTTTTCTAACTGCTCGCTCCTCATCAGTTTCCCTACGAACGGGGAGGTAACGTCCATAGTCATAAGAGTCACGCCCTCCATAGTGCCGAAAGTTATCATAGTGTGAACCGCTTCGCCTCATCGAAGAACCTGAAATTGAAGAAAAGTCAAGTCTTAGAAATCTTCAAAGTAGAAGAGTTAAGTAAATAAAAGTGCTAAGCATCCTAAGTGTGTGCAGCGTGCAAACTATGCGCGTCAGACTACAAACCACTCTGTGGTGTGGGAATGGTGACGGCTTGTGTAGAAGGTGTTGTAGTTTGTTGCAAAGAAGAAGTCGCTTCAACAACATGAGAGATAGCTTTTGAAATGTCATCTTTAAAGAGCTCCTGTGAAGTTATCATCAGGTCGCTCAACCCATCAAAAGTGTCATCGCCATTATGCCCGGCGGAACTTTCTTTTTCAACTTCTACGTCAGCCGTCTTTTCAGAATGACGAGGAGTTTCTTCTTCCTCAATAACCAAGGCGAGTGCAAATTTGCCGGACGACCCTGCAACATCAATAGAAGTAGAACACTTCACCAGTGAAGTCTCAGTGGTGGGTTCTTTTAGTGTAAGTTCTTCAGCAGGAGCTGGGGCATCTGATGTCTTTACTGGAGAGTCAGGGACTTCATGAGGCTGAATAGAACGGGAAGAATGTAGGAGTCCGAGTTGATGTAAAAACTCGTCTTTCAATAGAAATTGGATACTCCTCTCCTCAACTGGCACGGCCATAAGCCACTCAAAGGTTGGTTTGTGACCAGGATCCCTAGAAGGAGGAGGAAGCGCTGAAAAAAGTAAAGAGCGAAGTTAATACTTGACAACTCGGATTTCAAAAAGTTCAGAAAACATAAGGAAAGGAAAAAGATAAATGATCATACTTCCTACTCTCCAGATAGCATAAAATCCCGGAGGACAACGAACGTAGAAAAACTGACTCAAAAACCCGTGAACACTGTCAGGAAGACCAAGAATCAGTTTGCGGTTCCTAGAATTTCTCATGAGTGTGATATAAGGATGGTCTTTATTTTTGGCAAATGAGCATAGATAACAAACTTCGTCAAAACTTGGAGGATGATCCAGCGTCCTCCTAAATAGCACACATAGTCCCATCAGGATGGCATAGCCATTGGGATGTAACTGAAAGGGAGAGATAGACAATCGAAGAAGAAGCTGCTGAAGGAAATCATTAAAAGGAGGAATGGTTCCATTCATGCACATTTGGCGATTAACGGCGACGAAACCATGAGGTGGTATGTCAGCAGTGTTGTTTTTCTCAAGAAGTATGGCATCTGCTTCAGCAATCCCGAATTGAGTGCACAGTTGGCGGAAAACTTTATATGATAGTGTGGTCGAGATTCTTTCTGGAGGATTAGCTAATGGAGCAGGAATAGGAAAGCCTCTCCAGTTTGAGTTGTTACTTCTTCTTGTTGAGATGTCATTCTACACAATCAACTGGATGTTCAAATGTGAAGGTACACGTTTCCTAAAATGTGTGAAGTGTTGTGTAGAACTAATAAAAATAGAAAGCAAACATAACTGGAATTAAACTAGTTGACAATTGGTCGATTACAAGATTTCAAGGCTTGTTAATTTAAAACTCAAGTGCAGTGTTAATGCAAACAAATCAGCTTCAGTTAACTATTATAGTTTTTCTTTAATACTTCACTTGAATTGGTTAGTTTACAACATTTTGTTCACACAGTTCATTTAAGTTAATTTTTCTTTATCGACTAATCTGTCATTCGATGTGGGCAGTCAATGGCAGTATATTCGTCCCAGTTTTCTGCAAATATTGTGTTTAACAGGTTATTAGCATTAGAGATAATCTGCAAAGAGGTTCAAACAGTTTGGAATTCAGGCAGTTCAAAAATTAGGCAGTTTATTCCAGCAATTCAAGTCAAGAATTCAGGTCGAAATTATGCTTCAAGTTGAGAATTCAAGTTTAGGCAGTTCACTCAATTATTAGCTCGTCTACGACCTAAAGGATGAGCTACGAGTTAAGTTAAGTCGTCGACCTCTTAAGTCGCAATGCATATGAAGGAAAAGGTCTCAAATCATAACGACACGAATTTCTCTAAGTCCTAGCTCAGCCACGACCTAAGGCCTATGCCGCAAGATAATTAAGTCGCAGGAGAGTTAGGTCGCAGGAAAAATTGGATCGTTCGAACAGTTAGGTCGCGAGAGTTCTTGAACCGGACAAGTTGTTAGATCATGAATGTTTTAGGTCGTCTCCGATGGAATCTCGAGCTATTTCCTGCTCGAACCAAAACCTCACCTCCTTTCACCAATCACCTTCCTCTCCACTGAGAAGTTCAGTAACTCATCAACCAGCCAATTCGAGATTCATAAACCCAATAACCCGTTAACAATTCTCTCATCTCCTCTAAAGTCACAAATCAGTTAGCCTAAAAGCGCCGTAACCCATCGCCTTGTTCTCACAAATTGTCTAAAGCCAGGACAATCCACCTTGAATCCATCAGCAATCGATTGAAACGAGGATCATGATGAAGCGCGGCATAAAAAATGGGTCGGAGATGAAAAGTGGGGTTCATGATTCAGTGACAATCGAGGATTGAATAGAAAACAGGTTCACTTACGCAATGTAATGCTAAGTATAACTGATGATCGAGTAATGAAATTCATCTTCGAGATCTCGAGTACTTGCTAATGGCTGAACGGAATGATAGAACAGGTGAAGTGAAGGAGGAGCGACCTAAGCTATTTATACCCCGGGGTAGTGAAATGTGAATCGACACACACGACCTACGACCTATGAGTTATCTTAAGTCGTTCGCGACCTAACAAGCTCATCAGAGAGCGAGCTAAGAAAATCGAAGCACACGACCTACGACCTAGGCGTGTACTTCGAGGGGCAAATGTTAACCCTCTTTTGATTCGCGAATTAACGACCTAAGGAAGTTAGCGACCTAACTACAGAGCCGACTTAACGACCTAAAGCATATGCGACCTAAAATGTGCCATGACCTACCGACCTAAGAACCTAACGACTTAAGGAGTCCACGACCTACTGACCTAAGAACCTAATGACTTAAGGAGTCCACGACCTATCGACCTAAGAAGCTACCGACCTAAGAAGCTACCGACCTAACTACAGAGACGACTTAACGAGCTAAGGAGTTAGCGACCTAGTGGCTTAGGGAAGTTACGACCTACCAAGTTAAGAAGTTAGCGACCTAACTAACAGAAGTGGTCTCAGCGACCTACGACCTATATTAGAAGGAACTAAGCGCAATCAAGATAAGACAGACCCCATCTTCTAGGTCGCTGCCGACCTACGACCTACTTTAGGTCGTGAACGACCTAGGACTTGTGCAATCATTGGATTCCACCCAGAATTACACCTATAAATACCAGAGCCATTCCAACGGCAAGGGGACTTTTCTGATCATTCTCTGAAGCGCCATTACTCTACAGAATTCTTAACCCATCCAACACTTGAAGAACTCCAGACATTGAAGACACTACAACAAGCTTCGTAAGAGATTTTGCACATCCGATATGGATTCAAAGAACTTGATCACATCGAAGTTTGAGCTACTAGTCTGAAGTGTCTTGGAATCAAAGTGTATTGTATTTCGAAGTGTATTGTAACAATTTGTAATCAAAATCAGCAATAAAGGAATTCAAAGTGGACGTAGGCTTGATCTTAAGCTGAACCACTATAAAATCGCTATCTTTTACCGTTTTCTTCTATTTTACTGCTTATTTCTTGTTCCCGTATCACGGGTGGTGCTTTCACAACATTACTACATACACCAGGGTGTTAGCGTTCAATTTTTAGCATTAACAAGCATCAAATTGTTATGTATTCGATTCCACATTTAAAAGATTGCACTGCCAATGTGGTGTTGCTTTGTTAGATTCCTTATTAGTTGGCACTTGAGTAAAAGCATAAACTTAACCGCTGAAAGTGTTAAAATTCAGAAAAATGCTGTAAACAATAAATGAAATGTTTATGACTCAGTGTAGCAAGAAAACCAATGCACACAACAAAGAAGTTAGTTGTTTCCCTGTATACGTTGTTATTTCACATTGAGAGGATTTTCTATCAATTTTCCATGTTGCAAACTTGCAATATATATTATTCAAGGAATCTCCTACTGATCTAGTATTCCACCAACAAAACTTAAGACTATTTACGGTATAAAATAGTTATACATTTGTCTTTATGAGTTCAGCTTTTGGTAAAGCCTTCTAGTAGCTTAATTTTATAAGTTATTGAGTGTTCCCAGGAAAGATAAGTAGTACATTCAATGGTTTGTGGTGTTTTATTATACATTTCATATATAATAAGTGGAGACAGGATGTTTTATTATACCTAAAATTGATCACATGTTAAAAATGTCTAAGAATAACTTCTACTGAATGTTTTATTTTCAGCAAATTTGTCAAAAAAATAATTTCCAAAGATAAATTTGCCTACATGTTTTGTTCCATATAAGAGTAAGTAAAAGCCAAAACTTTGTTAAACACTTCAACAACATGTTAGATTAAGACTTTTTATAGTAGTAGAAGAAATTAATACAACAATATAAACTCACAAATTAACAATTAGAAACAATGAAGGAGCAAGAAGACAAAGTGATTAAGTTGAAGTATTCACAAATATGGCAGCGGCATGTAGGAACGTTCCAAAATTTTGAACAAATAAAAATCAATTCAAGTAACAAACTGGAACAAGTTAACAAATTTCGAACTCGGTTCAAATAAGAACCTCAAACAAAATAGTCTAATCCAGTTCAAAATGGAAACACAAAAGAAAAGTGGATTCAATTACCTGATAAGAGTTGAAGGCGAGAGATAGAGGACAAACTTTTGAGCTAGATTTCAAGTGCTAGGTTTTTGGGGAGGAATCGACATGAATTTGAATTGTGCGAGCCAGAATGATGATGGATAAAAGTACAAGAGGAAAAATGCATCGAACCATATCCGAAAAAGTTTTTTTTGGGGTTCTGATCGTTATTTTTATTTTGAGAGGAGGATAAAAAAATTTGTCTCGGTGTTAGAAAGAGAAATGAGCGGCCGCATATTAAAATTTGGCTGAATTCTAGGCAGGAATCAATTGGCCATGTTTCTTTGTTTATTTTCACCCTTTAAAATGACCAACGGTTGCATATGTCTTTAAACGCTACCAATTAATGCAACAAATAGCAAGTTTTTCTGTAGTGTTAATTACATTGCACCCATCATTGAATCATCAAAGGAGATTATAGGAAGTTTGTAATAGAAGTCAAAATCCATGTTATAGAACACAACATTGTCAAGTCAGCAAACTCTTGTAACGCATATTCCTCCAGGCTAAGTAGGGGTAATTGATTAGTGAAAATCCAAAGGGGAGATTCAAGATTGGACGTAGGAATGGAGGTCTGAACTAGTACAAAAATCTCGGTGTGATCGTTTTTAATTTACTTTGCTTTATTATTATTTAGCTTGATTATAGTTATATACACGTTTACATAAGCTATCCATATTAGAAATTCTTTGAACTTTCATTTGGTATCAAAGCCTTATGTTCTACTAATCATAACAACATCTTAGAAAAATGGCCAGAAGAAGATCTAGGCGAAGCACTACAAATGATAAAGATCGTCATGCATGTTACATTGCTACAAACATGACTACAAGTGACACCGAGGTTGAATGCACTACCATACCAAACATCGATGAGGTATTAATTAATTAAAATCAATTATATGAGTTTTGTTGTGTTTTACTTGAAAAGTTTAAAAATCTTAAAAAGGAGCATAAAGATTGTTTGGATAAAATAAATAATATGAGCTAGAAATTATCATGTTGAAAAATGAAAAACATATTTTAGAAAATGAAAATAGCTCCTTAAAAATTTCTCTTAAAAATTATGTTTCTAGGTTAGGTCATCTTGAAAATTTATTACTCCATAGAAATGGAAAATGAAAAATTTTCAAAGAAATTTGACGATTTGAAATTTCTTTAAATAATTCAAATTCTCAATTTTTTACCTTTGGAAAAAAGAATCGTGCTTTAAAAAATGAGAAATTAGAATTAATTAAAGAAACTGATACTTTGAGAAATAAAATTAAAATTTAGAAAAAAGAGATTGGTGACTATAAGGTAAAATTTGATAAAATTAACGAAAAAGCCACAAATTTCAATTAAGGTCAAAATGATTTAAATTCAATTTTATCAAATTATAGACTTTTTAATAATAAAAATGGTTTATGATATAATAAAACTAAGTGTAGAAATAGTACTAGATATGCTTTCATGTATGTTAAAAATGTTAATGCTAGCACTAGATTTCGAGTAAAATATAAACCCATTTTTTATAGAAATTCAAGTACTTCTATAAGTTATAATGTTTCTAATATTTCAAAAAGTACAAAACCATTAAATATGAATTTAAATTATTTAAGTACATGGGTTCCTATTAATCAAAGAAACGGTGAAAAATACATTAGTGATTATTTCGTTATAATAAATAATAATGAAAATTTTATTTTCAAAGGTTCTACCAAACCCTCTTGGGTATGGTTGCCCTCGACCTAACCCCCCGAACTCTAACGTAGGAAGTAGGTACCAAAATGAATTCTTATTTTTTTGCAGGTATCCAAAAATGACCGAAAGATGAGATAAAATACATACAACAAATGTTCTGTATATTTGATGGTGAACGACCGTTTATGGAAAATGGATCGCAACAAATTTGGCATATCTAACTCATCTAGCTTTTTAAATTGTTTGGGGTTAGAATTTCTACAAATTATGTCTTTTATTTTTAGTAAATTTGTATCTTGAAAACATATTTTATGGTCTGTGCTATTTAACTTGTTTTGTGTATTTGTGCACTCTTGTGACTACATCTTTATATATTTCTATGTGCATTTACTGTTACCTATGCATCTATTTTTGTATATTGTCTTATGTGAGTATATTCATTCTTGTGTTCAACCCAGTATGCATATGTTTTTGTTTTCATTCTACTTTTATTTCTTTTTGTTAAAGACAAAGAGGAGAAATTATGGTAAAAAAGGGAGCATTAATTAAAGGGAAGATTATACACACATATATATCATACATATAGCTGTCATCAGCAAAAAGGGGGAGAATTTTAGAACCTTGTTTGTATGATTGTTTTAATGATAATAACTATATATATAAATATCTCTTGTAGCATTTTTTATATAGGACTTTGAAGGCATCAATGATTCGAGAGACAAAGAAGCAGAAGAAATAAGTAGTTCTTTACAAACCAAAAAGTATGTCTTTCGTCTTTACTAACTATTTGTAAAATCTCCTAGATGATTCATATACATATACACATATCACTAGTACACAAGATTTTGAAAACAAAGACCAAAAGTAACTACAATTAAAGTTTTACAAAGCATTAAATAAAAAACAAATATATAAAGAAGGAGTCTACTAAAATAGACCACAATCGATTTAGGGTGTAAACTGAATACATTTTCATTCGACACGAACTAGTCAACTGACCAAGTCATTTAGTCTTATATTTTTGGTCTTTTTTTCTAGATTATATTCTACAAATAGTCAGTCGACTTGTCATCATTTCCAATCGACTAAACGAACAGTAGTGGCTATATTAAACAAAACTTTGAAGAGATATGACTCTTCAATGGTTCTTCTTCAAATGAGTATGACTTTCTAGATATGTACAACTTTTAAGAATAACTATTGATTATTATAAATAAGCCTATGACAGGAAGTTTTGTAATTAACTTATTATCTTGCTTTCAAAACCTTCTTGTGACTATTGCTCTCTAAAAGCTTATATTATTCATTCACTCAAAGTACTATTTGCACTTCTTAATTACATTGCATGCATCATTGAATCATCAAAGGAGATTATAGGAAGTTTGAAACAGAAGTCAAAATCCATGTCTATAGAACACAACATTATCAAGTCAGTAAACTCTAGTAACGCCTACTCCTCTAGGCTAAGTAAGGGTGATTAATTAGTGGAAAACCGAAGGAGAGCTTCGGGACTGGACATAAGATAAGTGGTCTGAACCAATATAAAAATATCGCTATGATCCTTTTTTACTTTATGCAACAACCCAACATTGAGAAGCAATTAATTAAAATTAATAATAGTGATGTGGTTAATTAAAATAAGTTTAAAAAGATTCAATATGATGATTGTGGAATTTGATGATAAATTATTTTTGAGATAAATAATTAAAAGTCGGGAATTATTAATAAATGATGAATTTAATTACTTTGAGAAATATTGATATTTAAAATTTGAAATTACATTCATTTGTATATAAGTGATTGAAATATTTTTTATGGTTAGCGTTGGTAACAAAAAAGATTATAAATTTAATTTTTAAAAGAAAAGAAAGTTTATTTTATTGATAAAATGAGTTTTTGAATTTATTTAATAAATGGGCTTAAAGGTGTAAATATGAAATAATTATTTTAATGAGTAAAATTATTGAAAGAAAATAATTATCATAAAAGTATGAAATGGTGAAAAAGTTGACACTGGAGATAAATATGAATTTTTTATGGTAAATTTTAACAAAATTAACATGATTTATAAATTGATTAGTGAACAAGAAAAGAAAATAGAGAAATAGATTAGGCTAGTATTTGTGTAAGGCCCATTGAAGCCCATGTTTATTTTATGAACCAAGACCTAGATAATTTATTATCTAGAATCATCTTCATACTTCACGTTTCATCCTCCTTCTCATCCTTTTCTTTGCTTTAGGAAACCCGAAAGGAGGTAAAAACTCTTCTTAATCCTTACTTCAAAAATTTATAGTAAATTAAATAAAATTATAAAAATTTCAAACTAAGCTTCTCAACATGCTAGTACACCTCCTAGCACAACAAGGTAGGGTTTTGAGCTTCTTGGAGTGGACTTTTGCATTTACAGTAAAGTGAAAGAAGAAGGGTAAGAAGCAGGTTTCAGGTGAGTATTTACATACTCACAAAATGTTTGTCTACATGCACGTATTTGGTTATATATGAATTGCTTGTGTGTGCTTATGCCTTATAATTTGTGTATGGTTGGGTTTAGCTTGTGTTTGGTTTGAATTTGGATTGAACTTGGATTGAATTTGGTATTAGAATTATCGAATTTTTGGCTTTAGAAATGCAACATCGGTTGTCAACCGGTCGACCGCTAGCGGTCGACTGGCGGTGTCACCGGTTGCGAAACCTATGTCTATTATTTAAATAATATTATAATTATAAAAATAAAACATATTTATATATTTAGAAATGTGTATAAAGTATATGTTTTATGTTTTTGATAAAGGAATTATTTTGAAGAGATAGTTTATATAAATTTGATATTAATAATAATATTAAATATTGTTTATTAAAGGAAGTTAAATTTTTAATCTTATTAATTATTTTAAAATCCTGTAAAAAATTCTAGAAAAAAACATGAATAGATTTCTAATTAATATTTTATGGATTTCAAAATATATTTCATGAATTTTTTTATACAATCTATAGTTTTGAAAGTATACTTTATGACTTTGGAATAAAAAGGAATTTATTTGGATAGTGTAAAATTATTAAAAAATCATATTTAGTTATAGAATATTATGAGTAATATTTAGTTCTATAATCTATTTCTAACAATTTAAAACGTGGAAATAAGATTTCCAGAAGTAATTTATAAATATTAAAATTTTATTTTGATTATAAGAGGTCAAAACCTAATTATTTTATTAATGTAAAATTTATATATGTTTTTATTAATTATGGACATGGCATGCAACTCGATATATTTATATTTCTTTCTAAATAAAAATTTGCGCTTGAGCGTTGGAATGATTTATATTCTACGTAACGAGAAATTAGAATAAACAGAGTTATAGTACCATTTGGGATGGGGAACTTTGGTAATATTTCTCTGGTTATCCTTTGGACCCGTTATATAAAATACCATAGAGAAGTGAGTGTAACAATGAGCTTTGAATAAATAGACTAGCAACACGCGGTGGTATGGGACACCATTGTGTTATTTATTCGATTATTCCTTCCTCGTGAATGACACTCATATGGGGATTTTTTATGTATGTGGGGCTCACTGTGGTGAGTCACGTATTTAGCCATGTGTCGACAATTGTTTGGAGCCATGTGTCGGTATATGTATTTAGCTATGTGTCAACATATGTATAATGTCGTGTGTCGATATGCGTATTTGGCTATGTGTCGGCTAATATATATATATATATATATATATATATATATATATATTAGTGTTTGTTTATCTATCACTGTCCGACTCCCTTTATGGTATGGGAAAGTGAACCAGAATAGCTAGTATCCATCTTAGTGGCCTAATCACGGTGGTCGCGCCTTGGATCTGTGACACCTTATTATTAGCTGTGTGTTGGCAAAGTATAGAGCCATATGTTGCTAACGTATTGCTCATTTGTGTCACCCAGGTCGGCAGTCTGTTACCATTTTCGGGGAATGTGTTGGGTCGTAACCGAGTCCCCGTGTAGTCGAGCACATTGATGGATTTGAGTCACGATGACCATTAAGGTAATTAAGACTGTAGGAGCCGTATTGGTAGACCATGTGTGTCATGTTCGGCAATCACAGGTGTAGTCTTCTAGAGCAAGTTTGTCTGTCAGTCTCCTGTCTGGTTATAGTGTGTGTGATAGATAGATATATATTGTGTATACTCCGTACTTGAGAGCTATAATTATACATGAGATTGTGTCTAGTGTATGATCAATCCCTATATACTTCTTTGGCATGTGTCGAATATTATATTTAATTAGTGCGTCGCCAATTACCATTCATTGGCATGTGTTGTCAACTATCTTTCATAGGCATGTGTTACCTATTACCCTGTATACGTGTGTGCCGCCAACTATTCTCTATAGGCGTGTGTTGCTTATTATATAATAGATTGTTGATTACTTATTTATTTCCTTATATGGTTAAGATAGACCCGAGAAAGTCAATCTCATTATTATTTAAGACTTATACTTGGGCATTGCTGTGAGCTAGCCTAATTATACTTGATGATTATTTATGTATTGACGATGTTTATATATTTTAATGCTTCACCTACAAGACACTATTTTATATGACACGTATTTTGAATTTGTTTACTTAGGTGATCTATGTTTATAGCTTTAGATAGGTTACTGTTTCATGATAGTAGTTACTATATTATAGCATCTACATTTTTAGACATAGTCTAACCCTTGTGTAATTTATATGATACTCGAGCCAGTCTAAGACATTTCAGGTTCAGTCTCTTGTATGTAAATTCATGTGATGCATATTCGACATACTTTATACATTTAGTACTATAAATTATCGCTGTGATTTTGACTTTGTATTCTCTGTTATTTATTGTATAGTGTGTATTATTCTATCCTAGAGGCACACATGTTTGTTATTTTGTGCCGACACTGTGTATATATTGTGGTAAGTTATATTCCTAGTTTTTGATACGTACCAGTGTTAGTCCGAGAGAATATTCATGTGTGTACCACATATCGTCTTGTTCTCCATACTATCCGATAGTATTACTTAGTAGTACTCTTGGTTAGTATGGGTATCAGAACAGGTTCAAAATAATACAGTATATATATGACACTTAGAGTCTCTGTCCCCTCGGAAGTGTTGGGTAGTTACCTATAGTAAGGGATAATAGGAGTGCATGTATTACTTATTATACGTTGATTACAGGGGTGATCATCGAGGGACATATTTGTATTTTTCATACAATATATATTTATTACTTCCTCGGTTATGAATGTAAATCTCTGTATGTGATACAAAGTAGTTCATACGAGTGTTAAGGTAGAAGTTGTCAATCCGACTAGTAGTGTCGGCTCAGTTAATAATATTAGACCTCGGTATGGATTTGAATATAGTAAACTGATTTGTTAAGGATCTGAGCGTGCAAGGGAATTTAATGGATCACTTTCCGTTGAGTAGTTAGGTTATTTGTTTGTTCTGACTGTATGATAAATGAATTGAATTTTCTTAGTTTGATTGAATTGATTAATAGATGCTTTGTGTATAGGATCCATCTTGAGTGTGGTGTTCGGTAGGAGCTATTGTCAAGGTGAGAATCTGCTTAAATTTTGACATTTGGAACCTACCGGTGTCTTCGGTCGTGAATTTACCGCAAGGGGTAATCGAAACTTTTTTCACATAAGGTAAACTATATATTTTTATAGAAGAATTTTTTTTAAAAGTGTAATTAGAAATAAGTTAAAGGCTTTCTTGTTTACTTTATGGATGGTTGGTTGGCGATGATTGGAATTTTGTAAGTAAAATATTTTGATTGTATTCTTATAAGTTATTTATAAGTATGTTAATACAAGCAAGTATATGTTTTGATTTAAAAGTTTTTTTAGTTATAATATAGATATATAAATCTGGTTTGGAAGTATGTTTTATTAAAACCTTTTCGATTAAAATATATATCTTTTTATGATATTAGAGAAATGTTTCATTTTCCTAAATAGTTGATTTCATATAGAAAGTATTTTGAAGTATATAAATGTATTTATTTGATGAAATTTTTAAAATGGATTTTGTGTTAATTTGTTCATTGAGTGCTTTAAGAGTTTTGGTCGATGCTCCTGATCAATGTTATCGATAAGGATTCCTAAACACTAGAACGAGACATATAGACATGATTTTTTGGAAATGTTTGGTAAAGTTTTGTAGGTAAAATATTTTGAAATATAATGTAAAGTTAGTATTTAGTAGAATATACCGAAGAAGGTAAAATTTGATGTTTTAGAAAGATTTAGATGATATGAAGGATATTTTGAAGTGAGGATAATGTTTTTGAAAATGAAGGATTGTTGTTTTGAATGAAGTAAATAATTTGAGGAATGTATAAATAATATTTTTGAGAAAAGACTATGGAAAGAAAAATAATATTTTATTGAAATGTTTGAGAATATTTTGAAAAGAATATAAGTAAATGATTAAGAAGTGATATAGAATATTTTGATAAGGGAAATGTTGTTTTGAAATGGAGTTTTAATTAAGTTTGAGGTATGAAGATATCTTTAAAATTTTGAAGTTTCTGAAATTGTTTCGATTTGAAAATTTTATATTTGAGTATACGTACTATTATGATAAAGTAAAGTATTATTTTTGAAAAGATGTTTTAATAAATATTTAGTTATGAGTGTATAGAAGTATTAATTTATAAAATGAATTTTTTGTAAATAATATATGTATTTTTATATGTTTAAATTTGTACAACGATTATAGCCATCGAGCATTAGTGGATAGCTAAAGTCGATGGCGAGGCAATGTTAATCACACAGTCAACACTATAGCCAATTGGCAAAGTGAACCACTTGAAAATTCATGGCGAGGCATCATCAGAATACTTATGCATTAGTGTTAATCCAAAAATTGGATCAACACCCAGAAACAAGATGAAAGCGCCAGTTCAGATTAAAAGTAAAAGAAAATGCAGAAAGTAGATAAGAACACGCAGAAGTTTTTATAGTGGTTCGGCATAATCTCCGGCCTACGTCCACTTTAATCTCTTTTATTAGTTGTTCTCTCCTGGGATTACAACTAGTTTTCTTAGATCTGACCACAATCTAGTGGATCTCAGATTTACGATGAGGTTTCTAGTTTGTTTGTAAGTCACTAGTACTAAGAATTTGTTGATCTAAGTCCTAGAGCAGTAAATAGTTGTTTCCTAGGCGACTTTAATGGAGGAGAGGTTAGAGGTGAAGAAGTAGAAGAGTCTTCGCAATTAGAGAATCCCGATCCCCTTTTGATTGCTCTATAGTTTATATTTATAGGGGTAGCAGTCATACTGGGTTAGAAAGAGAGTTGAAGCTAAGTCCTGAAGTCGGTCCAAAGGAATGGGTGAAGTCGTGAGTACACCCGGGAAAACCACACATGTCGGTGCTGACCTCTCATGTCGGTGCCAACATCTGTGGTTTACTCCAATTGGGTTGAACTCTCTTGCAACCTTCATGCTACATGATTGTGAAGTGTCCCATGCTATTTCCATTGATCGTTGGTCGTCCAAAACAAGTCGTCATCTACTTTTTTCCAAAACAACCCGGTATAAGTCTTTGCATAAGAGGACGGTGGTGACATTTTTCCTTAGCCCGGCATGACTTGCAATTTTTACAACACTCTTATAATTCTATAGAGGTGTCCTAAGAAGTCGCAACATCTATGGAGTTAATATGAGAAGTTGGTACCTACATAGGAGGTCGGTACCGACATATCTCCTTTGTGTATATTTCATCCAAAATTCTTGAGCTCCACTCTTTAGTCATTTTAAGTATGCCTCTAAGTTTTCAAGTCGTTTCATTCCCATTTGAATCTTTTAAGTCTAGTTGAAATCTGTTGTGCTATAAAGCGGGTTAACACTTGCCCCCCCAAAGTACGCCTTTCGAGTGTAAGGTGTGCTTTACTCAAGAACAAGTTCCTGTAATCAGTCTTCAATAGTCGAACACTATGGCCACTTTAATCTTGGTGAATCATCCAGTTCCTTCGGATTCTCTTGTCAATCATGAGCCGTTCCAAACCTATTACAGCCTAGGACTATAGACTTAGCCTAAATACATCACAATCATTCCAATTCCACTGGGAGTTATTACATCACATATCCAAAATCGTCCCGTGTTCATTCGAGACTTTTTAGTTTTATTGTAATTACAAGGCATTCAAATCCTTTTATCAAATCTATATCTGTTTTAAGGTTCGATCCATGGTGGTCACATGCTGAACCTGATCCACTTTCTCTTTGGCAAGGGCACCTACTCTCCGGTAAGAGGGACTCAATGACCGAGTAGGCCAATCCACTCACTTTCGGTGAGAGGACCTACCCTTGACCTCTCCAGGTTCTTGCTGAACTAATCCGCTTACTCTCTGGTAAGGGCACTCACTCTTCGGCAAGGGTATCAGCGACAGTAAGCCTATCCAGACGGTCTTCGGCAAAATGACTTACTTCTTACACTCCGGCCCGCCTCTTTGGGCAGTAGCTCTATAACGGACAAATAAGCCCATCCTTTTCATTTTCCGGTGACGTGACTCACTCCTTGCACTCCGACCCCATCTCTCCGGATGGTAGCTCTAAGGTGATCTAAATCTGTACAAGCCCATCCGCTTGCTCTCCAGTAAAGGGACTTGCACCATGCACTCCGGCTTCGTCTGTCTGGACGGTAGCTCTAAGGCGATCCAAATCCGTACAAGCCATTCTCTTGCTCTCTGGAAAGGGGACTTGCACCTTGCACTCCGGTCTCATATCTTTATACGAGACATAAATTGATAAATATTAGTCATCACGTTCCCGTGGTTTTTTCAAAATTTAAATATTCAAATCAAATCAAAGCAAACAAGCAGGAATTCTAAGTGTTCATCCTAAACATCCGACTCAGAGCGTGACAAGGAACTAATCTAGGTTTTGTGCATGTCTAAGTGGTCGGGGGTTATTATTATCCTAAGCAATCATTCCAGACATTCGAATTAAAGCGTGACTAGAGACCAATCTAGGTTTTGTGCACGTCTAAGTAGTTTGGGGTTATTATTGCCTTAAATAGTCATCTCTGGCATCCGACTCAGAGCATGCCCAGGGACCATTCAGGATCTCATACACCTGTAAGTAGCCTGAGGTTATATTGCATCATATATTCAAAGTCAGGGTAAAGGAATCAAACCTGACCCCAATCCATCCCGATCATGGGTTTGTCATCCAGTGGAAGTCTCTGATCCATAACTTCATTCTGCCCCATGTTCCAACGGTGGGCTTCTGGTTCCACCTCCTGCTGTCATATATTTGTATTCCGATTCACCTCTCTAGCTCCAGCATTTCCTATTCCAAGCATTAAAGCTCATCCTAGATCCAAATCGATCATGCCCCCGAGTCTGGGGCATTGTTTGGGTTTATTGTGCACTATCTCCAGATGCTCCTGCATTGGTTTCTTGTCTTTTGTTCTGGGTTCCAGCTACTATAGCTACTCCTTGTTATCTAATCCTTTGGAAAAATCCATCTAGCAGCTCCTATTATCTAGCCATTAATCCATCCTGCTTCTCCTTCATCATTTTCTCCATCTCCCCTATGGTGACATGGATGAATTGATTAGAATTTAAAGACACCTCCTGGCTGCCCCCAGGCTATGGTTGACTTTCTTCAGCCTTAGATTTGGTATTCAGTATCTTCATCTTCTCCAAATCTCAGATTAAAGCTTTAAATCTTTAGATCTAGCTTTGTTCTCAGTGAAAGCACCAAAATGTTAACCTAAAAAATGTATCAACACCAAAAATCAAGATGAAAGCACTAGTTCACATTAAAAGTAAAAGAAAATGCAGAAAGTAGATAAAAACACACAAAAGTTTTTATAGTGGTTCGGCGTAATCTCCGGCCTACGTCCACTTTAATCTCTTTTATTGGTTGTTCTCTCTTTAGATTACAACTAGTTTTCTTAGATCTGACCATAATCTAGTGGATCTCAGATTTACAATGAGGTTTCTAGGTTATTTGTACATCACTAGTACTAAGAATTCGCTGATCTAAGTCCTAGAGCAGCACATAGGTGTTTTCTATGTGACTTTAATGAAGGAGAGGTCGGAGGTGAAGAAGTAGAAGAGCCTCCATAGTTAGAGAATCCCGATCCCCTTTTGATTGCTCTATGGTTTGTATTTATAGGGATAGCAGTCATATTTGGCCAGGACGAGAGTTGGAGCTAAGTCCTGAAGTTAGGCTAGAGGAGTGGGTGAAGTTGCGAGTTTGCCCACACAAACCACACATGTCGGTGCTGACCTCTCATTCAGTGCCGACATCTGTGGTTTACTTCAATTGGGTTGAACTCTCTTGCAACCTTCATGCTACATGATTTTGAAGTGTCCCATGTTATTTCCATTAATCGTTGGTCGTCGAAAATAAGTCGTCATCTACTTTTTTCCAAAACAGCCCGGTATCAGCCTTTTTGCCTAAAAGGTTGGTGGTGACTTTTTTCCTTAGCTCGGATGACTTGCAATTTTTACAGCACTCTTATAATTCCCTATAGAGGTGTCTCAAGAAGTTGCAACACCTATGGAGTAAATATGAGAAGTCTACATACATGAGAAGTCGGTGCTGACATCTCTCCTTAGTTTTTCATCCAAATTTCTTGAGCTCCACTTTTTAGTCATTTTAAGTGTGCCTCTAAGTTTTCAAGTCGCTTCGTCCTCCTTTGAATTTCTAAGTCCAATTGAAATCTACTGTGCTAAAAAGTGGGTTAACAATTAGATTTGAAATTTGTTTGATGCGTGATTTTGTGATTATTTTCTTTCCATGTTATATGGTTGTTCGTGACATGATTATATATGGTGGATATATATATTTGTGATTTGATGTATTGTGATACATATATGTTTCCAACCTAAATTTGATTTCGAACTATATAGTGTCAAAAAGCTTAAGTAAAAGAGTTAATTATTTTGATTAAATTATTTTGTAATTTACCAATATTTTAGGAAATAGTTTTAAAAGGAAGTATAGTGGATAATTGTAGAAATTTTATGAAATTAGAAGAAGTAATTTTGAAATTGTAATAGTATTTCATGGATATTTTGAATAAAGTATTGATTTCATGAGCTTTGTTGTAAATTATAATTCAAAAAAGAGTATAAACGACTTGAGCAAAATCTCTAAGTCCCTGAAGCGGACTAGAGTACTCTGAGTCCACAGAGCGCGGACTAGAGTATAAATGACTTGACAAAATTCTCTAAGTTCCTGAAGCGGACTAGAGTACTCTGAGTCCCTAGAGCGTGGACTAGAGTATAAACGACTTGAGAAAAATATCTAAGTCCCTGAAGTGGACTATAGTACTCTGAGTCCCCAGAGCGCGGACTAGAGTATAAACGACTTCAGAAAAATCTCTAAGTCCCTGAAGCGGACTAAAGTACTCTGAGTCCCCAGAGCGCGGACTAGAGTATAAATGACTTGAGAAAAATCTCTAAGTCCCTGAAGCGGACTAGAGTAATCTGAGTCCCCAGAGCGCGGACTAGAGTATAAAGAACTTCAGAAAAATCTCTAAGCCCCTGAAGCGGACTAGAGTACTCTGAGTCCCCAAAGCGCGGACTAGAGTATAAACAACTTCAGAAAAATCTCTAAGTCCTTGAAGCGGACTAGAGTACTCTGAGTCCCCAGAGCGCGGACCAAAGTATAAACGACTTCAGAAAAATCTCTAAGTCGCTGAAGCGGACTAGAGTACTCTGAGCCCTAGAGCGCAGACTAGAGTATAAACGACTTCAGAAAAATCTCTAAGTCCCTGAAGCGGACTAGAGTACTCTGAGTCCCTAGAGCATGGACTAGAGTATAAACGACTTCAGAAAAATCTCTAAGTCCCTAAAGCGGACTAGAGTACTCTGAGTCCCCAGAGCGCGGACTAGAGTATAAATGACTTGAGAAAAATCTCTAAGTCCCTGAAGCGGACTAGAGTACTCTGAGTCCCCAGAGCGCGGACTAGAGTATAAACGACTTGAGAAAAATCTCTAAGTCCCTGAAGTGGACTAGAGTACTCTGAGTCTCAGAGCGCGGACTATAGTATAAACGACTTGACAAAAATCTCTAAGTCCCTGAAGCGGACTAGAGTACTCTGATTCCCTAGAGCGTGGACTAGAGTATAAATGACTTGACGAAAATATCTACGTCCCAAACTGTGAACTAGAGCATAAACCATTCGACAAATCTTTAAGTTCCTAGAGCGTGGGCTAAAGCATGAACACAAATTGGGCGCGAGTCGACCGGCGAAAGAATATCTCTAAGTCACCAGAATGCAGAGTGGCGTATAAACACCGATAAATAGATGAGTGGATTCCGACCGTTCTCTATTCCGCAAACTTCGGTCGGAAATCGACAAGAGGAATATTAACTTGCTAAGGATGGAGTTCAACTATTCGACTTGTGGCCTGGCCAAATCAATGTTGGGAGCAGGAGCACAAATCACTAATAGCTGAATACGACAGCTCATTATAGCTCTAGCCTAGCATTCTTTACAACTTAAGGCAACGACTGCAAGGAGGCCTCAACACAGAATCAATCAAAACGGCATCCAAAGCTACGGGCGACCGACTATATCATACCTCAGATCGAGAGTCAATATCGATCTGCACCAAGCACATACGAATATGACCCGAATTTCCCTTGAAAACTATGACCACCAAAGTGTGGAAAGGAGAGTAAACCACTAAGACTTGGTCATTAATTCTCCAGCACCCTCCTTCGATCCGTCGAGAGAAGTATGAAACTTGATTAGCATGACCCGACTGCACTTGAGCCAACTTTACCCCGAGATCTGATTACAGAACATGAACCAAAGTGGACGTGGCTAACCGTCCAGTACCCAACTTACGCCCTTAAACTAACGAGGCATCGGAGTATTCCCCTTGGAATGAAAAACCACAATACAATCCTGATCCCACGATTCAATGGGAAAGAGAGTAAAGCTAAAGTGGGCATGGCTGGCCTTCCTACTTATCGGTATATGCCCCAGACTTGGGGGCACGAGCGAGAAGCAGGATGAATGTGAACCGATTATTCACCGATCGACTCTATGTCTTTGGAGTTTAGGTGGGAGTATAAACATAGCTAGGACGAAACTCACCCATCCACACAGTACATTTATCAACCCGAGACTAGGAGCAGAAGTGTGATCATCCAAAGACTGGCTATGATAGCTTAATATGGAAACTTGTATATAGTGTTTACAACTATTCAAGGCTACGACCGAAAGAATGCCTAGCGATAGAATCATTAAATCAATGCCTAAGCTCGTGGGCAACTGGTTATCACTCCAACCTGAAGGACGGGTAAAGGATCATGAATGCATTGAATGGAAAGCGCATTACTCAAATATACAAGCAAATTCAAACACAAAGCAAGATCTAGCTGTGCAACTTCATGCAACTCGAGGCTAACCCCTACTCGACATTTTCTTCAACGTGCTTCTAAGCCTGATCTTTGGCCATTTGCAGACAATCGATCAAAGCATTCCGAGCCCTTCACTATCAGACTTAATAACTCATGACAAGACTCTAGGATTCGACCAGAGTATCCATCAACATTGACCGTCCCAACCAGATTTCACATTGAATGTTACACAAAATAGTTACATCTGAACTCAAAGAATCCGAGATTGCACCCGCTGAGCTGACAGTGGGCATTACAGTCAGCCATGGTGACCCTTCACGGGTGCAGAAGATCGGATCACAGCTCAGTGCAATGATGATAAAAGAATTAGATGGATTTCTCTGAATAAATGATGATATGTTCCCTTGGACCCATTCTGACATGCATGTGTGATTTCACCGACTATCGCGAGCCATGCATTGAATATTGACCTGAAGCTACAAAAGCTAGCGTCATACAACGACCTGAGATGTCTGAAAGACTACTTAAATAGAATATCGAACTAAGCCAATTCGATATCACTTATTTCCTTCGAAGAGCTATCCAAGGATGGAAATTAGCAGACCTCATATCTAAATTCACTGCATCAGACGACTACTTAAAGAGTAGTGGAGAAACAACCAACAGATGTAAAATGTACGTGGATGGAGCATCCAATGATCAGTGTTATGGCGCAGGAATCGTGTTAATGACTCCTGAGGAACGATCGATCTGCTACGCCCTGAAACTCGATTTCCTTGTAGCAAACAATGAAGCTAAGTAAGAAGCCTCGACCTCTAGCCTCAAACTTGCTAGAGAACTTGGAGTGGAAACTTTAAATATCTTTTGTGATTCCTGATAAGTAGTATGCAAAGTTAGGGAAGTTATTCTTGTCGGGGGCATTGTCTTGCTCCTTATCTCGGCCGGGTCCAAGAGCTACTAGCCGACTTCACGTATTACATCATTACACACATCCTCAGTGAACGAAATGAAAAGAGTCAAGTCATTGGCCAAGCTGTCCAGTTTCAGGGACGTGCAACAGACATACTTTGTTTCGGTTGAAGTACTTAATATTCCAAGCATTGACGGATGGAGATCGGCTAGATCTTGGAGATAGAGCCAAAAAAGGGGTCATCGATGACTCCTATCAAAGACTATCTACAGTGAGGAATTCTTACTAAACGGAGGAATGGAAAATGACAGATCCTCCTCAAAGCTTCATGCCAAATCATCCAAGAAGAAGTCATGTGTAGAAAGGAGTTTATCCATTCCCATGCTTTGGTGTATCACCCATGATGATATCAAATGAGTCTTGAGTGAAGTCTATGAAGAAGAATGCGGCGATTACATCAGGGGGAAACCCCGACAAATAAAATACTCTTCTATGGGTTTTACTGGCCGACTATCAATCAAGATGCGGTTGATCATGCTAGACAATGCAATGAGTGCAAGATGTTTGCAAAAAATTCAAGAGCCCCGCCAATGGAAATTACTCAAATGGCTAGTCCATAACCGTTTTCCACTTGGGGGCATTGACATCATCGTCTCCTTGCTGATCCTAAAGGTGGTGCGAAATACATCATCGTAGCAGTTAATTACTTCACCAAATGGGCAGATTCAGAACTTTTAACCACGACCAAGATGAAGAAAATAATCGACTTCGTCGTCCGTAATATCATTTGTCCTTATGACCTTCCACGATCCATTATAACTGTTTGAAGCTATGAACAAAATCATAAAGTCTATTCTGAAGAGAGGTTTGGAAAAGGCTAGAGGTAAATGGGTGGATGAACTCTCAATAGCATTATGGGCTTATAGAACTACCCATGAGTCCATGGCTGGCCGTACTCCCTTCATCCTTGCTTATGGCTCCGAGGTCGTCATCCATGTAGAACTTGAAGTCCCCTCTCATCAAGTGGCTGATTACAACCCTTATTTCATAAAAATATATAAACAAGGAACTGCAATCGAATTGCAATTAAACTAGATGGAATTGGTGACGACTTATGAGCATATAAAATGCATCCGAGAGCCAATGACAAGAACGTGTGCCCAAATATGCACGTGTATATTCGAAAAAAATCGACTTTTTGAAATCAACAGAAATTGAATTTTCACTTAGGGTTATTAAGAAACGACTGGATCAAATAGCCGAAGCTTACTAGCCCTGTAGAACTGGACACAGATGGCCATCGATGAACTATAATCCTGAATTTATACTATTGGGAATCGACCAAGCGTCATGATGGCGGAAGAAGGATACGACACTTTGGAGGAAATAAATTGGGCGGATATGGGATAATGATTATTCAAGAAACGTGATGGATTTCTTTCTGGAGAATCTAACTTGCTTCGATTCAAAGCGCGCCATGTTGGTTCACACGACGCACTTTGGGGGGCAAATGTTATCCGGTCACTTGGCCCGGCTACAAGGTGATAATTACAAAGGCTTTGATTGTGTCTAGATAAGACTTGAGTTAGTTAGAGATTGGAGACGTAAGGGATTGATTCGGTTTGGGTAGTCCGACATATGTGCATTGTTCGGCCTATATGTACCGTTCGGCCAGGTTCGTTCAGCCACCATCGTTCGGCACACCTTCATTCCGCAACCACCGTTTGGCCACCTTCGTTCGGCAACCACTGTTCGACCACCTTCGTTTGGAAACCACCGTTCGACCACCTTCATTCGGCAACCATCGTTCTGCCACCATCATTCGGCACACCATCGTTCGACCACCACCGTTCGGCCACCATCGTTTGGCACACCATCGTTCGGCCACCACCGTTTGGTATGCCTGGCTCGGCACACATAAGTCGCCTACTATGGGCCGAAGTACCTTGTTCCTGGGCCTGCGAAGGGAGTCCAGCCTATCTTCGTCTATAAATACAGATGCAGGGGTACAGTTGAAAGGACTTTTTTTAGGAGTCCAGGGAAACTCTACCATTTTTTATACTCTCCTATTTTCGATTCAAACTTGTATTCAAGTGGTTTGTTTACGAATTTTATTTGTATTCAAGTGATAGGGAAAGTAATAAAGATCACATTCAAAGTGGACGTAGGCAATTACGACGAACCACTATAAATCTGGTGTTCTCGTTTCTATTGTTCTTTTTGCATATAATCCTCTGTTTTAACTTATTTTCTTCATTAATCTCTCTACACAATCCTACTCAAGGGTGTTAGTGACCAATTTTGATGCTAAAATTTTATGAAAGTATAATTTTAATTTTGGGAGAAGAATTTAAAGAAGATTTTGTGTAAAATGTTTCAAATATCAATAAAGATTTTTCACTAAAAGTGATAAAGAAATGAGTTATGAAAAGTGAATTTAGAAGTATTTGTATAATTGATGGGTTTTATTGAAATTAATTTCTATTTAAAAGGATGTATAAAGATTAAATTGCAGATAATTAAGTTAGAGTAAGAAATGTTTAATAGTTTGGATAGATGGATTTTAAAGCAAATGAATTATATTGAAATTATTTTGTGTTCGAAATAAGAAAATGCCCTTTTTGGAAAAAAAATGAGTTCTAAAGCATTAGTGATTTAGGAAATATGCTAAGGTAAATAGAATTAATTTTTTATAAGTAAAATAATATTTGGGAAGTTGGATTTTCTAAGTAAATTATTATTTTGAAGGAGTTATATAAGTTTATTTTGGGAAATCTTTCGTAAATCAAAGTTTGAAGTTATGGATTATAAATTTAAACCATCCTATATTTTGATGATTTATGACTTTAGAAAAGTCTTGAGAACAAGATATAAATTTTATTTCAAGTGCTTTACAAAATTTTGAAGTTTATTTTATGGAATTGAGATTAAATCTGAGGATCAGTCTTATAAAGATAAACTTTTTTAGAATTTGAAATTTTGGGTTTATATATATTTTGGCTTCACTCCCTTATGTGCAGTAGAATGTTTTAAAAAAGTTTTGTAAACTAAAGTAAGAAGAGTTTTGAAAAAAGTAGATTTACAAATTATTTTCCACCATTACTTTCAGAAGAGATAAATAGTAAGATTTTTTAACACTTTAAAGTTTATTAAAGAATTTTACAAATTATAAAAGTTTATTGATAAAGATATGGTATGGATTTATATTAGATATATTTGTATTTGTATTCAAGTGTTGTGAATTTTCAGAATATATATTCGTGCCATAGAGACTACTTCGAAGTTTTTTGAAAATTTAAACATTCAAATTGCAATTTTAGGTTGTGGTGCATGGGCATTATCCCAATTGAGTTGTTAGACTCATAACCATGACCGCTGATGTTGGGTAAGGGATGATAATTCCTTATTTTTGTGTAACCACCGAAGGGTTTAATAATTGATGTTGCATTATATGAGCCTTGTGTGATGATTGTATGATTATTTTAACTTGTAGATGAGTGTGGTAAAGCTAATAATTTTAGCTTGTTTTGGATTTTCCCTAGGAAATTGCGAGGATGCAATTTTATTAAGTGGGGAGTCTGTAACAACCTAGTGTTGAGAAGCAGTTAATTAAAATTAATAACAATGATTTAGTTAATTAAAATAGGTTTAGAAAGATTCAATGTGATTATTTTGGAATTTGATGATAAATCATTTTTAAGATAAGTAATTAAAAGTCGAAAATTATTAATAAATGATGAATTTAATTATTTTGAGAAATATTGATATTTAAAATTTGAAATTACATTAATTTGTATTATAAGCGATTGACATATTTTTTATGATTAGTGTTGATAACAAATAAGATTAGAAATTTATTTTTTAAAAGAAAAGAATGTTTATTTGATTTATAAAATGAGTTTTTGAATTTATTTAATAAATGGGCATAAAGGTGTAAATATGAAATAATTATTTTAATGAGAAAAATTATTGAAAGAAAATAATTATTGTAAAATTATGAAATGGTGATAAAATTGATATTGAAGCTGTGCACTTAATGCCCCGCTATTATCCCGCTATAACCCCGCTATATCTCATAGCGGATTTCTACCGCTATGATTTTTCCATATAGCCCCAAATATAGCCTTTCCGCTTTAAGCCCCGCTATTTCCGCCATATCCTGTTATTTCCGCTATATTCCATTATTTCCGCTATATCTTCTTTAAAAGAAATGAATTGAAAAATGACAGTTATACATCATAAAAATTATGAAATTAATTTATTTAATTGAATTTTTAATGTATTTTCAGAAATGAAAATACTCTAATATTCTACTAAATTCAATTATGTTATATAACAGTTTTACGTTTATTTATAGTATATTCGCACATATTTTTATCTAAAATTATTTATGTATTAATTATAATTCAATTGATTGTTAATTTTTCATTTAATTACCATATATACATTTGAAAAAACATTAAGTACGAGTTTTATATGCTATTTTAAAGTCATCTGTTATATCCCACTATATTCTCGCTGTATCCCTGCTATGACTTTTTGCACCTCCATCGTATTGAATCTGCCGAGCGCTTTAACTGCACAGTATTGAAGATAAGTATGAATTTTATTTAGTAAATTTTAACTAATTTAACATGATTTATAAATTGATTAGTGAACAAGAAAAGAAAAAGGAGAAGTAGAGTGAGCAGTATTTGTGCAAGGCCCATTAAAGCCCATGTTTGTTTCATGAACCATAACCTAGATAATTCTTTATCTAGTATCATCTTCATACTTCACATTTCATCCTCCTACTAATCTTTTTCTTTTCTTTGCTTCAGGAAACCAAAAGAAGGTGAAAATTCTTCTTAATCTCTACTTCAAAAATTAATAGAAAATTAAATAAAATTATAAAATTATAAAATTTCAAAATAAGCTTCTCAACATGCTACTACATCTCCTAGCACCACTAAGTTAGGGTTTTGAGCTTCTTGGAGTGGAATTTTGCATTTTTAATAAAGTGAAAGAAGAAGGGGAAGAATCAGGTTTCAGGTGAGTATCTCCATACTCACAAAATCTATGTCTTCATGCATGTATTTGGTTATATATAAATTGCTTATGTGTGCTTATCCCTTGCAATTTGTTTATGATTGGGTTTGGCTTGTGTTTGTTTTGAATTAGGATTGAAATTGGATAGAATTTGGTATTTTAATTTTCGAACTTTTGGCTTTAGAAGTGCAACACCAGTTGCCCGACGGTTGATCGCCAACCGGTCGACTGCTAGCGGTCGACCGGTGGTGTCACCGGTTGCGCAACCTATGTCTATTATTTAAAAATAATTATAATTATGAAAATAAAACATATTTATATATTTAAAAATGTGTATAAAATATATGGTTTATATTTTGTGATAAAGAAATTATTTCGAAGAGATAGTTTATATAAATTTGATATTAATTATATTATTAAATACTTGTTTATTAACTGAAGTTAAAATTTTAATCTTATTAATTATTTTAAAATCATATAAAAAATTCTAGAAAATAAATATGAATTGATTTCTAATAAATATTTTATGGATTTCAAAATATATTTAATGAATTTTTTTATACAAACTATAGTTTTGAAAGTATACTTTATGGATTTGGAATAAAAAGCAATTGATTTGGATATTATAAAATTATTTAAAAAATGTACTTAATTATAGAAAATTATGAAATGAATATTATGAGTAATATTTAGTTCTATAATCTATTTCTAAGAATTTAAAACGTAGAAATGGGATTTCCGGAAGTAATTTATAAATATTAAAATTCTGTTTTGATTATAAGAGGTCAAAAATTGGATATTTTATTAATGTAAAATTTATAAATGTTTTTATTAATTATGGACATATCACATAACTAAATATATTTATATTTGTTTTTAAATAAAATGCATGCTTGTGTGTTGGAATGATTTATATTCGATGTAACGAGAAATTAGAATAAACGGTGTTATATTACCGTTTAGGATGAGACATTCGGCAATAGTTCTCCAGTTATTCTTTGGACCCGTTATATAGAATACCATGTAGGAGTGAAAGTGATATATGAGCTTTGAATAAATGGACTAGTAACACGTGGTGTATGGGATGCCGTTGTGTTATTTATTCGATTATTCCTTGCTCGTGAATGACACTCATATGGATATTTTTTATGTATGATGGGGCTCGCTATGGTGAGTTATGTATTTAGCCGAGCCGTATGTCGGTATATGTATTTAGCTGTGTGTCAGCATATGTATAAGGTCGTGTGTCGGTATGCGTATTTAGCTATGTGTCGGCATATATATATATATATATAACTCATATGGGGATTTGTTATGTATGATGAGATTCACTATAGTGAGTTACTTATTTAGTCATTTGTTGGCGATTGTATACACCCGTTTATCGGTATATGTATTTAGCTGTGTGTCAACATATGGATAATGTTGTGTGTCGGTATGCGTATTTGGCTGTGTGTTGGCTAATACGTATAATGTCGTGTGTCGGTATGCATATTTGGTTGTGTGTCGGCCAATATATATGTATGTATGTATGTATGTATGTATGTATGTATCTATATGTGTGTGTATGTGTATGTATAAATACATACATATATATACACATACATATATATATTGCGTATGTTTGTCTATCACTGTCCGACTCCCTTTATGGTATGAGAGAGCGAACCATATTGGCTAGTATATATCCTAACAGCCTAATCATGGTGGTCATGCCCCGGATCTGTGATACCTTATTCTTATAGTCATGCGTCGGTAGAGTATAGAGCCGTGCGTCGGTAGAGTATAGAGTCGTGTGTCGATAATGTATGTGTCGATAATGTATCCATCTTAGTGGCCTAATCATGGTGGTCGTGCCCAAGGGAATATTCACCTGTGTATCCCATATCGCCACGTTCTCCATATTATCCGACGGTATTACTTAGTAGTACTCTTGGTTAATATGGGTATAGAGGTTAGGATGTTTACACTTTACATTGCTTTATTATTTAGCTGGATTATAGTTATATACACATTTACATGAGTTAGGCATATAAGAGATCCTTTGCACTTTCAAATATAAATACGAATATGAATAAAATTGGAAAATGAAGTATCTATAACGAATAAAACTACAAATGAGGATACTTGGTTAATTGAAATAAATTTAGTTAATATTATATAATTTATTTTATTATTATTCTTGTTGTTGTTGTTGTTTTAAACTTGGTTAATTTTCATAAACTTTGTTAGTTAATTATTATTATTATAAACTTAGCTAATTTTTAAAACTCATTTAATTTTTATAAAACTTAATTAACGAAGTTAATATTTATAAACATAATTGATTTATTATCATGAGTTAAAAGATAAACTTAATTGATTTATAAACTTAATTGATTTAAGTATCATGAGTTAAAAGATAAAACTTGCAAGATTGCTATTTATAAACTTCCATCTTGGTCCAGTGTCATAAATTTTGAATGAGTCGTTATATGTTATCTTTTCATTCTTTTTTAATTTTACTCTTACAATCTTTGACCCATTCAATTTCTTTGCATGTTTTCCAAATTTGGCTTTCGCATGAGATTCCAAAACACATTGATTGAAAAATAAAATTGTTCGAAATAAAAATGCTATAATCTTTGCTCACCATTTTGTTCTCTCCTTCATGAAATTTATCGCCGGGCCCTTTGACTTCCTTTTTGACCATTTCTATTTTTACTTCTTTTGTATTCTCTATTTTCATTTCTTCAAATTTCTACATATACTTTAAATCTTCTTCAACCTCTTAAATTTCTTCTCCTTGATTCACGAATTTTTCATTTTCACTCCATTGTGTTCGCACTTTATATTATTTGCATCACCTTTGTTGACTTTATCTTCTTCATCTTCGTCTTCTTCATTCTCTTTCATATTTAATTCCTTAACAGTCATCTTTTTTACTTCATTGGTTTTTGTATGCTCTTCTACTTCCATCCTTGTGACTTTCTCTTTGGTTACTTCTTCGATCATTGGTAGCTCCTTTTCTTTTATTTCCTCAATTTTCTCTTCCATTAATTTTTTATCTTTGGTAGCTCTTTTACAATTTTCTCCTCCAGATCGTTTCTCATTTTCTCTTTCTTTTTCTTTGCAACATTCTCTCTCAGCTCATATTCTCTTCAACATATTGCATTTCTTTCTTGTTAGCTTTCATATCCAAGTACCATGCTTTTTCATCTTTAATTTCAACTACTTTGAGTGCCCATAAAAGCGAACAATCTTCTTTGTCTTCTTCAAAGAAGTTAGATCTTTCATGAAGTTTAGTTGATCTACATTCAGAAGTAAAATGCCCAAATTTATTCCAATTATAACATTTTATTTTTGATTTATCATATCTTGGTCTTCCATTGTAATTTGCATTTCCTCCTCGTTCTCGACCTCTTGTGGTATATGTATTTTGTCTTTTCTTCTCTTTATGATAGTCACTTCTTCCTTAACTTTGATCATGACTTCTTCCATTTTGGCTCCGACTTCTTTCATTTTTAAATGTCTCAATCTTTTCGCGAGGTGAGTTTTGTTTAAAGAGCTTGCTCTAGTGGCTCTTCTTTAACTTTTTTCTTTATTTTTTCTCCATGGGCTTGAAGTGAACCCATGAGTTGATCAACGGTCATGAATCCTAGATCTTTAGATTCTTCAATTGCTACAGCTATGTAATCAAATTTTGAATCTAAAGATCGTAGAATTTTTTCAACAACTCTAGAGTCTTCCATTTTTTCTCTATATCTTTTTATTTGATTTACAATAGATAAAACTTAAGAAAAATATTCATCAGTTGATTCTGATGATTTCATATGTAAAGATTCAAACTCACCTCGCATTGTCTGTAATCTAATTTTCTTCACTTTGTCAATTTCCTTAAAAGCATTCTCCAAGGTCTCCCATGCTTCCTTACTAGTTTGTGCATTAGCTATCTTCTCGAACATAGCATCATCCAAACTTTGGTAAATTAGCGTAGGAGCCTTTCGATCCTTCTTCTTCAAATTCTTCAAATTATCCCTTTCAATTTGGGATAAAGTGGAAATATCGACGGGTTCTTCATATCCATTTTCTACGATATCCCACGCATCTTGCGATCCAAGCAGCGTTTTCATGCGAATGCTCATTGTCATAATTCTCCTTCTTTAGTAAAGAAACTTGAAAAAGAGTCATTCTGTTTGCCATCTTCCTTGATTAACAACCTAGCTCCGATAGCACTGTTGGAAATTTTAGGAGGATCTTCAAGCTCTGATACTAATGTTGGGAAATTTCTATAAAAAGAAGAAGGAGAAGTAACTCCTAATTTGCAAATGGAGATTGAGAGAATATTTTGTAAAGGAAGAAATAAGCTTTATTTTTCTTTCCACTTTTCTTTTTTTGCCTGCATTCTTACATTTGCTTGCTTGGATACATCAAATGAGAGAGCACATTTCAATTTACAATGGAATATATTCTTTAAACTTTTCTTCAAACTTCTATTTTCTAGATTTTTCTTGACAAAGCATTTTCTAGAGTTCTCCAAATTACATATTTGATAAGTCTAGATTTTTCTTCATTCTTAATTTTAGCCTTTCCTAAATACAAACATTAAATTTGCAACATACTCAATGTTTCCTAAAAACCAAGTTTATTTCCAACAGCTTTATAGGGATAAAGATGTGATTTCTTACTTTCATAGTTTCTTTCATAATATTATGTATGGACAGATTTACTATTATCTCCTTCCTAATTCAACATATTTGAGTTATGTTATGCATTTTATATATACCTAGCAAAATTGAGATAAATTTATATACCTTATTATTAACTCAGATCAACATTTTACAACTTTCGATATAAAGTTGGTATATGAAGACCTATTTACTTTACAAATGACAATGTTTGGAGAAAAAACATTGCATAAAAAGTTTATATCAGATTTCATATTTGAATTCCTACAGAATCAACACTAAATAATTGCTACAATAAAGTAAAAGCTAGATTTTCTTTCAAAGCATCTAGATATTGTATATACTTCTCATTATCATGTTTAATCAGATTTATTCCATTCAAAGAACAAAATAATATATCTTGTAGCTAAGTTATCTGTACACATTATGTTTTAAAGGATAACAAAATTTTAGTCATATTACACAACAATGAAATGAAATCCAATAACCAAAAAGAAGATATGAACCTTAAAAAATAAGGGTTTAAAAAGATTTGGAAGCATAAAAGGTAATACCAAACATTTAACTAGGTATATATATATAGAGAGATAGAGAGAACTAATAATATATTTTTATACAAAGCAATTAGAATTGAATTTACTTCTCAATATTATTTTTGAATATACTGTATTCTCTTAAACTCATAAAGAAATCGAAATTATCAAATAGGTTAACTGTGAGCTTAACAAATTTATAGGGTGTAAATATTTACATCCATCTAAACACTCACTAACGCCACTTAAACATTTAATAAAATTTCATAAAAATTACTTCATACACACACTTTAAATTTAAAAGAGGTTTAAAAGTAAACACATAGAAATAAAATGAAATGTAAACCTCAAACATAATTATTTTTCATCTTCTCACTCATTAGTTAGTGGAAAAAAAATGAGATGAACAACATAAGTAAAAATATTTCATCAATTCATACTAGGAGTTGATGTGTTAAGATATCTAATTATATTTAGATCATATGCATGTAAATCAACATATTTTTAATCTGTTAATATTTTAAGAAATGGTAATGATAATTAAATATATTTGATATCATGCTGCTTTCTATTACAACCAGTTTCAATGTTCTTTTTTCCTTTCTTATTGAAATAGCAACAAAGCAATAAGGATCCGATACTTTTTATTGAAGTAGCAATAAATTTTCTTTGCTATGTTTTACGATAGCACCAAATTCGAGTTGAAAATTATTCCTTACTATGTTAGCCATAGTCAAGGTTACATAATTTCGAAAAAACGAAAATCTACCCACGATCAAAGTCGGCGACACCATTGTCATAACCAAATTAGTTGGATTCATATTTATTAATGAAGGATTAGATGAAACAGGAATCGCCGTGAAAAAATTGGATAAAGAAATTTTAGTTTCATCGTTTGAAGAGAAAGAGAGTGGAAAAGTTAAGTTATTGTTATGGAAAAATAAAAATAGAAAAAGGTAGGTGTGGATGAGTGAATGAAGTATTAGAGTGGGTGAGAGGATAAATGGGTAAGAGAAGTGTTTAAGTAGGTATAAGTTGTATCACCCAATTTATACGATCTTAGTGAAACAAACGAATTTGCGTAAATTTTATCAAAAATTATACGAATTCGTTATTGAACCAAACGAAACAAAAATGTAAACTAAAGTACAGAAGCATACACTTTACTTTTAACAACATCTTAAATTAGAATTTACATAAATCAATACATCTTTTGTTCCTTTTCAATTTAATTGTCCACAAAGATGATCAAGTGCTACCCGCGGCCCTACCTCGCCCTGTCCGAAGTCTGATTAAAGTAGCTGCCGCCTGCTGCGTCGTCGCCGCCTTCTAGAGCCGCCGTCCTCTAGAGTGGTCTTGTCTGAATGTGTCACCACCGTTCCAGAGTGTCGTCGTTCTGGAGTCTCGCGACTGTTCGTCTTTTTCCTGTCGTGTTGTCTGCTCCAAGTGGGTGGCAACCCCCTAGGTGGGGTGCGGGGGCAACAGCCCTGTTGACGTTGGTCAACCTGGTCGGTTAGGTCCTGGGTGTTTAGGGGGCAGTGTCTTATGGCGAGGTGCGGGGCAACATCCTGTCCGAAAAATGGTATATCTCGTTTCTGTTTGAATTTGAATTCAAACGATAAATGATTGTGATTGTTGGGACTAAAATGCATTGTATTGCATGAATTTAAATTTTAAGATGAATTAAAATATTTAATATATATTAAATCATACATTAATTGTCATTAATTACTATCGGCGTCCGAGGCGTCGGACGTCAACTAATCAATTTGTTCGGTTCATTTCAACGGGTCATTTTATGGATCCTACCATTGACATGTCGGATGCGACATCAACTTTAACTGGATAAAAAATTGATGAAACGTGTACCTTAATCTAGATCAAACACACATCTACGTGATTTGTGGTGGATGCAGTGACATCTATGGAACACATTATATGAAAGCAAATCATCTGGTCCAAATTTTCTTGTCTCGGTGTGTCAAGTCAATCACAACACGAAGTTTTTTATAAATTTTACAATAAAATCCTTCATTAAAAGAGAGAGAGTATTTTTTTTGTAAAAAACCGTGGATTTTGATTGACTTGACACATCGAGACATGAAAATTTGCGACTGGATGATTTGCTCCCAGGTTGGAGCATCAACATAATTAAGCATCAACATAATTACAAAAAGTCTGTTACTCAACGGCCATGATTGCTGACATAGATGGTCCGAAACATGGACGGTCAGATGATTTTATCAATTAAACAACACGAATAGACTGCGTAAAAAGTCGACCCACTAAAATAAGAGAGAATCTAAGGTGCACTCATTGCGCAATCGCGTTCATTATTAAAATCTGAGTCCACCTAATATGGGGGGCCAAAATATTTGTTTGCTAATGTTCAGAGTCTACTGTCGAAATTTCGCAATCCAATGTATCTTTTTGGTTAATTTTACTTTAATTTAGTAAATCGATAAATATTTCCATTTCTTTTCGTATTTCCTTTATTTTAATATACTTTAAACGTTGGTTAAAGTTGATGCCCATATCATCTTCCAAATAATTTAACTAAGTTGCTTGTAAGTTTATGGTTAAATTCTGAATTAGTGTGAAGTCGTCTTATGCAAGCAACATTAAAGCTGGAAATGCACAAGATATGATGTTCCACTTTTACCTACTGGTTTGTTTCTTCTTCCTCTTCTCTTGTACCCATCTTTTAACAAATATATCCCATAGCCAAGGAGAAATTTTGATCAGAAAACAATGGTTTTAGGGTTAAAATCAAAAAGCAGAACACCAACTTCAACACAAGTAGACTACACAATCCACATTCAAGAAATCAAGCCATGGCCGCCTTCGCAATCCCTAAAATCCCTAAAATCAGTGCTTCTTCAATGGGAAAACGGACCCAAAAACTCAGGCACCACAACTACAGTTACTCCTTCGCAAACCAAGATCGAGTTCAACGAAAGCTTCAATCTCCATATTACATTGTTGAACAAAGGAGGTGGATACCAAAGAAATGCGCTTGAGTTGAGTTTGTATGAACCGCGTAGGGATAAGAGCTTGAAAGGGCAGATTTTGGGCAATGCTGTAGTTGACTTGGCGGAGTATGGAGTTATTAAGGAAATTGTTAGAGTTGGGGTTCCGTTGATTTGTAAGAGGAGTTTCAGAAATGCTTCGCAGCCTATTGTTTATGTTAAGATTCAGGCGTTGGATAGAGAGAAGAGCTCGAGTTCGAGTTCTTCGTTTAGAGATGAGAGTTTGTCTAAAGAATCGGTTTCTGCTTTGATGAGTGAAGAGTACTTGGAAGAGGAAGAAGAAGAAGCTGAGATTGCGTCATTTACTGATGATGATGTATCATCTGTGGAGGTTAACTCGGAGGAAGTACGGAGTAGAGAAGATCAACATGTGCATCTCAAGGTATTGATAGTAGTTTAATATTTATTCATCTAGTATAGGATTAGGATTTAGATCATATGCTCATAGCACTATTCTACATCGGAATATTCTTGATCAGTGGGGTTCGCTAAGTTACTATTTTTTATCTCCATTCCACTGATCACCGACGTGCATTTTGCATTGTGTTTCTGTACCTAAGTAAAGAGCAGGCAATCAATGTCTGTAAGATTCCATGAAGAAAAGAAAAGAAATAATGATGTATTAGTATTACTCATTCGCAAATTCCTTTTATATAAAAGAGCACGATGCAGCTATAGAGTTTTGGTACAGTGACCTGTATAACTGTTTTGAAGGTAGGTAAAGTTCATGTTTCACAACATGCACATGAACAACTTGGTGCATTAACCATATGTATAACTGTTTTGAAGGTAGGTAAAATTCATGTTTCACAACATTTCCATGCTATCAGATCATATTTGTGCCTGATCTTATTATTCTACATGTTGTTTGTAAGAGTTACTATATAACTACATAACCACGTTTTCATTTATTGACCATATATCAATGGAAATTTTCTTTGAATGCATACTTGCTAAACTAAAAAACTTGGTATCATTTACAGAATGAGGTCAATTCTAATGATGAAAATAAAGAATCTATAAACTTGACTCTGGAACCTAAGCTTTACACACCTGAAATGGAGCAAATGACAACTGAACCTGATACCAAAATCAATGATTTGCCTCAATCATCTCCAATAAAATTATCTATTGATGCTGAAAGCATGGATAACGGCAATACTTATTTATTTGAATCTTCTATTGAAAAAGATGCTCATAAAGAAGAAACTGTTCATTCCGGAAGTGGCAACATTATTGACGATCAAATTGAGGTGCTTAGAACCTCAAGTACTCCAACTGAATCTGAACAGGTCACTTTTATACAAGAAAACAATGAAAATATGCAGAAAGCTGAAAGTTTGGAAGAAAATATTGAAACCAAATCTTTAAGCAATAATTCTCCTGATAGAAAACCTGATGTGACCATTATAGCTACTGATCAAGTAAAAACTGCAAGGTTTCCAATCAGCCTTAGTCACACAAAAAGCGATTTTTATGTGGAAGATGTGAAGGAAATTGACTCTTTAAGAAGTAATCATAAGATAAAGGTACCTAATAAGAAAGTTCAAGAACTTGAGGATAAAATTGAGATTCTTGAAAAGGAACTAAGAGAGGTAGCTGCTATGGAGATAAGCCTTTATTCGATAGTTGCAGAGCACGGAAGCTCTATGCACAAAGTACATACACCAGCTAGACGGCTTTCCAGACTATATATTCATGGATCGAGTGTAGAAAGTAAAGCAAGTGCTGCTAGAAGTATTGTATCTGGACTGGTTCTGGTAGCGAAAGCTTGTGGAAATGATGTTTCCAGGCATGTAAATCTCTTCATTACTGTTAATCTGCTAAAAGTAGGTTCAGGATTGCCTGCTCTGATCGTAAACTTCAATCAGAGCAAGGTTGTTTTGGAGGTTACTAACTTTGAGTATGTGTTATTTATCTATTTGTTGAATAAATGCTTTTTCTAACATTATTATTATTTTTACATAGGTTGACTTTTTGGATGTCAAACTCAATTGTTCTAAGAGCAATAATCACTCGAGGCGTTGATAAGTCAGAAATCCTGAAAAAAGCTGATGCTAAGTTGGCATCTAATGGATCAAGGTTAAATGGTAAAGGAAAATCTCCACCCTTAAAATGGGAGTCTCTTACTCGTAACAAAGGAACAAGTCATTTGACTAAAGATTTCATTGACTGGGAAGACTATAAAACATTCACACATGCATTGGAAAGAATTGAATCATGGATTTTCTCTCGAGTTATCGAGTCCCTATGGTGGCAGGTACTTCACTATTATTGTGTCTCTTTGCTTAAAGCTGATATGATGGAAAACTTATTTACTGTAATGATACTTGATATTGGTCTAGACTTTGACTCCACAAATGCAATGGAACAATGGAGGCAGTCAATCAGGTAGATGTTCGATCAAAAAGAATAATATTACAAGACAAACATCCATTGGTAATTATTCAACTGAAATATGGAAAAATGCTTTTAATGATGCTTGCGAAAGGCTTTGTCCTGTCAGAGCTGCTGGACATGAATGTGGCTGCTTGTCCATCATTGCTAAATTGGTTAGTGTTACAGTTTGAGTAGTTAATACTAGATATTGTAAGTACTCGGAAGCTTGGCAAACATATGAATATAGCATGCATCTGTATATTTTGGAATGCTTATTCAACAAAACAATAATGATTAAGAAATGCTCAAAGAGTGGGTCTTGGATATTGAGATGAGCAAATCTATTGTCGAATTCCAACAATAGTAAATTCTTTGCTAATCATAGGATGTATGCGTTACAGATTGATACATATTTTTTCAGGAGTTCGCCGGCAGTGGCTTATCAAATAAAAAAAAAAGACTGGAAAATTGTTGCACATAGTTTCTCCATGCATATCCTCTAACATGTATTCAACAAACAAAGTGAAGTAACAATTTGTTTTATTTTATTTTTCCACAAGGTAATGGAACAATGCGTCGCAAGACTTGATGTTGCAATGTTTAATGCTATACTACGTGAATCGATTGAAGACATCCCAACAGATCCTGTCTCAGACCCAATTAGTGATGCAACTGTTTTACCTATTCAACCAGGAAATTTAAGCTTTGGAGCTGGTGCTCAACTCAAAAATTCCGTAAGTAACAATTTTAAGTGCTACATCACTTTTGGTTGATATTTCTAAAATTTCAGGATGTTAATTTTATCCAAGTGTTAATAATTGTACCTAGATTGGGAATTGGTCACGATGGCTAACAGATCTATTTGGTATGGACACTGATGAATATCCTCAATGCAAGGATCAACGAGACAATGAATTACATGATATAGTGCAAACATTCAAATCCTTCTCTCTTTTGCATGCTTTGAGCGACCTTTTAATGCTCCCAAAAGACCTGCTTTTGGAGAAGTCTATACGAAAAGAGGTCTATTTACACCACATATCATATTCTTTAGATGCATGACTTTATATTTATCTTATTTGTTTCTTTATGTTTTGTAAGGTCTGCCCAACATTTAGTGCTACAATGATCAAGAGGATTCTTGCAAACTTTTCACCAGATGAATTTTGTCCAGACCCACTCCCTGAAGATGTTCTTGAAGCATTAGATTTAGAGGTTAGATAGTCATGCTTGCTATCTCTTTTTTACTCAATTAAATAGGTCAATCTATAAACTTCCGAGTAAATATACATTGAAACCAGATAATGTTGAAATTAATCTTTTGCGCCTTTCATCGATACGTTCATATTCTCATATGATGAGATACCCTCTATAGATGTTATCCACGCAATTTCTGTGTATTGGAAGTGCCAGTACTAAAGGAGCTCCAGGAGGAGTGAATTCAAAGGATGTCCGTTAGCTTCAACAATCACTTCCAACGGACACCTTCACACTCTGTAAATATTTTCCATTAGAAACAAAATATGTAATAAATGACCATATGATTCTCTATTGAGTGTTTTCCCGATTTCTGCATGTAAACAACTTGCACAAATAAACTTCATTGTATTATAAGAGGAGGTTGTCATTTAAGCCTGTGTGATTCGAGAAAGCGAAAACATTATTAATTGTATTATAACTCTACTTCTGACACATTAGTGGATCATAAATGCCGCAACGCATATAACGTGGTTTCTGTTAGAACGCATTTATTTTATCTTCTGTAAGACACCATAAATTTGAATCTATCTGTTCTGGTTGAAAACCATAACATGAGTTCACCCTAAGTTCAACGATCTGATTGTCCAGGACAATTGATGCAATTTAGCAGACTACTAAAGCAATGCATGCAAATGTTTCTTGACTTCTACATTGTTGAAGAAGATAACATCAAATACATTTATATGTCCAGGACTCAAACAAAAGCAGCGAGGAAGAAATACAAGACTACCCATATAAGGCAGGTCAAATGTCATACACCGCCCCTTCAGTGTCTTCCATTGAGAACATAATCGGAGATGTTCGAACTACAGCCAAGCTTAAGAGGAGCAGTTCATCAGTGATCCGAAAGTGCCACACAAGCGATGATGAGCTCGATGAACTTGATTCACCATTAGCTTCTATTTCTGCAGAAAATTCATCCACGCAATCATCTAGTCCAGATTCCAAGTTAAAGGGATATAAAAGTGCAAAATATATCAGGTATCAGCTACTCCATGATGTATGGAAGATCGATGATTGATTGTGTTTCCTGACTGTGTAGGATGTATATCCTGTGTATTGCTGGTGTACAGTATGTAATTTTGAGTTGAAAGAGCAAGGGGTTTCATATTTTGGGATTTTTGTGTGCAATTTGAGAATGTAACTTAGGCAAACTTGATATTTATTGGTTATTTACTGTGATTTTATTCAAAGGAATCCCAAGCCCGTCTAGCTCAGTTGGTGGAGTGCAAGGCTCTTAACATTGTGGTCATGGGGCTTGAGACCCCATGATGGGCATTTTTGCTCCATGGATATGCAATTAGTTAGAATTTTTATTTTTAAGTTGCACCGTTAATTTTTTGTGAGTTTGAATTTTTATTTGTTACCAATTAATAAAGAACAAAGTTGTAAAATTTATTCATTACATCATATTTGTAAGTGACATTGAGATTTAGTTACACTACGCCATAGATGACCTATCGCAACGAAAATACAAGGTGTTGCTAGCTACAATGTAACGATAGATATGCTGATTATTGTCTATTATAACACTCGCTTCAAGGTGTTAGCATAGGTATCAACAAGATGTTGCAGTAGCTATAGATGTATTCAAATTAAAAAATTAATAAAATTAGCAATCCGCGTGAATACGATCCAACGGTCTACATTTAATCCGATTGTTAAAATGGATCACCGATCCAACGGTCTATTACAACATTAGCTTCGGGATGTTAGTATAGATATCAACATATGTTGCAGTAGCTATAGACTTATAAAAATATTATAAAAAATGAGCGCGGGCTGAAAAAAGAAAGCGGGCTGATAAATTCGCGACCACTCCTTTCTAGTTCACTTCCATCAGCTGAGATAAAAAGCAAATCCCTAAGCCTAATCCCCAAATTTGAATCGTCTTCTCTAATTCGTCGTGCCGCCGTTCCAAGTTAAAGCCACCTTCGGCAACTCGTCGTCGTCTTCTTTAAAGCATCACTGTTGGAGGCGCAAGCACCTTCGCTACCCAAGTCGCGACGCCGCTTGCTACTACGCGCATAAGTGAGTATTTTCTCACGATTGATCTTAAATTTCAAGTGTTTAAATTTGGATTTAATTGAATATGGTTGTTGCCTTGATTTGAATTGGTTTAGTTCGATAGCTTCGTGGGTTTCTCAGCCCTCTGTTGATTTTCCGATTCCTGATTATGTTAATTTGTGGACAATTAAACTGATAAGAACCGAAACCGCTTGATGTTTTGTTGAAGTAGTCGTGATGATTTTGTGGTTCTTTTGGGTTCGCGTACCTCTGATGCGTGACTATGTTGTAGAAAAAAAAACTGATAAGAACAGATACTTGCACTTGAATTCCATGTTTGCTGGGTTGAAATTTTAAATAAGAGATGCTACACTTGAAACTCCAGAATTTTTATAAAGATAATTTGGTACTAGTTTAATTTAGAATTCCGTTGGATTTTAAAACCTGTGTCCATCAAGCGAAACAAGTTAAATTGTTTTCTGTTGACCTTATTTTTTGGTTTATAATTGGTATTGTAAACTTAGACAGGAACTAGAGTTCAATTTTCATATTCTTAGCAGCATGTAGCAAATTATAATGATGGTATTTAACATTATTAATGTAATAATTTTGTTTGTTTTGTCTAGAAAAGTCATCATGATAAATTAAATGATTTATAACTAGATTGACATTGTATGTTGGATCAATATTTCCTAAAATGTGCTCACTTTGGAAAAAATTCCATGGCACTGGTAAAAAGATAGAGGACAATCAATGATACGCATTAGGAAGTTGACTGTCCTTACTCCTTGAGCCAATATTTCTTAGCAAATTCTGATTTTCAATCAGAAGAAAACATGTTCTAATTTAGCCTATTTCAATCACCAGTGAATATGAATTAGTCGATTGACTTACTGTCATTCTTCCCAGTTTGTTCTTATTTTCAATTAGAATGATCACTTCCATTTTAGATAGGATTCACTCAATTGCTTTGTCTTAGACTAAAATGTCCAGTAGTGGTTACGTATGAAAGATTGAGTTGAACACAGGCAAATATTGTTTTAGGTATGAAAATTAAAATACATATATTTCAAAACGACTTGAATACCAAAAACGTGTTTGTGTAGCATGGCGGTTGTGGTTTAAAAAATGTCAGGTCGGCCATTAATGACCGACCAGTTAAAAAAAAAAATTATTGCGGTTGGCAGACAACCATGACCAAACAAGTGTTTAGTTGGTCGGCGGTTAACCACCATTGTAACGATCCGGAAATTTTGACATTTGTTTAAATTAAATTATGTGACTTACTGGATGACAGGAACCTAATCTGACATGTTGGTCTCCATCTAAAAAGAAAAAAAGAAACTTGGACTGTTGTGCATGTTAGTTCTTATGCACATGTTGTCTGTGTGCTAGGAATACTAGATATATTTACGCATATGTTGGAAACTAAACTGACACGCTGGTTTTTCCTATGCTAAGTTTTGTTGCTTGCAAGTTTGAGTAGAATATGTATAAAAATTATTAGCGTTGCATGTACATGGATACATTTAGAGATGCTAAGATCAATGCTGGGTAGTTTTATGCCGATGTAAGTTGGTTCCCTGTGCATAAAATGGAAGAAAAAAAGGGCAATAATGAATAGGTATACAAATTAACTGATTTCCTATGTAAAGTTAGGTAATGGGTTTTTCTATGCATGCCCTCCCTGTATATATAAATATGTCGAATCTACAGTTGTTAAATAAAAGAGTAGGGTACCTGAATAAAATTGTTAAGTGACTGTGCCTAAGTTTGTGCCTAAGTTTGTGCATGTGGTGTCCTATGAAATCAGGTCTAAACGAAATAATAAACTAGTGCATAAAGGCTCTGTCAATTTCTATATGCATGTATAAAAGGGGCAGTCAACACAAACTATCTTATCTCAAATAATAGAGTGCTTTGTATATACGGTACCTGTATATTTTAGACTGATATGCTAGATGTGTCACTAAATATTTACTTGTTAAACCTTTAAGTGATATTTATTTGTATGTACATTTTGGATGATAGCAGTACACATTTGCGCATTGTCACTAAATATATACTTGAATTCGCGTGTGTTGCATAGGTGGTATTGGTATATTATAAATTGTTTCCAACTATATATCTAGTTAAATCAATAAAAGTGTATAATGACAGGCTAAAAAAAAAATCTTGAATGTACCATAGTCTGTTGGATTTTCTTTGCATATTGCCTTCCTGTATATTTTGCGCATGCATTTGGTATATACATGCAAGTTTGAAACTGTTGTGTATGTTAGGGACAGCTGGATTGTAAATAATTTAACGGGCACATAATTGATTGTTTGATATGCACTTGTACACGGAGACACGACATATGTATGAACACGTAGTATATGACATTGCTGTTGTTTACATTGTTCCATATATAGTCATATTATGTTGTCACGACACAATTCCCTTATTGACACAGTATTGGACCATAATAATGAACTGCATGGGTTGAAATGATATATACTCAAATTTGAAATTAAAATAAATTTCCACTTGGCCTAGGTAGAAAATTAAAAGAAATCGCCGCTTGGTAAAATTTAAAATAAATATTTGAAATCGAACTGTTTTGTCACTTTCAAATTGTTTATTGAAAATTCGTATAAAAATTTATATTTGGAAATTTGATTTTAATTTAAGTTGAATATTTAAAATTAAAGAATTCAATATAAATTGATTTGTAAGTTAAAAATTTGATTTGCGAAAATTTATAAAGTAATAGATGTGAATGAAACTTGGACGTGATAGCCCTTAGTTAGTGCCCTCGTTAACCCAATAAAAATATATTTTTCAAACGTGTTATGTTGCTTGCTGTGTTGAGTACTATTTTGTGCACTTGGCTTCTCCTTTGTACGTGACAGGTACAGAAGACTGGACAACTGGAATACAAGACAGAAGATGAAGGTCAAGTCAAGTGAAGATGAGGATTCAGTATATGAGTCAGTATGTGTCTGTAAATGAAACTGTATATGTAACGAGTGAACTGAGTGATGTAGTGAGGAATATCTGTATATGTGAATATCAGTATTATATATCATTATTGAACTGTAAAATAATGGACTCATGAATTTGTACTATTTCAAATGTTGAAATAAAATATTTATTTAAATAAATTACTATTTGAATATCAAATTCTGTGCAATAGCATTTTATTAAATAAAAATTGCAGAAGGTGTTGCCATAGATAGAATATAATGTTGCAGTATGTGATGTTAAATGTGGTAATAAACTGGAAAAGTGTTGCCATTTTATTGGTAAAAGTGTTACCATAGATTAATGAATATGGGCCCCACAAAACGGTTCCGTTAAGTTGGTTAACAGAATTAGTGGGCCCCACATGTACCTATGGCAACAACTGAACCGATGTTGCTTTAGGGTCGCAAAGATGTTGCATTTGACTCTGCGGCAACGCGGCAAAATGCAACACCGAAAAAGTGTTGCCTTAGCTCGTTTTTGGCCTACAACAACATTTTTTGGCACTTTCTGCATCACTTCTTGTGTGTTGCAGTATGCAATCTATGGCGTAGTGTTAAATTTATAGATGGGCGTTTTGAATTTGTAAAGTAAATTTAATTATTAAATTTTAATTTAAGTGATATTAAAATTTGGTAATATATACACATGGACATTTTTAATAGTTCAGCTGATGTCAAAAACAGTTTAGCACATCTAAATTACAACTATATTAAAGATGTTCTTTTTTTTCCATGCTAAAATAATCTACAAATGCAATCATATACCAAATTGCTATGACTTCCTACCGTTAATTTTTCCACAAGTTCATGTATTAATCAAAAAAATGAGAAACATATATGTATTGTACATTCCATTTTTTTTATACTTGCGATTGAAATCAACCTTTCAAAAAACTATGATTATTTTGATTCTAGTATTAAAAAATGATGTTGATTTCCAAAACTATATGATTCCAAGCTAAAGTGGAAAGAAAGTGGATGATATGAATGAAACGAATTGTCCCATAAATATTTAGAATCAATTTCATAGAAAGGTTGCATTATATGTTACAAAATAAGAGTTGAACAGAAGGTAGATAAAAGAAATGAAGAAACTAGATAAAATGGTTTTTTAAAAAATATTTGTAAAATAAGAGAAAGTGATCGATTATGGGGTTGATAGTAAAATTGATAAAAAATGAGGGATTTTAAAAAAATCCACACCTCCATATTCAGATCTTGTAGCACTACCCTTCTAAAAAAGCTTTAGAATAATAGCAAAACGGCGAGTTTGATAGAACCGGCCAGTTCTAAGTTAGGAGATTAACTAGTTTGATGACATCACTTTGTTTAAATCGGTAGATCTAATACGAAAATGGTTTGGCATGGGATTGATCATATCATACAAAACAGATAGTAGCTCTCTTCTCATATGAAATGCTTAATCATACTTAACAACGGATAAGATCGTTTATGACGGAGAATTAGAACAGTCCATAAAGAGAGAAGTTACATAAATGAACCGAGAGAATATATTGATAGCTAAATATGAGACTGGATGATAGAAGGTTCTTATGAATGATAGATAGTTTGGAAAAGATAAAATGTCCAAAATATGTGGATATAAAGGTAGCTTGGAAATGACGAACATGCTCAAGTTGTAAGTTGAGAATGATAGAATGTTCGTATATGGGAATGATATACATACTCATGTTTCGACTATGGCTAAATGATCCAATAGTCTAAGATAGAATCCGGCCGAATGACTAAGGATATAACCGAGCATGATAGTCTTAATGTTTAAAGAGTTTGGGGATATTATCCATTCTCGAATGTCTTGTTTGTTTGATAGCTATGTCGAGAGTAAGCTTCGATCGAAGTAATAAAGATAATGGATATAAAAGAAGATTGATAGAGGGAGTCATGTGTTTAAGAAGAAAGATAATGTAGGATAAATGGCGGTAATTGAGAAATATAAAAAATGGTCAGTTATGTAGAAAGAAATGGGAGAAGAACAATTTGATGCGAGATGCGAGAAATGAGAGAAATTTTAAAATGTAAGATAGAATCAAACAATATGGAAATAGGTGGGAGAGAAATGTGAGGAGAATTTAAATGGTCTGTTTAGGTATAAAAAGATGAAATACATCTGGTAACGAATAAAAATGCTTAATAATGAATAGAATGCTCAGAAATGTTGTTTTATGCTTGTATTGAAGTATTAATTTGTGGTATTGATAATATAATTACTCTAACTTGTTTTAGCATATGTGACAAATGTTCATGATACTATTTTTTTTAATACTTTGGTGATGCTTGAGAGTAAGTTTGTCCAACCTGAGTGCTTTGTATCGGTGTGATCTCTTGTATTTGAGCGGTTCAGGAGGAGCAACTTTAAATTAGATGCATGCTTTTGTTTGTTTGTGGAAAAATCATGAAGCTTTGCTAAAGGGGAAAGACGATAGTTAAATAATGACCTAAGTATGCCCTTTGTTTGTAATAAAGTGAGATCGAATATTTATGTTAACCCACCTTTTGCCAAGGCAGTAAACAGGTGGATTTAACCCAACAAACTTCACGATTATTAAGGCCAGTAGCCAAGAGTGATAATCATGAGGTCCAGAAATCAAGTGCAGATAATGATACGAAGCAACGATCAACCGAGACCAAAAGATAGAATCTCCATAATATTCTAAGTACGGATTAGTACCTCACTCAAGCAAGGGATCGATGTCTATCCCTTCCCTTAGGGGATCGGTATGTCCTCAATTTTTGTCCCAAACTAGGTGAGACAGGTATAAAGTGACAAAGAAGGCCCCACAAGGATACATTTCAAATCTCAAGTCGTTTGGAATTTGTATGCGCAAGTTATGGGCAATTTACTTCACCTAAGAAAGGGATCGGTATAAAAGGGATTAACATATTTCAGCAAAGAAATTGCAACTCAATGGAAAAAAATCAATATCTCAAAGTCCATAAGTTCAATGCATATAAAATTTTGTGAGAAAGATGTGAGAATCCTAGGGAATCTACCCTAGGGATCGCACATCAAATAGAGCAAGTAGGAGGGATCGACCCTCTTTCCTCCATAGGGATCGGCTATAATCAGCTTTCGCAACATATTGCAACAAAGATTGATCAATAACTCAAGTTGTACTAGTCCAATTGGCATGAAACTTTAAGGCTAAGCATAATACAACATGAAGAAGCTCCCATAGGGATCGCATGGCATTTGGAGGAGTTTGGAGGGATCGGCCTCTATCCCTCAATAGGGTTCGGCCTTCTTACCTCTTAGGGATCGGCTGAACCCAACTTTATAGCAAAGATTGATCAATATCTCAACATCTACACATCCAATTGACATGAAAGTAGAAGCACAAGCTTACTACAACATGTGAAACACCCCTAGGGATCTCATTCCAATTGGAGGAAGTTGGAGGGGTCGGCATACCTCTCTTTGAAGGGATCGGCAGAAATCAGAATTCAAGCAACACCACTTCATGGAAAATGCGATATCTCACAAACCGTACGTCAAAATTGAATGAAATTTGGGAAGCAGGTAGCTAACATCATAGGGCATCTCTCATAGGTATTGCAACCTATTTGGACACACTAATAGGGACCGGTATCGGTACCGATCCCTATTGTGGGCCTCGATGGGCCTGGAAATTTTTGGAAGGCCTCGTCTTAGTCTACCGAACCTTCTGCCGAAATTTCAGCCCGATCCGTGCATATCTTCCCTTATAAATACAACAAGCATCGTGTAAGAAAAAATATCTTCTTTCTGCTTCTCTTTATCTTCAACCTAGGCTACACTCTGTTGATTTTATTCTTGAATTTCAGATTGTAACTGTAAACAAACTACAATACAATAAAAAGGATTATTCTGAAGTGGACGTAGGCCGGAGTTAGCCGAACCACTATAAATCATACCTTATTTTACTTGCTTTCATTTTTTTAATTTGTTTGTTCTTCATATTATATTCTCTATATAAGATACTATTTGAGATCTGTGACTGGATATTGGTGCTTTCATACAACTGGATTTTGGTGGCCAATTTTGAAGCCAACATTTTGGTGCTTTCACTGAGAGCGCTAGCTCTCGCTGATTTGGAATTTGGATTCAGAGTGTGGAAAAGATTTAGAGCTTGGATTTAAAGCAATGGTGAAGCAATCTACAAGAAGACATGTAGCAAACACAGCTACCGTGAAGGGAGTCAGGAGGCTTCATCAGGAGCTGGAGCAAACTTCTGCTTACATCACTAGGGAGATGATGGAAATAATGGTGAACGCTATGCAGGAGAAGATGCTAAAAAGACAGGAGGAGATGACGCATAATTTACTCTGACAGATTAGACAAGTTGGAGCAATCAAGGGAGTAGAGTAGTAGGAGCTAATGACAACTTAGATCAAGGATTTGAACCTGCAGGAATCATTGGAAATCAGAACCGGGAACATGGAAATGGAGCCAGTGGATAAAGGAACGGAATAGAGCAGCCGGGGGCAGTCCCCGACCATCTTAGAGGAATCAACACCAATCCCCAAAGGCTAGGGGCATGCCCTCAGGTCTGGTTAATCGTGATGTTGGAGGACTTGCGATCAATCCCATAGAGCTTGGTGCAAATCGGAATTTGGATGCTCGTCCGGAGGAATACATTCCAGAATTCCTTGTAGACTCGGGGGGCAGCTTGGACATGATGATAGGAGACTAACACTGGAAGACAATGATAGGTTTGTAGAGATGACCAGGTGAGCTATGCATGGAGGATTAGTGATCAGGGATTTGGAGGATGTAAATAGAAATCCATTCGCTCCTAATATCAGGAATGCTAGGAATTTACCAGAATTCAAATTACCAACATTGGAAGTTTATGATGGAAAGTCGGATCTGACTATGCATACGATGAGGTATATACGGCACATGGAAGTACTAGGGGCATCGAAGAAGTCTTGGCATGATGCTTCCCCTTGTACTTAACGGATGTAACTGCACTATGGTACAGACAGTTGGAAAGCGGTTTTATTAGCACATAAACAGAATTGGTCCAAAGATTTATGAAGCAGTTTCAGGTTTACATTACGAGACCCAAGAATGTGTGACATTGACATCAGTAAAGCAGTGGGAAGGAGAATCACTCAAGAATTTCTTAACTAGATTCAGTGTGGCAGATGTTTCGGTGGATCGACCAGATCCATCGATGGTTTTGATGGCGGTAGTGTCAGGAGTTGCAGATAATTCAGATTTTAAGATATCACTAACACGGGATCCACCAATGGATCTCGGAAAATTCTACCATGAAGCAGAAAGGGTTCCATGACAAGAAGTTGCAAAAGCTGATAGAGAGGCAACAGAAGTTAATACTGTAGGGGGTGGAGAACTGCCTAGTGAGAGCTCAAGAAAGGACAAGGGTAAACGAAACATGGACAATAACTACAATGGATCAAAGTGGCAGAGGGGAGAACCCAAATCCTCTTCTTACTCAGAATTGAATGAAACCCTAGAACATATATATATATATATATGGATATTCAAGGATGCCTTCTGTATCGAAGGCCGGTAAGGAGGGAACCCTCCGAACGCGAACAGACATCAGGAAAGCACTTCTATTCCATGAGTTAGATGGGAATAATACAAATGACTTTAGGCACTTGAAGGATGTCATTGAGGAACACGTGAGGAATGGTTAGTTACAATAATATGTAAGGACTCGGGCTGCGGTGGTGGAATAGGAGCAGCCACCATCTACCTCGAATGAAAACTAGATTAAGGCATCATCATCAACTTGTCATCAATTAATCGAGATGGCATGGAATAAGTAGCAAACTCCACAGTAGGACAACTAAGACACTTATACATGCATGGGATGGAGGACGGTCCCTAGGCAGCACTGAGATGATGATAAACCGTTGTGCTTAGGTTTGTGAAATTTGTTTTTTCTTCTTGTTTCTTCAAACTCTTGTTTTTCTAGTTTTTGTTTGAACTCTGGTTTATTGGTTGGACATAATATTATTTTATATTTTGGCAAATGGACATAGAAATGCTTAAATTTGGATCAATGTAATAGATAACATAGGTCGCGATTGTGGTCCTATCTACCGAGACAGGATAACAATCACAAGGTATGGGTCTTTTCGTTGGGCGAACATGATGAAATGGACTCATGCATCATGGATTTAGTCCTCAACTGGGTATCAAGGCTGAAGAATAAAACCCAACAAGGTCATCAGGTATGGACTATGCCTGGCAAGGGGTAGGTCGCTTCGTTCGAACGTGATGGATCGACCTACTCAGGTTGTCGAGTATGGAATATGCTCGGCAAGAATCCAGAGAGATCAAGGTCGTCAGGTATGGACTATGCCTGGCAAGGGGTAGGTCGCTTCGCTCAGACGCGAGGGATCGACCTACTCAGGTCGTCGGGTATGGATTATGCTTGGCAAGGGTCCAGAGTGATCAAGGTCGTCAAGTATGGACTATGCCTGGCGAGGGGTAGGTCGCTTCGCTTGAATGCGATGGATCAGCCTACTCATGTCGTTAAGTACGGATTATGCTTGGCTAGGATCCACTGAGATCGAGGATTTGGATTAGGATAACAACCCGAAGAGGCCATGGATTTAGATATCAGTTTTGAGCAGCAAAGGATTTGGCTTTGGATGGATGGGGATTTAGATAAAATGACTCGGAGAGATTGTGGATTTGGATTGGATTCTAGATTGGAAAATACGGCTATCAACGGGTTATGGATTTCAGATTTTGGATTTATGGCAATTCAAAACATACCTTCCTATTGCAAGGCATGTTTTAGGGGGCAAATTGTTTAACCCACCTTTTGCCAAGGCAGTGAACAGGCAGATTTAGCCAAACCGACTTCACGATTATCAAGGCTAGTAGCCAAGGAAAATGATTGTGAGGTCTAGAAATCAAGTGGAGGCAATGATACAAAGTGACGATCAGTTGAGACCAAAAGATAGAATCTTTAGAATATGCTAAATATGGATTAGTACCTCGCCCACGCAGGGGATTGGTGCCTATCCCTTCCCCTAGGTGATTGGTACATGTCCCCAATTTTTGTCCCAACTAGGTGAGACCGGTAAAGAGACAAGGAAGGCCCCACGAAGCTACATTTTAAATCTCAAGTCGTTTGGAGTTTGTATGCGCAAGTTATGAGCAAATTACTTCACCTAAGAAAGGGATCGGTATAAAGGGATCGACATAAAGGGATTGGCATATTTCCGCCAAGCAAGTACAACTCAATGGAAAATAATTAATATCTCAAAGTTTATAAGTCCAATGCATATAAAATCTTATGAGAAAGGTGTGGGGACCCTAAGGAGTCTACCCTAGGGATTGCACATCAAATAGAGCAAGTTGGAGGGATCGACTCTCTTCCTTCCATAGGGATTGGTTATAACCAGCCTTCACAACATATTATAGCAAAGATTGATCAATAACTCGAGTTCTACTAATCCAATTGGTATGAAACTTCGAGACTAAGCATAATACAACATGGAGAAGCTCCCCTAGGAATCACATGGAATTTGGACGTGTTCGAAGGGATCGGCCTTTATCCCTCAATAGGGATTGGCCCTCTTCCCTTTTAGGGATCGGCTGAACCCAACTTTATAGCAAAGATCGATCAATATCTCAATATCTACATATCCAATTGGTATGAAACTTGAAGCACAAGCTTACTACAACATATGGAACACCCCTTAGGGATCTCATTCCAATCGGGGGAAATTGGAGGGATCGACATAACTCCCTTTGGAGGGATCAACAGAAATCGGAATTTAAGCAACACTACTTCACGGAAAATGCAACATCTCAAAAACCGTACATCGGAATTGTATGAAGTTTGGGTAGCATGCAGCTAACATCATGGGGCATCCCTCACATGGATCGTAGCCCATTTGGACACACTAATAGGGATCAGTATCAATCCATATTGTGGGCCCCAATGAGCTTGGAAATTTTTGGGTGGCCTCGTCTTGGTCTCCCGAATCTTCTGCAGAAATTTCAGCCTGATCTGTGCACGTCTTCCCTTATAAATACAGCAGGCATGACATCAAAAAAGGATCTTCTTTCTGCTTTTCTTTATCTTCAACCTAGGCTATAATCTGCCGATTTTATTCTTGAATTTCAGATTGTAACTATAAACAAATTACAGTATAATAAAAATAATTATTCTAATGTGGACGTAGGCCGGAGTTAGCCGAACCACTATAAATCTTATCTCTTTTTACTTGATTTCATTTTTGATTTGTTTTTTCTTCATATTATATTCTCTACACAAGATAATATTTGAGATCTGTGATTGGATATTGGTTCTTTCAATAACTGAGTGTTGGTGGCCAATTTTGATGCGAATAATTAGTTCGTTTGAAGCTTGCTTGGCTTTTAAGCACATTTTTTGACTCTTTCACAGTTTTGATAATTTGATATTATAATATGATAATAGTTTGCAAATGATAAAGTGTGCAAAAGTTTCCTAAAAGGTAGGTAGGGTATTACATTTTGGTATTAGAGCATGAGGTTAGCTTATCCCTGGTATTATATAATGGAGAAGGGAGATTTAGTAAGTAAAGTTGGCCATTAAGATGAATGAGACTTGCAATTATAGGATAATATTATTTACATAAATATATTTCTCAGTGGAAGGTATGTCTTGATGATTTATGTTTCCAAAAATTACGTATATATACATATACATACATATATATAATATAATATTTTTTATATTCCAAAAAGATTTTCAAAGCTGCTTAGTTAATTTAGCTTTGATTAATTTTGCTAACACACACACAATAGACACACACCGCATACACATATATAAAAAGAATATTTAGTAAATTCCAAAAGGATTTTCAAAATAGTTTAGTTAATTTTAGCTTTGAATATTTTTTTGGTAATACATATATACATAAGAACACATACGCGCGCGCGCACACACACACAGAACTAGGATCAATAACACCCTTTATTTAGCACTATTTGTTGCCCTTTGATATCGGGTATAAGTTTATATTTAAACATTTGATCCATGTGACAGAACAAAGAAAGAACAAATATTTAAATAGAAACTTGCGACTGATATCAGAGGGCTACAAAATGGTGCTAAAAAAGAGGGCAATAATCCTAGCTCATATATATAAAACTAACTCTAATTGGTTCTTAATCTCGTAAGTCATGTATCCATTGTTGTAACTTATTTTGTTTTGGCCCATGTCAATTAGTTAAGTTTGTCTAGTGGCCCAGTATAATTTTTATAAGGCAGAAAAGTATAATGTTTATAAAATTTTATCACGACTAAAGATGAAATTTCATATTTACCAGGTTTGAAGCATGGTAGGAAGAAAGAACGAGGAACCATCATCGATAGCAGTTTTCTAGAAACCAACTCATGTTATTCAACATGAATGAAACAATCGACTGAGAAAGGGAGAAAAAGTAAGAAGTTAAACCAACCCTTAGTTTAGGTGGCCAATATTTTAATAGTGATGAAGTAGTGGTCTTTTTAGAAGTTTGGACCCAACGGTGTGGATTAGCTTTCAAGAAGATGAGAATTACTGAGGTGCAAAAAGAGTTGGTCGTGTATTAACTTAGAGGCAACGCTAGTGTCTTGATTCTAGTGTTAAGAACATAATATACTGTTTTGATGATGATAAACATATGACAATGCTACTAATGTACTAATGATTTTATAGAGTTACTTCGGGTAGTAAAGAAATCTAGTTGTGATGACGACCGATAAAAGTTCAATCAGGGCGAATATATCGAAAATATCAAAATAAATCAAACAGTGACATCTACAATGAAGAATACTCATTCAAAGACATCTAATGAGTTAACAAATCTACTAGAATACTACAATGGTGAAAAAAAAATTGAAGATGCACAAATGGATAGAAATTTCAGATATTTTAATTATCGAGTTCTTATCGAGTCATTTTATTCAAGGTTCGTTAAAACCTTATAAACAATTTTTAAAACAGTTCTACTTTTGATATATCATTCCAAACATCATAAAATATATAATTTTAGAAATTTTCAAATTTTTTAGAAGTGCCATGAGGGCTTAAACAAAATACCAAAACAAAAGAAGTTCAGAATGAAAAAAACTTATAAGTCGACTCGTAAGGTTTACAAAGTTTGACCTTTGTGTTATACATGTCGATGGAAATAAAACATATTGGTCAACATGTATGAATATTGTGGTCGAGATTTTTTTAATTTCTGGTTGATTTTGGGCTTGCCAGTGATTTTCACCGAGTTCATCCCCTATCTGATCGGATGCCATCTCGCTCAACATGTAACGATAGTTTTTTTCCTATGCCTGACCCGAGCCTTCCTCTATACATGATCTAAAGTACCCGTGTGGTCGTGTGTTTTGAAACCCTATTTGAATTTTGGTCACGTCTTTTCCTCTGGTTCTTCTTCCACTTTGTACGGGGATCACTCCTCTTTAGATTCAATTAGATTTAAGCGCTCAAAAGAATCCCTTCATCATCTATATAATGGACTACTCTCTCTAGATTAGAACAATAATTTTTACTCTACTATATTTTTCTCTTTATTTTTGATTTTTACTCGGTACGCTCAATGTTCTTTAAACTTCGAAAGGCAATTATCCTCCGACCATTCATTCCCATATCTAAAACATTCAAAACACTTATATAGCTCTTATTCATTCAATTCGTAGATTTTATCGTGTGACCTATAGGAGACTGAAAAGAAGATATCAATATAGAAATATACACAGAGTCTATAAGCATATTTTTATACTTAATTTGAAGTCCAATCGTGGAGGCATCAGGAAGTCTGTGAAATCCTGTTTAGTCGCCCAGCCCAAGAAAGGGGTTTTGGGATTGGACGTAGGATGAGAGTCCGAACCATCATAATATTCTACTGCACTTTCTAATTTACTATATTTTATTCCACTACGGTATATACTCATTCATATATTTAATACTTTAATAATTAAATAGTTTTTAGGCTTAAGTAGTTAATTAGTTAGCAATATAAGTCAACGTGAGCCCCTTAGACTTTCATCATGATTTTGTTTAGACTATGAAACTTTGCAAAAAGAGAATATATATATATATATATAGAGTAAAATAATAGCCATCGTTTGATAGTTTGAAGCTACTTTCTCGACCTGTAAGCACAATACTGACTCTTAATAGTTTTAATAGTCTAATATTGGATTTTCTATTGTGACGTAATCCATATATAGTAGAATGTGTGAAATTTCCTAAAGCATAAGTGGGCTAATGCCTAATGGTCATTACATTAACCAAAGTGGGAATTGCTAGTTAGTTTCTATCAAAGATTCACGAGGAATTCTTAATGAAGAGAGTAGTTTAACATAAGTAAATGGATCTTAAGGCTATTATTACATTAGAAAGGGAGAATAGTGTCAACTACTAAAAAGTTAATTTGTGAAATTAAAGTTTATCTACTCAAATCAATAACTAAATCACAAAAAAGCATATAATCAGAGAATAAATATAAAGTAAAGTAAATGACACTAGGAATTTTTATACTGGTTTAGATTCCCTATCCTACATCTAGTCCTGTATCTCATATAGAATTTCAATTATCTCTTTTTTGCTTTCCATGGGTGGCAAGTACACCTTTACAATCTCATAATGCCTCAAGTGGCAAGATACAACTTTTCCCTTGACTTTCCTCAAATGTCAAAAACACCTTTTTCTTTACAAACAATAACAGACTATGATATATAGTTGTACCTTTAATACAAATTCATAAAGATTTAGTACAATGATCCTGTATACCTTCAATAGCAATATTTCTTTGAAATCTTTGAGGAATAGGATGAGCTTAAAGGGAGAATAATTGAGAATTCAAGCACAAACTTTCTGATATTATATGATATGAAAATCCTTGAAGAATTAGAGTGGAAGAATATAGATTTGCAAAGATAGTGAAAGAATATTTAATTGATTTTTCTCATAAAAATATATAAGTGGTGGGGTAAGAGAAATGAGAAAATCGTATGTTAAAATTCATTTTATAGAGTCTTCATATAGATAATGAAGAGACATGACTTTTGATGAAATGATAAAGAGAAGTGTTGTAACGATCGCCGACACCACCGATACTCAATATACATAAGATAGTGCACTAATGACTTGCCCGACCGATGTAGAACGATCATTAACATTTTAAAATGGAACAAACCATCACATAACCTATCGTATATCTTACAGCACATGAAATAAAATATAATATACATCACAAATATAAAATAGGAGAAGTAGTAATAACTAAGTGACTCGAATATCAGGGTACAGATTCACGAAGTTATATGACGAGTAATAGATTTATACAATGGAAATAAACTCAAATAATTAAATCACAATAATAAGAAAACCTTGCCAAGGCTCCATATTTTTGCATAGCAGAATAATCATAGAAATCCATATATAATACGAGATAGCTCAATCCAGCTCGTCCTCTGCACAGCTACTGTGTCGCACCTAGACTTGCTATCTAGTCTGCTCATTTAAGAGTCCCAAAGATAATAAGAAGCAAAGCATAAAACCTCGAGTTAGACAACAGTTTAGTGTGAGCGGTAAATGAATCTCAAAATACTATACAAGTCAATATAGCAAGGAATAAGGATACATGAACCATACGCGACCTGTCCCTACAACTAAAGAGTTAGCACATAACGAACATAATATGCTACTCTACAAATATAGTAAAGGTACATTGCAAACCAAGTGTGATGACAGGTGTCTAGGTATCCCTACCTCCAATACCTACCTACGTCTAGGTATCCCTATCTCCGATACCTACCTACAACGACATCACTAGAGTAATAGACTAAGAAAGAACAATCAAAACAACCATAGCACTCATCAAATAATCCTCACTATTAGTACTCGATGTGCTCTGGATGTATGATAACTCGGATGACCTTTCAACTGCTAGGGACTAGTGGAAATCTCGGTTTTTAATGTACTATCTTTAGCCCGAAGCTGATACTAGACCCATTTAAATGGTATAGGGTATACGGATCAATTCAACTGATCTGAGGTTGCCTTATAAAGTACCCATGAGCATCCTCAAAATACCTCTGCTTTGAGTACATCAGAAAACACTCCAAGTATCAAGAATCGCTTAACATGTGTAACCGAGCCCTTTCTTTGTTCCATCCTAATTCCATTATCCTCGAGGAACTATTCCATATTCCTCCATTCCACGATAGAACTATTCAATCATTCTATCCACGGGCTACCTTTCTTAGAACCCACCCTTTCATGGATAATCACGACTTCGTTCAACATCGAACTACCATCATCGGAACCTAACTCCTTTCACCATCGAGTTGTTATCAAAGTCCTGAAACCATCATCACATTACCATGTCGCCAATAAGCTCTAAGTGAATAAATAAACACCTTCAGCATGACCTATAGAGCCTCTACTTCCCCTCCTCGAAGTTTCACTCCAATACCATCAATATAAATAACTCAGCCTCGAGCTATAAAAACTTGACATTGAGTTGTATACTTATCCAATTTTGGCTAAGTCTCATTCTCTGTTTCTAGTACTCTATCCCCATGTGCTTTAGACCCCGACCCATCCTTCAAAATAACTTGGCATCACAGCAAAGCAATGGTTTCCATGTCCTAGAAATAACTCGGCATCATGCCCAATACTTAGCCATTTTTCTACTTCTTGCCCTTATCCATCTCCTCTAGCCATTCCCCACCGAGCCATCAACTCGCCGATCCATTTTGGCCATAAAAATAACTTGGCATCGACCAAAATAACTCGATGCCGACCTATTTCCTTATCCCCATTTTTACTGTGACTTGTAGCTTGGGCTCCTCTTATGGTCCAAAACCCCTCCCCCAAGTTTCATCCAATTCCGACCATCTTTAACTTTGATTTGTCGAATTCGCCAACCTATTTTTCTAACTACCTAAAACACTAGCAAAAAACATCAAAGCATAATATACAAACATGAAATAACATAAATAAACATCTGCTTATACATACAATGCATAAGGATATGATAACCAAACAAATCTTCATCTGGATCTAATTTTTACATTAGCATATGCACATGAATGCAAGGGATTGCAAAACCATTTGAAAATATATTTTTAAACATTTAAAATTCATCCTTAAACATGTATAATTGTGTGATTAAGGTTAGAAGATGTTTTAAGGACAAAATCATGTCAAAAACATCATTTTTAATTATATAAACATGCATAGTAGAGTGAGAGATCAAGAACCACTTACAAAATACCAAAAATACCAACTTTTCCTTCTTAGATCTAAAGTAGACGGCAAAGAAGATGAATCTAAATCAACAAAAAGGATAATCTAAAGCTTTCCTATGCTAATCACCCCTCTAATCAATGATTTGGTCAAGAATAGTAAGGAAAATGTGTGATTGTTGATGAAATTAGGGTTAGTAGAGGCTTAGAGCTATTTTAAGGTAGATGGAAATGACCAAGATCAGTTCCTACAGCCTCCCCTTAGCACAATTTTCAAGGTGGATTAATGGGCCTAAGCACAGGCTTAGTTAATGTGATGACCCACATTTCGGAAGGTTTAAATCAACAATAATCCACACATGTCCAACTTAAACAATCCGGAACGTAGATAATCAATGAGGTTAATTAAGAAAAATAATTAAAGAAGATGAAAACAAACACAGAATCTCACAACGGAACGATAAAATATAATAATCAAATAACAGTTCATGAAGCTGTTTACTATGCATTTGATTATAATTTATACAACATTTATCAAAGTTATATATACAACAGGGATAAATAATCAGTGCAGCAGAATAGTATGATGCAGACAATAATAATAGTAATAATATACCAGAACTTCGTCTTCGTTCTCCAAAAACTGATCTTCAATACACTGAAAAACTCAGGGCTGACCCGAGCGTAATGAATAGACAAAACACTCAAGTCAGGACTAAATACTCTTATGTAAGTCAAATCGATATCGTAAATAATATGAGTGTCGTGGCATCAGAGATGTTTACGGGATTTTATATCTCCTACCCAGTGTATAACTTGCATGCAATAACTTAAGAGATGTTACAGGATTTTCCATCTCCTAACGATACGTTAAACTATTTATATATAATAGTATACGCTATAGTAGGTAATGTCAATCATTAAAATAAATATCAAAATAACGTTAAGGCTTTACATTGATCCACCTTAACACATTTTTATAGTACTAAACCAAAGTCATAATGTGCTTGCATAGGGATAAATATGACAAGGCACGTGAGGCAATGCCCAACTTAGGATTCTACTAGTTTACCCTTTCTAGCTGGTCATAACCCATCTGTGGCCGACCGCGACAATCAATCCGAACAAAAAGGGTGCACCCATCGAGTACAAAATCACGATTGTAATACGAGCGATCAACGTCGCTAGAGGTAGCTAACCTCATTGCCCAGACATAGGTTCATGTATTAGTCATTTTAATTATGACACAAGTGTCAAGGCTATCCATCAACGTTCTCTTACTTCATTCCAGTAAACGTTCGCCAATTCAACCACTACATTCTGGATATCATCCACCGCGTACACGGTTGTCAAAGTGGTTCCAATATTGATAGAAAGTATGCCAATAAGAGCCCCATTCTCTTTAACAACCAAACGTCATTTTACACACCGGTTGGTTCTTTTACATTTTGAAATAGTTCGTACTTGATATCAAAATATCATATTCACTTCAAAATTAATTCCGTTTGGAAATCATCATATTTACTTAAAATATACCGTATCATTTTTGCCTTAATATCTCGATTTCGCTTTCAAAACTGTTTCGAATTTCAATTTAGGTTATAACTTCACTTTAACCTCATTCGCATTTAAATCCAAGATTTAAATATAAATATCCTACCCTTTGACCATTTTGAATTTTAAGAAAATAGTTTGAATAGTTTAAAATAGATTAAATAGTTAAAATAGTTTAATAAAATATAGTTTGAGTAGTTGAAAATGGTTTATATAGTAAAACAATTAAGAAAATCAAAATAATTTGAATATTTAAGAAGATAGATTTTAAATAGTTTATACTACAATAATTTATTTGAAAATAGTTTCAAAGTTAAACTGACTCAATTCCAAATTTTTCCAATTCAAATCAAATTTCAATTCCCATTCGATTTAATCGATTCAATTCCGATTTCAAGTCGAATTTTACTTCGATTCCAATTTCAATTCAAATAAATTCAATTTCTATTTCGAATTAATTCAATTTCGCTTTCGATTCCAATTGATTTCAGTTTCAATTCCAACTTGAAAATTTTTCAATCCAATCCTAAATTAATTTCAATTTCAATTCCAAATTAATTTCAATTTCAAATTAATTTCAAATTCGATTCCAAATTAATTTCAATTTCAATTCCAAATTAATTTCTATTTGGATTCCAAATTAATTTCAATTTCGATTCCAACTATCTGATTCAATGATTTAGTTTTAACTCAATTCTCAAATTTAAACCATTTAGATTTAAATCAATTTCGCGTTCGATTTTTAAAATATTGATTCAAATCACTTAAATCAAATTAACTTCCATATTCAATTTAAAATCCAAATGTTCAAATATAATTCAATTTTGAAATATCGTTTTATATTACTTTTAGTTAGCAATGTTCAAAGTTCGAATAAAAGTCGAGTCTTTTAAAACAAATAAATTTCTGAAATTCAAATCATATACCGATTATAACTTCAAAATCTCAGCTTCGATTATTTAAACAATTCTTGTTTCCAAATTTAAATTTCAATATTTCGAGCTCCAGTTCGAAAATAATTCGATTTCCATAAATTCGATTTTATTTCTTAAAAATCAAAATCAATTTAAATCATTTCAAATCAAAATCTTAAAATCATTTAATTTAACCAATCTGGTGTCCGTATATAATTTTCCATCCTGTGGCCAAGTGAATCAGTTGTTCTAATTTAATTTAGGGATGGATATATATCATTTCAATCCAAAATAAATGCCATATTTATATACCATTTCAACCTATTTCTTAATTTATTCGAAATAATTCAATTTACGGTTTTATATACTGTAAATAATATACAGGGTGATAACATGATATATTAAACATAAATAAACATCCAAACATCCAAAATATCAATCAATAGCATCCATCTCAATCCATCATCCAAACAGTCAATAATCAAATCAGCCAAAAATTCACACAATTACATCGTTATCCATATCGGCTATTTTACTGGCAAATAAATTCCATTTTTCAAATTTATTTGTCAATTTAAATCCTTATCGATTTAATTCTTATATCAATTTAATGTCAATTAATTTACCAAACATCAGCCAATGCAAATAAATTACTTCACGACATTAATTTAACTAACATAAAATTTATTTAGTCAATTGTGAGCGTACAAACTCTCACCTTTTATTTGAAATTAAAAATATTTCAGCTTCAAATAAAATATCAATCCAATCCCATGCTGTGACGATGCCGATATGAATCCGCTGCAACTCGATTCGTCCGAAACGGACCTCGTACGAACAAGATACGCTATAATTAATATAACGGTAATTATAAAAATCTAATTAACAAAAAAACGAGCACATGTCTCTACTCCTCTTCAAACACGCACAGCACACGCAACAACCAGTTTCCTTCTTCCTTCAGGCCCGCGACCTCCATATTTTTTCTAATTCTCGAACGACAATGGCATCCTATGCACCCCCCATTGCCGACCGCCTCCTCTCTTCCAGAACACGCACAAACCAATGCAGCAAAACCCAAAATGGCAAACGCGGGCAGATCTCAGCTATTTCGAACCCCCTCTCCATTGTCGCCACTGCTCCCCTACGCGCACTCCACAGCCGCGACCATCGAACTAGTGAATTGATATGCGATTGATGATTTTTTTTTTGAATTGAGCTTATGTTCGTTTCTTTTTTTTCTTTTGAATGCTGAGATTCGAAAAGATATGGGAAAGGTAGGTGCGGGCTAGGGATGTGGAGGCGTATTGTACGAGTGATAAAGGAGGAAAATAAAAATATATATAAATTGTAACGACCCAGAATTTTGAACAGATTAAATTGAGAATATTTAATTAATTTTAAATATTTGAACGATGATTTAATTTGAATTCCCGATATAAATTTGAATTTGACTATTAAATTATATAATTTAATATATTGAGAGTTGAATAAAAATTTAAATATTCAATTCAAAGTTGTAGAAAAATATTTCGAAAGCTTTTAAAATTCGTATTGACAATACCGGAAATAATAGAAGCTTCAGAATTGAATTGTTCGGTTTTGAATTTATATCGTTTAAAATTGAATTTAAAAATAGCCGTCCGAGGCACAGTCTTGGATTTTGACAAAACCAGTTCCATTGGGTCCGTAACGTTAAATTATCACCGGGTTTTAAATCTCGTATCGTTCGGAGTTGTTGGGTGAGAATACGACACATAAACGCGTTAAAGAATTGTACCGAAACAAATTGAATTTAAATTTAAATTTAAAAATTTAAACTTTGGACAGCATTCCTTATCTCACGCCTAAAAGCATGTAACCATCTTTTCCTTGTTCCTCCTTTCCAGCTGATAATCACGTACTCTTGTCCCCTATCTCTTCTCACGCAACCTTTCTCTTTATTACTCGGCTAAAACATTTCAAACGAAGAGAAAACAAAATTGTATCGCTCCCTTCATCTGTCTTCTTCAACTTATAACAGCCGAAAATCCCTTTTCCTATTCAAATCAAATTACAAAAACGAAAATCCTTCTCGTTCTAAGCGAAACCGAGCGACTCGCGTTCGATAATAGGGGAGGCAAGCACGAGCAGGGACGAGGGTTTCACGGTGAGGAGATTCTCGCGAGCGCGATGTCGAGGTAGCAGCCGGGGGGGCTCGCGTAGGGCTTGGTCGCGAATTTGATGCCGGTGGTCGCGATTAAGGGGGAGCTCGATTTCGAGCATCTCGAAGTGGAATCGGGGGGCCGCTGTTGGTCGTGTGCTCCGGCGACTCGAGTGCGATCGCGGCAAAGTGGAAAGCTCACGTACGTGGGTATTTGGAGGGGCGAAGTGGGCGTTTGCGAGATGAGGTGGTCGAAGTTCAGTGCAGCAGTTTCGTGGGCAAGGCCGATGCGAGGCGAGGAGGAGCACTGGGAGATCTGGGTTGGAGCTAGAGTTCCATTCTGGTGCAGTGAAGGCTCGCGACTTGTTCTCGCGTGAGCTGCTGCAGTCACGACAGTATTGGGGCTTCGATTTGCGGTGAGGGCTCGGCGATGTTTAGGGCAGAGTTGCGATGGTGGCGTGTTCGAGTACAGGTTAAGGTATAAGTCTGTATTTAATTTTTCAATTTAATCTAATCTAAATATATGTATGTAAAGTAAGAAGTAAAACAGATAGGTATATTTGAGATTTTTTTTCCCTTAATTTGAATCTCGATATCCATAGAAAAATGAACATATAATTTTATATATATAGGAATTTCAGTAATGTTGAAATTTTATATGTAAAATAGATTTATATAAAATCTGTGTAAAATATTTATGTGCAGAAAGAAAATAAAAAAAATAAAATTATTAGTCGAATTGAAATCTTTAAATGGTAAATTGAATTGTTCGATTTAATTTGAATGTTGATCAACTGTATAAAATTATTTATACAAGGTTAAAGTCGAGAAAACAAAAGAAGGATTGGATTGGATTGCAAAATAAAAGCTAAGGTGAGATCTTCTCACTCAAAATTTAAAGTGGAATTATTGCAGTTATTTTTGATTTGATATGATTGCTATTTGGATGTGATATTAGATATTATAGGATATATCTATATATAGCAATATATACATATTGGCATATGTATATATTGGATTGATTGATTTCCCGCCTCGTATAGCGGATGAGACCCTATTGCGCCGTTAGTAAGCGGATTATTTTTATAAAATCCATATACCGCGATATTCCACCTCGAAGTGGAATTGGTATTGTGCTAACGTCTTTGGATGCAGGGAAACAGGTTGGAGGGATCCAACTGGATTCCTCACCAGTATTTATTTATTTACAGATATTGATGTATATTCTGTTATCATATGTTGATATATGATGTTTGATGTTGTGATTGACTAATTGATGCGTTGCATCATCGGATTCAGTTTTGAAGTTTAAAAAAATAATGACTTTTACTTTAAAAGGATTTTAAAGTGATTTTTGAAAGTAGACGTTTTATTGAATTGTTGAATTGATTTATTTTAAATAAATAAACGTCTAAAATTTTAAAGTTATAAAAATTAAGATTTTTGTGAAATAAAATCAAAGTGTGATTTTTGAAATAAAAGTTAAGAAATTTATGAAATGGTTTAAATTGGGATTTCTAAAGTATTATAAACGGTTTATTTAAAAGATGTACAAAAATGGATATTTATAAATTTAAAATATTGGGATTGTAAGACAAGTTTCTATAAGTGTTAAAATGAAGTATAAATGGGATTTCATAAGTTAATGAAATCTGAAAGGTTTAATTTTTTTTTGAAGTTTAAAAGAACGATTTCTTTTAAAATAAATGAATTATAAGTTATAAACTTATAAGATGGACCTTTGGTATATACATTGAGTTATAAATTGAATAGGTCATTAAAAAAGATTTATAAATCGAAATTGTTAGAAAATGGAAATAGAATTTATAAACGTGTTTATAAATTCAAAAATCAGTTGAATTTGAGAAATTAAATATATAAGATTTTTAAAGAAGATATATTCGCGATTTTGGATAGCGAATTATTATTGAAATAAAATGTGTAGAAATGATTGAAATTGGGTTAAGTGAATTATATTCACGATTTTGGACAGTGAATATATTGTTAAGTAAAATGGATTTTTTTTGAAGAAGTGATATTAAAAATGAAGTTAAACATTTTTAAAGATGTTTTTAAAATGTATTATGATATCGAATACATAGATTTCAACATTTTTATTGTTGAAATAGACGTTTTCGAAAAATAAGGAAATGGTGGACTATAACACTGTTGTTATAGTAAATGATTTCCGAAAGGAAATATTTTTATCTAGTATTGGGATTTATATATCTATCTTAATTCCGAATCCCTATACTAGTGATTTTGAGTCGTCGTAACGATGTTTTACGTAACATTCGTTTTGACTCAAATTGATGTTGTTATAGAAAATAGATTTCCTTAAAGAATGAAATATATACTTAATTTGATTTAAGTATATCGAGTATTTTCAAATGTTGAAAATAAATGATTTGTGAATTACTTCTTATTAAATAAGCATGGAAATGCTTTTCCAATATGAAATGAAACGTTTTGAGATTTTATCTTCTTAAAGATAAATTGAAATTGAATATTGAAATCGATTTGAAAATCGTATATCAGTAGATATTTTGAAAATATAAATTCACTATGGAATTTATAAAAGAAAGGGGAATTGTTTTAGAAAAATAAACGTTGATTTATTTTTGAAGTGTGGAAATTTTATATCTAGTAAAGATATTTTGGAAGATAAATAATTTGGGAAAAATTATTTGAAATCTGATGATGTTGCGCATCTTTATTGATAGTTAAATAACCGACTATCAATAATTACCTTTAGATGATATTTGTTGTGAATTGGATGGATTTGAATGCCACACTTATTTTTAAATAAGTGCTCACTATTCGGGTTAACCGGGAAAGGACCATGGAGTCGTATAACCCATTCCGAATATGTGATACGCCGTTATGAATTGCATTCGAAGACCGGTGTTGAAGACCGGATATTTTTGAAAACGGAAGGATTACCGTCGAGTTACTCTACATCGGCTGATCTCCGATTTAGAGGTTTTTATCACCCTTAGTGACGGGAAGTCCCGACGTGATTGAATATTATCCGAATATGCAAGGGCTTCGTGAGAAGTGCCTTCGGTTCTGTTCGATCTCGGAATAGACTTGTATGGATTGTGTGTCTGACGTTACAATTTGAGATATAAAGCTGATTTCTTTCAAATACATTTCTGTTGGTGGCGGAGAATTTATTCTCTTAGCTTAACACCCTTCTCTGAGACGTACGAGCTCAGAGGTTATGTAGTTGAAATTTATCAGCGATATACTCCCAATTTGGTAACGTGGCATACTGAGTGTTGCTGTGAAATGATCAGTGTTTGATCATTTGCGATATGATCATTTGTTTGATCTTATATCTTTGTGATCATAGGTTGATCATTTTTGTTGGACCCGAAGCAGGGCTTTGTAGAAAGCGTAGCTTTGTGGACGAGACTTCGTCGAGCCTCACACCCCGGAAATGGTCAAAACAGGAAGGATGCAGCAAGGTTCTAGGGAGTAGCGCCCCTTAGTGTATGTCATTCCTTCTGGATAAAGGTGGTATCATGGTATGGAGCCCAGATACTTAACCTCTGTGGTTGCTGCAAATTTATTACTTTGTGGTTGTTGCGAATCGGGGATCCTCGGGAAGATCGGTGACGATCGGGGGATGGCATACGCGTGTCAGTAGTTACCTATTTTTGCAGAGGTAACCCGGCCTTGTGTTGGCAGAGATCCGGTTAGGTTCTCGGGTCGTCTATTCCAGGGACGTACCCATCGTGGCATAGGAAGTTCCTTGGCCTGACCATTTGTTGGAAATCCAAAGAAACAATACGAGCCTTGTACGGTTTTAGTTGTAGAACCTGCCATTTAATATGGTAGCTATAGTAGGCATACTATAATGGTACCTATGTCGGCTAAGATTAATATTTTACTTTCGAAATGTTTTCTACACTATGCACTAATAATAATATCAAAAGGAATTTGATTTTGCGTAGTAAGCATCTTTGACTATCATAAGAAGAAATCTCCTCCAAGTCTGCGTTTGCATTGTGTGTGTGGCGGGAGGTCTTATGGTAGTTTCATTTTCCAAAAGCATTGCGAATTTGTTTTATTTTCTTTGTGAAAAATAACTGTTTTACGATCTCACACCAGTCACCATGACTGACTCGGAGTTTATTGTTCCCTTTCTAAACTCTGGGTGCCCACAAATTTCCACACGGGCAGTCTAGAGTTATATTATTAGGATATTCTGGATATTCTGGAACTTTGGAAGCAAGCTGGATGGCGAGACGTAGTATTTGTATCTGATATATTTATTCCGCTGTGTATTCTGTATGAGGACAAGTTATATAACTGTCCATTGTTGTATATTGACTCTGATGATTGATGTATGTATAAACTGATATAGTTCTTTGTTTTAAAAGACTAGTAATTATCTATTGTATATTGTTCCGCTGCGATATGTGAGATTCTGATATGGTTTTCTGTTTCTGTTGTTGTTCTTTGTTCTTCTTTCTTCTCTTTTTCTTCTTCTTTCTTCTTCTTCTCTTTTTCTTCTATCTTTTCTTCTACCTCTTCTTTCTAAAACCCTCACTATTGGAGTTTCCAACACTCGATTTCTCGGCAGTCGATAAAGTGAGTATCAATGTCGAATTTTCGAAAGTCGAAAATTTCGGTATGTGACAGCGTGGTATCAGAGCATATGGTTAAGCGACAACCCTGCTCTGTTGGGTGTCTCTCATTAGAGATAGAGTCAGTAGTACTCTAGAATGAGTTTGAGTGTAATAATAGATATGAGCGCGTATTTGTTAGTGAATATAAAAATGTTTTATATTGTGTTTGCTTATCCGTTGAGATGTTTATGAATTTTGGTCGGTATGTGGGACGCCATATTATCGATAGGGATTTCTAAACACTTAAACGAGGCAAGACGACATAGTATTGTTTTAAAATAGGGTGAATGAAATAATTTTGCCCAAAACTATTTTTGTATAGAAAAGAAATGTTTTTCTATGAAGTACTACAGTATATGGTTGCATGGTTGTTAGGAAGTAATAATATTGAAATGTTATCATTATTATATGAAATTAAATGAGAAATTGGAATTATAAACTCCAAAGTTAAGAAATAAATTCTCATACGAATGAAATTAAAGAATGTAAATTATAAATGTGAATTATAAATGAAACGAAATTCCAGAGAAGTTTTTGGAAATGTTTTGAAAAGAATTTGAAAATTTTGGAGATTTGGAAAATTTAAATCTTTTTGGAGTTGAAAATGAATTTCAAAGGTTTTGAAAAATGTTTTGAAGAGATGAAAAGCTCTAAACTCTTTTCGGTCGTTGGAAAATAACTTCGGTAATGACTACAGCATCACCGGTGTTCATTTTTGGGTTTCCAAAAGAGGAATTGCTGCCAAATTGTTTTAAATGAAAGTTGTTTGGAAAATTTGGATTTTTGTTTTAGAAAATTCAAAGGATAAATTTGAATTGTTTTCAAAAATGGTTTTGAAAAGGTTGAAAAGACTCTGGAATTGAGTATTGAATTATGAAAATAAAAGTGTGAATGAATAAATAAGTTTACAATTGTAAGTGAATAAAATTGAAACTGAATGTTGAAAACAAATTTGAATTTGTAATGAATTAGTAATTGGAACTAATTTAAAAATAGTGCAGTTATGAATGAAAGATAATTGATAAATTCAAATATTTCAGAATGGAAGATAAATTGAATTCAAGTAGAATTGAAATGGTGAATTGAATTTAAATGAAATTTGAAATGAAAAATTGAATGGATATGAATATGTAACTTCAACAGTGAAGTAAGCTAAAGATATATAAGCAGTTGATATTGAAAATTTTGTAATAGAATTTGCAAAATGGTTTGGATATGTAACTAGATATTATGGCTAGTAGGATATACAGGTGTTATAAAAGAATTGGGATTTTGATTTCAAAGATAAATTTGAATTGCTCGACAAAAAGGTAAGTATTTAAATTTGAATATGAGATTTGATGACTTTTTTCTCTAGCCGCTTGGCTTTTTCCTTTTCTTTTTGAAATCTGAGAGTCCGTAGGGACGTTTTGTAGTAGTGCCGTATTAGCCGCGCAAAGGAGACGCTGGCGAAATTTTTCGAAAATTTCGAGCGTTAGAAAATTTTTGAGAAAATTTTGAAAGTTTAAATTTGAATTTGAATTTAAATTTGAATTTTGAAGTTAAACAATATTGTTGAAAATTAGGAAAATGTTTAGAAATTTAGTTGAATGATAACGGATTTTTAATAAGAAAGATTTGTTTTGAAAAATTGATAAAACTAATTGAATTGTGAAAAATAGTAGACGAGTTAAGGACCTTTTTTCCTAACTTGTAATTTCGAGGACGAAATTCTTTTAAGGAGGGAAGTCTGTAACGACCCAGAATTTTGAACAGATTAAATTGAGAATATTTAATTAATTTTAAATATTTGAATGATGATTTAATTTGAATTCCCGATATAAATTTGAATTTGACTATTAAATTATATAATTTAATATATTGAGAGTTGAATAAAAATTTAAATCTTCAATTCAAAGTTGAAGAAAAATATTTCGAAAGCTTTTAAAATTCGTATTGACAATACCAGAAATAATAGAAGCTTCAGAATTGAATTGTTCAGTGATTTGTTCGGTTTTGAATTTATATCGTTTAAAATTGAATTTAAAAATAGCCGTCCGAGGCACAGTCTCGGATTTTGACAAAACCAGTTCCATTGGGTCCGTAACGTTAAATTATCACTGGGTTTTAAATCTCGTATCGTTCGGAGTTGTTGGGTGAGAATACGACACATAAACGCGTTAAAGAATTGTACCGAAACAAATTGAATTTAAATTTAAATTTAAAAATTTAAACTTTGGACAGCATTCCTTATCTCACGCCTAAAAGCACGTAACCATCTTTTCCTTGTTCCTCCTTTCCAGCTGATAATCACGTACTCTTGTCCCCTATCTCTTCTCACGCAACCTTTCTCTTTATTACTCGGCTAAAACATTTCAAATGAAGAGAAAACAAAATTGTATCGCTCCCTTCATCTGTCTTCTTCAACTTATAACAGCCGAAAATCCCTTTTCCTATTCAAATCAAATTGCAAAAACGAAAATCCTTCTCGTTCTAAGCGAAACCGAGCGACTCGCGTTCGATAATAGGGGAGGCAAGCACGAGCAGGGACGAGGGTTTCACGGTGAGGAGTTTCTCGCGAGCGCGATGTCGAGGCAGCAGCCGGGGGGGCTCGCGTAGGGCTTGGTCGCGAATTTGATGCCGGTGGTCGCGATTAAGGGGGAGCTCGATTTCGAGCATCTCGAAGTGGAATCGGGGGGCCGCTGTTGGTCGTGTGCTCCGGCGACTCGAGTGCGATCGCGGCAAAGTGGAAAGCTCACGTACGTGGGTATTTGGAGGGGCGAAGTGGGCATTTGCGAGATGAGGTGGTCGAAGTTCAGTGCAGCAGTTTCGTGGGCAAGGCCGATGCGAGGCGAGGAGGAGCACTGGGAGATCTGGGTTGGAGCTAGAGTTCCATTCTGGTGCAGTGAAGGCTCGCGACTTGTTCTCGCGTGAGCTGCTGCAGTCACGACAGTATTGGGGCTTCGATTTGCGGTGAGGGCTCGGCGATGTTTAGGGCAGAGTTGCGATGGTGGCGTGTTCGAGTACAGGTTAAGGTATAAGTCTGTATTTAATTTTTCAATTTAATCTAATCTAAATATATGTATGTAAAGTAAGAAGTAAAACAGATAGGTATATTTGAGATTTTTTTTTCCCTTAATTTGAATCTCGATATCCATAGAAAAATGAACATATAATTTTATATATATAGGAATTTCAGTAATGTTGAAATTTTATATGTAAAATAGATTTATATAAAATCTGTGTAAAATATTTATGTGCAGAAAGAAAATAAAAAAAAAATTATTAGTCGAATTGAAATCTTTAAATGGTAAATTGAATTGTTCGATTTAATTCGAATGTTGATCAACTGTATAAAATTATTTATACAAGGTTAAAGTCGAGAAAACAAAAGAAGGATTGGATTGGATTTCAAAATAAAAGCTAAGGTGAGATCTTCTCACTCAAAATTTAAAGTGGAATTATTGCAGTTATTTTTGATTTGATATGATTGCTATTTGGATGTGATATTAGATATTATAGGATATATCTATATATAGCAATATATACATATTGGCATATGTATATATTGGATTGATTGATTTCCCGCCTCGTATAGCGGATGAGACCCTATTGCGCCGTTAGTAAGCGGATTATTTTTATAAAACCCATATACCGCGATATTCCACCTCGAAGTGGAATTGGTATTGTGCTAACGTCTTTGGATGCAGGGAAACAGGTAGGAGGGATCCAACTGGATTCCTCACCAGTATTTATTTATTTACAGATATTGATGTATATTCTGTTATCATATGTTGATATATGATGTTTGATGTTGTGATTGACTAATTGATGCGTTGCATCATCGGATTCAGTTTTGAAGTTTAAAAAAAATAACGACTTTTACTTTAAAAGGATTTTAAAGTGATTTTTGAAAGTAGACGTTTTATTGAATTGTTGAATTGATTTATTTTAAATAAATAAACGTCTAAAATTTTAAAGTTATAAAATTAAGATTTTTGTGAAATAAAATCAAAGTGTGATTTTTGAAATAAAAGTTAAGAAATTTATGAAATGGTTTAAATTGGGATTTCTAAAGTATTATAAACGGTTTATTTAAAAGATGTACAAAAATGGATATTTATAAATTTAAAATATTGGGATTGTAAGACAAGTTTCTATAAGTGTTAAAATGAAGTATAAATGGGATTTCATAAGTTAATGAAATCTGAAAGGTTTAAATTTTTTTTGAAGTTTAAAAGAACGATTTCTTTTAAAATAAATGAATTATAAGTTATAAACTTATAAGATGGACCTTTGGTATATACATTGAGTTATAAATTGAATAGGTCATTAAAAAAGATTTATAAATCGAAATTGTTAGAAAATGGAAATAGAATTTATAAACGTGTTTATAAATTCAAAAATCAGTTGAATTTGAGAAATTAAATATAGAAGATTTTTAAAGAAGATATATTTGCGATTTTGGATAGCGAATTATTATTGAAATAAAATGTGTAGAAATGATTGAAATTGGGTTAAGTGAATTATATTCACGATTTTGGACAGTGAATATATTGTTAAGTAAAATGGATTTTTTTGTTTTTGAAGAAGTGATATTAAAAATGAAGTTAAACATTTTTAAAGATGTTTTTAAAATGTATTATGATATCGAATACATAGATTTCAACATTTTTATTGTTGAAATAGACGTTTTCGAAAAATAAGGAAATGGTGGACTATAACACTGTTGTTATAGTAAATGATTTCCGAAAGGAAATATTTTTATCTAGTATTGGGATTTATATATCTATCTTAATTCTGAATCCCTATACTAGTGATTTTGAGTCGTCGTAACGATGTTTTACGTAACATTCGTTTTGACTCAAATTGATGTTGTTATAGAAAATAGATTTCCTTAAAGAATGAAATATATACTTAATTTGATTTAAGTATATCGAGTATTTTCAAATGTTGAAAATAAATGATTTGTGAATTACTTCTTATTAAATAAGTATGGAAATGCTTTTCCAATATGAAATGAAACGTTTTGAGATTTTATCTTCTTAAAGATAAATTGAAATTGAATATTGAAATCGATTTGAAAATCGTATATCAGTAGATATTTTGAAAATATAAATTCACTATGGAATTTATAAAAGAAAGGGGAATTGTTTTAGAAAAATAAACGTTGATTTATTTTTGAAGTGTGGAAATTTTATATCTAGTAAAGATATTTTGGAAGATAAATAATTTGGGAAAAATTATTTGGAATCCGATGATGTTGCGCATCTTTATTGATAGTTAAATAACCGATTATCAATAATTACCTTTAGATGATATTTGTTGTGAATTGGATGGATTTGAATGCCACACTTATTTTTAAATAAGCGCTCACTATTCGGGTTAACTGAGAAAGGACCATGGGGTCGTATAACCCATTCCGAATATGTGATACGTCGTTATGAATTGCATTCGAAGACCGGTGTTGAAGACCGGATATTTTTGAAAACGGAAGGATTACCGTCGAGTTACTCTACATCGGCTGATCTCCGATTTAGAGGTTTTTATCACCCTTAGTGACGGGAAGTCCCGACGTGATTGAAAATTATCCGGATATGCAAGGGCTTCGTGAGAAGTGCCTTCGGTTCTGTTCGATCTCGGAACAGACTTGTATGGATTGTGTGTCTGACGTTACAATTTGAGATATAAAGCTGATTTCTTTCAATTACATTTCTGTTGGTGGCGGAGAATTTATTCTCTTAGCTTAACACCCTTCTCTGAGACGTACGAGCTCAGAGGTTATGTAGTTGAAATTTATCAGCGATATACTCCCAATTTGGTAACGTGGCATACTGAGTGTTGCTGTGAAATGATCAGTGTTTGATCATTTGCGATATGATCATTTGTTTGATCTTATATCTTTGTGATCATAGGTTGATCATTTTTGTTGGACCCAAAGCAGGGCTTTGTAGAAAGCGTAGCTTTGTGGACGAGACTTCGTCGAGCCTCACACCCCGGAAATGGTCAAAACAGGAAAGATGCAGCAAGGTTCTAGGGAGTAGCGCCCCTTAGTGTATGTCATTCCTTCTGGATAAAGGTGGTATCATGGTATGGAGCCCAGATACTTAACCTCTGTGGTTGCTGCAAATTTATTACTTTGTGGTTGTTGCGAATCGGGGATCCTCGGGAAGATCGGTGACGATCGGGGGATGGCATACGCGTGTCAGTAGTTACCTATTTTTGCAGAGGTAACCCGGCCTTGTGTTGGCAGAGATCCGGTTAGGTTCTCGGGTCGTCTATTCCAGGGACGTACCCATCGTGGCATAGGAAGTTCCTTGGCCTGACCATTTGTTGGAAATCCAAAGAAACAATACGTGCCTTGTACGGTTTTAGTTGTAGAACCTGCCATTTAATATGGTAGCTATAGTAGGCATACTATAATGGTACCTATGTCGGCTAAGATTAATATTCTACTTTCGAAATGTTTTCTACACTATGCACTAATAATAATATCTAAAGGAATTTGATTTTGCGTAGTAAGCATCTTTGACTATCATAAGAAGAAATCTCCTCCAAGTCTGCGTTTGCATTGTGTGTGTGGCGGGAGGTCTTATGGTAGTTTCATTTTCCAAAAGCATTGCGAATTTGTTTTATTTTCTTTGTGAAAAATAACTGTTTTACGATCTCACACCAGTCACCATGACTGACTCGGAGTTTATTGTTCCCTTTCTAAACTCTGGGTGCCCACAAATTTCCACACGGGCAGTCTAGAGTTATATTATTAGGATATTCTGGATATTCTGGAACTTTGGAAGCAAGCTGGATGGCGAGACGTAGTATTTGTATCTGATATATTTATTCCGCTGTGTATTCTGTATGAGGACAAGTTATATAACTGTCCATTGTTGTATATTGACTCTGATGATTGATGTATGTATAAACTGATATAGTTCTTTGTTTTAAAAGACTAGTAATTATCTATTGTATATTGTTCCGCTGCGATATGTGAGATTCTGATATGGTTTTCTGTTTCTGTTGTTGTTCTTTGTTCTTCTTTCTTCTCTTTTTCTTCTTCTTTCTTCTTCTTCTTCTCTTTTTCTTCTATCTTTTCTTCTACCTCTTCTTTCTAAAACCCTCACTATTGGAGTTTCCGACACTCGATTTCTCGGCAGTCGATAAAGTGAGTATCGATGTCGAATTTTCGAAAGTCGAAAATTTCGGTATGTGACATAAATAATATTAGAAAATATCAAACCAACTCACTCACGAAAGTTCCAAACTCCAAATGACGTGTGTCCTGGCGTTTATAATGTTTTACTCCCATTCTTAACATTGTGGAACTAGTTTCGAGGCCTAATTCGATCGTATGCAGAAGATAGCTTTCAAAACAATTAATTTTAATCGAGTTACTTAAATTAATTTCTACGCGTTTCAAGCTCGCACGGCCAAACGACAAGTCCGATGCTACGAAACATGAAATCCTACAATAATTCACTATTACGGATCCGATGAAACTGGTTTCCTCGAAATTCGAGACAATGTCCAAAATGGCTATTTTTACTCGTTAATTAAAACGAGAAATTCCCAGAAATTAATTTATTCAATTTTAAAAGTTAACAATCTTTATTTTCGTTTGAATAAAATTTAAATCAACTTTTAAAATCATTTTCATTCATATAAAATTCAAATTTTAATTATTCAAATAATTTCCAATATTAAATTTAAACAATTAAATTATCCCATAAATCGCCATATTTCAATATAAGTTATTTAACTTATAAAATTTAACTTTTAAACTGAAATTCAAATAACAACAACTACTTCCATTTTTTCAGTAATTCACCATTTATTATTTAATTTCAACTATGGATTATAAACTCGTTCAATATATAGAATTTCATTTCAATATTTGTTATCGCCAAAATCATTGGAATTGTTTATTTCAAAATTTTATTATATTCAATAAACTACAATAATACATCATTAAATTTTTATTTCTACCCATTTTATCCAATAATCACATTAAATTTAATAACATACAATAGTCAATAGTACGGGTCGTTACATACTCCCCCACTCAAAACTTTTCGTCCTCGAAAAGGGCTAAGTACCGAATTTAATACTTGATATGTTTTATTCAAAACTATCAACCTATAAAACTTTAAATCTTATTTACAAAACCATTACCATGCTCTCGCTACGACACTTCGATATCAGTTTTATGGAAAATATAACTTATATATATATATAATAAGTTAGAAAATTTTAAAAAAATTTCTAACTCTCCGATTTACAGAAAATTTCAGCAATGTCTCCTTTGCGCGGCTCGATCGAAAAAAAATTACAATATAATATATAACACAAATATACCCAATATATATGAAATATACATCTCATCTCAATGACGAGGCATTCCGAAGGGAAAAAATATAAAATCACGGTATGTAATCCGAGATACGTACCTTATTATTAATAATACGAGCGAGTTCGCTCGCATTAAGCAAGCAAAAGCATATAAATCCGCGTATACATCCAAACGGTCTTCGTATATACCTATCTCAACTCAATTTAGAATATTTGTTACTTATAATAAGATATGAAACATGTATGAGTTAAAAAGAACCATATAGCGTGATTTTGAATCCAAATCATAAGCACAAACATAAACACCCAACATACAATAATCATATGCAATCAGAACAGTTAAAACAATGATTTGCAATAAAAGAAACCATTTAACCATTGATATTCATCAAATTAATCCAAACTATCACAATTTACATTTCACTGTCAATATTTAATTTATACACTACGATTTCTTCTAACATCCAATTTTTATTAACATTTAATTGACTCATTTCAATTTATCTACATTCAACCAACTTTCATCCAATTAGATTCACGTTCAATTGATTTTCATTCAATTTATTTACTTCCACTTGATTTGATATGCACTTATCAACATTAATGAATTCACATTCTATTAATTTACATTCGTTTATAGTTACATTCATTTTTCACTTTTATTATTTCATTTTAGTAATTCATATAATTAATTACATTTAAGAAATTTGATTCCATACCACATTCCATTTTTTTGTATCATTCATATTTATCAAATCTATAAGTTATAAAACTTTATCTTTTATGCTTCGCAAAACATTTAAATTATAATGTTCATATTTCTTTTTCATATCAACATCATTTATGAACCATTTTATAAAATCATTCCATTTAACCTTGTTAAGTTAAATTTATTTCATTATCACTTAGTATTTTAATACTAATATTAGTTCTAAACCATTTAAGTTTATTATAATCATTTTACAAAATTGCAACTCATTTTTTATTATTATTCCGTAACTTAAATTCATATTAATCCATTGATTCACTTTATTAGTTTATTTCATAAATTTAAACTCATATTAATAATTTTACTTCAGTAAATTTTATTATATAATTCCAATTTATATTAATAAATTTTCTTTCCTCACAATCAATTTCATTCAACTTATTAAGTTAACTTCGTCCTTTTATTTTATTTTATTAACTGATTTCATATGCAATTAGCTAACATTCGATTTATTTAGAACTCATTTCATTTGTATTTAACTTATCTCCATCCAATTTTAAATTAAATCCAATTACTCACATTAATTTTTCTTACACTCATTCATTTTTATTCAATTTCTTTCACAATTCAAATTGCGTTTCAATTTATAATTCAAGTTGTATTCACTCTATTAATTCATTTCATAGCTTAAGTGGTATTAATTCACTCCACAAATTTATCTAGTTATATTCAAATCCAATTCAATTCATTTAATCTTTATTAAATTAAACTTTATTTCATTTTATCCATTTTTCGATTTATTCAACTTTATTTAAGTTAAACTTTTTTTTTCTTTCGTTATCATTCATATTAAACAAATTTAAATTTTGCTTTAGCTTAATGTTTATCAAATCTATAGGTTATACAAACTTATTCAGTTAAAATTTCATTTTATTATTTTATTTAATTCATTTCAAATACAATTCTCCTTTATCTAAGCCTAGTTCAACTTTATTTTATTTCTCAAATTCAAAGTTTCTTTTGTTTGCTTAACCAAAAATATTAAATAGTTTTAGAATTTAATTTTACTTTCCTGTTCAAATTTATAAGTTACAAACTTATTTCTTATATCTACCACTTCAATTTTTTAAGTTCAAAACTATTTCCATATATTAATTAAATCATACTTAGAATATATTTTTCTTTCAAAATAAAAACTTCTTTTAATCGAAAATAAATTTCTTTTGGTAGAAATTCTCACTCAAAAACTCAAAAATTAATCCTGATGATGCTGTAGTCATCCCCAGAATTTATTTCCCAAAGACCAAAGTGAGTTCAATGCTTTTATTTCTTCAAAAATCTTTTCAAAATATTTTTATAGTTAAAACTCTTTCAAATAATATTAATATTAATTTTGAAGGCTTCGAAAACAATTTGGAAAACAAAAGGATTTTAAATTCTAAAATTCTCAATTTTTAAATCCTTCTATTTATAAGTTATATTTAAATTTACTCATACAATTTTATTACTTCATTATGATAATATTTCGTTAATTTACAAATTTTTTATTTCAAACAATTCTTATTATAATTATATTTCAATTCAATTTAATTATCAAATGCTTCATAAAATAAAATTCATTAAGTATTCATTTTATTTTAATTAAACTAATAATCGATGATAATTAAATATTATCGTCGCCTAACAACTAACATTCATTAATAATTAACATTTTATATATATATAATATAATTTAGTTAAAATTATTTCATTTACCCAATTTTAAAACCATATTATGTCGACTTGCCTCGTTTAAGTATTTAGAAACCCCTATCGATAACATAACATCCCACACATTGACCAGAATTCATAAACAACTCAACGGATAAGTAAACACAATATAAAACATTTTATAACACTAACAAGTATGCTCTTTCATACATATAAACTCAAACAACTCATTCTAGGGTATTACTACCCTATCTCTAATGAGTCAAACCCCCATAAAGCTAAGGTTATCGCTAAACCAAAGCTCTGATACCAACTGTGACAACCCACATTTTGGAAGGTTTAAATCGACAATAATCCACACATGTCCAACTTAAACAATCCGAAACGTAGATAATCAATGGGGTTAATTAAGAAAAATAAGAAAAGAAGAAGAAAACAAACACAGAATCTCACAGCGGAACGATAAAATATAATAACCAAATAACAGTTCATGAAGCTGTTTACTATACATTTGATTGTAAACTATACAACATTTATCAAAGTTATATATACAACAGGGATAAATAATCAGTGCATCAGAATAACATGATGCAGACAATAATAATAGTAATAATACACCAAAACTTCATTGTAACGACCCTGAATTTTGAATGAATTAAATTGAAATTATTTAATTAATTTTAAATATTTGAACGTTGATTTAATTTGAATCCCCGATATAATTTTGAAATTTGCGATTAAATTATAAAATTTAATCTGTTGATAGTTGAATTAAAATTTGAATCTTCAATTTTAAGCTGAAGAAAAATATTTCGAAAAGCTTTTAAAATTTATATTGATGATACTGAAGGTAATAGAATTTCCAGAATTGAGTTTGAAAATGATTTGTTTAATTTTGAAATTACATCGTTCGTATCGATATTTAAAATAGCCGTCCGAGGCGCAGTCTCGGAATTCGACGAAACCGGTTCCATTGGGTCCGTAACGTTAAATTATCACCGGGTTTTAAATCTCATATCGTTCGGAGTTGTTGGGTGAGAATACGACACATAAACGCGTTAAAAAATTGTACCGAAACAAATTGAATTTAAATTTAAATTTAAAAATTTAAACTTTGGACAGCATTCCTTATCTCACGCCTGAAAGCACGCACGCAAGCCACCCTATACTCTGAAAAACATCGCGTCTTGTCTCCTCTTGTCTCCCCTTCTTTCCCTTTTATCAAGCAAGCAGAAACAAAGAAAATTTATCTGCTCGTCTTCATTCAAAATGAAAAAAATGGCGACCGGTTCGATTCCTTTCACTTCTCGTTCTAATTCAAATCGACTCCTCTTCCTACTTAAACCAAATGTCTTCTTCAATTAAATTTGAAGTGAAATCAAATTTAGGGGCCGAAGTAAATTAAATCGTAGAGAAAAAAAAAATGATGACAACTCAATCCTAAACTCGAGATCGCGATTCGAATGAGCTGAAGGGGATTGGGCGACGATGGATTCGCCCTGATTCTCGCGACAGTGGCGGCGACGTGGGGTACTGGCGAGCTCGTTAAAGAGGCGATAGGAGGCTCGCGCGTTCGCAAGGCCGTAGGGGTTGCCGCGATTCGTTGCTAGTGTTTGACCTGGGGGATGTTCGCGCGGCAAGTGGAGCTGGGCAAAGTTGAAGCTCGAATTTGGGTGCGATCGATAGGGGGCGACTGCCGCGTTGATAAGCAGCGAACATAGAATCGAAATCGCGAGGCACCGAAGGAAGGATGGGCGCGACGTGGACGTGCTTAGGCGATCGAAGTTATCTGGGGGACTCGAGAGGTACGACGGTCGAAGGTCTGGAAAACTTGCGATGGGATGGAGGTGATTGGCGAAATTTCGCGATGCAAAGGCAGTAAGGTATATGAAAATTTTTCAATTCAATTTAGTTTTGAATACGAATTTAAATATGTACAGTAAGTGATTTCTGTTTCACTAGATTTTAAAATACGTATATATGTATGTATTTAGATTTAAAAGAAAGTAATTTTACAGAAAAAGTTTTTTATGTTTCACAATTTTTAATTGCTGTTAGAATTAATAATTTTAGGTTGAAAAAGGAAATTATCAGATTTAAAGAATTTAATCTATTTCGAAGAAAATGTTTTGTTAAAGGAGAAATTAGTTTTAAAATTTAATTTCTAGTTAAGCAAAGTATTTAAAAAGAGAGTTAGTTTGAAATTTAAATGTTGGTTAAATAAATTTTATTTATAAAGAAATTGGTTTAAAAATAAATCATTCGATAAAATTAAATTTTTGGTTTAAATAAATTAACAGATGATAATTTATTGTCAATTGATTCAAAAAAATTAATAAATTGTATAAAATTATTTATACAAGGTAAAGAAATGAAGAAATGGTCAAAATGGAAAATGGATCGCATTTGCTATATTACAGCATGATAGGGGATTCTCGCTTCGCGGTTTGGTGGCGAACGGGAGACTCTTACCCCTACATGTCCCTGAGAGGGATGGGTTGGTTAGGCGAAGGCCGTGACAGTCGAGAGGCTGGCCGTAAAAGTAAATGCGAGGTGCCAATGTAAGCCACGGTGGGACTGGGATGGTTGCAAAGCCTACCGGTGGCCGCTGTCTTTGGACCTTGACAGAGTGGTATCAGAGCATATGGTTAAGCGACAACCCTGCTCTGTTGGGTGTTACTCATTAGAGATATAGTCAATAGTACTCTAGAATGAGTTGAGTGTAATAATAGATATGAGCGCGTATTTGTTAGTTAATATAAAATTATTTTGTATTGTGATGATTGGTTTATTGAGTGGCATATGAACCTTCGTCGGCACAGTCTGCGCAACTGGATCGAAGGGGTTTCTAAACACTTGAATAGAACAATTCGACACAGTATGTTTTGAATATGGTAAATGAAATAATTTTACCCAAAACTATTTTTGTATATAAAAGAAATGATTTTTCTGTAAATTATTACAGTATATGGATGTTTGGATGTTAGGAAAGTGATAATGTTGAAATGTTATCATTATATGAAATTGAATAAAAAATTGAAATCATAACTCCAAAGTTAAGAAATAAATCCATATACGAATGAAATTTGAGAATATAAATTATAAATGTGATTTGTAATTTAAAACGGGATTCCAGAGAAGTTTTTGGAAATGTTTTGAAAAGAATTTCAAAATTTTGAGGATTTGGAAAGTTTAAATTCTTTTAGAGTTGAAAATGTATTTCAAAGGTTTTGAAAAGTATTTTGGAGAGATGAAAGCTCTAAACTCTTTTCGGTCGCTGGAAATTAACTTCGGTAATGACTGCAGCATCATCGATGTTCATTTTCGGGTTTCCAAAAGAGGTATTGCTGCCAAATTATTTTAAATGGAAGTTGTTTGAAAAAAAATGGGAGTTTTGTTTTGGAGATTCAAAGGATAATTTGAATTGTTTTCAAAATGGTTTTGAAAAGGTTGAAAAGACTCTGGAATACTATATAAAAATAATTGTGAAATATTATTAAGTTGATAACTTATACAAATTGAATTATGAAAATAAAATTGTGAATGAATAAATAAGTTTACAATTGTAAGTGCAAGAGAATGAAATTGAATGTTAAAATTCATTTTGAATTTGTAAGTAAATAAAACTAGAATTGAATTTGATTTGTAGAAAACAAAGTGAAGAATTAAACTAAAATTAGTAAGTGAAGCTAATTGAATCTTGACCAAATAAATAAGGTTTTAACGAATTAAATTTAAAATGAATTGAAATCCAGTTGAATGTAAGTAGATTTAACCGAAGAGGAATTAGATTCAAATAAATTTGAATAAACGAAAGTGAAATTGAAAGTTGAGATTCATTTTGAAGTTGTAAGCAACAAAATTGAATTGAATGATTATAAATGTGAATTGAAAGAGAAATTAAAATTCATATGGAATATTTATATTTTACCTAAGAAATGAAGAGTGAAATTCTTAAGTAAAATTTGATATTGAAATTATTCTAAGTTAATGATTGAATGAAGATAAAACTGGAGTTGAAACTGAACATTGAAAACAAATTTGAGTAAGTGGATTAGAATTTGTAATGAATTAGTAATTGAAACTAATCTAAAATAGTGTAGTTATGAACTAATATAATTGATAAATTCAATATTCAGAAGTTAAATTGAATTGAAATGGTAAATTGAATTCAAATGAATTTGAAATGTAAAATTGAATGAAAATAGATATATAACTTCAACAGTGAAGTAAAAATGTATAAGCAGTTTACATTGAAAATTTTGTAATAAAATTTGGCAAATGGTTTGAATATGTAACTAGATATTATGGCTAGTAGGATATACAGGTGTTATAAAGGAATTGGGATTTTAATTTTGAAGATAATTTTGAATTGCTCGACAAAAGGTAAGTATTTAAATTTCAATATGAGATTTGATGACTTTCTTGTCTAGCCGCTTGGCTTTTTCTTTTCTTTTTGAAATCTGAGAGTCCGTAGGGACGTTTTGTAGTCGTGCCGTGTTAGCCGCGCAAAGGAGACGCTGGCGAAATTTTTTGGAAATTTAAGGTGTTAGAAAATTTTTGAGAAAATTTTAAAAGTTTAAATTTGAATTTGAATCTAAATTTGAATTTTGAAGTAAACAAAATTGTTTTGAAACTTATAATTGAAATTGGAGAGTTAGTTAAAGTAATAACGAATCTTTAGTAGAAAGATTTGTTTAAAAAAATTGATAAAACTATTAGATGTTGAAAAATGATAGACGAGTTAAGGACCATTCTTCCTGACTTATAATTTCAAGGACGAAATTCTTTTAAGAAGGGAAGTCTGTAACGACCCTGAATTTTGAATGAATTAAATTGAAATTATTTAATTAATTTTAAATATTTGAACGTTGATTTAATTTGAATCCCCGATATAATTTTGAAATTTGCGATTAAATTATAAAATTTAATCTGTTGATAGTTGAATTAAAATTTGAATCTTCAATTTTAAGCTGAAGAAAAATATTTCGAAAAGCTTTTAAAATTTATATTGATGATACTGAAGGTAATAGAATTTCCAGAATTGAGTTTGAAAATGATTTGTTTAATTTTGAAATTACATCGTTCGTATCGATATTTAAAATAGCCGTCCGAGGCGCAGTCTCGGAATTCGACGAAACCGGTTCCATTGGGTCCGTAACGTTAAATTATCACCGGGTTTTAAATCTCGTATCGTTCGGAGTTGTTGGGTGAGAATACGACACATAAACGCGTTAAAAAATTGTACCGAAACAAATTGAATTTAAATTTAAATTTAAAAATTTAAACTTTGGACAGCATTCCTTATCTCACGCCTGAAAGCACGCACGCAAGCCACCCTATACTCTGAAAAACATCGCGTCTTATCTCCTCTTGTCTCCCCTTCTTTCCCTTTTATCAAGCAAGCAGAAACAAAGAAAATTTATCTGCTCGTCTTCATTCAAAATGAAAAAAATGGCGACCGGTTCGATTCCTTTCACTTCTCGTTCTAATTCAAATCGACTCCTCTTCCTACTTAAACCAAATGTCTTCTTCAATTAAATTTGAAGTGAAATCAAATTTAGGGGCCGAAGTAAATTAAATCGCAGAGAAAAAAAAATGATGGCAACTCAATCCTAAACTCGAGATCGCGATTCGAATGAGCTGAAGGGGATTGGGCGACGATGGATTCGCCCTGATTCTCGCGACAGTGGCGGCGACGTGGGGTACTGGCGAGCTCGTTAAAGAGGCGATAGGAGGCTCGCGCGTTCGCAAGGCCGTAGGGGTTGCCGCGATTCGTTGCTAGTGTTTGACCTGGGGGATGTTCGCGCGGCAAGTGGAGCTGGGCAAAGCTGAAGCTCGAATTTGGGTGCGATCGATAGGGGGCGACTGCCGCGTTGATAAGCAGCGAACATAGAATCGAAATCGCGAGGCACCGAAGGAAGGATGGGCGCGACGTGGACGTGCTCAGGCGATCGAAGTTATCTGGGGGACTCGAGAGGTACGACGGTCGAAGGTCTGGAAAACTTGCGATGGGATGGAGGTGATTGGCGAAATTTCGCGATGCAAAGGCAGTAAGGTATATGAAAATTTTTCAATTCAATTTAGTTTTAAATACGAATTTAAATATGTACAGTAAGTGATTTATGTTTCACTAGATTTTAAAATATGTATATATGTATGTATTTAGATTTAAAAGAATGTAATTTTACAGAAAAAGTTTTTTATGTTTCACAATTTTTAATTGCTGTTAGAATTAATAATTTTAGGTTGAAAAAGGAAATTATCAGATTTAAAGAATTTAATCTATTTCGAAGAAAATGTTTTGTTAAAGGAGAAATTAGTTTTAAAATTTAATTTCTAGTTAAGCAAATTATTTAAAAAGAGAGTTAGTTTGAAATTTAAATGTTGGTTAAATAAATTTTATTTATAAAGAAATTGGTTTAAAAATAAATCATTCGATAAAATTAAATTTTTGGTTTAAATAAATTAACAGATGATAATTTATTGTCAATTGATTCAAAAAAATTAATAAATTGTATAAAATTATTTATACAAGGTAAAGAAATGAAGAAATGGTCAAAATGGAAAATGGATCGCATTTGCTATATTACAGCATGATAGGGGGTTCTCGCTTCGCGGTTTGGTGGCGAACGGGAGACTCTTACCCCTACATGTCCCTGAGAGGGATGGGTTGGTTAGGCGAAGGCCGTGACAGTCGAGAGGCTGGCCGTAAAAGTAAATGCGAGGTGCCAATGTAAGCCACGGTGGGACTGGGATGGTTGCAAAGCCTACCGGTGGCCGCTGTCTTTGGACCTTGACATTCATCTTCGTCCTCAAGAAACTGATCTTCAATGCACTGAAAAACTCAGGGCTGACACGAGCGTAATGGAAAGACAAACACTCGAGTCAGGACTAATTACTCTTATGTAAGTCAAATTGATATCGCAAATAATATGAGTGTCATGGCGTCAGAGTTGTTTATGGGATTTTACATCTCCTATCCAGTGTATAACGTGCGTGCAATAACTTAAGAGATGTTACGGGATTTTCCATCTCCTAAGGATCCGTTAAACTATTTATATATAATAGTATACGCTATAGTAGGTAATGTCTACCAGTAAAATAAATATCAAAATAGCGTTAAGGCTTTACATTGATCCACCTTAACACATTTTTATAGTACTAAACCAAAGTCTTAATGGGCTCGCATAAGGACAAATATGAAAAGGCACATGAGGCAATGTCCAAGGTAGGATTCTACCAGTTTACCCTTTCTGGCTGGTCGTAACCCATCCGTGGCCGACCGTGACCATCAATCCGAACAAAAAGGATGCACCCATCGAGTACAAAATCACGAGAGTAATACGTGTAATCAACGTCGCTAGAGGTAGCTAACCTCATTGGCCAAACATAGGCTCCTGTTTTAGTCAATTTAATTATGACAGAAGTGTCAAGGTTATCCATCACCGTTCTCTTACTTCATTCCAATAAACGTTCTCCAATTCAACCACTACATTCTGGATATCATCCACCGCGTACACGGTTGTCAAAGTGGTTCCAATATTGACAGAGAGTATGCCAATAAGAGGCCCCAGCCTCTTTAACAACCAAACGTCATTTTACACACCGGTTGGTTCTTTTACATTTCCAAAAAAGTTCGTACTTGATATCAAAATATCATATTAGCTTCAAAATCAATTCCATTTCAAAATCATCATATTTACGCAAAATATACCATATCATTTTTGCCCTAATATCTCGATTTCGCTTTCAAACTGTTTCGAATTTCAATTTAGGTTAACTTCATTTTAACCTCATTCACATTTAAATCCAAGATTTAAATATAAATATCCCACCCTTTGACCAGTTTGAATTTTAAGAAAATAGTTTGAATAGTTTAAAATAGCTTAAATATTTAAAATAGTTTAACAGAAAATAGTTTGAGTAGTTGAAAATGGTTTATATAGTAAAATAATTTAGAAAATCAAAATAATTTGAATATTTAAGAGGATAGATTTTAAATAGTTTATACTACAATAATTTTGAAAATAGTTTCAAAGTCAAACTGATTCAATTCCAAACTTTTCCAATTCAAATCAAATTTCAATTCCCATTCGATTTAATCAATTCAATTTGGATTTCAAGTCAAATTTTACTTCGATTCCAATTTCAATTCAAATAAATTTGATTTCTGTTTCGAATTAATTCAATTTCGCTTTCAATTCCAATTGATTTCAGTTCAATTCCAACTTGAATAAATTTCAATCCAATCCCAAATTAATTTCAATTTCAATTCCAAATAATTAAATTTCAATTTCAATTCCAAATTAATTTCAAATTCGATTCCAAATTAATTTCAATTTCAATTCCAAATTAATTTCAATTTCGATTCCAAATTAATTTCAATTTTGATTCCAACTATCCGATTCAATGATTTAGTTTTAACTCAATTCTCAAATTTAAACTATTTCGATTTATATCATTTTCGCGTTCGATTTTTAAAATATCGATTCAAATCACTTAAATCCAATTAACTTCAATATTCAATTTAAAATCCAAATCTTCAAATATAATTCAATTCTGATTTCAATTTTGAAATATCGTTTTATATTACTTTTACTTAGAAATGTTCAAAGTTCGAATAAAAGTCCAATCTTTTAAAACAAATAAATTTCTGAAATTCAAATCATATTTCGAATATAACTTTAAAATCTCAGTTTCGATTATTTTAAAAATTCCTGTTTCCAAATTTAAATTTCATTATTTCGAGCTCCAGTTCGAAAATAATTCGATTTCCATAAATTTGATTTTATTTCTTAAAAATCAAAATCAGTTTAAATAATTTCAAATCAAAATCTTCGAACCATTTAATTTAACCAATCCGGTGTCCGTATATAATTTTCTATCCTATGACCAAGTGAATCGGTTATTCCAATTTAATTCTGGGATGGATATATATCATTTCAATCCAAAATAAATGCCATAGGTATATATCATTTCAACATATTTCTTAATTTATTCGAAATAATTCAATTTACAGTTTTATATATTGTAATATAATATACAGGGTGATAACGGGATATATTAAACATAAATAAACATCCAAACATCCAAAATATCAATCAATAGCATCCATCTCAATCCATCATCCAAACAGTCAATAATCAAATCAGCAAAAAATTCACACAATTACATCGTTATCCATATCGGCTATTTTACTGGCAAATAAATTCCATTTTTCAAATTTATTTGTCAATTTAAATCCTTATCAATTTAATTCTTATATCAATCTAATGTTAATTAATTTACCAAACATCAGCCAATGCAAATAAATTACTTCACGATATTAATTTAACTAACATAAAATTTATTTAGTCAATTGTGAGCGTACAAACACTCATCTTTTATTTGAAACTGAAAATATTTCAGCTTCAAATAAAATTCCAATCTGATCCCATGCTGCAGACGACGCCGATACGAATCCGCTGTAACTCGATTCGTCCGAAACGGACCTCGTTCGAATAAGATACGCTCTAATTAATATAATGGTAGTTATAAAAATCTAATTAACAACAAAATTAAAAAAAAAACAAGCACATGCCTCTACTCCTCTTCAAACACACACAACACACGCAGTAACCACTTTCTTTCTTCCTCCAGGCACGCGACCTCCATATTTTTTTAATTCTCGAACGATAATGGCAGCCTACGCACCCCCCACTGCCGACCGCCTCCTCTCCTCCAACACATGCGCAAACCAATGTAGCGAAACCCAAAACGACGAACGATGATCGCGAGCAGATCTCGACAATTTCGAACCCCCTCTCCATTGTCACCACTGCTCCCTTGAGCGCACTCCACCGTCGCGACAATCGAACCCGTGAATCGATACGCGATTGATGATTTTTTTTGGATCGAGCTTATGTTCGATTCTTTTTTTCTTTTAAATGCTGAGATTCAAAAAGAAAGGGGAAAGGTAGGTGCGGGCTAGGGATGTGGGGGCGTATTGTACGAGTGATAAAGGAGGAAAAATTATAATATATATAAATAATATTAGAAAATATCAAACCAACTCGCTCACGAAAATTCCGAACTTCAAATGATGCGTGCCGCTTGGCGTTCATAATGTTTTACCCCCATTCTGAACATAATGGAACTGGTTTCGAGGCCTAATTCGATCGTACGCAGAAGATAGCTTTCAAAACAATTAATTTTAATCGAATTACTTAAATTAATTTCTACGCGTTTCAAGCTCGCACGGCCAAACGACAAGTTTGATCGTTACGTAACTTGAAATCCTATAATAATTCACTATTATGGATTCGATGAAACTGGTTTCGTTGAAATTCGAGATAGTGGCCAAAATGGCTATTTTTACTCGTTAATTAAAACGAGAAATTCCGAGAAATTAATTTATTCACTTTAAATTCAATTTTAAAAGTTAACAATCTTCATTGTCATTTAAATAAAATTTAAATCAACTTTTAAAATCATTTTCATTCATATACAATTCAGATTTCAATTATTCAATTAATTTGCAATATTAAATTTAAACAATTAAATTATCCCATAAATCGCCATATTTCAATATAAGTTATTTAACTTTTAAACCCGAATTCAAATAATAACAACTACTTCCATTTTTTTAGTAATTCACCATTTATTATTTAGTTTCAACTATGGATTATAAACTCGTTTAATATATAGAATTTCATTTCAATATTTGTTATCACCAAATTCTTCGGAATTGTTTATTTCAAAATTTTATTATATTCAATAAAATACAACAATACATCATTAAATTTTTATTTCTACCAATTTTATCCAATAATCACATTAAATTTAATAACTTAAAATAGCCAAAAGTGCGGGTCGTTACAGTTAATTACCCATTAAAACTGGCCAGTAGCAAGCAAAAGTTAAAACAACTATAACTTTCAAACAATAAGTCTGTTTTTCTATTATGACCACTCTATGAAATGGGAAACCACCATCCTGAAGCAATGGAAGTGGTATGAGGCCCAAATTAGGCTCCTATAAAAATGTTATAGTACAAATTAGATTTTTAGGGTTGAAATGGTCCCATAGAAATTCGGTAAAAATCATAGATGTGGAAAATGTTCCTAAAAATCACTTTTAAAAATTTTAGAGTCATATCACCTCATATGAATAAAATAAAAATATTTTACGATCTTTTAAAATGTAAAATACGAGTTGTTACAAGTATCCATTCATTTAAAATTTGGAAAACGATCCAACAGCTAGTATGTCAAGATATGATTTTTGAGTATGTCGACATATCCACTTTTTTGTCGACATATGATTTCAGGATAGTCTAAATATCATAGTCAACTTCGAAAATCATTTTATAAAAAATTGTTTTGATCTTTATAAATTTGAAAAAAAATTATTTTATTTTTACAAAAAGGTATTTCAGATGAAAATAGTTTGGTAAAAGTGAAATATCAAGGATATTTTCTACGAAGTCTTCTGCATAAATTCAAAGACTCAAACAGACTTACTAAACACTTCAAATATCTTTATCGTTAAAGCACTTAGCCTTTAGTAAAAAATTTCTCTTCTATTTGCTCCAATTAATCTCCACATATATAATTCATTTGCTTCCACTGAGTTTTTATTTATCTCTATAAAACGTCTCTATAATATATTTGAAAATACTGCACAACTCGGAGAAACATCAGTAGCAATATTTGTATGGTTGTCATTAGAATCAATACTCATGGTATTAATAGTCTCCCCCTTTTTATGAAGGCTATTAGAGATGTTATGGTTAAGGTAAATTTTACCATTACTATACCAATTCCAAGCGATTGGTAACCGATATTGAGCAACATCGATATTGTGACGACCGCCCACGACCCCTGCACTGAACATAGAGATAGTGCGCTGTAAGGTGTGCCAGGCAGCCATGGACGATTGCCAAGGTTAAGTTAAAAACAGCACAATGTATCGTAAAACTCACAGCGCATGGATAAAAATATGATAGAAAATATATAATGAAGCTTTATAGAATAGAATCTCTATTAAACTTCATAATAGTTGAATACAAGCATCTGAATAGTCAATACAACAAGCCTCACTACATAACACTCAGAGAATATACAAAACAGCGGAACATCCGGTACATATAGTAAGAAAATAATATGCAAGCCTCCAGCTCGTCTTCGTCATCAGCAACGTAGGAAACTAAGAATCAGCACCTGTCACCTGCTACCTAGTCTGCTCATCCCAAAATGGATGAACAGCCCAAGGCAATAAGAGTTAAACATAAAGCCTTGAGTCAGACAACAGTCTTAGTGAGCAGTAAATTTACTAACAACATACCAAAAGAGCATAAGAGTAAAAAGGAATAGGAATCCAAACCCTCCCACTCCACCTCTTTCTACAGTGATAGCCCCCAGACACACTAAGCAGAAATAACCATAGCAAAGCAGACATTTAATGTAAATCAATTATCACTCGAGTCAAGGGCGATGTTTTCCAAGTACAAACCCCCAAGGCCTAAACCAAGATCAGATAAGCACCCAGAAAACATTACTCTTGAGACCGAATGACGATACAACCAAACATCCATGACTCTGGCTATCACTGTTATCTTTGCTTCGATACCATCGTTAATTGAATGACCGGCACATTCTTTCAGCCGTCCGTCAAGGGCTAATGGAAACCCCGGTTCTAGACATAACTCCGCACGTCGTCGCAGCCCGTGCCTAGGACTATCGAATCTGCCCAGAGTACTCGACTACAATCATAGTCTTTAGGGACTATCGAATCTGCCCAACGTACTCTTGCTTTGAGCATGCTATAACCTTCAACAACGATGAAACCTCAGCCTTCTAGTCATCCTCCTCGACGACTATTTCCATACTAGCTCAAGCGCCTCTCGAGCCAACCATTATCCTCAAACTCGAACATTTCACCGAGTCATCAACATGCTTGGAATGATCCCATCTGGATTAAACCAAGGCTATCTCATACCATGCCTCGCCTTATCACATCATAGCAAAGCCTCATCTCAACATCATCGTCATCAAATCTATCCATATGAGCTTCATCATCCGCTACATATGCCACGAGCAGCTTTTCCTAATTCAAGAGCCTTTCCCTTAGCTTTTGAATCATCTTCGACCATCTTGTCTAAATTAAATCATCAATCAAATAATTTATAACAATCAATCAAGTCAATCATTAATCTAAGAAATCAAGCATTCAAATATGATCAAATAAACAATTATAAAAATAATGGCAATTCTGTAAATAAAGAGTATAAATCTAACAAGTCTGAATCATGAGCAATATCTCTACAATGTGATGAATGAACTTGCATAGATTAACATGTAGTAAAATGGATGTGAAATCATCATAAACAATGGATCTATACTTAAGTGTAAGAAAATGCATGAAATCACTATTTTAACACATAATCAAGCCATCAATCCGATATACTCCTTTGGATCCGTGTGAGAGACGAATCTCCTAAACACCTCAAAAGCAACACACTTCAGATCTGGACAGCGGAGAATCTAACTCGATCTAACAAAACTCCGCTTCAAACGATGAAATCTCTCTTCGAAGAATGTAGATCTTCAACTTTAGCTCTCGGATCTTCGATCTTGATCTTCGATTTGGATGGAAGGAATCACAAGATTAGAGTGGAGAAAAGAAGTAAAGAAATGTAGAATTCGAGCTCTCAAAATGGCAGCACTTCGTCGCTTCGAAATTCGGATCCCAAAATGAAGAAGAACCCTCCTATTTATAGGCTGATTCCTTAGGTCGTTCGCTCGCAATTAGGTCGTCCACGACCTAAGAACCCACGACCTAAAACCTACGACCTAACAGATATGCGCATCCACGACCTACGACCTAACACATGCACGCTTAGCGACCTAACACAGATCGCGACCTAACAATTAGACGCGACTTAGTGACCCAACGACCTAAGCCCAACACTAATACGCGACCTAACGACTTAACACCTTAGGTCGTCTAACGACCTAACTACTCCACTACTAAACTTAGGTCGCTCACGACCTAACTACGCTAACTCGCTAACTACCTGGTCATTGCCGCTAACTCTTAGGTCGTTAACTACTAGGTCGCTAACTCCTATAGGTCGCTAATAACTCTTAGGTCGTTCACTCTCCTAGGTCGCTCCAACCTCTTAAGTCGCTCATCTGACCTAACCTACCCCACGACCTAAGCCACCATACGACTCATCTCCTATACGACCTATCCCAAAATCCTTAGGTCGCCAACTTCCTTAGGTCGCTCCACTTTCTTAGGTCGTCTACTCCGACCTAACTACTATACGACCTAGGACTTAGACTATGGATGACTTATCAACAATGCGACCTAATGATAACTGTTTTACGATGTTTTCGATCCGTAAAAATACGGGTCGTTACAGATATATTAATGCTATATATGGTAATGGTAAATTTATCATTGTTAATGGTAAATATAATAGTAAAGAAATGTCAAAACCAGTGGTAACAGAAAATTTACTAATCATGTGGCTTTTACTTTTTCTTGTTTGATCTAATCCTAACCACATACACTTTTGAAGTTATACCAATTTTTAATAAGATGTTTTTAGTATTATTTACGATTATGTTTCTTTTTCAGTTTTATTATACTTAGAGTATAAAATTAGCCAAGTTATTATTTCATATTGTTGTAAACAATTTATGATGAATTAATTTTTTTCTATGCCAACTAAATTAGGTCAAAATGTTGATATAAAGAGTAATGGAGTTAGATTCAAAAAGCAATATTCACGTTTTCATCATAATTAAAATTTTAATGTAATAAAATTTTAGTTTTATAGTACGGGTAAATTTACCATTACGAGTGAATGAATTACTAATTTATCGTTATACCATTGATCATTTTACCAACAATAACTGCAAAATATTGATAGTCATTTTTAACTTAACGATAGTATCGATATAGTAACGGATTTCTCATATCGGTAATGCTTACTGTAACGACCTGGGTTTTTCGACCCTCGAAAATCGATAGTAATGCATTCACTGTGTATAATGTCGAGCAATCAAGTGCCGGAAATACCAGATTGTTAGGGTTTAAGAAGAAAAGGTTGAAGAAATAGAAACAGAACCAACAACACAGAATCTCACAATCGCAGCGGAACAAAATATAATATACAATAACAGGTTTTTATATAAGAAAACTGTAACTGTTAGTATACATACAAATTATCATAGTACAATCGTCAACATATAAATCTGGACAGTTATAATAACTTATCCTCACAAATGCTGAATATACAGCCTACAATACACAGCGGAGTATAATCAAGCATGCACAATACGTCTGCCATCTAGCTCATCTCTTAAGCTCCAAAAGCATCCCAACCGGAATCCGTAATACTCGGTCTGACCCGAGCTTACAACAAAGTAACACCCGAGTCAGGCTGGAAACCAGCGTGAGTAAAACACACTTAATTTGCAATTCTTAAGTTATCAAAATCCTTCGGAAATCAAGGTAACTCCTAAGACCACGTTATACATAAACACGACGGGTTTTTACCTTATGATAACCAAAACATATTTACAGAAAATCTAGTGATATTATAATAGTGTCTAGAAATAAATGCTTATTAAAAATAGTCGAATTTGTTAAATTAATTAAATTCCAGCATATTATACTATATAATCAAAACTCTAAAGGTTCATAGTGGTTATTTGATCAAAGTGGTTCCGGATAATGCAGATACCCGATCCCAGTCTCTTCGAATCCAAATGATAAAATTTAAAGGTCCAAGTCGTTTAAAATAACAATTTCAAAATCAGAGTGTCAATATTTACATATGGGAATTCATTACAAATGTTATTTCAAATTGAAACGTGTCAACGATTTATTCTAACCATTTTAATTTGTTTGGCTACTTATTGGCACAAACAAGAACAATTGAATTAAATATCCAAGAGGATAAGCCAAAGTATAGATCATTAACTAAATTAACGATTAATAATTAATATTAAACAATTCATAAATCAGAATTTAGTTAACTTTAATTAACTGAATCCATTTATATTATTAATCCAAAATTACTTATAAATTAAAGAAATTATATATGATTTATTATTAGTTAATTTAATATAAAACAATTCATTTAATAACTAATTTATTACTTAACTTAAGATTTAATCAATTAAGAATTTAATTATTCATTCCCTTAAATTATTATAAATAATAAATTTTTATATTACAGAAAATTAACAAAATTACTTTAGATTATAAAACTAGGAGATAGGATCATAATGCAAAAATTACCATGTCGATTGGATTTTTAAAAGAAAGAGAAACAATGTTTTAAAAGTTTTTAAAAGATTAATAACCTAAAGGTTTAAATGACTTCATTTATTTTAATAGAACAGAGCCCAGCCTACTTCGGCCCAAGATGAGAAACCAGGCTCCAATCCTTTCACAATTTCCTTCTTCTTCCTCCTACTTCGTTTTCCTTTCTCTTTTTTTTTTCACTGGCCATCGCGTGCACACCACCGTGCACGTACACACGTCGCCGACCAACCCAACTTCGCCGCCGACCATCTCTCCACATCACCCACATCCCCTTCGACTTGACTACACACCTGAAAATGACGGCTGGGCTCCAGATCAAAATTTCGAACATCAAACCCAACGCTAGGAAACAAAACGCGCCACCTAATCACCTCGCCGCGACACCGCACACCACCGTTCCCTACCAAACTCCACCGAGAGACTCGCCACCTTCTCCTCCACCAATTCCCCCATGTGTGCATGTCGCTACCGCCCTGGTCACGTCACCATTTGCCTGCAACCGAACCTAAAAACACACGTGCCTTAAACCCCGGTCCTATCTCGCCAGGCCACCACAAGCATTTGAAAAATGCCGCACTATTTTTCCTAGCTCTACGATCACCCACGCGACCTCCACTACCAATGACAATCCATTACGACACCTCGGCTGCCGGAATTTCACCAAAAACCCATTTTCAGTCATCTCCTTCTATCTCACTCGACACACAATTAAAAATTTCCAAACCACTACCAAAAATCATCATTGTCAGAGACGAACACATTCATATAAATAAACGATTAAATTATGATGTTTGAATTTTGGTCAGTTCTAGGTTGCTTACTGTAAAATGAGCTTTTCTTCCTCTATGCTACATAATATCAAACCAAACTAATTTTAGAATAATCTACAATTTAAAACAACCAACTTCCATTTTGGAATCATAGCCTAAAACTAACTGTATAAGGAGATATTGATTTTTAAAGTTGCACGATCTATATTTTTTTCAAAGAAACAGAGGTTGTACATCTTTTTGAGTTTTACAAGGTGTATTTCCATGATTAACACATGTGTATAAGGCATAGAAACTTATTAATACATGAATACTTGACAAATAAAAGAATTTATCCAAATTTACAAACATATAGAAGCATACATAGTTCTTCTAGTAAGTAAAAGATTTTTGTTTTATTCACAGTTCTTTAAAAAAAACGAAACACTGCTGCTTTGCTCCTTGTTTTACTTCCTGGATTTGAGTACTTCGTTCCTTTAAGGTTTTAATAATGGCTGTTTCCATCATCCTTTTTTTTGTGTACTAGAATGTATACATGAATAAAAAACATAGTGGTATATATATAAAGAAGAGAGGGAACAAGTTTGGACACAAGGCTTAAACTTATGCTCATGAACATGACTCTCTTTTTATTTTATATTTTTTTTCTAATTGATTTGAAAATATGTTGACTTGATTTGAAAATTTGAGTGATTGGATTTATTTTATGCTTGACTTAATATTTTTCATCATGATGTCCCCTTGTATATATATATATACATCATATATATATATATATATATATATATATATATATATTTTCTATACTCTTTGACCATATGTATATGTTTTAACCTATACACTATATTTACATACACACAACTACTTATGTGTATTTATTTTTATTTTTTTATATATTATTTTATTTTATATCATAAGTTTTGTATATACATACATATATATAGATTTACATGTGCTCTATTTTTGTATTAACATATATATCTATACTTATATATCCTTTTGTCATCATATACATTTTTACATTTTTACCCATTACATTTAGATATATACATATTCATTTTATCATATTTTCATATACATATATTTTTACATATTTACATATTCATCTATACATTTAGATATACACATGTTTACCTATATATAGATATTTATATTTCCATATGCACTATTTTTATAAACATTTACCCATATATATAGTCATAAGTTTGAAATTTTGCCATTATGAAGTTTATACATTCATGTATATATATTTATTTACATATACAATATTTTTCATAAACATACACACACATATATAACTTATATATATTTTTAAACATCATAAAACTTGTATATATTTTATATATATATATACATATATGGATATTCTATCTTAAATTTTTAAATGGTGGAGTTTATATACATATATCTATAAAATTTATCATATCCAGAAATCTATATTTTGAAATTAAATATAGTTTTAATAAATTTATAGATTCAGTTATTTCAATTATCAGAGAATTTATCTATTTGACTCTCTTCTCTCCCGCCCCCCAATTGCCCAACTATCTATAAAATTTAATATTTCAATATTTAAAATTAGTTAATCATTTTTTTTCTAATATCGAATTTTGTTATTTAAAATTTTGTCTAAGTTCATATCCAATAAATTACATTAATAAATCATTAAATTTTATTTTTAACCATTTTAATTCAAAAATTATATTAAATTTAATAATTTAAAATAGTTAAAATTTCGGGTCGTTACAATCTTCCCCACTCAAAACTTTTCGTCCTCGAAAAGGAACGAAGTAAGAAATTTAACATCCGATATATTTTACTCAAAATAATCAACTTATAAACAAAAGAATCATTAATACAACTATGTGCAACTCATAAAAGTAATGCAACTAATAGGGATAATATCAAACTATATGCAACCAAACAGCATAGCAATCCTAAGCAAGAACAATCATAGCAAGCAACCATAGCATATAATCATTTTATTAGTATCCGTACGATATATATATACCACTCGTACGTATAACAATTTCGATTTCTTATTCGAATACGCAAGTTTATTTTCCGAACTAGTATTGGTAACCCGACTAATCTAGTGCGGACTCTAATCCGACTTTTTAATTAGAAACTCCCATCCTCCTTACATAGTAATAAACTATGATAGAGAACTTCAGATTCGTATCAAAAATTCGTATTAGTGTTCGTCGTCGAGAATCGAGTGAACAATCCTAAATCGGATAGGTATGAATTACCTTAAAATCGTGTATTCAAATCTGAATCAAAACTGTAAATACAATTAGAATGGTATATATACAACTTACGTATTTATTATATGGTTTCTTAATTACACCAGTAGATAATTCAAGTGGTTTTTATATTCAAATTTTAAACGCTTGAAAATTTTTATTTGTTAAAAATTATTTTATAACGAAACACTTTTATATCGAAAATACTTTTGATAATTCGATGTTTTCACAAGTTTATTCTTGTTCTTACAGAATCTAGTAATACGTTGATCAGGCGCAAGACTAGAAATCTCTAAGTACTTAGTAGACCCGTTTCAACAGCCAGTGAAAATACTTGGAAAACTTTAAAACAAATATGGAAAGTACAATCCAATCATCGAAATCAAATGAATGGGATCATCATGGAACGCAGTCCCTAAGGTCGCTCTCTCGCTAAGTCGAGAGGACAGAGTGACACGGCCTCAGGTGACTTTAGGGCCACTGTTCCACGTCTTACGCCATAACATCCAAAACACCCATAGATCGTAGATACACAATGGTTTCGCCTGGGTCCCCTAGGAAACATCCGTACCCATGAGCAATCACTGCTCTATGAATTTCGCTATGCAAAACACTCGCATGGATCGTAGTCTACTTAATAGTAATACTAGTGGTTACGTCGCTACCACCCATTGACTCAAGGCAATCATCTACCCCTTGAATTACGCCATGTGGACCGCAGATACACAATGGTTTCACTTGGTTCCCCCAAGAAACATCCGTACCTCAGGGCAATCGCTCTACCCAGACGGATTACGCCAAAATCGACCATAGATCACAGTTACACAATGGTTTCACCTGGTTCCCTCAGGAAACATCTATAACCGTAAGTCTTCATAGCCCTGCGAATTTCGCTATGCAACCGAGTCGTAAGACCATAGGTTACGCTATGGAATTCGAAGGAACTTATGAGTTTATGTCCGGACGACTTAAATCAATCAATAGAACTAATAGAATGTATCCACAATGTGGCCACAAAGTGGATAATCAAGCAGAAGGTACTTTCAATATCTTCAATTTCAAAATGTATATCATACTATACATAGTACCTTTTCAAATCATCACTTCAAAATCATACTTATATAAATTCCGTTATATATAAGATCAATGATTTTCAAATCGAGTACCTTTCAAAATCAATAATTTCCAAAAATAACTTCATACTTATACAAACCAGTTTTATATAAGTTCGAAAACTTCCAAATCGATATTTTTATATAGTCAAAGGTTCCCGAAATCAATCACTTTCAGTTATCGATCTAGCTTCAAATTCATATATAATTTCAACAATCATTTTCCAAATTGGATATTATTCAACATTCATATATTTTAAAATCCCAATCATCAGTTTTCAAAATTTACTTCAGTTTCATATTTACATAAAGTCGTATCTATATAAAATCAACTTTCTTTTCTAAAATCACTTCGTAAGTAACTAAGTTTTAAAACCACAATTTCTTTTCAAAATCAAATACTTAACAAAAATCCTTTATACATAGATAACCATAAATTTTTTTTTCAGTTCATAAACATTTCTCAACAATTTCATTATAAACTTTTCAAAACTAGATTTCAAAATAATCTTATTCATTTTACTTACCAAAATACTTAATAGTTTAAAACTTGTTTAAATTATATCATCCTTTGACTTAAGAGTTACAACTATTATTATTTTCCAACACCTTAGAGGAAAATCGGAATTCCAACCCTCAATTCTCATATTCAATTTTTTTTCTAGTTAAAACCATTATTTATATAGGTCATCTTATAATATAAAATCATTTCATAATTGTATATATTTTCTTAGATTAATTACACAGCCTATATTACTTCAAAAAATTTCCCACATTAGTACAATCGCTAATTAATAAACGGTATTCATTCAACATATCGTTATAGATAGATTTGCCTCCAACATTTTACCAAAAGATTACAATATGTACCAATTTTTATCTATTTTCGATTTCTTCTTGGCTTAAGGATATTCCCAAACCTTTATCATACGGAAAAACATTAAGAATTTAATTATACATGTCATTAACCTTGGCGCATCAACTACTCAAAAACTAAGTATACAATAGGATCCTATATCCCATATACAAGGTTGCACCAAAAGAAAAGCCTTGACCTGGACACAACTAGCTAGAAGTTAAGAAATAACGAGTCCTACATGGCTTCTCCCACTTCTCCATATTACTTTGAGAACAATGCTTCGGTATTTATCCTTCCGGGTGGTGCTTCAACAGACTCGGTGAACTCTACATCAATGTGGCCCCAATTATTGCATTTTTTACAAAAGTACACCATACTTCCATCTTCCCTCATGAACCTGGGGTATGTAGCTTGGCCAGGGCGCAATAGAGCTTGCCTTCCATGTTGTCTCTTGGAACAATTTCTAGCTATGTGTCCAGTCTGCCTGCGGTGGAAGCAAATGGTTGATTGGTCGACTGAAATTGTGAGTGTGGGTTTCTTTTTCTTCACCTTCAGGCAGCGAATTGGAAAATGTCCCTTCAACGACATTTAAAACAGAAAACCTTGGATCAATAACGCTTGCCTTCCATTTTCTTTCCCTTATCTCTCTTCCTGCACACGGCTGCAAAATGTCCCTTTTCCTGACAACTATAACAAATGATGTTATCATAAGGTCCATGTTCTACCCTTTCCCTATACAGCCTTTCTCGTTCCTCTATTGCTTCTTTCCGTGCCTTACGGGCAAGTGCTCTTCGTGCTCGTCATGCTGCTTTCTGCTCCTCTGATTTTGCCATCCTACAAGTGGAAGAGGTATTCCTTAAAATCAGATGGTTCCTAAATTTAACAAGTCAGGCCTATAATATACTCAACTCTTCTATAATTTTTTTCTCTTCAAGAGTTTTAAGTTGTAATAAGTTTACAAAATACTAGTATATAAAATACAAATACGTTCTCTTGCGCTCTAAACTCATTCCAGGGCACTACTGACCCTATCTCTAAGGAGTTAATTCCCACCAAAGCCAAGGTTCTCGCTTAACCTTCAGCCCTGATACCACATGTAACGACCTGGGTTTTTCGACCCTAAAAAATCGACACTAATACATTCACTGTATAGAACGCCGAGCAATCGAGTGCCGGAAATAACAGATTGTTAGGGTTTAAGAAGAAAAGGTAGAAGAAATAGAAACAGAACCAACAACATAGAATCTCACAATCGCAGTGGAACAAAATATAATATACAATAACTGGTTTTTATACAAGAAAACTGTAACTGTTAATATACATACAAATTATCAAAGTACAATCGTCAACATATAAATCTGGACATTTATAATAACTTGTTCTCACAAATGTTGAATATACAGCCTACAATACATAACGGAGTATACTCAAGTATGCACAATATGTCCCTGCCATCTAGCTCGTCTCCTGAGCTCCAAAAGCATCCCAACCTGAACTGTAATACTCGATCTGACCCGAGCATTACAACAAAGTAACACCCGAGTCAGGCTGGAAACCAGTGTGAGTAAAACACACTTAATTTGAAATACTTAAGTTATCAAAATCCTTCGAAAACCAAGGTAACTCGTAAGACCATGTTACACATAAACACGACGTGTTTTTACCTTACGATAACCAAAACACTTTTACAGAAAATCCAGTGATAATATAATAGTGTCTAGAAATAAATGCTTATTAAAAATAGTCGAATTTGTTAAATTAATTAAATTCCAGCATATTAGAGTCTATAATCAAAACCATAAAGGTTCGTAGTGGTTATTTGATCGAAGTGGTTCCGGATAATGCAGATATCCGATCCCGGTCTCTTTGAATCCAAATGATAAAATTTAAAGGTCCAAGTCGTTTAAAATAAAAATTTCAAAATCAGAGTGTAAATATTTACATATGGGAATTCATTACATATGTTATTTCAAATTGAAACATGTCAACGTTTTATTCTAACCATTTTAATTTGTTTGGCCACTTAGTGGAACAAATAAGAACAATTGAATTAAATATCCAAGAGAATAAGCCAAAGTATAGATCATTAACTAAATTAACGATTAATATTTAATATTAAAAAAATTCATAAATCATAATTTAATTGACTTTAATTAACCGAATCCATTTATATTATTAATCCAAAATTACTTATAAATTAAAGAAATTATAAATAATTTATTATTAGTTAATTTAATATTAAAAAATTCATTTAGTAACTAATTTATTACTTAACTTAAGATTTAATCAATTAAGAATTTAATTATTCATTCACTTAAATTATTATAAATAATAAATTTTTATATTACAGAAAATTAACAAAATTAGATTATAAAACTAGAAGATAGGATCATAACGCAAAAATTACCATGTCGATTGAATTTTTAAAAGAAAGAGAAACAATGTTTTGAAAGTTTTTAAAAGATTATTAACCTAAAGGTTTAAATTACTTCATTTTTTTCAATAGAACAGAGCCCAGCCTACTTCGGTCCAAGAAGAGAAACCAGGCTCCACTCCTTTCACAATTTCCTTCTTCTTCCTCCTACTTCGTTTTCCTTTCTCTTTTCTTTTCATTGGCCATCGCGTGCACACCACCGTGCACGTACACACGTCGCCGACTAACCCAACTTCACCGTCGACCATCTCTCCACATCAACCACGTCCCCCTCGACTTGACTACACACCTGAAAACCACGGTTGGGCTCCAGATCAAAATTTCGAACATCAAACCCAACGCATGGAAACAAAACGCGCCATCTAATCACCTTACCGCGACACCACACACCACTGTTCCCTACCAAACCCGAGAGACTCGCCACGTTCTCCTCCACCGATTCCCCCATGTGCGCACGTCGCTACCGCCCTGGCAACGTCACCATTTGCCTACAGCCGAACCCAAAAACACACGTGCCTTAAACCCTAGTCCTATCTCTCCAGGCCACCACAAGCATTTTGAAAGATGCCGCACTATTTTTCCTAGCTCCACCATCACCCACGCGACCTCCACTACCAATGACAATCCACCACGACACCTCGACTGTCGGAATTTCACCAAAAACCCCATTTTCAGTCATCTCCTTCTATCTTACTCGACACACGATTAAAAATCTCCAAACTACTACCAAAAATCATCATTTTCAGAGACAAACACATTCATATAAACAAACGATTAAATTATGATGTTCGAATTTTGGTCAGTTCTGGGTTGCTTACTGTAAAATGAGCTTTTCTTCCTCTATGCTACATAATAACAAACCAAACTAATTTTAGAATAATCTACACTTTAAAACAACCAACTTCAGTTTTGGAATCATATCCTAAAACTAACTGTATAAGGAGATATTGATTTTTAAAGTTGCACGATCTATATTTTTTTTCAAAGAAACAGAGGTTGAACATATTTTGAGTTTTACAAGTGTATTTCCATGATTAACACATGTGTATAAGGCATAGAAACTTAATAATACATGAATACTTGACAAATAAAAGAATTTATCCAAATTTACAAACATATAGAAGCATACATAGTTCTTCCAATAAGTAAAAGATTTTTGTTTTACTCATAGTTCTTTAACGAAACACTGTTGCTTTGCTCCTTGTTTTACTTCCTGGCTTTGAGTACTTCGTTCCTTTAAGGTTTTAATAATGGTTGTTTCCATCATCCTTTTTTGTGTGTACTAGAATGTATACGTGAATAAAAAACATAGTGGTATATATATAGAGAAGAGTGGGAACAAGTTTGGACACAAGGCTGAAACTTATGCTCATGAACATGACTCTCTTTTTATTTTATATTTTTTTTTCTAATTGATTTGAAAATATGTTGAGTTGATTTGAAAATTTGATTGACCTGATTTTCCTAGTTGATTTGAAAATTTGAGTCTTCCCTTATGTGTGTGTGTGTATATATATATATGCATCGTATAAATATATATATATAGATTTTCTATACTCTTTGATCATATGTATATGTTTTAACCTATACACTATATTTACATACACACATACACATAGCTACTTACATGTACTTATTTTTATTTTTATATATATTATTTTATTTTATATCATAAGTTTTGTATATACATACACACACACACACATATATATATTTACATATACTCTATTTTTATATTAACATATATATCTATACTTATATATCCTTTTGTCATCATATACATTTTTACATTTTTACCTATTACCTTTAGATATATACATATTCATTTTTTCATTTTTTCATATACATATATATTTACATATTCATCTATACATTTAGATATGCACATGTTTACCTATATATATAGATATTTATATTTCCATATGCACTATTTTTATAAACATTTACCCACACACACACACACATATAGTCATACGTTTGAAATTTTGCCATTATGAAGTTTATACATTCATGTATATATATTTATTTACATATACAATATTTTTCATAAACATATATACACACATATAACTTATATATATTTTTAAACATAATAAAACTTGTATATATTATATATATATATACATATATGGATATTCTATCTTAAATTTTTAAGTGGTGGAGTTTATATACATATATCTATAAAATTTATCGTATCCAAAAATCTTTATTTTGAAATTAAATATAGTTTTAATCAATTTATAGATTCAAATATTTCAATTATCAGAAAATTTATCTATTTGACTCATAAAATTTAATATTTCAATATTTAAAATTAGTTAATCATTTTTTCTAATATCGAATTTTATTATTTAAAATTTTATCTAAGTTCATATTTAATAAATTACATTAATAAATCATTAAATTTTATTTTTAACCATTTTAATTCAAAATTATATTAAATTTAGTAATTTAAAATAGTTAAAATTTCGGATCGTTACACTTACCATTACCATATCCACTCTAATGGCAATGATATAAATATTTGAGATATAAAATAATAATATTTTTATATTAGCTTCTCCTTGACTTTATGCACTCCCCGTATCATTTTGCCTAGTATATTTATACATTTTCTCCTACTTTATCACCAACAAAAATGAGTTGAAAAGTATCATTTAAGCATGATTATATATATATATATAATTTGTCTATACAGTTCAATACTGTTGGAACTGGGCTAACCCGCAATGGAGTCAAAGGGTAAATTTCAAAAAAGTTTCCTTTATTGGACCTTTAATGAGTCTATAAAGTCTAATACATTTATTACTTTTTTGAATATTATTTTAAAAAATCACTATTTTATTTTACTTCATACGTAAAAGAAGTTTTAAATTTAATTTGAATTTAAATATATAATAATGAATTTATCAAATATATTCATGTGTGTATAGTGCAAGTGCAACATATAAGTAGTATACATAGTTAATGTGTATGTATATAGGTATTGGGACTTACACCGCAACGGACATATTCCCCCTTTATATATGCCTTTTTTATGCATAGTTATTTTGAAATTATATAAAATAACTATACATATAGTTTACATATATTTACTTATATATAATATGTAACAAAGTTATTTTAACCAACCAAAATTGTACATGTATTCAAAAATACAATCAATTAAGATAAAGTAACCAATTAATACGAAGAGGAAAAGGAGGAGGAGTTATCTCCTTTCATTTACTTACCTTTAATGCTATTTCAGAAATATTTGAACACTTAATATATATATATATATATATATATATGCATATATGAATAACTACAAATTATGTTCTAAATTAAAACAATATATATATATATATATATAACTTTGTAATCTATTATATGTTTTAAAATTAAAGTAATTAATTGAAATCTACTTTAAGAGTGAATCAAATGGTTTGCGATGTTTTGCGTAAAAGCAACTTATGTTTTTCTTCCTTTTTTAACTGAAACAACTTTTGAATAAATATCAACAAATACCAAAAATTATATTCAAAACAACAAATATGTGAAACATGTATTCAATCCCAAAGGTAATTTTAAATAATTTACATGTATAGCTAATTTATATATTTATATACAATGAGATACAAAATACATCAATTAATTAAATTATCCAATCCAAAATTGTTTGTTTAAATTTTTGCCTTTTTTATATTAAATAATAATTTCTAAAACAATGACAAAATAAGATTGGACAACTTAGGCATATATAAATTCATTGTAAAATGAATTAGATCTATACTATATATATAATATGAACATAAGATGAAAATGTTAAAGCAAATATAAAATCTAATTATATTATCAAGATGAACATACAATTAATTAACATATGTCACATCAAAACTTTAGGTCAATATAATGAAAAAATAATGAGATTAGATGTAGCATGCATAGGACTTAAACTTCATTAATATGGTGAATATTTAATAAGTAAATTTAGAGTTACCTAAAGATGAAGCTTAAGATTTGCACCTTGAATGAAGAATAAAACTCTGATTCGATTGAATCAACCCATGGATTTTACAAGGATCTAGAGACAAACACCACCTTGATTGTTATTGATTTTTATTTGAACTTGTTTTGGAGATTTTTTTATCATGGAGGCCATTAAGGGGAGAGGAGGAGAGCAAGAGAAAGAAAATAAAAAAATTGTCACGAAAAGAATAATAGATTGAATAAGAGAAAATATGCTTTAAAGGAAACATTGAAACCTTTCAATTCTCTCCTTTAAAACCTTCTTATTTAATTCATAATTAAATCTCATCAAATCCTCTCCCTTCTCTTCATATTTTCGGTAGAAAAGGGCAAAAATCATTTCATAAATGAGATTTAAGTGAGTCATAAAGAATCATAAAGGATGGAGCTGTAATTCCTATTTTTAATTCTCCTTTGGATTTTCAAATCGCATTTGAAAACCTCCCCTTTTCATCATGCATGTGCCACAAAAAAATTCTCAACATCATTTAGCAATTAACCTATTTAAACACAGCTTATCCATACCGTATATTAATATGTACGATTATAACTTTTATATACGCACTTTACTAAATGCTAACGGTATTCGTACTGATCAAATAAAGTTTAATAATAAATATTTCATAAATATAAATTATTCAGAGTATTCATCATTATGGTTGTGCGACTTAAATGTGTAAATTCAATCAGCGATTAATATCGAACAATTCAAAAATTAACGTGCACACATCACTTTAGTCGGTGGTGTGACATTTTTGCTGAATTTATCGCTTACACGTCTTTTTGGTAAAATCCAATTTTACTTATCATAAGCGGTACCTGATGGTGACAATTATTTACACCAATTCTCTTTGTCAAAACTATATCATTTCGGACTTATGGAATTTGGTAATGGTCAAAATTCTGATATCGTCCATATTCAACTTTATAGTCAAAATACGAAGTCCTTGGTTCAATAATAACAATTATTATTAACCGAACTACTTCCACCAGTGATTTTGACTTTGAATTGACTTTAGTTGACCATGATACTATTCTTATATAACTAAGGAGATGAATCCTCTCTTGAGCAATGTTTCACTTTCGATACTTCCACTCGACGTACCATGATTTAACTATAATCAAAGTAGAGCTTCTAAACTAAAACCTGTTTTACTCTGCCTATTCAAAAGAGTACATGAGGAATTTAGGAAAAATAAAAACCACGTTTCAGATATAAGTCTGGTATGAGAAAAGTCAAGATATATGCAACACATAATAGTAACTGTTGAGATCGTACAGATTCCTAAAACGGTTTTCCCCTCATAAGAAACCAACAATTAAATAAGTTAATATACTTATATAATAGATAATATCTAGAGTGTAGAATATAAATCATATCAAATAGCTATGATGTTTACATTGATCACACCACAATAATATCACTACAAAAAAATGTTATATTAATAGCAAATTTGGATTGCATGAGAGCTTGACTTGCTACATTTAAGTAGTTAGTGGTTATATAGGGTAGAGGTTACCGCCATCATTATTAATTTAATGCCGTTGTTAATGCCGATAGAGAAATTTTTACGGTCCAATTTTATTTCCCTCCATCTTTTTTCAGTGCCGCTCAAATCCACTTCTCCTTTTTCACATTCACTTCCCTCTTATTCTCCTCTTCACTGGAATCCTTTTTTGATCTCAAAGCTTCGCAATGATTCCAAGTGATTCCCTCAAGGCTCGATTCCTCAAGGCTTGATTTCTCAAGGCACCGCAATCCTCAAAGCTCCGCAACCCTCAAGGCTCCGCAACCCTCAAAGCTCCGCAACCCTCAAGGTTCGATTCCTCAAGTGATTCACTGGAATCCTTCTAGGAAGCTGAAGCGCGTCTTCTAGGCTCGATTCCACAAGTGATTCCTCAAGAGGTTCTTCAAGGCAGCTTCGCGAACTTGGGTGTCGGTAAGTGATATTGGTGATAACGCCGGTGTATACCACCATATCCTTTCTATGATTTAATTATTTTGGAGGGTTTAGTTGTAAATTCTTGCCTTGGTATAGAAAAGATTGAATGTGTTTTCTTTGGATTTGTTGTCAATGGTAGATAATTTGTTGTCTCACTTGCTGTATCTCGTTGGTTGAATTAACTTGTTGCGGTCTTAACTTCTCTGATATTTTTTCCTAAATGAGATTTGACAAAGAACAGTTGAAATATAGGTGGGTTGCAGTTTCATCTTCTGTATTACGAAGTATACATCTTTTATCTTCTCAGTCATTCCATCTGCCAAGTCCTTTTCTAATAAATTAGTCTATCTGGTAAAGCAAAATATATAGTATTTGACATTTTTTGTGAACAACATTTGTTCTAGATCTGATTGTGCCATGGCCGAACCACTTTTTTGTTTCTAATGAAGTCCAAGCTAACTACAGGGACAATTCCCACTATTTGAGCGACAAGTCAAGTAGTCCTAGATGTTATCATTGTGAATTTAAATTTCTTTTATCTAGTTATGAATATTAGTTGGTAGATTGGATTTCTAAAATGCCACTTACCATTATTGATAATTTTACCAACTGTGTGGTTGTGTGATTTAAACATTGCCACGCAAGACCATCCTAGGACATTGTTAATGGATTGTTGATTCAGTCAGGGATATAGCCATGGCTTGTATATCATTGTGACATGTCTGAAGGAAATAAGCATTAGCTGCCCTGTTATTGGCTTCAAATAAAATTTATCATATATTATCTGGAGTTAGTTTCCACAGTTCGGAATTATCAATAATCACACAGTCAAGTTTTCAGTTCCTTTTTGGTTTTCCTTTTAATATATCATGTCTTGCTTTACTTGTTCTGCAGATTTGGATTTCATTGGCCTCCGTTCAATAGTGTAAGCCATTCACATCTTCATTGATTTGCTCCACCTTTCCTACCCATGTACTATCTTTTATTATAATATCATAATATTTCTCCTTTCTAAAATTATTTTATTTATCTTAAACTTTGCCGGATGTAAAAAACTAAATATTTATCATTGGGACCTCTTGAGGGTTTTATACATGCAGAGGAATTATAAATTCTGCTAGTTTATTCTAAGATTTGTCACTGCATTGCATGTAGACAAGTGTAACAATTATAAATAAATTATATTTTCCTAAGCATATGACTAAGAACTCATTGTTGAATTATCTCCTTAGCATTGGTGGCTACTAGTATTATGTTAGCGATGTTTTAGCTTTTGAAGTAGGCGGTCATTTTTACATAGAGGTTCAAAGGTACTATTCAATTGACGTCTTCTTGTCTAGTTATCACTGATATAATGTTTGGAACCATTTATTAAATCATTTTTCTATTTTCTGCATATAATCCTTCTATTTATCAAAGTTGCATGGTCCGAATCGAAAGTAGTTATCGATACAGTTAACACTGCATCATTAAATAATCATACGAGTAAAGTCGGAGTTGTCGAGAAGGTAGGTATCAAACTTATTTATATGTGATTCAATTATTCAATGCGATAACATTTGAAGAAAAAGAAAAGAAATGACAGTACAATCAGAAAATGAAATGAACTGAGCATCAACTTTAACAAGAACAAAACCGGCAACATCATTTCATATATAATGTTATATCTCCATATTATTTGTTATACTAGAAACAAAACAAAAACCATGATGCAAGGTGAAACCAAGCTAGGTGTAATAATGGAAGAAATCAAACTAGAAGAAAAAACGCCATTCAATTGTGGATAGAGTCCTCTCCTCTTATAGATGAGTTAGAGTACAAACAAAGAATGGTTTCAAAAAATAAGGAACAAGTGGCTATGGCTATCATGGTCATTGTTAACCCAAAAAATAAAAGCTAAATTTCAGAAGATCAATAAACGATAAATAAGAAATCCACAGTTCATATTTACAGTTGAAAAGTATATGCTCATTCAAAATATAACGCATGCCTTGATTCTCGGTAATGAAAATATTTCTATTAAAATATACTCCAAGTAGAGTTATACATGCACTACATATATATTGTTTGGTGTAAATATTACTATATATATGTGAAGTACAGTGTGCTACACATGTGAAATCTATTGTCTACTTTGACTGGGTGGGTTTATATTATCAGGGGTGGTACAAAATACCATTACAGTAACCTTGCAAGCTTAGACAAAGAGCAAAGTCAATGGCTCATTAAAGCTAGATCTAATTTGCCTACTTCCAACAAGTATATTGATTGATAAACGCATTGTTTTTTCCCTTTTTAAGCCTGTATAATTGACTTTTGTTTTTTTCCATAAAGGTAATTAGATGAAACAACACTAATTATTATCATAGGATTATGTACATGAATCTATAATTGTATGTGTTATATCGCCTTTTGGCAAGGCCGTGACACCAAAGAATTGGTTGAAAATCGAAGATAATCAGTATCGAAGATCAGTTACACACAGATTCGTTATGGATACTGATGAATTTTACCCGAGTCCGGATCGAGCTACAATTGATATGGTACGACAAGCAAAGCCATAATGGTCAACGTTCCAAAATTTCAAGTCAATCGGAATTCATATACTCAAGTTATGGATCGATCAAGTCTCAAGTGAAATATGTTTGGTTTGTATCCATCAAATGCACGTTGCTTCGTATCCGTCAAATGAGCATTGGTTCATATCCATAGAAAAGCACCACTTCGTATCCATCACATCTGTTTGATGTGTGTTTATTGTTTGATGATAAAAAAATATATATCGATTTATAGATGTGTTTGCAGATCGTACTATACAAGAATAAATATTCATAATTGAATAATAATACTATTGCACAGAATTTAACAAATTCAATCAGTATTGTTTATTCAATATAATATTTTATACAGTACAAAAGTTTTTAGCTCATACACCGATTTCATACATTTCACACTCATACACTGGTTTCATACATTTTTCATTTACAATCTATTCCTCACTACATTACTCAACACTCAGCTATAACTATCTACATCTATCTGCATTGTCCAGCTCCAGTTCTTGTCCTGTCTCCTGTGTACCTGTATAATTAGCAACTACAGCAGTAATCTGAAAATAAACAAATTTGAATTTGCAAAAATTATAAAATTTGTTTTTGTCGTTGTCTCAGATATATGGGTTATTGTCATCATCTTTGATTGTGTAATATCTGTGCATATCAGTATTCATATCAGGGACAGGTAATCGTGAGTGGCTGCAATACACACGTGTACATTGATACACGTGTGCACTGCCTCGCCAACTCGTGTGCACAGTCAACCAAACACAAGGTCAAATCCAAATCAGATTCAACTCAAGTTCAGATGGCCTCGACCAAAATCCAAATGTACACATGAAAAATATGGTAATACAACTCAATCAACAACTCAAAGTATCACTGCAACTATGACAACAGAGATGTGGACTATCAGCATGCACAAAGGCTACAAGTCAATCAAATGCAGAACTAACCAAAACTGGATGCTACAAAACAGAGACCAGACTCAAGTGAAACCAACAAACACAGAATCAACACATGCATATCCAACTGATCAGAGAAACAGGTTCAAGTGACAAACAATATGCATCAGAAGACATAGTGAATAACAAGTTCAAATGCCAACTGCCTCTAAAGGTTGCAAGTACAAATACACATAAATGGTATGCAACAAGTTCAAGTCCAATTACAACTGCAACCATGATCAAGTGCACATGCACATAAAAACAGACAAGTAATGAAGCACTATATCAACTGGCTACATAAGTGCACAAAGCACTACAACTCAAAGACCATCAACAGTGCATCTGGATAAAATGGTCAATGCAAACTCAAGTACTCAATGAAGACTAAAATTTCAATGCCAATCCAAACAACAGTAAATAAATGAACAAACACAGAAGCACTACAAACTCAAGTGAAATGCATAACTCTAAAACATTCAAGGAATTCAAAGCTGTCAGGTGATACCAGACTACACAAAAGCTACAGGTCAAGAATATGCACATGAACCAGAAATGCAACAGTGGATATCTACATGAATGGTGACAAGACAAAGCAACCACAACATCATTGTCAAGTACAAATGCAACAAGAAAACAAGCATGTACAAGTCAGTGAAGAATAAGTTCGAACTATATCAAAGTCAAGGAACAGAGAAGACAAAGTCAGGGATAAACACAGATGGCCAGAAGAAGATGATCAGAGACAATGATCAAGTCAGATCAAAGCTAAACTCAACGCCGATGTTCACAAAGTCATAATCAAGTCAGAGGTGAAGTCAACATGGCAATAAGTCAAAGTCGAAGTCGTGGTTCAGAAATGACATTCTGTTATATCAATTTAAAATCAAGCATAGATACAAATTGATAAAGTCAAAGTCAGAATTAATTTAGGAAAGTTTCTGGAATATAATTCAAAAAGAGATCGAACGTTTAAAAATCAAAACCATGAGTATGAAGTTCTTTCCCAAAAGAACACTGCAAAATAAAGGAAAGAATCAACAACGTGGGGATCACGAAAATCAAATCAGACGACTATATAAAGACCCCGATATCATCATCGAGAAAGTGTGCAGAGCGAAATAGAACCCAAATCATCATTGAAAAACAGAGCAGAGAAGCAAGAACTATCAAGTTCAAGCAATTAAATCAAAGACAAGCACAGAGCAGAAATCACATACTGAAGCCAACGATCGACTAAATCAATCATCTCGAGGCAAGCAGTCAACAGAGCAACGAATTCAAGTGACATCTTCGAACATCAATTAGAAGCCCCAAACTACAGAGAAACAACAAGAGCCAAAGCCCTAATTTCAGTGGAAATAAGAATCGAAGCCGCCATTTCTCAATTCCATCAGATAAAAGAAAGCGGGCCGATGAAATTACAAAGGAGCCGGGCTTGTTAAATTATAAAGGGGTTTTTAGTTTTAATTTGTTTTTATTTTGGGCCGGGTTATTTTTAGAGCAAAATTGTTTTAAATTTTTCAAATTAATTTTTTCTCTTATTTTATGTTTTAAAGTTTGTCCTCTTCGAATAAATTCAGGGTAAATCACCACCTAGGTTTAGGTAGTGTCAGATTGTCTAGTTAGAATTAGTTCACTGAGCAGGGTTTGCGAGTTTGCAAAACTCTATAGGCGGTAGCAGGGTGTGCGAGTCTGTTAGAGTGTTTGTAAGCGGGATACTGTTTAATTCTAATAGAAATCTGGGAATGTAGCAGTAGGCAGGGGTCGCCGAAGCTGGGTAAATTTTGTGTGTGATTTACTTTTCAGCATACTTACTTATCTGCAGTTTGATTTCGTTTTTAAATTCGATAAAATTTGCTATAACCCTATTCACCCCCCCTCTAGGGTTAATCTAGATCCTACAACATCTACTCCGGTTCGTATCCATCACTTGAGGATGTTTCGTATCGATCCGACCAACTCGTATTCATTTACACAATTCGTATCGATCGATCAATGATTGATACGAAGCATGCCACCAACAAACGATACGAAACGACATCGATATATAATTGCCCTTCAATCGATACGAAGGGCTGGAGTTTATATCGATACGAATGGGAGTAGGAATGATCGATACGAAGTAATTTCAAATACCGATACAAAACCATCGACACGAAAAGAGTACATTTGGTCGATATGAATAAGAACAAGTTCAAGAGGAAGACTCGGTCACTCGGCATGAAAAGCGGATCGATCCGGAAGTATAGCGCCACGTCACCCGATGGATGCGAGCTAGAAGCTACACGAAGCCATTGATACGAACTCGGCAGTGTTTTACAAATACAAACTTGGATCGATCATAACTCAAGATCTACAAGTCCAAATGCCACCAAATTTTCTTAGGAGATTGCGCACCACCTCAAGAATGTCCTTGATCAATCCCAAGCCAAATGGAGGTGTTTTTGTTCGATACGAAATGTACACGTATTGATCAGGGATCGATCCCAATCTACCTCATATCAATCACGTAGGCCCGCCCATGTTTGAGAAGGAGTATTCCGAGATCTAAGTCAGATTTTTCCAGTCTACGCCTATAAATAGCAGCCCAATGCCTCTGGAAAATGGGACTTTCACTCTTCTACGCCGTTACTCTGCTGGACTCCATTGTAACTTGGATACTATCAATTGTACTTTTGTAAATCAGTAGAAGATCATCAAAAAAATAGCAACTCTTCAAAGTGGACATAGGCTACAACGTCGAACCACTATAAACCTTGTGTTTTTACCGCTTTCCTTTTAAATTTTGAGTGTTCTTCTCATTTATATTCTCTACATATAATCCGTCTGTGATCTGTGACTGTGATTTGGTGCTTTCATCTGCAATTGAGTGTTTGTGACCAATTTTGGCGCAAACATTTTGGTGCTTTCACTGAGTAGGCTAATACTCATGAATTTTACATCTTGGATTTTGGATATGAAAGCTTAAGGATTTGGATCTGGAAACCTATGGTGAAGCAATCAGCAAGGAGACCAAAAGCAGAAAGGAGTCAACATGAAGGAAGGCATGAGGCTTCCTCAGGAGCGAATCAGGCCTCGGTCTTCATCACTCGAGACGAGATGGAGATGATGATGGAATCTATGCAGGAGGGAATGCTGAAAAGGCAAGAAAAGATTATGAAGAACCTACTCCAGTAGATTGGACAAGCTAGAATGCAGAATCAATGGAACGCAACTACATGAAGTGCTAGAAATAAAGATCAGGAGCATGGAGCAATCAGATCCCAGAACAGAGCGAGACCATCAGGAGCAGCCCCAGAGATAGGGGGCATGCCCCCGGAGCATGCTGATCCAATCCCAGGCGGCATACCAGGCAGAACTGTGCAACATGGCATTGATAGAGGAATTAATGCCCATCCAAGGGAGCAGCTTTAAGGATTCCCTCAAGAACTCGGGGGGCAGATTGGAGGCAACAAACTAGGACCACCACTTGACGACAGTGATAGATTGGAGGAGATGGTCAGACGAGCCATGAGGGGAGGACTACTAAACAAAGATCTGGAAGATGTGAACATGAGCCCTTTCACTCCTGCAATCAGACAAGCTCGGAATTCACTTGAATTCAAACTACCAGCACTAGAGACGTACGATGGGAGGACAGATCTTGTTGTTGATCTGACGAGATATATGAGGCATATGGAGGTACTGGGGGCATCAGAAGAGGTCATGGCCCGGTGTTTCCCTTTGTATTTGACAGATGTAGCAGCATTATGGTTCAGGCAACTGGAGAATGGCTCGATTGGAACATGGACCGAGTTGATTGAAAAGTTCATGAGGCAATTTAGAGTTCATATCTCAAGGCCCAAGAACGTGATGTGTTTGACGACACTAAAGAAGAAGATCAGGGAGCCTCTGAGAAGTTTTCTAATGCGATTCAATGCAACGGCGGCTTCGGTGGATCGGCTAGATCCATCCATGGTTTTGATGGTAGCTGTATCAGGTATAGTTGATAGCACGAAGTTCAAGAATTCATTGACAAGGGATCCACCTATGGATCTAGGAGATTTTTATTATGAGGCAGAGAGATTTTTGCGATAGGAGAATGCAAAATGCTGAGAGAGAGAAGGAGACGAAGTCGAAGTTTATTCAGTTAAGGGCGGTGACCCATCTGGAAAAGATCCAAACAAGGACAAAGGAAAACGAAAGGTAGAGAATAATTCTGACGAGTCAAGGCGACCGCGAAAGGAGCCAAGATTCACTTCTTATTCGGAGTTTAGCGAGACTTTGGAGTGAATATATCAAGACACCAGGGAGTAGGTTCCTTACCGGAGACCAATGAGGAGGGATCCAACCAACAGTGAAAACAAATCAGACAAGTATTGCTTATTCCACGAGCTAAGCGGACATAGTACGAACGATTGTAGGCACTTGAGGGAAGAAATCGAAGGACATATCCGGAAATGATTGCTGTTATAGTACGTGAAAAGGCGAGCAATGATGGTGGAACAGGAACGACCATCATCTGCATCAATAGGGGACAGCCCAGGATCAAGGCATCAGCTTGTCATCAACTGATTGAGATAATGGTGAATAAGTCGCAAACTCCACACTAGCATGGTTAAGCCACTTACACATGTACGGGATCACGAATGGTCCTCAGGCATGCTCTGAGACGACTATAAACCACGATAGTAGAGGTGTTTGCACTTTAACGTGTTTGTTTAGCTTTTGTTTTCTATTTTTAGCATCTGGACTTGATTTAGTTGGACATTTTTGTTATAAGACTCATTTGAATGTAATTCTGGTTTTTATAATTCCATAATGGCCAAGTCACTTACACATGCACGGGATCACGAACGGTCCTCAAGCATGCTCTAATATAGCGATGAACCGCCATGAAAAATGATACAAAAACTCACTCGAACGTGAAATCCGACATTAATAATACTAAGTTCCCTCGGGCATACATAATTCGCCACGAACGACACCCGACCACGAATGGTCACAATTCGCCTCGAACGACACACGACCTCGAACTATCACCATTCGCCTCGAATGGCATCTGACCTCGAACGGTCATATACCGCCTCGAACGGCATACGATCTCGAACGATCGCTATTGACAATCATGTAAGATTAGCAATCTTTTTACATGTCACTAACAGGATACGAACATCCATCTTATGAAACTACAAAACACACCTTCCTATCGCAGGCATGTTTTGGAGGGCAAGTGTTATCCCGCCTTTTGGCAAGGCCGTGATACAAAAGAATTGATTGAAAACCGAAGATAATCAGTCCCGAAGATCAGTTATACATAGGTTCGCTATGGATACTGACAAATTTTGCCCGAGTCCGGATTGAGCTACATTTGATATAGTACGATAAGCAAAGCCATAAAGGTCAACGTTCCAAAATTTCAAGTCAATCGGAATTCATATGCTCGAGTTATGGATCGATCAAGTCTCAAGTGAAATATGTTTGGTTCTTATCCATCAAATGCACGTTGCTTCGTATCCATCAAATGAGCACTGGTTCATATCCATGGGGAAGCACCACTTCGTATCCATCACATCTACTCCGGTTCGTATCCATCACCTGAGGACGTTTCGTATCGATCCCACCAACTCGTATTCATTTACACAATTCGTATCGATCAGTCAACGATCGATACGAAGCATGCCACTAACAAACGATACGAAATGTCATCGATTAAAATCGGCCTTCAATCGATACGAAGGGTTGGAGTTTATATCGATACAAATAGGGGTAGGAATGATCGATACGAAGTAATTTCAAATACCGATACGAAACCATCGACACAAAAAGAATACATTTGGTCGATATGAATAAGAACACGTTCAAGAGGAAGACTCGGTCACTCGGCATGAAAAGCGGATCGATCCTGAAGTATAGCACCATGTCACCTGATGGATGCGAGCTAGAAGCGACACGAAGCCATCGATATGAATTATATCGATACGAACTCGACAGAGTTTTACAAATAAAACTTGGATCGATCATAACTCAAGATCTACAAGTCCAAATGCCACCAAATTTTCTTAGTAGCTTGCGTACCACCTCAAGAATGTCCCTGATCGATCCCAGGACAAATGGAGGTGTTTTTGATCGATACGAAATGTATACGTATATATCAGGGATCTATCCCAATCTACCTCGGATCGATCACGTGGGCCCGCCCATGTGTGAGAAGGAGTATTCTGAGATCTAAGTTAGATTTTTCCAGCCTACGCTTATAAATAGCAGCCCAATGCCTCCGCAAAAGGGGACTTTGGCTCTTCTACGCCGTTACTCTACTGAACTCCATTGTAACTTGGATACTATCAATTGTACTCTTGTAAATCAGTAGAAGATCATCAATAAAATAGCAACTCTTCAAAGTGGACATAGGCTACAACCCCGAACCACTATAAACCTTGTGGTTTTACTGCTTTCCTTTTAGATTTTGAGTGCTCTTCACATTTATATTCTCTACATATAATCCATCTATGATCTTTGACTGTGATTTGGTGCTTTCTTCTACAATTGGGTGTTTGTGACCAATTTTGGCGCAAACATTTTGGTGCTTTCACTGAGAAGGCTAGCACTAAGGAAATTTACAGCTTGGATTTTGGATCTGAAAGCTTAAGGATTTGGATCCTGAAAGCTATGGTAAAGCAATCAGCAAGGAGACCAAGAGCAGAAAGGAGTCAGCATGAAGGAAGGCAGGAGGCTTCCTCAGGAGCGAATCAAGCCTCAGTCTTCATCACTCGAGACGAGATGGAGATGATGATGGAAGCTATGCAGGAGGGAATGCTGAAAAGGCAAGAAGAGATGATGCGGAACATACTCCATCAGATTGGACAAGCTAGAATGCAGAATCAAGGGAACACAACTGCAGGAAGTGATGGAAATAGAGATCATGAGCATGGAGCAATCAGAACCCTGAACAAAGTGGGACCATCAGGAGAAGCCCCAAAGCTAGGGGGCATGCCCCCGGAGCATGTTGATCCAATCCTAGGGGGCATACCGAGCAGAATTGTGCAACATGGCGTTGATAGAGGAATGGATTCCCATCCAAGGGAGCAGCTTTCAGGATTCCCTCAAGAACTCGGGGGGCAGATTGGAGGCAACAGAACAGGACCACCACTTGACGACAGTGACAGATTGGCAGAGATGGTCAGACGAGCCATGAGGGGAGAACTAGTGAACAGAGATCTGGAAGATGTGAACATGAGCCCTTTCACTCCTACAATCAGACAAGCCAGGAATCCACCTGAATTCAAACTACCAGCACTAGAGACGTACGATGGGAGGATAGATCCTGTTGTTGATCTGACGAGATATATGAGGCATATGGAGGTACTGGGGGCATCCGAAGAGTTCATGGCCTGGTGTTTCCCTTTGTATTTGACGGATGTAGCAACATTATGGTTTAGGCAACTGGAGAATGAATCGATTGGAACATGGACCGAGTTGATTGAAAAGTTCATAAGGAAATTTAGAGTTCATATCTCAAGGCCCAAGAACGTGATGAGTTTGACGGCACTAATACAGAAGACCGGGGAATCTCTGAGAAGTTTTTTAACGCGATTCCATGCAGTGGTGACTTTGGTGGATCGGCCAGATTCATCCATGGTTTTGATGGCAGTTGTATCAGGCATAGCTGATGGCATGGAGTTCAAGAATTCATTGACAAGGGATCCACCTATGGATTTAGGTGAGTTTTATCATGAGGCAGAGAGATTTTTGCGACAGGAGGATGCAAAGGCTGAGAGAGAGGAAGGAGACGAAGTCGAAGTTTATGTAGTTAAGGGCGGAGACCCATCTGGAAAAGATCCAAACAAGGACAAAGGAAAACGAAAGGTAGAGAATAATTCTGACGAGTCAAGGCGGCCGCGAAAGGAGCCAAGATTCACTTCTTATTCGGAGTGTAGCGAGACTTTGGAGCGAATATATCAAGACACCAAGGAGCAGGTTCCTTACCGGAGACCAATGAGGAGGGATCCAACCAATAGTGAAAAGAAATCAAACAAGTATTGCTTATTCCACGAGCTAAGCGGACACAGTACGAACGATTGCAGGCACTTGAGGGATGAAATCGAAGGACATATCCGGAATGGATTGCTATTACAATATGTGAAAAGGCGAGCAACGACGGTGGAACAGGAATGACCACCATCTGCATTAATTAGGGACGACTCAGGATCAAAGCGTTAGCTTGTCATCAACTAATTGAGATAATGGCGAATAAGTCGCAAACTCCACACTAGCACGATTAAGACACTTACATATGTACGGGATCACGAACGGTCCTCAAGCATGCTCTGAGATGACTATAAACCACGACTATGGAGGTGTTTGCACTTTGACGTTTTTGTTTAGCTTTTGTTTTCTATTTTTAGCATCTGGACTTGATTTAGTTGGACATTTTTGTTATAAGACTCATTTGAATGTAAATCTGGTTTTTATAATTCCACAATGGCCAACTCACTTCCACATGCACGAGATCGCGAACGGTCCTCAGGCATGCTCTGATATGGCGATGAACCGCCATGACAAACGATACAAAAACTCACTTGAACGTGAAATCTGACATTAATAATACTAAGTCCCCTCAGACATACACAATTCGCCACGAACGGCACCCGACCGCGAATGGTCACAATTCGCCTCGAAAGACATCCGACCTCGAACGGTTACATACCGCCCCGAACGGCATATGATCTCGAACGATCGCTATTCACAATCATCTAAGATTATTAATCTTTTTACAGGTCACTAACAGGATACGAACATCCAACTTATAAAACTACAAAACACACCTTCCTATCGCAAGGCATGTTTTGGGGGGCAAGTGTTATCCCGCCTTTTGGAAAGGCCGTGATACCAAAGAAATGACTGAAAACCGAAGATAATCAGTCCCGAAGAACAGTTATACACAGGTTCGCTATGGATACTGATGAATTTTGCCCGAGTCCGGATCGAGCTACAATTGATATGGTACGACAAGCAAAGCCATAAAGGTCAACGTTCCAAAATTTCAAGTCAATCGGAATTCATATGCTCGAGTTATGGATCGATCAAGTCTCAAGTGAAATATGTCTGGTTCGTATCCATCAAATAAGCACTGTTCATATCCATGGAGAAGCACCACTTCGTATCCATCACCTCTACTACGGTTCGTATCCATCACCTGAGGATGTTTCATATCGATCCCACCAACTCATATTCTTTTACATAATTCATATCGATATGAAGCATGCCACCAACAAACGATACGAAACGTCATCGATATAAAATCGGCCTTCAATCGATACGAAGTGCTGGAGTTTATATCGATACGAATGGGAGTAGGAATGATCGATACGAAGTAATTTCAAATACCGATACGAAACCATCAACACGAAAAGAATACATTTGGTCGATACGAATAAGAACACGTTCAAGAGGAAGACTCGGTCACTCGGCCTGAAAAGCGGATCGATCCTAAAGTATAGCGCCACGTCACCTGATGGATGTGAGCTAGAAGTGACACGAAGCCATCGATACGAATTATATCGATACGAACTCGACAGTGTTTTACAAATACAAACTTGGATTGATCATAACTCAAGATCTACAAGTCCAAATGCCATCAAATTTTCTTAGGAGCTTGCGTACCACCTCAAGAATGTGCTTGATCGACCCCAGGCCAAATGGAGGTGTTTTTGATCGGTATGGAATGTACACGTATCAACCAGGGATCGATCCTAATCTACATCGGATCGATCACGTGGGCCCGCCCACGTGTGAGATGGAGTATTCTGATATCTAAGTCAGATTTTTCCAGCCTACGCCTATAAATAGTAGCCCAATGCCTTTGGAAAAGGGGACTTTGGCTCTTCTACGCCGTTACTCTGCTGAACTCCATTGTAACTTGGATACTATCAATTGTACTCTTGTAAATCAGTAGAAGATCATCAATAAAACAACAACTCTTCAAAGTAGACGTAGGTACAACGCCGAACCACTATAAACCTTGTGTGTTTTTACTGCTTTCCTTTTAAAATTTGAGTGTTATTCATATTTATATTCTCTACATATAATCATCTGTGATCTGTGACTGTGATTTGGTGCTTTCATCTGCAATTGGGTGTTTGTGACCAATATTGGTGCAAATAGTATGCATATCTTTATATACATGTAATCAAAAATGTGTTCAAAATTAAACATCAGCCTAACTCTGTTATATCCTAAGCATCTTATATTGCAATTTAAAGGTAGCATCTGGTGCATCATTCCATTTATATAGATACTATTGTTATATCCTAAACATCAGCCTAGCTCTGTTATATCTAGCACTTCTTTCATTGTGAAAAAAGATACTATTGTTATATAGATGCTATTAGTGTCAACCTTGGTAACTTACATTTTACGTTACATGGTATAGACAGTTTTTGAGTTAATACTGAAAATGCATACATGTGAAAGGCGAATAATGGTATATGGTTCTATACTTCTATTGAGTGTCTATATATGCTTGTATTGTGCTGTGATTGCCTTCACCATTGTTTCTTCAAGCTAATATGAGGTAAAATTTGCATTCTATCAATCTATTATAGTTGGTAAAGTGTTACTTCTGTATTAAATTAAAATTTGTACACCTATAGTTGGTTAAGTGTTACTTTTGTACTAAATTAAAATTTGTAACGTAGAGCATATGATACATTGGTTCCATGATTTGGTCTGCAACTGGAAATAAGATATAAATGCTGCATTCTCAATTAAAAACATGATGCTTGAGATGGGTTTTTATTGGTTGAAAACAGCGAGTCTATTAACCGATGCTCCTATGTAAAATTTGATTGATAATATTGGCATTCACACCTTTTGCATATTACATTATCCTTTTGTAGATTTGCACCCTAGTTATTCCTTTTACTTTTCTATATAAGTACATAAAACATTCCTTTGCTATATGGAAGATTGCTAGCTAAAGTTGCTAATAAAAGGTATGTTTTTATGCATTTGACTGTATACGCTATTATGAAGTATAATTTGTTATATATGATATAAATACAATCTTGTTTTGATCGTGTAAATGTATATTGAATTGGGGTGTGGGGGAAAGCACTAACCGCGCAAAGGAGGTGCTGTCGAAAATTCATGAAATCCGATATGTTTATAAAAATCAACAAAGTTTATAAGAATTAACTACGTTAACCAACTTTTATAAAAATTAAATAATTTTATAAAAATTAACTAAGTTTTATAAAATTAAATTAATATCTAAATATTAATAAAATTTAAATAAATTTATTAAAATTAACTAAGTTATATAAAAAATAATTAAAATTAATTTTTTTTATAAAAGTTAACTACATTATCAAGTTTTATACAAATTTAACTAGATTAACTAAAAGTTTATAAAAATTAACAAATTCTTATAAAATTTAACTAAGTTATATAAAAATTAACTAAAATTGTTTAACTAATTTGTAAACTAAGTCTTATAAATATTCTACTAAGTTAATTGAGTGAGTTTTATAAAATTTAATTAAAGGATATAAAAATTAACTAAGTTATATAAAAATTAACTAAGTTAATTGACTTTTATAAAAATCAACAAAATTTGAATTTTTTTTAATTAAATTAACTAAAGTTTATTAAAATTAATTTAGTTTTATAAAAATCATGTTCTCTATTTTGGAATCTTTGTTAAATTGTTATAAAAATTGACTAAGTTTTATAAAAATTAGTTAAGTTGATAAAATTTAACCAAATTTAAAAGAAGAAGAAGAATATATTATAATATAATAATAGTAGTAGTAATAAAATAATATTATAGTAATAATAATTTAACTAAGCTAATTAAGTTTTATAATAATTAAATAAGCTAACCGTTTTTTTAAATTAAATAAGTTTATAAAATTTAATTAAGTTTTATAAAAATTACTTTTATAAAAATCATGTCCTCTATTTTGAAATCTTTGTTAAATTGTTATAAAAATTGACTAATTTTTATAAAAATTAACTAAGTTAATTAAGTTTTACAAAAATTAATTAAGTTTATAAAAATTAACTAAATTTAGAAGAAGAATAATAATATAATATAATAATAGTAATAGTAATAAAATAAAATAATAATACTAATACTAATAATATAACAACAACAACAAATTAACTAAGTTTAAAATAATTAACTAAGTTAATTAAGTTTTATAATAATTAAATAAGCCAATTGTTTTTTTTAAATTAAATAAGTTTATAAAATTTAATTAAGTTTTATAAAAATTAATAAGTTTATAACAATACACATGCAATTGTTGAATAAAGTATTTTAAATAAAATTTACATCCATTTCAGGAAATTCCATATATTATTGATATCGTTTCTATATGATTATATAAATTAACTAAATTTTATAAAACTAAATAAAGTTTATATAAATCAATTTAATTTTATAAAAATTAACTAAGTTAATCAAGTTTCATATAAATTAATTAAGTTCCATATGAAGCAATTAAATTTATATAATTAAGTTTCACACAGACATATATGTATGTATGTATTGTTATAATTGCTAATTGTTGAATTTCTTTTTCATAGGTAATTACCCATCTATGGTGCATACAAATGGCAACATGCTGTAGTATATTAGTGATTTGAAGTTCTTTTGAAGTAACAACTTTTTTGGTTTGCACATGTAATCGTCATGTGTAGTACGATCTTTTTTCACTTGTATTATTTACACTTCTAATGTAATGTTCATTAAATATTACGATATGTTATGCATTATTCTATGTGAATGCTGAATGGTTAGTTGTTTTTCTTTTAAAGTGACCTATATGATTGTGTGAAATGATACATTGTGTTTATGTAAATTTATCGATTATAATGGGATGATGGATATGTACGAACTGCAAAAATGATTTTTAAAACGTTGTTAAAGGATTTGATAGCATATTAACAACGCCATTAATAAGACTTTTTATAGCATGTTGAAAACGCTATAAAAAACATGTTTTTTATGGCGTTTCTTTTGTTGCAAGAATAGGTCATTGATTTATTACAACTTTTTTATAGCATATTAAGAACGCCATTAATAAGACTTTTTATAGCATGTTGAAAACGCTATAAAAACATGTTTTTAATGGCGTTTCTTCTATTGCAATAATTGCTCATTGATTTATTATAACATGTTGATTTACATCGTTTATAAAAACGCTATAAAAGCCTTTTATATCGTTTTTTAAACGCTATTAAAGGGTCCTTTTGTTGTAATGTATTGAGGAAACAATCAAAACCGCTAAGGTACGTTCACATATGGATTTTCTGTTAGAGACATCCTTAGATAAACTGTGGCCAGCCTTATGATAATCGTCGAAAAATACCTCCGAGCATCGTATATCTCTAGACAGAATATATACAATAAGGTAAACACAACTAACCCACACACGAACCTATAAAACCACATGGAACCAAGTACCAACAACTTCTTTAGCAACATCGATAAACATACTCTAGATATGGAGTTGATATACCCTATGGTGGGTTAGCTAAACCCAGGCTGTGCGTCCTACTCTATTTTCTGTCATTTCTGATGTCAAGGTCACATACAACATCTCTCACATGAGTCTTCATCACTCGAATAGAACATGAATCACTCCATGGATTCCCGTATAAGCCCATTTGACAAATGCTAACGCTTACCTCTCCCTTAGACTTAACCTTAGGATAGATAGTTCAACTCTATAGTATAAGTCTGAAATGTTAATGTTGACCTTTCACTTAGACTTAACCATAGGATAGACAGTTCAACTCTATAACATTTTACTTCACACCCGCTTCCAAAACATAGACTCATATACTAGTTTTGAAGTGGTATTCGGTAGGTAAAACACTTAACAATCCTAGACTCTCCAAAACTAATTAAATGAATTTGTGATAAACTCAATTTCGGTTCTTTTAGAAGTAAGCAAACTGTATAAAGAGGAGTCCTCCCAGAGGGATCTCATATATATAAGTTCTTAGAGATAGATATGTTTCATATCAACGCTCCTCCCAGAAGGTTCTCAAAGGGTATGAAGTCGTGAAACTTTTAGACACTTTTTAAGTTATATTTGGTAAAGTTCAATAATCTACTAATCGACTATCCAGTTAAAAACAATTCCTTACAAAAATCAAGGATCGTATACTTAACATGTTTCTGACCTTCCAACTTATACTATCCCTCGGTCAAGAGTGAACCCAGGTAAGTTAGAGCATTGGTTACATATCAAGGCCTTGCCTAGACACTTCATTCCTAACTCTCACAGATAGATAAGTCTACCTTGTCGCCTTTTAATGTTAAGTATAATATTCAGACTTTCGATAAACGAGTAAGTAAGCAACACAATTTACATGCCTTCAACCTTCCCAACTTAACTATTCCTCGGTCAAGAGTGAAGCCGGTAGGTTAGAGCTCAGTTTCTTTTATCCCTACCTGAACATCAATCTTAATTCTCGCAAATAGATAAGCCTACTCCGTCCACTTTTAGTGTTAAGCATAGTTAATTACTTTTCAAACAAGTATCAAACAAATTACGATTTAACCACAAAGAAATTCCTAACCCCTTTCTAAACCTTTGTTTATAATTTAAACCCTTTTTTAGAAATGATATATATATATATGTATAGTAATTTATTTATAAAACTAGATATTTAATAAAACAATTTAAAAGATTTATTTTACATAAGATATTTACACTTTAATAAAATAGGCAACACGTTTTCTAAAAACTATATATACTTTAAAATACTTATAATATGCTTTACAATAATTATAATAGATTTTAGAATATTCATTCAAAACTTTACTTTAAAATAATAAGTTTATAAAATATTCAAAAGACTTGGAAAACCCATGTTTTCATTATATTTTAAAATAAACCCTCTTCTTTAAAAATTCATTACTAATTCTTAAAAATTCATAAAAATATCAAACCACTTTATAGTACTCTAATATGACGTAGTAAACACTTGTAAAAGGAATGAAACAAAATATATAAATTTAAAGTCCTTTCCAAACATTTGATGTTCAGAAACAAAGGCTAAATGGGTCATTTTCGCACAAATGGAAGTTTAACCATTTTTCGATATGTTACTTAACCTTTTATCATTCAAAATTTTTATGGCAATAAGAATACGTAATATACATTACAAATATAGCAAGAAACCGCTTAGGATCTCTATATAAAATTCATTAGAAATTTCCAAACACAAGGCAATTCCTAAGTGTATTCCATAACGATTATCGCTATAAGTGTACTTTCAAATCCAAGTCCAATCCAAGTCATTCTAGTCCATACATATGAATTACATATGCCATTTGCTTTCAAAACAAGAATCAAATTAATATTACAACATATATCAATATCCATTCATTCACAAAGAAACAATCAAAACACAAGCATATATACACATTATATTTTCATTCAATGGTGGGTTAGCTCACCCTTAAATAAGTAAACAAGTAAGCCCAAGCAAACCCAAGCAAGCCCAAGTTACCACTTCCTTTCTCAACCTTGCTAACACCTCACTTCCTACCTTCACCTCGCTTTGATTTAAGTTCCTATGTAATATTGCCTATTATTGCTCACAGCCCAACTATGTAGTGGGAGATGTGCTTTGATTTTTCAAGACATAAGTTGATAGAAGGTGTTAATTTTGTCCTAAGGCCCTTGTCCAAGTTTGAGTTGATTTGGATGTGTTTTGAAATTATTCTTCTTAGGAAATTTATGAAGAGAAAGAGCAGAAGAGCTATACCTTTTATGTGTAAAAATGTGAAATAGATTCATGGGGTATGCTTCTCTTTTTATAGGCTTCAAATGATGCTCACTACCCTTGTTCTCACCCCCTTGGCTTGTCATGGAAGGCTCAGTCCTCCACATGTTTCATCATTTCTCTTATCCACCTTATTTCTAAGTAAAAGACCAAACTACCCCTTACATGAAATATCTCCTTATCTTCTAAAAGCTTCTAGAAGATTCCACTTACTTTAAGAAGCAAAGTGTGTTAATTAGTTACTAGTATGTTCATATGTTAATTAGCTAAGTATAAAAGAGTTCAAATAACTTATACCGATTAAAAAGCTATTTATCGATAAACCGATTTTTGATTACATTATCGATATTTCTTCGAAATATATATTTTTGTAAACAAATTTTGAAAACAAGTTTATATTACTTAAAAGATTTTTAACAAGGTTATAAAATCATATTTATAACACTTAACTGTATTTCAAAACTCTATGATATTCAAAAACGAAGTGTTTGAAATTACGGGTCGCTGCATTCTCCCCCATTTAGAACATTTCATCCTTGAAATTCAAACAAGAACAATAATCAAAGAAGATAGAAGAACAAGATACATATATAGAGTACTATTGAAACTATATACAAACTAAATTACAAACCAAATGCATACTAAGTGACTCCACCTCAAGCGGTGAATACACTACAAAAAATATTTACTACTAAGATAAGAAACCACTAGTCCAAGAATAATTCTAGATAGGAAACCCTCAAATATCCTCCGTCTCCCAAGTGCAATCTCTAACATCCTTGCTCCACTACATTTTTGACTAACTTGACAACCTTAGTCCTCAATCTCTTCGTATCACGGTCAACAATACGAATAGGCTATCTCATAATAGTCATGTCAAACTCAATCTCTAAGTCTTTCTGCTACGATGGCTCAATAATCATAGTAGGATCATGCATATACTTACATAGATGGGATATGTGGAAAACATCATGCACATCCGACAATCTAGTCAGTAACTCGACTCTATAAGCAAGAGTGCCTATCCTCTCGAGTATTAGAAAAGGTCCTATAATACGAGGAGCAAACTTCACTTCCTCCCCAAATCAAACTACATCTCTTATCAGGGAAACTCCGATGAACACAAAATCCTTAACTGATGCAGAAATAGACGACTTAAGTGCTAAGCTATCAAATCTCAATGCCATATTCACCAAACCCACAAAAAATATCATGGTATGATTTATCATATCCCGTTAGAGCTCAAGATGCATTCCCACATGAACATATATTTTTCTTCAATGGCATGTTAACTAGCCCTAACCCAAATCGAGACAAAGTAATGATCCGACTCTCATGCTCTACCATAGTCATGGACCCCTGCTTCAGATCCAAGAAGCTCCTGAACAACAAAGTCCTTTTGACTTCCAGAATAAACTTCATCTAAAATACATCATTATATTAGGCCCAAGAGAAGTTGTTCTCTTGGACATCAACTGCAATAGAACTCTACCAATCCATGTCTACGTCTGTTAGATCCCATGATGCGAACCGATGCTTCATCGTATCATCTAGCTCCATATCCCCGAATATTCGATCACATAATCTGAGCCTAGATTGAACTTATATAATAGTCTTCCAGCCACTAAACCTCCTACCTCCAACCTCTCATAATCATGACAAAGCGAAGCAAAACTCATCCGAGGCCTGACTTGCATGATTTCCTCTATGACATTAATTCACTCTTGGTTCCTCGACATGATCAACATTCCTCGGTGTCAGAGTGCCACCTTTGTGACAGTACTACCCCGACCACCTCTACCTCCTTTAGCATTGGCAGCTCTAGTACTTATGGTTTATACTACTTGAACATAACAAATAAATTTAGGCTACTTAAGGATATAGTTATTTCAAAGAAAGAGTTTATTCCTAAGGAAAAACTGAAAAAGAGTTGTAGGCTTGTAGAAAAATACAAATATGCTCTCGTATATATAATACACTCAACTCATTCTAAGGTGTCGCTTACTTTATCTCTAATGAGCCATACCTAACCAAAGCCAAGGTGTTCGCTCTACCTCACTATGATACCAAAGGTAATGACCCCACTTTTCGACCCTCGAATGTTGACACCAAATACATTCATGGTATTCGTGTGCTGAGCTCCCAGGTGCTAAAAAGACATATAGTTATGGTAAAATAAAATAAAAAGAATAGAACAAGAAAGAAAGAACACGACATCGGAATCTCACAATGGAATGATAATATATAATGTCAAAAGAACGGTACAAAGTGTTACTCTAAATACAGAAATTTTAGAGTTACATAACCTGAGTACTATCATTAGCCTGGACCGTTATAACTATCTGTACCTACAATGTTGATTCATACATACATAATACAGTGCAATAGAAATAGGAATAGATAGATAACATAATCCTCTAGCCCATTTCCTGAACTCTAAAGCATTAAAAGTAAAAACTGCTTTACTTAGCCTACTCGAACGAGTACATGAGGAATTTAGGGAAAATAAAAACCACATGTCAAACATAAGTTTAGTGTGAGAAAACCCAAGATACATGTAACAGTAATTGTTGAGACTGGATGGATCCCTATAACGGTTTTTCCCCTCAAAAGAAACCAATCATTCATTAAGTTAATATAGTGATATAATAGATTATATCTAGAGCGTAGAATATAAATCATATCAAATAGCTGTGATACATTGATCACACCACAACAATATTGATGGTACAATAAAAACTACTAAGGTACATTCACATATGGATTTTCCATTGGGGATATCTCTAGATAAACTGAGGCTAGCCTCCTAGCAAGGGTCAGAAAGTACCTCTAAGCATCGTATATCTCTAGATAAAATATACCATAAGGTAAGCACAACTAGTCCATGCACGAACCTATAGAACCAAGTGGAACTTAGTACCTTCAACTCCCGCTATCAACATCGATGAGCATACTTTAGATATGGAGTTGATATATCCTATCACAGGTTAGCTGATGTGCACGTAAATGTGCATATTTTTACCACCATATGTAATCTATTTAAATTAAATAAATGATCATATTGGGTGCTTTAACTTGTTTAAACCAAAATTCAAATTATTTTCAAATTGTCACATATTCATCTTCATATAGGGGAAAAATGGTCATTTTTGTGCATTTATTAATTTGTGAAAATTTACTTGGAATTTTCTACGTTGTGTTGTAGGAATTTTAGTGAATTTTACAAGTGGATTCATGAAGATATGCATGCACAAGAGTGAATACAAAGGAATGGAGATGGAAATAATTCAAAGTGATGAGCATGGAGGACCCCATTTACCCACCTACCTTAATGTACACTTAGGAGCTAATGCACATGCTAAAAGGCCATTAAATCTTCATGCACACTTAATGGATGATTATTTGAAGTTAATGATAACTTGGCCACCACACTTCCTAAGAGGGTATTTTGGGTAGTTCTCAAAAAAGTGAATTAGGGTTTTAAACTTGTATAAATACCCCTTATGTTTCATGTAACCCTCTCCTCTCTTATTTAGGCTTTCTCTTCTTTAGGCTCTCTTTCTCTTAGTTTAGTTTAGGATCAAAAATAAAATGAGAGCTCTCTTTCTTTTCATGGCTACCTAGCCATTTCTTTTATGTAATTTCTTTTTATGCAATTTTAAATACATGCTCTTTTCTTCTCTTGATGTTAGTATAGATTTATTTTCCATGCAAGTAGATTAGTTTTATTTCTTGTTAATTAGCTCTTCTTTCATTTAGCTCTCTTTTTTCTCTTCTTTTTGTTTCATGTTGCAAGCTATATTTGTTGATTTGATAACAAATATGAGAGGCTAAACCCTTCAATTAGGGGTAATGAAGCTGTCTAATTATATAGCTTCAACATTTTGATAATTATTGCTCTCGTTTTGTGCTTGATGACAATGCATGAAGTTGTTTAACTTGTTGTTTTTTGCTTTGAATTTGATAGCCTATATTGTTGACACCAAATAGGCTATGCTTAAACAATCACTAAACACAAATTACCTCTTCATCTACATATGATTATGATAATGAAGTGAATGTTGAAATAAAAATTTGATGGTCTATATTTCTAATCAATAGTTAATAGGCCATGTTTAAAATCGATTTTACTTTCAACTTGTTGTCATTTTTCATGAGAATTACTAAGTGGTTTGAGGGGTGTTTTATAGTTTGATGGCTTATGTTGAGCTAATTAATAGCACAAATAAGCCATACTTATGATAAGCACATCAATTAAACTCACCAATGACCAGAAAAGAGAGATCATAATTTCATATTTTGTTGAACTATGTGATCTAGAGAGTGGATTTATCTCTAAATTGACATTTAACTCCTATATTTTATCACTTTCTTTTTATTAATTTTCTTATTTTCTAGTTTAATTCACTCTTGACTTTGGTTAATTTGATTGAATAGGAAATTTAAAATCAACAATTCCCTACGGATCGACCCGTACTCGCTACGTACTATGATAGTACGTCGTGCGCTTGCGGTTATTTTTATTTCAAAATTTGTCTACGGTTTTCTGACTCGATAGAAATTCCATTGTCAAACATTAGCTAAACCCCAGGTTGTGCGACCTACTGTATTTTTTGTCATTTCTCATGTCATGATCACGTACGACATCTCTCACATGAGTCTTCATCACTCGAACAAACCACGAATCACTCCATGGATTTCTGCATGAGCTCATTTGACAAATGCTAATGATGACCTCTCCTTTGGACTTAACCTTAGGATAGATAGTTCAAATCTATAGCACAAGTTTGAAATGTTAATGTTAACCTCCCCCTTGAAGTTAACCTTATGAAAGACATTTCATCTCTACAACATTCTACTTAACAACTGCTTCCAAAACATAGACTTGTATACTAGTTTTAAAGTGGTATTCAATAAGTAAAACACTAACCAATCCCGGACTCTTCAAAACTAATTTGATGAATTTTCGATAAACTCAATTCTGGTTCTTTTAGAAGTAAGCGAACTATATAAAGAGGAGTCCTCCTTGGGGAATGTCATATATATATAAGTTCTTAAAGCTTGAAACTTTTCATACCAATGCTCCTCCTTGGGGGTTCTCAAAGGGTATAAATCTGTGAAGCTTTTAGATACTTCTTAAGTTTGGTCAAGTTCGATAGTCGACTAATCGACTATCTAGTTAAAAAAGATTGCTTATAAAAATCAAGGTTCACATATTAACATGTTTCTAACCTTCCAACTTACACCATCCCTCGGTCAAGAGTGAAGTCAGGTAAGTTAGAGCATTAGTTACATATCAAGCCATGCCTAGACACTACATCCTTAACTCTCACATATAGACAAGTCTACCTCATTGGCTTTTACTGTCAAGTATAGTATTAATGACTTCCCATAAACAAGTAAGTAGTCCACACGATTTACATGTTTTCAACCTTCCCAACTTAACTACTCCTTGGTCAACTGTGAAGCTGATAGGTTAGAGCTCAATTGATTCTATCCCAACTCGAACATCAGTCTTAACTCTCACAAATAGATAAGCCTACATTGTTGACTTTTAGTGTTAAGCATAGTTAATTACTTTTCAAACAAGTAATCAAACAAATAATTATTTAGCCGCTAACCAATTCCTAACCCTTTCGAAACCTTTGTTTATAATTTGAAATCGTTTTTAGAAATGATATATACATACACATATATATGTATAGTAATTTATTTATAAAACTAGTTATTTAGTAAAATAAATCAAAGATACTATTTTACATAACATATTAATATTTTAATAAAATAGTCAACACATTTTTTGAAAAAAATATATACTTATATATACTATTAAAATACTTATAATAGATTTTAAAACATTCATTCAAAAATTTACTTTAAAATAACAAGTTTATAAAATATTCAAAAACTTGAAAAAAACCATGTTTTTCTTATATTTAAAAATAAACCCTCTTCTTTAAAAATTTATAATTAATTCATAAAAAATCATAAAAATATCAAACCATTTCAAAGTACTCTAATATGTGTTAGCAAACATTTGTAAAAAGAATGAAACAAAATACTTAAATTTAAAGCCCTTTCCAAACATTTGAAGTCCAAAAACAAAGGCTAAACGGGGCAGTTTTGCACAGGTGGAAGTTTGGCCACCTTTTGATATGTTACTTAACTTTTTATCATTCAAAATTTTTATGGCAACTAGCATGCGTAATATACATCATAAACATGGTGAGAAACACCTAAGGATCTCTCTACAAAGTTCATTAGAAATTTTCGAATGCAAGGTAATTCCTAAATGCATCTATAACGACAATCGCTATAAGTGTAATTTCAAATCCAAGTACAATTCAAACCTATGTTCAATTACAACCTATGTGCTTTGATTCAAGGTGATGCTACAAGTCATACAAGTCCATACAAGTACATACATGTGGATTACATATGTCATTTTATTTCAAAGCAAGAATCAAATCAATATTACAACTTATATCAATATCCATTCAATCACAAAGAAACAATCAAAACACAAGCACATATACACATTATATTTTCATTCAGTGGTGAGTTAGCTCACCCTTAAGAAAGTAAACAAGCAAGCCCAAGCTCTCATTTCCTACCTCAACCTTGCCAAATCCTCACTTCCTACCTTCACCTTGCTTTTATTTGAAGAGCGATACGTACCCTAGTCTCAATGGATGCATTAGTATCCAGTCTTGATACATCAGGACTAGGAATATTTAAAATGATGCGCTTACCATATTGTAATATAATACCCAATTTTTACAACTATTTGTAACTGCTATCACAAACACGCCATTTCTGGACTTTCCGACATATATACTTAAATTGACTAATTAATTATTTATAAGATTTTATAACAAATATATAACCAAATGGAAATACCTTTTATTTCTAAAAAGATTGGTTATCGAGTTAGATTTATGTAATGAATTACATTACTGCCTCTAGGGAATACTCCCAACTCTATCATTCCCCTCACTAGCACTTGAGGTCAATTATGGAATCTATTCCAACTTCTCCAATCGGTTTATTCAAAACCAAAATGGTCAGTCCCTAAGTGAACATGTATGCTATTCCATTTCAATTATCTGCAATGTCAATTAACTATCTTCGATGCCGATAAACTGCCTTTATCGTGTGGAACAATTCGAAGAATGTTGCTTTACCTCTAGTGTGCTCTAAGTTCTGTTACGAATTAATCACAATATTGTTATCATATAATAATATTATATTATATGGGATTATCAATATTAGGAATCACCCTCGTCTCAATTTTATATTTGTGCATTTATTATGTATATACATTGCTTTTACTGTGGCTCTATATAAGGCAATGTGGCCTTTTATTGAATAATCCACAATCTCTCATTTGGAACATTTCTAATTTAAAGCTTCTTAGCCAAGTTTTAAACATGAATTTTATATTGACATACCATACTGAATATCACATATGAAGTCGGAGTCCGAATATTCCTTCATAAGGAGTTTGTTGTTTCTATATATAAATTTCATGTATTTCGTAAATACACGAGAATACTCTAAACTACCATTTAGTGATCTTAATTTATATTTAATATTTGCTTCAAGTATCAAATAAAAAAACAAATCACAATATTGTAGACAACATAACATATATGATAATTCCTATTGCTAATGCATAAGGAATCAATCTTACATGTTTCTTATAAACATTTTAATAAGGTGTTTCTGCATATCGTCTGGGACATTCCCAATGTCATTTATATTCACTATAAGAGACATCATTTGAAAATCCAATATCCAATACTAAATCAACTAAAAGATGGAACAAGTACATCGCTAACAGTTAGTAGCATGTTGTTTTCTTATGTTTAGAAATATTAATGTACCTTCAACGCTCTTTCTTATGGACACTCACTTCCTCTACATTTTTGTAACACCCCTAATTTTGATTAACATTGTTTAGGATATTTAATTAGATAAATAAAATAAAATAACATATAATGATAAGAAGAATGAGATTTATAATTAAAAGAGGCCATGCCTAAATTAATAAGTTAATCAGGTTGGTTATAACTTAAATAAGAAGAAGGAATTTATGTGAAGAGCAAAATGGGAATATGCCATATTTCCTAAACATAAACCCTTACATTTTGTTCTCCCTCATTTACATTTACACAAACACTATCAAACTCAAGGTCGGCCATTACAAAGGAATTCAAGAGAAGAAAATGCTAGGAAACAAGAGCAAAGCTTAGGGGAAATCAAATCTAAACTCAAATCCCATTTCTCTTCATCAAATTAAAGTGAATAATAGTTATCCATCTCACTATTACATGTTTATTTTGGTTTTATGCCTAAACCAGAATCATATGTTGTTATTATTCCATGTTATGGTTGATTAGTTGATTATATGCTTGAATGATGGATTATTGGATTTATTATAGAATTATTTAATAGGTTTTAAGACTGTAAACCTAGTTTTTGAAATCCAATTGACTTAAAATTTTGATATGATGATAGAAACATTATTTTAGAAGTAGATTTTTAATTTCATAATTTTCCAAGTAAGTATGAATATTTTATGAATTTCTTAAGTGGAAAAAATGATTTATTTCAGGTTTTAATTATTAAAAATAATTAAATAATGTTTTTGACCCTAAAATTTTTATATGTTAAAGAATATGTTAATACTGATTTATTATGATTTTTGTGGATTTTTCCCATGTGCTTATGATTTTATATGAATTTATTAGGCTAGAAAGCTTAATAATTATATTAAAATAACTATATAAGTTTAATGGTTTGCAAATTGTTTTGGGAATGATAATTATAATATATAGCAGTTTTCTAAAATGGATTTAATAAAGAAGTTTATTATCCAATAGCAATTTGATAAAGGATTTGAGTTGGTGAAAAGAAATTGTTTTTTAAAGAAATACAACAGTTTTTATGTTAATTGTGAGATTGCCACGTCGTTATTAATCAATGCCAACGTCCATCTATGCCTTAACTATCAATGATACTGTATTATTTCTATATCCCATGTTTTCTATGCTGCTTGTTTTCCATATCGCATGTTTTCTTTGCCTCTTGTTTTCTATGCTACATGTTTTCTATATCGCATGTTTTCTATGTCACATGTTCCTATGCTGTATGTTTTATACTAACAATAATTTTATAAGACAATAATGCCACATTTTCGTCATTGATATCAAAGGGCATGATGCCACATATATATAATAATTCGGCATTATAACTTTAGGCAGCAAAGCCATGCTTAAACCTTACTTTCGCCATAAATATAAATGGCAATGATGCCGCCTATTTTCTATATTAACATAAAAGATATTGATGACTCTATGATATTGATGCCAAAGGTTATCAATGTTGGCATTCCCATATTTTCAAGTTTTAAAGCTTTATACTATGCAGACCAAAGACTATGCAGCTTATATTCGGCAATCTATATATTTATATTATGCGACATAAATGATTTTGGCCTTATGGCATGCTTTATTAAATCAGATGCTTTAACATAAATTGTGACATAGAAGGGTGCGACAACCGACAACGGCTATACCAATGCCGCACTTTATCAATTCAAATAGTTTTATTTTATATATATATATATATATATATATATCTTCGCATAAATTTTTGGGGTAAAATAAAGGGCTATAATTTCTTTGTTTTAAGAATGATTTCAAGGGTTAAATCATTAATAAAGAATTATGTTTTCAAGGAAATAAAGAGGGTATATAGCCCAAAATTTTACGAGTGAAATTATTGTTCTTATCACTATTAAATAAATTGTGATAGGGTAAACTAACTTAAGGATTAGAGGATAGAGATCCAGGTAATGGGACTGGTGTAGGGTAGCGCCCTATACTTATAATGTTAGCCCCTAGTTGATATTAGTCACAATTCCAGTGTGTAGGGCTTTGTAAAGGGTAAAACTAAAAATAGGTTTACATACAGAAAGGAATATAACTTAGGTTGGTTATTGGTTGGCCTGTAAAACCATTAGGTTCATAGTGAGCCCAACAAAACTATGAGATTGGCAGACAATCAAGCAAACACTTAGATGATTGCGTTTGGACGGGCAATCCAGTTTAATCCAAATGTAAGTTGGAGAATTTTGGTATATATGATAGGTCCGATTCAGTTATAGGTTTGTAGTAACTCTGGAAATACTATGAAGTAAAGACAGATAGTCAATTAATTGGGACAGATTGGTCAGGTTATCCACGTAGAATGTATGGATATGATTGTTTATGTTTATGTTTATTTAACCATTATGAATGCAGGAACATGATAGCGATTAACATATTTTCAGAAAATATTAGTGAGGGGAAAACCCGTTCCGCTCAACGGCGTGGTCTCACTAGATATGTATTATCGAGATGGCATATTATTATTCACACTAGAATTTTTGTCTAACTCGAAGGTTTAGTTTTTCCCTTTTAACTCTTGGGTACTCAATTGAGTAGTTAGAGAGTAAGGTTTTCAGATTTTAGGTTTGACGAATAAAGCTTTCGAAGACATGCATAAGGCAATGCTAGCTATATAGGAGTTTATTTATGTCCACTGTGCTATCATTTTATTTGAATGTATGTAATGGGAAAAGTTGTATTTGTCTAGTAGTAAACTCTGATTAACCAATGGGGCATTTTCATATGTCACTCTTAGTGTATTTTGTAATAATTACATTTTATCCAAACCTGGGCAATGCTTGGGATTATCTAATGACTATGGAAATTAATTAATGAAATCTGTGATTTGGAAAATTTTCATATTCCCATGCTTTGATGTAAGAGATACTATTAACTGATCTTATTTTGTTACTGGAAAATAATATTATTGATGATTGCAGCATTAGTAGTGCTTATTTTGGATCTCAGAATAGGGGATGCTACAACTTAGTATCCAAGCGAAGGTTTATGTAAAACCAAAAGAATTTTAGAACTATAGAGTTTTTGAAAACATAATCCTAATGAATTAAATATTGAGATTGGGTACGGGATAACGCTCTAGTAACGTACTTGTATTTGCTATATATAAGTATGCATCTTATCTCTATTCTTCCCTCTCTCTTAGACCGTTCTTCTTAGCTTACTAAGGTTTGAATTAAAATTTAAGGAAAGTAAGATATGGAGGCAGGAAATAGAAGAGCGAATCTCAGTGGAGGAAGCACCATAACCAATGGAAATGTCAGGCCCAATACTAGGAGGAATCAGGATCGACAAACAACTGCCAATCTGGGTGTTTGAACACCGTCGATAGACATGGAAGCTATGTATCAGTTCTTTTTCAACATGATGCAAGCTGGAGTTATAGCTGGATTAGTTGGTGGTAATGCTGGAGGAGTAAATCCTAAAGTTTCGGTTGTCAAAACTATGTTGCGCTGAGTCGGGATTATGTAAGACTTGGAGGAAAGTAATTTTATGGAACGAAGGATGCTATCAAAGTAGAGAATTGGCTACTTCATCATGAAAGGATTTTTGCTTATTTAGGTCTGAATGATAAGCAGAAGAGGAGATTAGCTTTTAGGTAACTGCAAGGAGCTACACTATACTGGTGGAACAGTGTAACTGTAGGAGCATCGTAAGAGAACTTGACTTGGGTGGAGTTCAGAAGGAGAGATTCATGTCTGAGATAGCTAAGTTGACTTTGCTTAGAAAGTTTGCTAAGTTGGAACAAGGTGATATGTCTATGCTTGAGTATGCGACTAGATTTGAGGAACTGTCCAGATATGGATATGCCACTATGGATATTGAAATCAAGAAGAATGAAAAGTCCATTGGAGTATTGAAACCAGAGCTTGCCAGAGCAACGTTACCATACCTTAGAGACCCTTGTGATATAGTAGTGGAGATGGCACTATGGAATGATGAGATTCTTGCACTGTTTAGTAATAACAAGCCGACAGAGGCTTAGGGTGGTCAAAGTCAGAAAAGAAAGTTCTTTCATAAAATGGGAGCTTAGAAGGGTGGAGCTGTCAAGAAAGGAAAAGCTAATGCTGTTTGCTACACGTGTGATAAGAAAAAGCACTTTGCCAACAAGTGTCCTTCCGGGGATGGGAAGAAGGTCATTAGAAAGAAGAACGTCAAGTGTATTAATTATGACCAGATATGGCATTACAAGAATCAGTGCAGAGAACCAACTAAGGTTGATAAAGAAATTATTTTACTTTGGAACCGTCTATGGTGAGACCAATAGCCAAGGAGAAAGGAAAGTCTGTAATGAGAGATACGCTTCTGGTTCACGGCATACCTATTAGATTACTGTTTGATATTGGTGCATCACATTCTTTTATCCCTCATTGTTTGGTAGATGAGCTTAGTTTAGAACCATCATACCTTGTTACTTCCTTAAGGGTTGCGAATCCGATAGAAGGTATGCAACTCTTGGGATGAGATGTGACCATTTAGAGTTTGAGGTGTTAGGCCATATGTTTGCCTGTAGTTTGCATGCGTTTGATTTTATAGGCTTTGGAATTATATTGGGTATGGATTGGTTAAGAAAATATGATGCTAGGATATTTTACTAAGATAGGAAAATATCACAAAGACACCCTAATAGTAGCAATTGAATTATATACTCAGTAGAGAACTCGAATTTGATTTTACTTTATTGGGTGCAATGGAGGAGGAAGGCGAGTTGAATCGAATTTTTGTCATTAGAGAATTTGCAGATATTAATTAGCCTGTTACAGGACTATCACCGAAACGAGAAATTGAGTTTTGAATAGATCTTGTACCTAGAGCTGAACCCGTAAGTAGACCGCTTAACAGAATGACACCTACCAAGATGAAAGAGTTAAAGGTGTAGCTAGTGGACATAGAAGGAAAGAGTTTTATTAAACCAAGTAGTTCGCCTTGAGGAGAGGCCGTGGTTTTTGTAAAGAAACCGTACGGGTCGTTGAGATTGTGTATTGGATATCGTAGGTTGAATGAGACGACATAAGAATAGATATCCTTTGTCGAGAATTAATGATTTATTTGATCAATTGAGTGGAGCCAAAAGTTTTTTTCAGTTGGATTTGGCGATAGGGTTCCGTCAATTGAAGGTGGCGGAGGATAGTATTACTTTGATGGCATTTCGAACAAGATACGGTTTGTACGAATAGTTAGTAAGGCCATTCAGATTGACTAATGCACCTGCTTTTGTAACGACCCGTAATTTTACCACTTTGAAAATGGAATATTTAATTAACTTTAAATATAGCTTTATAAGTTAAATAAACTTTTTTTAATTAGTTAAAGATGATAAGAAATTTATTTTCAAGTTTTGTTTACATAAATAAATAGTTTGAATTAAATATTGAAAATATGACTGAAAACTAGATCCCGAATTCTCAACGATTTGAAAAATGGAAATTGTTTTAAGTTGTTGCAACATTGTTTGTACACGCGTGCGCACACACACACACATATGTGTATCACAATTAATCAAATCAAAGCTAAAGTAAATATCTAAGATATTTTTACAAAAAGTAAGTGAAAAAGGTAACATCTAATCACCATTAAAACATGGAAAGCAAACATCAAATCCACCATTAATGCATGTCATTCCATGCTTAAGATATTTTTGCAATTTGTCTTATCACATTACATCTCATTAATGCATGCACTTAAGTATGGTGAGAAGGATTTGATGTTGAAGTGATGTGGAGTAAGAGATATTTTGATAATATCTAAGGGTAATTTAGTAATTTTCCACATTTTCCTAAGACTATAAATAAGACCCTAAGGCTTTACAAATTCACAAATCTCATTCCATCTTATTCTTATTCTTCACCTCTACTTTAATGGCTTCCATCACCTCCATCCTCTCATCCATAGGCCGAGCCATCTAGAAGCAATAATCCAAGTGATCGTGAGCTAAAAGTTAGCAAAGCTATAGCCAATTTTTATTTAGTCGTTTAAACCCGAGGTGAGTAAACTCCTAAACTATATTATATGCTATTGGATGTTATATATGTTTGATTATAGTTATTGATGATGGTTGTTTAATATGAATGTTGAATATATGTGCAAGTCATGAAAATACACGTCGATAAGCACAAAGGAAATCACTTTCCTTTATTTAATGAATTAGTGTATATGAAATGTTAAACCTCTTTAAATTTGTTTAAAAATATGAAATATATTCTAAAAATATTTTAAAATATTTTAAAAGTGATTTGAGTTATAAAAATGAGTTTCCAAATGATAAAAAAAGTCGTTTTGATCAATATAGCATAAAAAGTACTTTCCACCGCACTTTTCTATAACTTTGAAATGTAGTTTTAAACGCAACCGTTCTTTTTCAAATCTTTTGTAGATATTTTAAAATGATTAATAAAGTATTTTAAATATGATTTAAAGGATTTATGGAATGGTTAAATATTAAATGATTTAGAGTCGATCAAATTACTTGACCGCCTTATGGGTGTCAAAGAGGTAGTGTCTAGGCTTGAGTTTGGAAAACTAGTTTCCTGCTCTCCCTGGCTATCCGGACTGGCCCGATAGATGGGATAGTAAATTTGATTTACTTGGATCAAAATTTTCCATAGTTAAAGGATATAATTCTCCAAATATAAATAACTTGAACATTATGGAGATAATTTTCTTGTACTCGGTGTTAAAACCCGAAGAGGGAACTCATACTATTCGAGGAATTTAAAAGGTGCTTTCACCGTTATTCCACCTATAGTATTCGTTGAATACGGGAATTGATATTGAGCAGAATTAGATGATTTCTATAGATTCTGCTCACTTAACATTTACTGGTTTTGGATTAACATTCTAGATAACATGCTTTTAACCGAACTAAAATTATGAGTTTTGAATTAGCAAATCTTTGTTAATATTTAAATGAAATGAATTGGAAATATTTTTCTAAGTAAAACATGAAAGGGTTTTGAATTATTCCACGATTTAAAAAGGTTTAAATTAATCAAAAGGATTTGACAAATGAGGCTTGATGATTCCATATACATTGAAAAAGATAAAGAAATATTTCAATGAATATATCTCTAAGATATATCGTTGAATGAATAAAAATATGAATTAAATTGAATGATGATTGATAATCACATATGAACTTAACATCTTTTTAATCGATGATTGGTTTGGAGGAACCGGGGTTGGATTTGGGTAATTCCTATCCGAAGACCACTTCGAACCAATTTGCATATTCGGAGTGAAGACATGGATATGATATTTAGGATTTTCGTACTGAAGGACTGCTTGTTGATCATTTGGGGATAAACTCCCAATATACATATAGTAGAAGTAGTCTCTTCATTATGAAATATCCAATGCAAGGACTAATCGCTACTAATCCTAGGAGTAACTCCCGACAGGATGTGGTAGGAGAGTGCCTTCGGTTTGTCCTGTTCCTAGACAACTTGCATGGACGAATGTATGAGTTTGCAATTTTAATTACATTGGTGATCTCTATGAACGTATCATCTGATTTGTGGCGGAGAAGACAACTTCTCTTAGCTTAACACCCTTTCCTGAGACATACAAGCTCAGGAGTTATGCATTTGTAGAAATCAGTTATGTGATTTTGGATTGGCAATGTGGCATTCAAAGTGGAATGTGCTATGAGTAAGGTAGTCGTTACCTCGAGCCTCACCATCCGGAAATGACAAAAACATGGTAGATGCGGCAGAGCTAAGTGGGTCGCTCCCATTAGGATATAGTCATCACCTTTCTAGATATATTTATTCTCGCTATGACGTTGGGTATTAAATTAATATGGTGTATGCAAAGAGAGCTCTTGGGTAGGTCGGGAACAACCAGGGTGATGACATATTCGGTACTATCTATGGTAAAGGTAGGCCGGTTCTGTGTTGGTAGAGGTTTGAGCCTCAAGTGCATTTTTCTAGAGATGTACTATCGGAAGGTAGTCCCTTACCTTCTCATTGTATGGAAATCCATTCTCCAATAAGTGCCTTCGGATTTGACTGTAGAGCTTAGTTTGCAGGAATTTAATAATGTAACAATTTCGGCTAAGATTATGTATACTTACTTGAAAAGTGTTTTCAAAAGAATGTCATTAAAAATAATATCCACATATTCTGTGTAGCAAATGTTTTGGTTATCATAAGGAAAAAAACCCGTTCCGCGTTTATGTGCGGCATGGTCTTATGAGATACCTTTTGTTTTCAAACACCGTATTTTGAGTATCTCAGACCAGTCCCATGACTGACCCGGAGTTTATTTTCTTTTCCCCTTAAACTCCGGGTGCCCTATTTTCCTGGGCAGCCAACTAGTTAGGTAAGCTTGGAGCATTTTGGAATGGAGCATAGAGCATGGAGCATTTTTGGTCTTTTGTTGAAGTCATCTATCACTTTTTGCTGTGTTTGTATTATGTATTAGTATCTACCAGCACTGTAAGGATAGGTCGTTATAACTATCCTAGCTGGGTTAGTACCTATCGTAACTTTGATGGAATAATTTGGAGTAATTGCATGTACTACTCATATGTATAATTATGTGTTGAATATGATGTGAGATTCTATTATTGTCCATCTTCTATCTTTATTTCTTTACCCCATGATAATCTGCCTCTCCGGCATTTGGATTTACGGCATGTGAATACCGAGGATGTATTAGTGTCAATTTCTGAGGGTCGAGGAGGTGGGTCGTCACATTAGGTATCAGAGCTTGTGGTTGAGTGAATACCAAAGCCTAGATGGGGTCAACTCATTAGAGATAGGGTTAGTATTACCCTAGGATGAGTTTAGTCAAAGAGAGCGCATATTTGAAATTTTTATCCAAATAAGTTTATTCAAGTTTATATCAATTCCTTAAAATAAATTCATCTATATTTTAAAAAGATGTTCCCTTACTATATGCATATAGTAGGAGATGAGTAATAGAAGAGGACGAAGGGGAGGTAGCAACACTACGACCACTAACGGTCGATCAAATGCTACAGTAATGGAGGAAGCGGTAATTCCCATGCCACCTCAAGTTAACTTTGCCACTCTTTGCAAAGATTATACCGGCTTGGGAGGAAAGCCATTCCAAAGCACATAATCTATTATTGAAGTTCAAGCCTGGCTAAGATCTTATGAAAAAATCTTTAAAGGATTAGACATTGATGATAATCGAAAGAGGTTCTTGGCCTCATAGCAATTGAAGGATGAGGCTCTAGCTTGGTGGGAATCCGTTACTCTTAATGAATCTGAAGATAATTTCTATTGGGCAAGATTTAAAGAATTTTTGAAGAGCAATACATGCCCGCCGCTGGAAAATCCCACCTCTATAGAAGCTTCATGGATCTAAAACAAGAAGCGATGTCTATGGAAGAGTATTTGCACAAATTCAATGAATTGTCTCGCTTTGGGCCTGGATTGATAGACGCGCCTCTGAAGAAAAACAAGATGTTCATTTCTAGGATGAAGGAGCAGTATCAGGATAGGATGACCGCCTATGTTAAAGGAACCTTTATGGATTTAATAGATATGGGTTTCCGTTATGAATCTTTGGATAAGAGGAATCTAATCGCAACCCAAAACAACAATAACAAGAGGAAGTTCAATAACAATGAAAAGAAGCCATGGCAAGGCAAGCCCGGAGGAGGATCTCAGGAAAACCATTTTAAAGATGTTGAATGTTTTAATTGTGGAAAGAAAGGACATTATTCAAATTACTGCAGGAGTCCCAAGGTTCAAAGGCAGCAGTAAGGAACCGTCTCTCCTATGGTGCAGAAAAGCCTCTGCCATAACTGCCATCAGCCCGGCCATTGGAAGAACAAGTGACCGTTAATGAAAAAAGGAGAGCAAGTTAAGGTCTATGCGATCAAAGATGAGCCTTCAAACTCTACTGATGTAAAAGGCAAGGGAGTTCTTGAAGGTAATATTTATGTCAATGATGATTTAGTTAAAGTATTATTTGATACTGGGGCTTCCCATAGTTTTATTGCTAAAGGATTGGTTGATGGATTAAAACTGATCACAAAAATAGTAGATACCCCTATTTGCGTGTCAAATCCCATAGGCAGTACAATTAATCTTTGTATGATTTGTGAAAATGTTCGAGTTACTCACCTCTCCCAAAAACATGCGACCTATTTGTTCTTGACTTTATTAGGTTGGAAGTTTTGCTTGGTATGGATTGGTTGTCCAAGAATAAAGCTGTCCTTGATTGTGTTAAAAGGACAGTAACTTTGTGGACCAGCTTCGGGAAGTTTATAGAAATATCTTGTGAAGAACCTAGTCCGATAAGGGATAGTTTCATGTATGCACTAGACTCACCTCAAAAAGGTTTGGAAACAATACCTGTTGTCAAGGAATTTCAGGATGTTTTTGAGGAAGTTAAAAGTTTGCCTCCGCATCGGGAAATTGAGTTCCGAATTGACTTAATTTTTGGTGCAAGACCTGTTATTCACCCTATTCGAAGGATGGCCCCGAAGGAAAAGATTGAGTTGGCAAACCAAACTGATGAGTTGTTAAAAAAGGACTAATTAGACCTAGTCGCTCAAGTTGGGGTGCAGAGGTAGTTTTTGTAGCTAAGTCTGACGGCTCCCTAAGGCTTTGTGTAGACTATCAAGACCTAAATAAGCAAACGATTAAAAACAAGTATCCTCTACCCTACATAGATGACTTATTTGATCAACTTCATGGTGCCCGAGTATTCTCACAAATGGATTTAGCCACATGATTCCATCAACTAAGAATAGCTAAGGATGGCATTCCATTAACCGCATTTAGGGGTTCGGATTGCTTTTACGAATGGTTAGTTATGCCTTTTGGGTTGACTAATCCACCCGCCTATTTTGTAGACCTTATGAATAGAAAATTCAAAGATGTGCTAAACAAATTCATGGTTGTTTTTATTGATGATATTCTTATCTATTCCAAAACCGAGGAAGAACATGAAAGGCATTTGGAGATTGTCTTGGAAATATTACGGAGAAATGTACTTAAAGCTAAATTCTCGAAATGTCACTTTTGGGAGAAAGAAGTAAGATTCCTTGGGCATATTGTGTCAGGAGAAGGGATCTCAGTAGATCCAAAAAATATTTTAGCAATACAAGATTGGAAGCAACCACAAACCCCGAAGGACATCCGCAGCTTCTTAGGATTGGCAGGATATTACCGGAGATTCATTCAAGACTTCTCCAAAATTTCCTCACATCTAACAGAATTGACTATGAAGGATGTTAAATTTGAATGGACACCAAAATGTGAAGAAGCATTCAAGGAACTCAAGAGAAGGTTAACTACCGCTCCAGTCCTAGATATTGCTGATGAAGGCGGTAGTTTAACTATATATACTGATGCTTGTGAGGAAGGAGTAGGCGCTGTTCTGATGCAGCATGGAAAGGTCATTGCTTATGCAAGCAGACAACTAAAGACTCATGAGAGGAATTATGCAACACACGACTTAGAATTATTAGCCATTGTGTTCGCATTAAAAATATGGAGGCATTATCTACTGGGTAAGAATTCCCTATAGTTTATTATAAATAAACTTTGATTGACCCTAGTAAATAACGTTCCTTCTTTAGATAGGTGAAAAGTTCGAGCTCTTCGCAGATCACAAATCGTTGAAGTATCTTTTCACTCAGAAGGACTTAAATATGAGACAACAACGTTGGTTATAATTTCTTGCATCATATGATCTTGATATCTTATACACACTTGGGAAAGCCAATGTAGTGGCGGATGCGCTAAGTAGAAGGCATGCCGTTATAGCTTATTTAGTGGTACATCCAACCTTGACTAATCGTATAAAAGAGAGTCAGCTCAAGGATCCAATCATTTCAAGAATAGCTAGGGAAGTTGAGGAGAATATAATACCAAGAAGATGGATAGGATTCAAAGTAGATGAGTAGAGAATCTTAAAAATGAATGGAAGGATATGTGTTCCCAATGTCGATGGGATAAGGCAAGAAGTTTTAATAGAATGTCATAATTCTCAACTTTATGTACATCCCGGAGTTACTAAAATGTATCGAGGTATGAAGAGAACTTTTTGGTGGGATGGCATGAAGAGGGATATCTCTATCCATGTTAGCAGATGTGCAAATTGTCAACAAATCAAAAGTGATCAGCAAAAGACCGCTGGATTACTCCAACCTCTTGAAATTCTGACTTGGAAATGGGACCAAATATCGATGGATTTCATCGATGGCTTACCCCGATCAAGTAAGGGAAATGAAGGCATTTTGATTATCATAGATCGATTAACCAATAGCGCACATTTTATCCCAGTAAAACCAACGAGAACTGCTGCAAGTCTGGCAGAAATATACATGAGAGAAGTAGTTCAATTGCATGGTGTCCCCAGTAGTATAGTCAGTGATCGAGACCCTATTTTTACCAGTAAGTTCTGGGAGGCATTGCAAATAACTTTAGGAACTAAGCTAAACATAAGCACTGCATATCACCCCCAGACCGATGGACAAACTGAGAGAGTAAATCGAGTGTTGGAGGATCTTCTAAGAGCTTGCATCTTAGATTTTGAAGGTTCATGGGAAAGCTACCTTCATCTGATAGAATTCTCTTACAAAAACAGTTATCAGGCTAGTATTGGCATGGCCCCGTATGAAGCTTTGTATGGTCGTCCATGTAGATCCTCAGCATGTTGGATCGAGACCGGAGATCGATTAGTACTAGGTCCTGACATGATTAGAGAAGCTTCAGAAAAGGTTGACATAATTAGAAAAAAACTAAAAGAAGCCCAGAGTAGGCAAAAGAGCTATTCTGATCAAAGGCGAAGAAATTTAGAGTTCTCAGTTGGAGATTATGTATTCCTAAAAGTTTCTCCAATGAGAGGAGTGGTAAGATTTGGTCGGGCAGGGATGTTAGCACCTCGATTTATTGGACCTTTTCCTATTCTCGAAAGGATTGGCCCATTAGCTTATCATGTGGAACTGCCCGAAAGGTTATCTGGTGTGCACAATGTCTTTCACGTATCTCACATACGAAAATATGTGCATGATCCAGAGCAAATTATAGAAACAACTACCCAAGAATATTTAGAAGTTGAACCTAATTTGGCGGTTATCAGGCGACCAATGCGAATCATAGATCACGACGAGAAGCGATTAAGGAGGAAGGTTGTTACATTGGTTAAAGTCCAATGGAGTGGTGACACAACAGACTGCGCATGGGAGATAGAGGAAAGAATGCATAAAGCCTACCTTGAGTTTAGAATGGATACATAGTTGTATGTGTATGGTGTACTCACCGGCTTGTGGTGATGTCACTTGCTATATCTTATACATGTGTATCACTTCGTTATATATATTTGTCTTCGAGTTATCTTATTCTTATCCTTAATTTCGAGGATGAAATTCTTTTAAGGGGGGAAGTATGTAACGACCCCTAATTATACCACTTTGAAAATGGAATATTTAATTAATTTTAAATATAGCTTTATAAGTTAAATGAACTTGTTTTAATTAGTTAAAGATGATAAGAAATTTATTTTCAAGTTTTGTTTACATAAATAAATAGTTTGAATTAAAAACTGAAAATATGACCGAAAACTGGATCCAGAAATCTCAACGGTTTGACAAATGGAAATTGTTTTAAGTTGTTGCAACATTGTTTATACATGCACACACATACACATACACACACATATGTGTATCAAAATTGATCTAATCAAAGCTAAAGAAAATATCTAAGATATTTTCACAAAAAGCAAGTCAAAAAGTTAACATCTAATCACCATTAAAACATGGAAAGCAAACATCAAATCCACCATTAATGCATGTCATTTAATGCTTAAGATATTTTTGCAATATGTCTTATCACATTACATCTCATTAATGCATGCACTTGAGTATGGTGAGAAGGATTTGATGTTGAAGTGATGTGGTGTAAAAGATATTTTGATAATATCTAAGGGTAATTTAGTAATTTGCCACATTTTCGTAAGGCTATAAATAAGACCCTAAGGCTTCACAAATTCACACATCTCAATTAATATTCTTCTTCTTCTTCACCTCTACTTTAATAACTTCCATCACCTCCATCCTCTCATCCATAGGCCGAGCCATCTAGAAGCAATAATCCAAGTGATCGTGAGCTAAAAGTTTGAGTTAGCAAAGCTATAGCCAATTTTTAGTTAGTCGTTTAAACCCGAGGTGAGTGAACTCCTAAACTATTGTATTATATGCTATTAGATGTTATATATGTTTGAATATGATTATTGATGATGGTTGTTTAATATGAATGTTGAATATATATGCAAGTCACGGAAATACACGTCGATAAGCACAAATGAAATCACTTTCCTTTATTTAATGAATTAGTGTATATGGAATGTTAAACCTCTTTAAAATTGTTTAAAAATATGAATTAAATTCTAAAAATATTTTAAAATATTTTAAAAGTGATTTGAGTTATAAAAATGAGTTTCCAAATGATAAAAAAAGTCGTTTTGATCAATATAGCATAAAAAGCACTTTCCGCAGCACTTTTCTACATCACTTTTCTATAACTTTTGAAATGTAGTTTTAAACGCAACCGTTCTTTTTCAAATCTTTTGTAGATTTTTTAAAAAGATTAATAAAGTATTTTAAATATGATTTGAAGGATTTATGGAATGGTTATATATTAAATGATTTAGAGTCGATCAAATTACTTGACTGCTTTATGGGTGTCAGAGAGGTAGTGTCTAGGCTTGAGTTTGGAAAACCAGTTTCTTGATCTCCCTGGCTATCCAGACTGGCCCGACAGATGGGATAGTAATTTGATTTACTTGGATCAAAATTTTCCAAAGTTAAAGGATATAATTCCCCAAATATAAATAACTTGAATTTTATGGAGATAATCTTCTTGTACTCGGTGTTAAAACTCAAAGAGGGAACTCATACTATTCGAGGAATTTAAAAGGTGCTTTCACCGTTATTCCACCTATAGTATTCGTTGAATACGGGAATTGATATTGAGCATAATTAGATGATTTCTATAGATTCTGCTCACTTAACATTTACTGGTTTTGGATTAACATTCTAGATAACATGCTTTTAACCGAACTAAAATTATGAGTTTTGAATTAGCAAATCTTTGTTAAGATTTAAATGAAATGAATTGGAAATATTTTTCTAAGTAAAACATGAAAGGGTTTTGAATTATTCCACGATTTAAAAAGGTTTAAATTAATCAAAAGGATTTGACAAATGAGGCTTGATGATTCCATATACATTGAAAAAGATAAAGAAATATTTCAATGAATATATCTCTAAGATATATCGTTGAATGAATAAAAATATGAATTAAATTGAATGATGATTGATAATCACATATGAACTTAACATCTTTTTAATCGATGATTGGTTTGGAGGAACCGGGGTTGGATTTGGGTAATTCCTATCCGAAGACCACTTCGAACCAATTTGCGTATTCGAAGTGAAGACATGGATATGATATTTAGGATTTTCATACTGAAGGACTGCTTGTTGATCATTTGGGGATAAACTCCCAATATACATATAGTAGCAGCAGTCTCTTCGTTATTAAATATCCAATGCAAGGACTAATCGCTACTAATCCTAGGAGTAACTCCCGACAGGATGTGGTAGGAGAGTGCCTTCAGTTTGTCCTGTTCCTAGACAACTTGCATGGACGAATGTCTGACGTTGCAATTGTAATTACATTGGTGATCTCTATGAACGTATCATCTGATTGGTGGCGGAGAAGAAAACTTCTCTTAGCTTAACACCCTTTCCTGAGACATACGTGCTCAGGAGTTATACATTTGTAGAAATCAGTTCTGTGATTATGGATTGGCAATGTGGCATTCAAAGTGGAATGTGCTATGAGTAAGGTAATTGTTACCTCGAGCCTCACCATCTGGAAATGACAAAAACATGGTAGATGCGGCAGAGCTAAGTGGGTCGCTCCCATTAGGATATAGTCATCACCTTTCTAGATATATTTATTCTCGCTATGACGTCGGGTTTTAAATTAATATGGTGTATGCAAAGAGAGCTCTTGGGTAGGTCGGGAACGACCGGGGTGATGACATATTCGGTACTATCTATGGTAAAGGTAGGCCGGTTCTGTGTTGGTAGAGGTTGGAGCCTCAGGTGCATTTTTCTAGAGATGTACTGTCGGAAGGTAGTCCCTTACCTTGTCATTGTATGGAAATTCATTCTCCAATAAGTGCCTTCGGATTTGATTGTAGAGCCTAGTATGTTGGAGTTTAATAATGTAATAATTGGCTAAGATTATGTATACTTACTTGAAAAGTGTTTTCAAAAGAATGTCATTAAAAATAATATCCATATATTCTGTGTAGCAGATGTTTTGGTTATCATAAGGAAAAAAACCCATTTCGTGTTTATGTGCGGTGTGGTCTTATGAGATACCTTTTGTTTTCAAACACTGTATTTTGAGTTTCTCACACCAGTCCCATGACTGAACCGAAGTTTATTTTCTTTTCCCCTTAAACTCTAGGTGCCCTATTTTCCTGGGCAGCCAACTAGTTAGGTAAGCTTGGAGCATTTTGGAATGGAGCATGGAGCATTTTGGGTCTTTTGTTGAAGTCATCTATCACTTTTCGTTGTGTTTGTATTATGTATTAGTATCTACCAGCACTGTAAGGATAGGTCATTATAACTATCCTAGCTGGGTTAGTACCTACCGTAACTTTGATGGAATAATTTGTAGTAATTGGATGTACTACTCATATGTATAATTATTTATTGAATATGATGTGAGATTCTATTATTGTCCATCTTCTATCTTTATTTCTTTACCCCATGATAATCTGCCTCTCTGGCACTTGGATTTACGGCATGTGAATACCGAGGATGTATTAGTGTCAATTTCTGAGGGTCGAGGAGGTGGGTCATCACAGCTTTCTTTATGGACTTAATGACCCGAATTTTCTAAGAGTACTTGGATAGATTCATGTTAGTATTTATATATAACATCCTGATTCATTCTAGGAATAAGCAAGATCATAAGAGCTTAGAATAGTACTTGAGACGTTGATGCAACATTAATTAAAAGTAAAGTTTTTGAAATTTCATTTTTGGAAGAAAGAAGTGAAGTTTCTTGACCATGTAGTTTCAGAAGAAGGGTTGTCTATGGATCTAGCTATGATTGAAGCTGTAAAAAATTGGAAGAGATTTGGGATGGTAACCGAGATATGGAGTTTTCTTGGATTAGCTAGATATTACCAAAGATTGATCAAGGATTTCTCTCGGATATCAGCGCCTTTGACTAGCTAACCAGAAAGGATGTAAAGTTTATTTGGTCTAGTAAATGTGAGGAAGCATTCTAGTAGCAAAAATATGTATTGACCAATGTTCCCGTGTTAGTTGTACCAGATGGTAATCATGATCCGGTGGTGTATACAGATGCGTGTGGAACATGATTAGGAGCTGTGTTGATTCAAAGAGGTAAAGTGATTGCCTACGCTTCTCGACAGCGCATACCACATGAAGTTAGGTATCCGACTCACAATTTGGAGTTGGCAGATATAATCTTTGCTTTGAAAGTATGGAAACGTTACCTTTTGGGATAAATATTTGACCTATTTACGGATCGTAAGTCATTGAGAATTTTATTCTCTCAGAAGGAGTTGAATATGAGACAACATAGGTGGTTAAAGTTCATAGCAGCTTATGATTTCGATATTGAGTATATGCTAGGGAAAGGAAATTAAGTTCCTAATGCACTTAGCAGAAAACAACAGAATATGGTGTTAGCTATGTTGGCAGAATGGGAAGATTTAAAGGCGTTGACTTCTTGTAAAGTGTATTTAAAATCGATGGCTAGTTCTAGTTAGAATACTACTATGTTATCTTGCTTGGAAGTTTGACCAGAATTGATCGAAAGGATCGCTTCTAAGCAAAGAGATGATCCAGTGGTAGCTGAATGAATTAGAAGATTGAAAAGTGGAACAAAGATTGATGATTTGAAAGATTTTTATCTTGACTAAAATGGATGGTTGAGAAAGAAGGGATGATTGTGTATTCCAGATGTGGGAGACCTAAGGAAGGAAGTTCTTAGGGAATGTCATCGATCAAAGTTTACTATTCACTTTGGAGGAACTAAGATGTATCTGGACATAAAGAGAAGTTTCTTATGGAAAAGAATGAAAAAGGATGTAGTCTTATGGGTAAAGCAATGTTTAAATTGCCAACAAGTGAAAGCTGAGCATAAGAAGCCAAGTGGATTGCTTCAGCCTTTAGATTTACCAGTGTGGAAATAAGATTCAATATCGATGGATTTCTTTGACGGGTTGCCAAGGTTGAGTAGGGAAATGAAAGTATTTGAGTCATAGTGGATAGACTGATCAAGAATGCCCATTTCATTCTCCTTCAAGTCGACAAAGGACAGCATCTGTTTTGGCTAAGTTATTTATGAAGAATATTGTCGGACTACATGGGATTCCTAGTAGTATAGTTAGCGATAGAGACACTTTATTCACTAGCGAATTCTGGAAGAGTCTACAAGAGGTTATGAGCACCAAACTCAAGTTGAGTACCACTTACCATCCACAGATAGATAGGAAAATGGAAAGAGTCAACAAAATCTTTGAAGATTTGTTAAAAGCTTGTGTGTTAGATTTTGGAGGATCATGGGAAGACCATCTACAGTTAGTCGAATTTTCCTATAACAATAGTTATTAGACTAGTATAGGGATGACACCTTTTGAAGCTTTGTATGGAAGGCCATGTAAATTACCTGTATGTTAGTTCGCGACCGAAGATAGATTAGTTTTTAGTCCCGAATGGTAAGAGAAGCCACAGAAAAGATTGAGTTAATCCAGGCTAGGATGAAGGAAGCTCAGTCGAAGCAGAAAAGTTATGCAGATACAAGGTGTAAGGACTTAGAGTTCTCGGTTGGAGATCATGTTTTGTTAAAATATCATTGATGAAGGGTGTGGTACGATTTGGAAAGTCGAAGAAATTGGCACTGAGATATGTTTGACCATTTTCTATTACAAAAAATATCGGAGAACTCGCTTATTGGATAGATTAACCGAGCAGTTTGGTGGGAATCCATAATGTTTTTCATGTTTCTCATCTTAGGAAGTGTGCTCGTGATCCAGAGATTACTACCAGTTAAACTGCATTAGAAGACTTAGTGGTGGAACCGAACATGGCAATTGTTAGGCAACCAGTTTGACTGTGGTTAGGGATGAGAAGATGTTAAGAAACAAGACAATCAGATTAGTGAAGGTCCAATGGAATGACAACGAGAAAGACTGTAATTGGGAGATAAAGGACAGGATTAGAGACACTTATCCTGATTTGTTTTGATGGTATATTTTATGTCTATGATTATATTATGTACCTTATCGTAATTTTGAGGACAAAATTATTTAAGGAAGGAAGTCTGTAACACCCCTAATTTTGATTAGCATTATTTAGGATATTTAATTAGATAAATAAAATAAAATAATATATAATGATAAGGAGAGTGAGATTTGATAATTAAAAGAGGTCATGCCTAAATTAATAAGTTAATCAGTTTGGTTATAATTAAATAAGAAGGAGGAATTCATGTGAAGGGCAAAATGAGAATAGACCATATTTCTAAACATAAACCGTTACATTTTCTTCTCCCTCATTTACATTCACCCAAACATTATGAAGCTCAAGCTTGGCCATTACTAAGGTTGGCCGCGGTTGGACGTGGTGGCTTGTGGTCGAGCATGTTGATCGGCGGAAGTTCTGTGTTCTACCTGTTAGGGTTCACACTGTTGAATGAAGAGGTAGCTGACGTGTTTAATATTTTATTTATTTTATAATTTAAATCATATTGTAACTTTTGCATACGATGTCGGATTCACGTGCGGTTTATTCCACTAGGATTGTATCGAAATTCCGAACTGTTAAACGCTGGTTTGGATGAATTCTGAGACTGTTTGAATTTTGGGATTAGATTGAATTTTTATTCGATTTAAAACCAAAGGTGAGTGTTTTAACCCACTCACAACTTCTAAAATTTCTTATGTTAGTTAAATTAAATTTATGATGTGATTAGAAATTTATTGATCAATGTTTGGTATATTTAAATTGTCATTCTAGTTAAATTTGACTTTTATTGCATTTAATCATCGTTTAATTTATTGTTGAATGTAAATTGCCAATTTAATATCTGTTATTGATGATCAGTTATCTATTGATGTTTATTGGTTGATGTGGATGATGATTGTGATAAATGTTTGATTATTGACATTGGATGACTGGATGATTGTATTTTATATTGTTATAAACTACAAGTTCCCTATGGGTTGAAATGATACATACCCGGATGATCTATAGATTAGGGAAAATCGTTATGGGTTGAAATGATAGACTCGAGCGATTTTATGAATTTTATTTAATTCGGGATTGCGGTTTGAAATGATATATAATCGTAAAAAAATTTTAAATTGCGGATTGAAATGATAAATATCTGTATCACTTGACCCTAGGGTAGAAAATTATATACGGACACCGGATTGGTTAAATTAACTGATTTTTGGAATCTTTAAAGTTTGAGTTCGGTTAACTGGTATTTTGAAATAGAAATTGATTTATATAAACTGAATTATTTTCGATAATCCAAGTATTAAATGTTGAAATTGGAATTGGTTTAATGAAATGCTCAAAGAATTTAAATTTGAATTTCAAAGTTGAAGGGTCAAATATAAATGAATTTATTGGAATTGAGTTATTGAAATTGTTTGGTTAGAACTTTGAAATCTATTTTAAACTATTTTAATCAATTTAAACTATTTCAATTTATTTTAATCTATTATAACCTATTTAATCCAATTTAATCTATTTTTCCTATTTTTAACTAATTAAATCTATTTAATCTATTTTAAATCTAATTAATATTATTTAAATCTATTTAATCTATTTTAAATCTAATTAATATTATTTAGATCTATTTAATCTATTTTATAATTTATTTAATCTATTTAAAAATCTACTTAATATGATTTAAATCTATTTAATATATATTTAATATATTTAAATCATTTTAAAACTAATTAAATCAAATTTAAATCCATTTAAACTATTTTACTATTTAAACTATTTTAAATCTATTTAAATATTTTAAAACTATATAAACTATTTATAACTACCTAAACTATTTTCTAAAGTTTCAGACTGTGTAAAGTGAAGAATTTATATTAAATCCTTGATGATGACACAACCTAAGTTGGAATTTGGAATTGATACCTTTTGTGAAATGACGTATTCGAGTGAATAAGATGATTTTGAAATGAAGAAATAAATTGACATAACTTATCAATAATTTCAAAGTGAATATGATTTCAAAAGTGAATATGATTTGGAAGTTAATATGATTTGGAAAGTGAATATAGTTTGAAAGTGAATATGATTTCAAAAGAGATATGATTTGAAATCGAATAGGTTAATTTGATATAAATTGTGAATTGACCTTTGAAATGTAAAAGAACCATCCGGTGTGAAATAAGCGTTTGGTTGTTAAAGAGACCGGGATCAGATATTGTCATACTCTCTGCCAATACCGAAAACCACTTTAACAACTGTGTACGTGGTGGAGATTCCAAAAATGAAGTAGAATGGTTTGGCGAACGATGCTTGTATGAGGTATTGACGTGACCCTGACTCCCGTGAGTCAGCTTAGATGTGACTAAAACATGTGCTATACCTGGGCCAAGTGAGGTCATTCCTCCGGTCAGACATGCTTCTTCGATACCATATTATGACTTTGTGATGATTTGGTGGCCACCCCTTGATTTTTGATTTCGGAGTGTGTTCCGAGATGGGCGGTAGTAGCTGCTATGCGTTACCACTAGCCCGGTTCTGCAACTGGTAAATCAACCTTGGCATTGCCTCGAGTGCCGTGTTCATATGCCCTAGAGCGCCTTCTACGAGTTTATTTTGTACCGTACCTATGGGGTGTCCTCTGGGTAAACCACCGGTTTGGTGGAGCCTACGACATTGTATAGACTACAGGAATATATAAAACGTGTTAAGGGGGATATGGGTAATGACTTAACGCTATTTAAATACTTTACTTTATTGTAGACACTATTATAATAGCGTATTGTACTACATAGTAGATAGTTCAACGGATCCTTAGGAGATGGAAATCCGAACATCTCTTAAGTTATTGCACTCACGTTAGACACTGGATATGAGATGTCAAACCCCGTAAACATCACTGACGCCCTTACACTTATATTTATTTACTGCTGATTTAACTTACATAAGATCTTTTAGTTCTGACTCGAGTGTTTTGTCTTTTTAATTTGCTCGGGACTGTCTGAGCTTTTCAGTTTATCAAAGACTGCTTTCTGAAGGATGAAGACGAAGATTTTGTACTATTATTACTTATTATATGTATCCCACTACATCATATTGTTCCGCTGCATTTATTTATTATTTATTCTGGCTGTATGTAACTCTGATCTGTATTATAAAAGTATAATCAATGTATTTGTAAATAGCTTCATGAATTGTTTATTTGATTATTATATTTTGTCATTCTGCTACGAGATTCTGTATTTTGTTTTTTCTTCTCTTTTTCTTTCTCTGTTTTCTTATTTACCCCATAACAATCTGCCCTTTTGGATGGTTTACATCTGACATGTGTGTCTACTTAAAACGTCCAAAAAGGCAGGTCGTTACATTCGAAAAGTCCAAAAAATTTATGTTCACTAAATTTGTCTTCCTTTGTTAGATTATCAACAACTTCATTGCATATATCATGTTCAAAATCAAAAGTTGTTGTATTTAATTTTTCAAAATCAAAAAAAGGAAGATCGAATTTTAAATTTTGTTCCACAATATCAAAAGAATTGAAATCCAACTTAGCTACCCCATTTTCAACAACTTCATTAAGATTGTTGTTTTTAATTTCAAAAGTTGTTATTTGAAAATCATCAATTTTCATAAAAGGTGGATTATCACTTGACTCTTCACACGTCGGGATTTGGTTTTGTTGCTCACGTTGTTTCATATATGTTTTGAACAATAAATCCGTTTGATCTTTGTGAATTTTTCCATTTTCTCAACAAAATAAAATTTATAATTATTAATTTGAGGATTTTCAATTTGAAATTGTTAAGAACGAAAATTGTCGATTGCACCATAGTCGAGAATATTCTCTGTAACGACCCTGAATTTTGAACGAATTAAATTGAGAATATTTAATTAATTTTAAATATTTGAATGATGATTTAATTTGAATCCCCGATATAAATTTGAATTTGACGATTAAAGTATAAAATTTAATCTAGTGAATGTTGAATAAAAATTTGGATCTTCAATTTTAAGCCGAAGAAAAATATTTTGGAAGCTTTTAAAATTCGTGTTGATATTACTGAAGATAACAGAAGCTTCAGAATCCAATATCGAATTGATTTGATCAGTTTTGAAATTTATATCGTTTAACCGATATTTAAAAATAGTCGTCCGAGGCGCAGTCTCGGAATTCGACGAAACCAGTTCCATTGGGTCCGTAATATTGAATTATTGTCGGATTTCAAATTTCGTATTTTTATAAGTTGATACGTGACCATACGGTGATAAAACGCATTGAAATATAAACAGATTCAATTTAAATTTAAAATTTGTCACGTAAATTGCTCTTAGTTCCTTAAGGCACGCTCCTTGGTTTCTGCCGAGTATCACGAGATAGATCATGCCTACCATACTTCATTCGAAAAGAGAAAAATATATCTCGTTCTCCCTCACCTGTTCAAACATCAGAATGAAGAAAACTAAATAAAAATGGCCGTAGCCTCTTCCCTAAATTAAAAAAAAAAAAAATTCTCGTTCAAGAATCAAGTAAAAAGAAGGGCCTGTAATGTTTCTCCCATTCGAAAACAAATCCCTCCCCTTCTCAATAAAATTCACGAAATCAGGCTCGCGAGCCTGGCCGAAATGATGGCGTCGCAAGCTCGAGCAGAGCGATAAGCCAATCGAAGCAACGTCGAGGCAGAGGGTTTCGATCGCGTGGGCGTAGGCTCGAAGTCGAGTAAGCAATCAGCAGGTTTAGGCAAAATCGAGTTCGCGTACAGTGTCGCGAATGGGGAGATGCTCGCGATTGAGGAATTCAACGTATTCGACGAAGCAGCGTTGCTGGGTGGAGGCACGTCAACGTTGATAGGGTCGTTCGTTCGAGAGGGGGTTTTGGAATCGCGATGTATGCTGGAACAGTGACTCGCGTGCGAGGAAGGTACGCGGCAGTGGAGGTGGGTTTTGGCAATGGTGGTCTGGCGATTTTCAAGCTGCGATGGAGGCGGCTTCGCATGTGTGAGGCAGAGGAGTAGTTCGCCTGTAAGGTATTGCTGTTTTCTTCGATTTAAATTGAATAATTACAGTTAGGTAAAACTATTCCTATGTAGATGTGAATATAGATTAGAAAATAATTTATTTGAAGTTTATAACTGAAATAGTTGTATAAAGAGAAATTTCTAAATGAAATTAAATTCTGTTTTTATCATGTATATAAACTGGATGAAGAAAAGAGATCTTTACAGTAAGAAAAAAATATAGCAGTTTTGATTTGGAAAGGATGAAATCTATACAAATATTTGTGCTTACTGTTTGGCTTTCAAATATGAACAGTGTTGATAATGCCCCGTTATGAAATTAAAGATTTGGTCAGAAGAAATTTTATATATATATCAAAGATCTGGGAAAATGGAAATTTTAAATGATAATAAGTGATTATTCAATTAGTTCAAATATGGTATTAAAAGAAATTGGTTTAAAATAAGATCATTGGATAATTAAAATTACCAAATGAAATTTATTATTCGATCTGTTCGAATATTAATAAATTGTGTAAATATTTATACAAGGTATAAATCGAGAAGTCAAGCCGAGAATGAAAATGGGATGGCAAATTAAAAGCTAAGGTGAGATCTTCTCACTCACATTGAAAAGTGGAAATTTTCAGTTATTAATTTGATTGACTGTTTGATTGCTTTTGAATGTGCTATTAGATATGATAGGATATATCTATATATATAGCAGTATATACATATTGGCATATGTATATATTGGATTGATGATTTCCCGCCTCGTATAGCGGATGAGACCCTATTGCGCCGTTAGTAAGCGGATTTATAAAAACCTATATACCGCGATAATTCCGTACTGGAGCGGAATTGGTATTGTGCTAACATCTTTGGATGCAGGGAAACAGGTTGGAGGGATCCAACTGGATTCCTCAACTGTATTTATTTATTTACAGATGTTGATATATATTCTGTTGTCATATGTTGAGGTATGATATTGACTGTGGTGATTGACTAATTGATGCGTTGCATCATCGGATTCAAATTTTGAAATTTAAAAATAACGATGTTGATTTTAAAAGTGAAATTTTAAAAGTGATCTTTGAAAATATACGTTTATTTAAATTGTTGAATTGATTTACTTTAAAAAGATAAACGTTAAAACTTTTAAGTTATAAAAGTTGAGATTTTGTGAATTTTAACAAAAAAAGTAATTTCTTTTGAAATAAAGAGTTAAGAAATTTATGAAATGGTTTAAGTTGAGATTTTTGAATTCTTAAACCAATGTATATAAAAAGATGTATCAAATTGATATTTATCAATTTAAGTTATTGGAATTTTAAAATAAGTTTTATAAGAGATATGAAATTTATAATTATAAAATGTGAAGATACGAAGTGTATAGAATTATAAAATGTGAAGATATGAAATTTATAATTATAAAATGTGAAGATATGAAATGTATAGAATTATAAATTGTAAAGATATGAAATTTATAGATTTATAAAGTCTGAAGTTGTAGGATGAATGGTTATAAGAAATTAACTTATAAATTGGATTTTTGCCTTTAAATGGAATATTGATCGAATTGTTAACAAAGGAGATTTATTAAGTCGAAGTTGTTAAAAAAAAAGAGAAATAGAATTTGTAAACGTGTTTATAAATTCGAAATAGATTGAATGTGATAAATTAAATATAGAAAGTTACTAAAGAAGTTATATTCACGATTTTGGACAGTGAATGTATTGTTAAGTAAAATGGATTCATTTTTGAAGAAGTAATATTTTAAAAATGAAGTTAAAACATTTTAAAGGTGTTTTAAAATGTGTTATGAATCGAAAGCATAGATTTCAACATTTATTGTTGAAATAGACGTTTTCGAGAAATTTAAGGAAATGGTGGACTATAACACTGTTGTTATAGTAAATAATTTCCGTAAGGAAATGTTTTTATATAGTATTGGGATTTACATATCTATCTTAATTTCGAATCCCTATACTAGTGATTTTGAGTCGTCGTAACAATGTTTTACGTAACATTCGTTTTGACTCAAATAAATGTGTTAAAAGAATATTTTCCTTAAAAGATGAATATATACTTAATTTGATTTAAGTATATCGAATATTTTCAAGTGTTGAAAATGAATAGATTTGTGAAACACTTATTTTTAAATAAGTATGGAAATGCTTTTCCAATGAAATGAACGTTTTGAGAATTTATCTTTGTAAAAGATAAATTGAAATTGAATATTGAAAATCGATTTGAAAATCGTATATCAGAAGATATTTTGAAATATAAATTCACTATGGAATTTATAAATGGAATGGGAATTTGTTTTAAAAATAAACGTTGATTTATTTTTAAAATATGGAAATTTTATATCTAGTAAAGATATTTTTGAAGATGAAATAATTTGGGAAAATTATTTGGAATCTGATGATGTTGCGCATCTTTATTGATAGTTAAATAACCGACTATCAATAATTACCTTTAGATAGGTATTTGTTGTGAATTGGATGAATTTGAATGCCACACTTATTTTTGAATTTACGCTCACTATTCGGGTTAGCCGGGAAAGGACCATGGGGTCGTATAACCCATTCCGAATATGTGATACGTCGTTATGAATCGCATTTGAAGACCGGTGTTGAAGACCGGATATTTTTGAAAACGGAAGGATTACCGTCGAGTTACTCTACACCGACTGATCTTCGGTTTAGAGGTTTTATCACCCTTAGTGACGGGAAGTCCTGACGTGATTAGAAAATTATCCGGAAATGCAAGGGCTTCGTGAGAAGTGCCTTCGGTTCTGTTCGATCCCGGAACAGACTTGTATGGATTGTGTGTCTGACGTTACAATTTGAGATATTGAGCTGATTTCTTTCAAATACATATCTGTTGGTGGCGGAGAATTTATTCTCTTAGCTTAACACCCTTCTCTGAGACGTACGAGCTCAGAGGTTATGTAGTTGAAATTTATCAGCGATATATCCCAATTTGGTAACGTGGCATACTGAGTGTTGCTGTGAAATGATCGGTGTTTGATCATTTGTGATATGATCATTTGTTTGATCTTATATCTTTGTGATCATAGGTTGATCATTTTATTTGACCCGAAGCAGGGCTTTTTGAGAAAGCGTAGCTTTGTGGACGAGACTTCGTCGAGCCTCACACCCCGGAAATGGTCGAAACAGGACGAATGCAGCAAGGTTCTAGGGAGTAGCGCCCCTTAGTGTATGTCATTCCTTCTGGATAAAGGTGGTATCATGGTATGGAGCCCAGATACTTAACCTCTGTGGTTACTGCATTATTTTTTCTATGTGGTTTGTTGCGAATCGGGGATCCTCGGGAAGATCGGTGACGATCGGGGGATGGCATACGCGTGTCAGTAGTTACCTATTTTTGCAGAGGTAACCCGGCCTTGTGTTGGCAGAGATCCGGTTAGGTTCTCGGGTCGTCTATTCCAGGGACGTACCCATCGTGGAAAAGGAAGTTCCTTAGCCTGACCATTTGTTGGAAATCCAAAGAAACAATACGAGCCTTGTACGGTTTTAGTTGTAGAACCTGCCATTTAATATGGTAGCTATAGTAGGCATACTATAATGGTACCTATGTCGGCTAAGATTAATATTCTACTTTCGAAATGTTTTCTACACTATGCACTAATAATAATATCAAAAAGAATTTGATTTTTGCGTAGTAAGCATCTTTGACTATCATAAGAAGAAATCTCCTCCAAGTCTGCGTTTGCATTGTGTGTGTGGCGGGAGGTCTTATGGTAGTTTCATTTTCCAAAAGCATTGCGAATTGACTTTAAAATTCTCTGCTGTTTATTTTTAAAGAATAACTGTTTTACGATCTCACACCAGTCACCATGACTGACTCGGAGTTTATTGTTTCCCTTCTAAACTCTGGGTGCCCACCAATTTCCACACGGGCAGTCTAGAGTTAGATTATCAGGATATTCTGGATATTCTGGAGCTTTGGAGATAAGCTGGATGACGAGACGTAGTATTTGTATCTGATAGTATTTATTCCGCTGTGTATTCTGTATGAGGACAAGTTATATAACTGTCCATTGTTGTTTATTGACTCTGATGATTGATGTATGTATAAACTGATATAGTTCTTTGTTTTAAAAGACTAGTGTTTATCTATTATATATTGTTCCGCTGCGATGTGTAAGATTCTGATATTGTTTTCTGTTGCTGTTCTGTTGTTCTGTTGTTGTTCTTCTTTCTTTTTCTTCTATCTTCTTCTTCTAACTTTTCTTCTTTCTTAAAACCATAACTTTTCGGGTTTCCGGCATTCGATGGCTCAGCAGTCGATAAAGTGAGTATCGATGTTGAATTTTCGAAAGTCGAAAATTTCGGGATGTGACATTCTCATTGCCAAATCATTTGGAAAGTCGTTCACATTTCCATTTTGACGTTGAAATTCATTTGGGGGGTTCGAAGTTGTATTGGCATGAGTTATAATCGAAATCATTTGAATTTTGAAGTGAATTCAAATTTTGATTATTGAAAATGTTGACTTGAATCATTGTACAAATATGAGTTACACAAATCATTTATCCTTTGATTTTGTCATTGAAGTAAAGACTAAATTGTTTCAATGCTATTTTCAAGAGTTCAGGGTTGGTCATCATTTTGAAAATTTTGAGGTTCAAAATTCGAATTGTTTGTACAATAGTTGTTGTTAAAATATCCATAAGAATTTGGAGTGAAATTATTGGGATCATATTAATTTTCACAACTATTGAAAAATTCATGTGAGTAGGGAAATTCAGACATTTTCAAGAATGTTTATATATATACACAAAGGAAAAATGTTTACTAAGAATTTTTTTTTAAAAGGGAGATTTGATTTTTTTTTTTGGATTTTCAAATTTTTTATATGTTTTTTTTAAATATGCATGTACTAATGCAACTAAATGAATGCAAAGACTTAATTACAATTTTCTGTCCTAAGTAGCTCCTAACCCAAAATTGTATAATCACATTTTGTCATAAATCAACAAAATATTTCTTAGCCAGGTAACGGGCATGAGTTATCGGTGCACCATGAATCGCCGTAGAAATACAACTGAAGGTACCTTTCGAGAAACAATCAGTATAATATTTTCGAATCACTGTAATATTTATAATTGATTATTGCTCTGCCGTAGTCTAGACACCAAGAAAATAAATTGTTCAAAGAAAACAACTTATTAAGAGACAATTAAGCCCTAAGTGAGCTCGCGACTCCCATAAGTATGATGTCTAGCCGTTATTATTAGTCAATTTCTTGGTTGAAATGCAATTTGTGGGCCAAGGAAGGGATGATGAAATGCAATTTGTGGGCCAAGGAAGGGGTGATGAAATCCCCTACCTTATGTGAATTTGGATTTTGCCCTTAAAAAGAAAATAAGATGGTATGTATGCAAAACATAAATTAAACCTGAATTAACGATGTAACTATGAATGAATTTTTTTTTGTTTTTGAAATTTTTTTAAAAAAATATTGCATGCAACCAACAATGCAAAGCAAAATAAAAACAAGTGATAAGAGCACAATACCAGAGCATGCAAAATTATTAGCAATTTATTTTAAAGCGGCAATTTTTTTAAGCAAGCAAGCAGAGCAGTTTTAGCAAGCAAATCTCCTTTGAATATCTGCTTTTGCAACCTGAAACTAAAAACAGGTTATATACAGTTTTTTTTAAATATCAAGGAAGAAACTAAACCAAAACAAAACAAAACAAGTGAAAACAAAACAAATAAAAACAAAACAAATTAAAACTTGTTTTTTTTCTTTTTTCCTTTTTTAGAGAGAAGAAAAAACCTAAAGCTTAAACAAATTAAATAAATAAAAAGAAGGAAAAAATATAAATAAAAAAGAAAGAATAACTCTAAACACAGCCCGACCTACTTTAAAACCAAAATGACTTCCCCAAATGATTCTCCATAAATTCACTAATAAAACAACTTCACTAATAAACTTAAAATCGAAATCGAAGTATTCAATTCAATTCCCAATTAAATTCTCAATTCAATTCTCAAAAGAAGAAAAATTCGCAACTTAATTCGAGTTTTTCAAACCGAATTTCTTGGTGATGCAATTCAAATCGATTCTGGAATTTGAGAATTGGTTTGTGCGTAGGGAGATTTAGTCGCTAGGATTATTTTATGTTAGTTAAATTAAATTTATGATGTGAATAGAAATTAATTGGTTGATGTTTGGTATGTTTAAATTGTCATTCTAGTTAAATTTGACTTTTATTGCATTTAATTATCGTTTAATTTAATACTGAATTAAATTGTCAATTTAATACCTGTTAATGATAATCAGTTATCTATTAATGTTTATTAGTAGATTTGGATGATGGTTGTGATGGATGTTTGATTGTTGATATTGGATGACTGGATGTTGTATTTTATATGGTTATAACACTGCAAGTTCCCTATGGGTTGAAATGATACATACTCGAACGATCTATAGATTAGGGAAAAATCGTTATGGATTGAAATGATAGGCTCGAGCGATTTTATGGATTTTTATTTAATTCAGGATTGCGGATCAAAATGATATATAACCGTAAAATTTTAAATTGCGGATTGAAATGATAAATATCCGTATCACTTGACCATATGGTAGAAAATTATATACGGACACCAGATTGTTTAATTAAATGATTTTTAATTCTTTGAATTTTGTATTCAGTTAACTAGCATTTTGAAATAGAAATTGATTTATATAAACTGAATTATTTTCGATAATCCAAGCGTTAATGCTGAAATTGGAATGGATTTAATAAATTGTTCAAAGGATTTAAATTGGAATTTCAAAGTTGAAGTGTCAAATATAAATGAATTTATCGGAATTGAGTTATTGAAATGTTTGGGTATAACTTTGAAATCTATTTAAATTAATTTAAACTATTTTTGTGAATTTAAACTATTTTAATCAATTTAAAACTATTTTAATTTAATTTAATCGATTATAATCTATTTAATCCAATTTAATATATTTCACCTATTTTTAAACTAATTAAATTTATTTATCTATTTAAATCTATTTAATGTAAAATAAATCTATTTAATCTATTTTAATTTTATTCAATCTATTTAAAATATACTTAATATAATTTAAATCTATTTAAATAATTTTAAAATCAAATTTAAATCTATTTAAACTATTTTACTATATTAAAACTAATTTTTTTATCTATTTTAAACTATTTTAAAGCTATTAAAACTATTTATGACTATCTAAACTATTTTCAAAAACTTCACACTATGTGAAGCTAAAGTATTTATATTTGAATTCTTGATGATAATACAACCTAAGTTGGAATTTGGAATTGATACCTTTTGAAAAATCACATATTTTAGTAAATATGATGATTTTGGAACGAGGATTTAATTAACCTATCTTATCGATAAATTCAAAGAAGAATATAGTTTTGAAAGTGAATATGATTTCGAAAGTGATATGGTTTGAATTGAATATGATATTTTGATATCAATTATGAATTTGTTTTGAAAATGTAAAAGAACCATCCGATGTGAAATAAGCGTTTGGTTGTTAAAGAGACCGGGATCAGATATTGTCATACTCTCTGCCAATACTGAAAACCACTTTAACAACTGTGTACGTGGTGGAGATTCCAGAAATGAAGTAGGCTGGTTTGGCAAACGATTTTATATGAGGTATTTACGTGACCCTGACTCTCGTGAGTCAGCTTAGATGTGACTAAAACAGGAGCTATACAGGGCAAAGTGAGGTAATTCCTCTTATCGGGCACATTTCTTCGATACTATATTTTGACTTTGTGATTGATTTGGTGGCCACCCCTCGATTTTGATTATGGGAGTGTGTCTGAGGTGGGTGGTAGTAGCTGCTATGCATTACCACCAGTCCGAGAGTGCAATTGTTATATCTACCCTGGCATTGCCTCGAGTGCCGTATTCACATGCCCTATCGCGCCTTCTACGAGTTTGGTTTGTACCATACCTATGGAGTGCCTTCTGATAGCCCTCCAGTTTATGGAGGAATTACGGTACTATATAGACTATGGCAATATATAAAAATGTGTTAAGGGGGATATGGGTAACACCTTAATGCTATTTTAATACTTTACTTTACTGTAGACACTATTATAATAGCGTATTGTACTACATAGTAGATAGTTTAACGGATCCTTAAGGGATGGTAATCCCGAACATCTTTTAAGTTATTGCACTCACGTTAGACACTGGATAGGAGATGTCAAACCCCGTAAACATCTCTGACGCCGTTACACTCATATTTATTTACTGTTGATTTAACTTACATAAGATCTTTTAGTTCTGACTCGAGTGTTTTGTCTTTTCAATTCGCTTGGGTCGGTCTGAGCTTTTCAGTTTATCGAAGACTACTTTCTGGAGGACGACGACGAAGAATTTGTACTATTATTACTTATTATATGTATTCCACTGCATTACGTTGTTCCGCTGCATTTATTTATTTATTCCTATTTTATGTAACTCTGATTTTTTGTTGTAAAAAAATAACCAAATGTATCTATAAACAGCTACATGAACTGTTATTTGATTATTATATTTTGTCATTCCACTGCGAGATTCTGTATTTATTTTTTTTCTTTCTCTGCTTTTTCTTATTTACCCCATAACAATCTATCCTTTTGAATGGTTTGAGTCTGACGTGTGTGGTTTATCGTCGATTTAAACTGTCCAAAATGGCAAGTCGTTACAGTTGGTATCAGAGCCAGGTTTAGCGATAACCTTAGCTTTGTGGGGTTTGACTCATATAGAATAGGGTAGTAATACCCTAGAATGAGTCGCTGAGTGTATATTTGAGAGAGCGTATTTGTTAGTGTTATAAAAGGTTTTGTATTGTGTTAATTTGTTCTGTTTTGTATTTATAAATTCTGGTCGATGCATAGGACGCTACGACATCGATAGGAATTTCTAAACACTTAATAGGACAGACCGACACAATATTGTTTTGAAATATAGGTAAATGAAATAATTTTACCGATTATATATTTTGTATATAAAATAATAAATTTTATAAATGATATAGTTGGTTGGTATATATTTGTTTGTTAGGTAGTGAAATTTTATAAATACTGGTTTGAAATTAAGATTTACAAATAAAATAAATATAAAGTGGAAACTTTAGACTTAAATTCCGGGATTTTGAAAACTTCTTTCGAAAGATTTTGGAATATAATATTAGTATTATTTGGAAGTATTTTCTAATATGAATATTTCAATATGATTTGAAAGAAATGTTTTAAGGAATTTTGGAATGAAATAAGTTTGTACTCCCCTCTTAGTCGCTGGAAAATAATTTAGGTGATGAGTGCATGCATCATCGACGTTCATTTTCGAGTTTCAAAGTGGGTAGACGGTTGTAGGGGTTTTACTACACCTTGTTTTTATAAACGAATCTTAATTTTTATTTTCTAAATATGATTTGATCTATAAAGGATAAATATATATATTATTTTCTAAGTGACTAAAATGAACTTGGAGTTTAGTTCTTAGATTTTTTTGACAATTAGTAGTTTCAATTATTATAATGAATGGAATCTTGAATATATTAATAATTGGAAACTTCCAAAATGAAAATAAGAAATTTGATGTTAAAATGAATAATGAAATATATATATGAAACTAAAATTTTGTAAACTGTAAATAAATTGGAAATTGAAAATAAGAAATGGTAACTATTGAACGTTTGTTAACTAAATATATAAGAGAAACTTGAGTAATATTCAATTGCATTCTAAAAGACATATATATATATATATATATAACTTACCAAAATTATTAAAAGTTGAATGTTAAAAAAAATATGTAATAGAATATTATATAAGTAAAACTTGGAAAAAATGAAAGTGTTCAATGGAATTACTTCTATAAATAAGAAATTCTAATGTTATAAATTGTTATAAACTGAAGTTAATAGTTTGAAATTCTACTAATTAAATGCAATAAAAGGGAATAATGTAAGAAAAATTAGTATAAACTTAAGTTGACATTTTAAGCTATTTAAAATTAGATTGAACAGTAAAAGGTGAACACTATAAGTAAATAATTATAAACTTAAATTAATGTTAAAGGCATTGATAATTAAAATGAGTAGTATATAAATTGAATGATTTTAACTTCAGAAAACATTGAAACGACTTAAAAATGGATTTAATATTCAATAATACTATATATGGAAGAATAAGGGTGAAAAGGAAATATCTATTAATGATGAATTAAACTGTAAAGAGACTTACATAATAATAAATAATCTAATAATAGAAATGGAAGTAACTTATGTAAGCAATGAATGTAAAGTAATGAGAAGAAAAATGGGATGGCATAAATGAATGGAAAATAAATTTTGAAAGTGATAAATTTAAAGAAATTTAACAAGCACTGTATGAATAAAGGAGAAATGAACTTTTGTAAGTAATAACGAATGTAAAAAATGAAAATAAACATTATATGAATGAGAAAAGAAAAGTGAATGAAAAAGAAGAAGGAGAAAATCAAACTAAATTGTAAATATGAAGTAAACTGAAATAAAATGTATACAATACGTCAATAATGGATTCATTAATGATCCAAATAATTGAAATGGATATAACTTATGTAAGTAAAGAATGTAAATTAATGAAATAAACCTTATATGAATGAATGAAAAATTAAATTTTGTAAGTAATGAACGTGAATTAAAGAAAATCATTGTATGAAAAAAATGAACAATAAATGATGTGAAAAGGATAAATAGAGTAAACTTAAAAATGTGTTGGATTCTTTGTTGTATTGGCTTATGGATTGGTTGGGAAAGGATACTCCTATTTTATATAAAGATGTATAAATAATCTATAAGTTTTATCTACGACTGTTGAGTGTAGTGTTTACTTCATAGTTTATTTATCATTTTATATGATTAGATGTTCTGAACCCGAACAAACCATTTGTCTTGATTGCTATGGATGGATGGCTGATTTCTTTAATTACATGTGATGATAGTATGTTTGATTTTAAAGTGACTTTTGTTATGTTTTGATTGTTTTGCTATTATTAGTTGAAACAACTTATATATTTCTCTTCTATATAATTATTAACCCTTTTAGATTGTATAAGTGAAATATAGGTTTATGGAAGCAATAGCTACTTCTTTTGGTTTCATAAATAAGCGTTGTTTGCCTAACAAATAGGTACGTTTTCGGATTACAGTTTTCTAGCGATATTATATTGTTTCCCCATTGTTTAGGATATATTATTTTGAAAAATATGATATATATTGTTATTATTAATATTATTTGTTCTCCCAGACCTCTCCGTACAAAGGAGGCTCTACCGAAATTTTTCGAGAATTTTGGACTTACAAAAATTTTGTGAAATGTTTTTCAAACTTTTGTTAACTTGAATATAAAGGATTTAATTGTTATAAATTGATATATTTTATTTAAATTATTTAATTATGTAAATAAATTGTTTATAAATTTAATATTTTGATAAGGTATATTGATTACTTAATTCCATCTTTTCCCTTCTTTTTCCTTTTCGGGGACGAAAAGTTTCAAGTGGAGAAGACTGTAACGAACTGTAAATTTCGATAATTAAAAATAGTTAATTTAATAAGGTTTTGTGACTTAATGTTGGAAGAAATAAAAATTTGTGATTTAATAATAAGAATGTAATTGGAGTAAAAGGTAACGGTATTAATTTAAGGTAATATTAATTTAAGGTAACCTATAATTTCTTTGAATGTGATTACAATTAATTAAAATGTTTAAAAGTCATAATTGGTTATAGATTGTAAATTAATTATAATAAGGTGTGTATTAATTGATAATTGGATTTAAAGAGTAATTGATAATTTAAATATTGAGTTATTAATGAAATAATGTGTAATAAATGGAAATTGAACAAAATTAGTGTAATGAGAGTTGTTATAACAATTGTTTGTAAATAATAAACTTACAAATGTTATTAAATGCAGAAAAGGTGACAATTGTTATTTGTTACCAATTCATTTAAAACAACTATAATTAAATGTAATAAAATGTTACTTTAATACGAGTTAAGACGATAATTGTAAAATATTAATGCTATAAAAGTTATAGAAATGTTAATTATATTCCCAAGGCAATAATTGACTTAATGAAAGAGTGAAACATGGATAAATTTATTTATTGGGATTTAAATCATAATAAAATTTACAAAATTTCAATGTAATTGAAATATTGCAACTAATATGGTAAAAGAAGGAAATTATAGAATATTAGTGTAATAAGATATAAACAAATGTTAAATATGTTAATAGAGTAATTATTGATTGAACAAAAAAGATTGAAATCAAATAAAATCAATTTATTAAAATTAAATCGTAATAAATTAGATTTAATTACAGTTGAAATTAAACATTGTAATTAGTATATAATTAACATCGGATTGACATGTAAATTTGTTTTAAACTTTTGTAAATATCCAAATAATCAAAAATGATAAAAATTGTTAGTTATAAATTTTGAAATTAAAAAGTGATTTAATTAATTTAATAATAATTTATTTAATTAACGTGAAATTAGCCATTTTGGCCACTATCTCGGATTTCGACGAAACTAGTTTCATCGGATCCGTAATGGTGAATTATTATAAGGTTTCAAGTTTCGTAGCGATCGGACTTGTCGTTTGATCGTACGGACTCGAAAGGCGTAGAAATCAATTTAATAAAGTTCAATTGAAATCAATTTGAAATAAGCTGATTTTAAGCTAACTTCTTCATATGATGGAATTAGGAGTTGAAACCTGTTCCATTGAGTTTAAAAATATTGAAACGTCTGTTTTGAAATATGAGATGACCCATTTTCGTTTCGGGAACGAAACGGGCTTTTCGGGTCGTCTATCGTTCAACTTTCAAATCGATCTAGTCCATTCATTTCTATTTCTGATCTACCTACATATAGCATGTTAAAAACCCTAGCTATTTCTTATTCCATTATTTAGTATGTACATTTCCTGTCTATCTCCTTCTTTTCAATGTCAGAACATATTCAAATTCCCAAACCACAATTTCAATTCAAATTCCCAAACCCCAATTTCAATTCAAAATTCAACTTCAAAATCAAATCCCTCCAAACCCTTTCATATTATATAACGATTCGAAGCTCTTGATGAGCGTAACTCACTGCAATGATCCATTTCTTGAATCGAATCACTGGTTGTCTAGAAATCCATGGATTAGTTTCGGCTGTTCGTTGTGATCGTTGGATTGTGCGGTGGATCGTCGATTTTACGACGATCGGGAGGTCCAGGGTTGTAGAGTGCGACAAGCAGCGCTCATCCATTGGTTTGCTTCGTGCCAAAGATGACCGGAATCTCCAAATTGGGTCGTGTTTGCTTGCGACGGTGTAACGACCCGGTATTTCGTGCCATTCGCATCCGCACATGTCGGACTTGAATTGCTCAAAATATCAGGATGTTAATTTATATTTGGCAAAACTCAGCATATATAGTAAATAAATCAATCACAGACACAGAGTATTACAATAATAAGCAGCGGAATAGGTAAATAGTAGTTTATGAAGCTACTATAAAACATCAAAGTTTGAAATAAAATACAACAAAATATCTCAAAATACAAAGTAGTCTCAAATACAAACAGATGACAAGTCTGAACAAAACCACAGAATAGCTGAAAGTTGAATAGATAGATGGATCTCCAAGCGAAGCTCCAAACTCCAAAGGTGAGTCTCAAATGTTGTGACACTCAGTCTGACCCGAGCATAAAGCAAAACACAAAACACTCGAGTCAGGATTAACATTCTTATATCAATAAATCCAACTCAAGTGAAATACCAATTGAAATACAAGTAACTTAAAGGATGTTTGGGATACCCATCCTCTAAGGATCCATGGAACTATCTACTATGTAGTAATATACGCTATTATAATATGTCTATAGTAAAGTAAACTATTAAAATAGCGTTAAGGCGTTACCCATATCCCCTTTAACACATTTTTATAATGCCGTAGTCTATACAGATACTGTAAACTCCACTCGCAAGTGGGCTATCATGGAGCACTCCATAGGTACGACACAAAACAAACTCGTAGAAGGCGCGATAGGGCATGTGACACGGCACTCGAGGAAATGCCAGGGTAGATATACCGTTTGCGGATCCGGACTGGTGGTAACGCATAGCAGCTACTATCGCCCACCTTGTGACACACCCCCAAATCAAAGGGTGCACCTAATCAAATCACAAAAGCAATAGAATGGTATCGAAGAAATGTGTCTGATAGGAGGAATGACCTCACTTGGCCCGGCATGGCTCCTGTTTTAGCCACATCAAGCCGACTCACGGGAGTCAGGGCTACGTAAATACCATACAGAATCGTCACCAAACCATCCTACTTCATTCTGGAATCTCCACCATGTACACAGTTGTTAAAGTGGTTTTCGGTATTGGCATAGAGTATGACAATATCCGATCCCGGTCTCTTTAACAACCAAACGTTATTATAACACCGTGGTTATTTCATTTCAAACAGTTCATAATTCATATCAAAATATCATATCATTTCAAAACCATATCAAATTCGATATCATTATTCACTTTAAATAGTATTCATTTCAGAATCATAACATTTTCAAAAATAATTGTAACGCTTTCAAAACCATAGCACTTTTGAAATCATAACACCTCTGAAACCATAACACTTTAAAAACCATAACACTTTTAAAATCATAACACTTTTAAAATCATAACACTTTATATAAAGAAATAGTTTCCTCCAATTTCGCAAGTCAGTTCAAATCATCTTAAATTCCAACATTCAATTTAAATCAATTCCAGTTTAACCATTTCAATTTAAAGTTCAAAGATCCAAGTTTAAATATTCAAACATTTACAATATGAATTTTACTTATATTTCCACATTCAACTCTAATTTTATTCAAATTGGAAACATTCACTTAATCAATTTAAATAACAATTAAATAAAATCTCAATTTATATACCTAAATCGATATTAAACATTCAATCTCACATTTATTAAAAATTGAGAATATTCATTTAATCACTTTTTATCAAATCAAGTTATAAACCAAGTTATAATCATATCTTTCAAAATCTCAAAACAAATAGGTTTAAATCAATTCTTTCTTAAATTCGATTATTAACCAAATTAAATTCCCAGTCAACATTTATTTATCTTTCCAACCTTTATTATTAAAGTTGTAAATCTATTTAAAGTATTAATATAAATTTTAAATAAATAATTTAAAACATATTATATACTAATTAAATTAAATTTTATTAAATTAAATCTTATTATATATTTTTAAGAAAATAAAATTATAAGAAAAATCTTAAAATTTATAATTTCAAAGCTAACTCATACTTTTAAAATCTTCAGACCATATAATTTTAAAAATCAAGAATTTAACTATGTATAAAATAACATATATATATATATAATATTTACAAATCAATATTTATATAAAACCATATATATATATATATATATATCTTTTTAACCCTTGGAAATCATTTCCAAAATATATATATAGACCAACGATGTCTGTATATAATTCTCTATCCTATGATCAAGTGATACAGATATTTATCATTTCAATCCGCAATTTAAATATCTACGGGTATATATCATTTCAACCCGCAATCCTAAATTCAATTCAAGGAAAATCGCTTGGGTTTATCATTTCAACCCATAACGATTCTCTCCTATTCTACAAGATCGTTCGGGTATGTATCATTTCAACCCATAGGGAATTCTATACTAACAGGGAACTTGTAGAGTGACAACATATATGATAATAATATAACAGGCGTATATCATCGATATAAATAACAGATAATGGTATCAGATGTCATAGGTGAACAGATACATATAATAGCATATATATAGCAATGTAAATAACTAACAGCAGCTTATTTCAATTGTTGTTTCAATTAAAATCAAAATTTAATAAATATAAGAACATTAATCGTGAGTGATTGCTCACATTTCGAGGTAGAGAGGATTTGACGATGAAATGAGCTATGAATCCAGGTATGAATTTCAAAGCAAAACACGATTGAACACAAATCTAAGGAGAAGAACTGATAGCTCAAAATTGACAAAATCAAATCAAACTGGATTGATGAAGATCAAAGGTATAAGTGAACTCATATATATATATATATAACTATTTATATGTATAAAAAATCATATTCTAAATTCTAACACATATTAAATTAAATATATATGCGCTTTTAAAATCAGTGTTTATACTTAAAATCAATATGGCTTTACATATACACATATCATATAACATTTTTGGGAACTATCCTCATGTATGTCGATCTGGAAAACTAATAAGTAAATATATACACTTCTCTACACACTGTAATTTAAAATCACTATTTATTATAAGAATAAATATGAATTTACTATATTATAATATATGTAAGCTAACATATTATAAAACTAACGTATAAAATATAAAGCAGGCTACACACAGACCTATATACTTAACTAATATATATATATATATATATATATATATATATATATATAGACTAGTATGAATATGTGTAGACAATACATATAAGTACAAATGAACACGAAATATATATAGTATATGTATACTGCACGAAATCCTTTCTGAAGCCAATATTTAAAATCAAAGATATATATATGTTTGAAATCAATACTAAAGTTAAGCAGCCTCCTAGCTATGGAAACAACTAATATGATGATCAAAATGTTTATATATAGACATTAAACTATATATATATTTTGAAAAATCTAAATATCAATTTATTTGTAAAATATATTTATAAAATAGAATCAATAACAAGCATCAACATATAAATGTATAGCATGTAGAAAAATATGCAGACACGGTTTATAAAATTTACAACAAAATATACATATCTCGGTTAATATATACATACATCTGTGCAAACCATAAAATAAAACAGAACATGCATACATGCATATAACTATCAAAACTTGCACAGTATAAATAGCTTTTATATATATTTATATAAGTCACAATATAAACAGAACTTGTACACAAAATAACATTTATATAAGAACTGTCATAACATATATATATATATAACATAAAACTCACCTATATAATGCACTATATATATATCTCAATATATAGATCACTTGAAAACAAGCTCGACCTGGAAGGAGAGATGATGAGATGAACGTGTGTTAAATGAAGAGGCGGAGCACGAGAAGATGGTGGTCGGAGGGGCTAGGGATGGGTCAGAGGAGCGAGAAGGCTTGCGGAGCTGTGAAGTGGTGTGCTAGCTCGGGAAGAGGGTCAGGTCGGTGGCTCTTTGGTTGGGGAAGGAAAGTGGGATGACCGAGCAAATGAGGGCGGGGAAGGTTGCGTGGATAAGTGGAAAGAAGGGCGGCTGCTAGGTTGGCCGGAGGAGGGAAGAAAGCGAGGCGGAGGAGAGAGAGCGGGGCGGAGGAGATGGTGGGAGAGGCGATGCCGATGTGTGGGGAGAAGGGAAACTGGGCTTGGCTAAAGAAAGAGGAGGAGGAGAGAAGAACAGATGGCTACAGGCGAAATTTATTTCAAGTAAAGTATACAACGTTACATAAAAAATATTGAACAGTGAATAAATAAAGAGACCTCGAAATGAACGGAGTAACGAATAATAAATTAAAGTTATGGAATGATAACAGGCAATAGCTGTATTTTGGGAATTATCAAAGCCAACGGCTATTCAATTCGAACGATGGAATATGAAATGATATAAGGAACCAAAAGACACAAAATGATTACCGATACGGTAACCATTTACACGGATTCCGTCGCGTATCGGATTTCAAAATACAGAATTGAATATACCGTAGAGACAAACACGGCGAGACGATCAAAACGGTATACATATATCAATGGTACGATCATCCGATCAAAAGTCAGTAATCGGTACAAAAAATGCTGCAAATCTGCTAGAAATAAGATAAACAGGGCAATAGCCATCCAAATTTGGAAAAACAAAAGATGACGTCTCACTCAAAGATGAGTTACAAATTTATTGTATAAAAATATTTAGGTTTTGGAAATTATTTTATTATCATCAAATATTAACTGTTTTAAATTTAAATAAAATTACACAATAAAATAAACTTCCATATTATCCAATGAAAATTTACCATTTGCTATGTTTATATGTACGTATTCCAAATATCAAATTTTTATTTCAAAATTCAATTATTTAAAATTTCATAAAAATTCAGTTAATAACATTAATAAAAATCGTTAAAATTTACTGGTCGTTACAGGCAGCGACAGCCATAGAGGCGACCGAAGGCGACGTTTTTGGCTCGTAGGGGGGCGGTGGAATAGGGGAAGCTTGTAGGTAGTGGCCGATCATGGTGAAGCGGCATGTGGAGGCGCGTGGAGGAGGGTGATCAACGACGGCTGGGTCGTGTTGTTCGATCGTGTTAGATATGCGACTAGGGTTTCTTTCCTGAGAGAGGGCTATGGTGACGTGTATTTTATTAATTGTTATTTTATTTATTTTTATTTTAATCGTATAACTTCTAACTTATATAACTTTTGCATATGAGGTCCGATTCACACGTGGTTTATTCCGCTGGGATTGTATCGATATTCCGGACATTTTGACCCTAGTTTGGACGAATTCTGAGACAGTTTGAATTTTGTGCCTAAATTGGATTTAATTCGATTTAAAATCAAAGGTGAGTATTTTGACCCACTCACAACTACTGGATTATCTTATGTTAGTTAAATTAAATTCATGATGTGACTAGAAATTAATTGGTTGATGTTTGGTATGTTTAAATTGTCATTCTAGTTAAATTTGACTTTTATTGCATTTAATCATCGTTTAATTTAATATTGAATTAAATTGTCAATTTAATACCTGTCAATGATAATCAGTTATCTATTGATGTTTATTGGTTGATTTGGATGATGGTTGTGATGGATATTTGATTGTTGATATTAGATGACTAGATGTTGTATTTTATATGGTTATAACACTGCAAGTTCCCTACAGGTTGAATGCTACATACCCGAACGATCTATAGATTAGGGAAAAATCGTTATTTGTTGAAATGATAGGCTCGAGCGATTTTATGGATTTTTATTTAATTCGGGATTATGGTTCGAAATGATATATAACCGTAACATTTTAAATTGCGGATTGAAATGATAAATATCCGTATCACTTGACCATAGGGTAGAAAATTATATACGGACATCGGATTGGTTAAATTAAATGATTTTTAGTTCTTTGAATTTTGTATTCAGTTACCTAGCATTTTGAAATAGAAATTGATTTATATAAACTGAATTATTTTCGATAATCCAAGCATTAATGCTGAAATTGGAATGGATTTAATGAATTGTTCAAAGGATTTAAATTGGAATTTCAAGGTTGAAGTGTCAAATATAAATAAATTTATCGAAATTGAGTTATTGAAATGTTTGGGTATAGCTTTGAAATCTATTTAAATTAATTTAAACTATTTTTATGACTTTAAACTATTTTAATCAATTTAAAACTATTTTAATTTAATATATTATAACCTATTTAATCCAATTTAATCTATTTCACCTATTTTTAAACTAATTAAATTTATTTAATCTATTTTAAATCTATTTAATATAATTTAAATCTATTTAATCTATTTTAAATTTATTTAATCTATTTAAAATATACTTAATATAATTTGAATCTATTTAATCTATATTTGATCTATTTAAATCATTTTAAAATATAATTAAATCAAATTTAAATCTATTTAAACTATTTTACTATTTTAAAACTATTTTACTATTTTTAAACTATTTTTTTAATCTATTTTAAACTATTTTAAAGCTATTAAAACTATTTATGACTATCTAAACTATTTTCAAAAAGTTCAGACTGTGTAAAGCTGAAGTATTTATATTTAAATCCTTGATGATAATACAACCTAAGTTGGAATTTGGAATTGATACCTTTTGTAAAATGACATATTTGAGTAAATATGATGATTTTGGAACGAGGATTTAATTAACCTATCTTATCGATAAATTCAAAGATGAATATAGTTTTGAAAGTGAATATGATTTCGAAAGTGATATGGTTTGAATTGAATATGATATTTTGATATCAATTATGAATTTGTTTTGAAAATGTAAAAGAACCATCCGATGTGAAATAAGCGTTTGGTTGTTAAAGAGACCGGGATCGGATATTGTTATACTCTATGCCAATACTGAAAACCACTTTAACAACTGTGTACGTTGTGGAGATTCCAGAAATGAAGTAGGATGGTTTGGCGAATGATTCTGTATGAGGTATTTACGTGACCCTGACTCTCGTGAGTCAGCTTAGATGTGACTAAAACAGGAGCTATACCGGGCCAAGTGAGGTCATTCCTCCTATTGGGCACATTTCTTCGATACTATATTTTGACTTTGTGATTGATTTGGTGGCCACCCCTCGATTTTGATTATGGGAGTGTGTCTGAGGTGGGCGATAGTAGCTGTTATGCGTTACCACCAGTCCGGGAGTGCAATTGGTATATCTACCTTGGCATTGCCTCGAGTGTCGTGTTCACATGCCCTATCGCGCCTTCTACGACTTTGGTTTGTACCATACCTATGGAGTGCCCTCCGATAGCCCTCCAGTTTGTAGAGGAATTACGGTACTGTATATACTATGGGAATATATAAAAATGTATAAAGGGGGATATGGGTAATGCCTTAACACTATTTTAATACTTTACTTTACTGTAGACACTATTATAATAGCGTATTGTACTACATAGTAGATAGTTTAACTGATCCTTAAGAGATGGTAATCCCGAACATCTTTTAAATTATTGCACTCACATTAGACACTGGATAGGAGATGTCAAACCCCGTAAACATCTCCGACGCCGTTACACTCATATTTATTTACTGTTGATTTAACTTACATAAGATCTTTTAGTTTTGACTTGAGTGTTTTGTCTTTTCAATTCGCTCGGGTCAGTCTATGCTTTTCAATTTATCAAAGACTGCTTTCTGGAGGACGAAGACGAAGAATTTGTAATATTATTACTTATTATATGTATTTTACTGCATCATGTTATTACGCTGCATTTATTTATTTATTCCTGTTTTATGTAACTCTGATTTTGTGTTGTAAAAGAATAACCAAATGTATTTATAAACAGCTTCATGAACTGTTATTTGATTATTATATTTTATCATTCCGCTGTGAGATTCTGTATTTGTTTTTTTTCTTTCTCTGCTTTTTCTTATTTACCCCATAACAATCTACCTTTTTGAATAGTTTGAGTCTGACGTGTGTGGTTTATTGTCGATTTAAACTGTCCAAAAAGGCAGGTCGTTACATGTTAATAGTGTAGATTTACTTATTTATGCAAGTAGAATATATTTTATTTTATGCAAGTAGAATAGCTATTCTTTCATTTTGCTCTCTTTTTCCTCTTCTTTTTGTTTCATGTTGCAAGCTACATTTGTTGATTTGATAACAAATATGAGAGGCTAAATCCCTTCAATTTAGGGGTAATGAAGCTCTCTAATTATGTAGCTTCAACATTTTGACAATTATTGCTCTCCTTTTGTGCTTAATGGAAATGCTTGAAGTGGTTTAACTTGTTGTTTTTTTGCTTTGAATTTGATAGCCTATATTGTTGACACCAAATGGGCTATGCTTAAACAATCACTAAACACAAATCACCTCTTCATCTACATATGATGATGGTAATTAAGTGAATGTTGAGATCAAAATTTGATGGTCTATATTTCTAATCAATAGTTAATAGGCCATGCTTAAAATAGATTTTACTTTCAATTTGTTGTCATTTTTCATGAGAATTAGTAAGTGGTTTAAGGGGTGTGTTATAGTTTGATGGCTTATGGTGAGCTAATTAATAGCACAAATACGCCATACTTATGATAAACACATCAATTAAATTCACTAATGACCAAAAAAGAGAGATTATAATTTCATTTTGTTGAACTATGTGATCTAGAGAGTGGATTTATCTCTAAATTGTCATTTTATTCTCATAGTTTCAATTCACTTTTGTAGTGTAGTTTTTACAATTCTTCGTAGTTAAAACAATCGCTCGACTTTGGTATAATTTGATTGAATAGGAATTTAAAATCTAACATTTCCCTGCGGATCGACCCGTACTCACTACATACTACGATAGTACACTGTGCGCTTGCGGTAATTTTATTATAAATTTTTCGGCGATTTTCTAAACCTATAGAAAATTCGTCGTTAAACAAGTTTTTAGCGCCGTTGCCGGGGAGTTTGCTTTGATTTTAATTTTCTATTCTTCGAATTAGTTTTGTATGATTTTATCATGTGTTTGTGTTTGTTTTGTGTGTTAGTGTGCAAATTAAAAAAAATCACGTTGTGTTATTTTTGTTTGCATTTTGATTGTGTGCTTGTTGTTTATCTAGTTGTTTTGCATTTGCATTTCTATTTCATAAAAAAACACAATTTCAAAAACAAAAATATTTTTATTATTTGCATTTGCTTTACATTTATATTTACATCTCCTTTTTTGTTACCGAAAAAAAGTGCACTGTTCACTATGCACAGCCCTGCACAATTACTTCCACTGTTTACACTGATACACCAAAACTGTTTACCACTTCTACAAGTTCATTCTCTTCTACAACACTGTAGCTCTACAAACAAACCACCAACCACTTCAATAACTTGCCTACACTACCATCTTTCTTTCATTCCACTGACATCATCACAATCGCTTCTGCCTTGAACACTCCCCTTTGGCCTGACCACAAACCAACACCTCTGTTTCAACCATACAGCTTTGACATACAGCCATCCTCTACAACCTATTTCACTGCTGTTTCCACTGCCCGACGATGAATTCTCCAACCATCACTACAATTCCCCGCCGCAAATCAAAACTGCAACCGAAACCATCTCCTCCAAATACACACTGCCCATAGCTTATTATTTCCATCATCTGCTCTACCAAACATCATCATACCCTTGCCACTGCTTCCATCAACTAAAACTGCCACTCCACGGCATCTCTAACTCCCCAGACTATAGTTCATCAATTGCCATAAACTGTTACAGTTCATAAATCCACAAATCACTTCAGTGATTGCCTTTCACTGATTGTCAAAAAAAACTACAGCAATCCACTTCACCATCATCAACAACCACCAACAAATCTACAACCTACCAATACCACCACTCACATCAGAACCACCCTACAACAATTACTTGCCTGAAACTTGCCTGACCTATCCAACATAAACCACACTTGCTTAACTTCCATTACCATTGTTCAGCCTTGTAACATCCACTGCATCATCTCTCAACCAACAACCTTCATCCACCATTATACCCTTCCTTTTCACACCAAACATTCAGAAACCTAGTGCCATTTGATTAACAGTTCAACCACCACTTCCAGTTAAACATCACCAAACTTGAACAACCCCATACATCACTGCAGTGCAGTCTCTTCAACCATATATTCAACTACACCACTCCCTACTCACTGCATCACCGATGCATCAATGTCACAGTGCTCACAACCAAAAAAAAAATCTTAACAATCACCTTCTGCTACCATCTCTGACCTGCACACAAAGAAACTTCTACGAGAATACCTACTTACTTGCCACAGCATCTAACTGCTCAACATCCATCAACTACCAGAGCTACAGCAGCCAAATTCTGACCACAACCATGACAATCACCACCACCCCTAACAAAACAATCTCCTGCACTGTCATACCCACTCCATCGCCAATACAAGTCACAACCACTTCCTCATCCAGAACCCACCCCACTGTAGTGCTTTACACCTTCACTAGTTCAAACCGCCACCATCCCAAGTCGCTGCGACCAACAGACCAACCATAACCCAAATTCCTCGAATCAAACCACCTCCGCAACTTCATCAGAAATATCGAACGACCCATGAAATCCACAACCGATTCGAATCCAACTTCAACACGACAATCAAACAACTCCAATCGTGACTTCCACTAACCAGCGCAACCCACTTCATTAGAACTCCACCAATACCAAATCATGACCTCTCCAATCTCCGAACTACAAATTGCGACTCCACCCAAGTCACACAATAAACCGCAAGCATTGACTTCACCCAATTTACCTCCAACACCATATTCATCCCCGAACCAAATCTTCGAACCAACTCGATTTCGAGATCTGAAACTGGTTTTAGAAATTTTTGAAATTATGTGAATTGGGGAAGTAACTTCGAAGTGGTTAGTAAATTTGAGAGATCGGATTTTAATTTGTTCCACTAGGAATTTGCATGAATTTGTTTGATAATTGGGGGTAGTGGGCCGAGATATATTGGGCCAAGTTGATTAGTTTCTTTTTATTTTTATTTTTATTCTAAACCCTTTTGTTTAAATATCTTCTTATTAATATTAAAAAAATATTTATTTGTTTTAATTTTGTTTTAATTTGTTTTAGTTTCTTTTGTTTGGGTTGAGTTTCATTTGTTTTGTTTTCTACTTTGATAAACATATATAAAAAAAACTGAATTTTTTTTGTATATATCTTGTTTTTATTTTCAAGTGGCCAAAGCAGATAGGAAGAGTTGCTTTCTTCGGTTAGCTTGCCAAAAATAACTGCTTGCTTGCTTATAAAAATTTTTTTTGCTACTTTTAACCCCTATCTATTGTTTTTATTTTCCTTGCATTGTTGGTTGTTTGCATTATATAAAAAAAATTTCAAAAAAACAAAAGCAAATTTCATTCGTCGTTGCATTGGTAATACACGTCTAATTTCAGTTTTTCATTTCATCTTAGAACTTGATTAATAATAACAGTTAGACATCGATATCACTTAATTGTATATTGATAAGTTGTCTTCTTTGAACAATTTAAATTCTTGGTGTCTAGGCTACGGTAGAGCAATAATCAGTTATAAATATTACGGTGATTCGTAAATATTATAGTGATTGTTTCTCTGAAGGTACTTAAACCTTCGGCTGCATTGCTATGGTGATTCGTGGTGGACTGATAACTCCTGCCCGTTACCTGGCTGAGAACTATCTTGTTGATTTAAGCCAAAGTGTGATTATACAATTTTGGGTTGGGAGCTACTAATTTGTAATTAACCCTTGCATTCATTTAGTTGCATTAGTTCATGCATATTTTTTTAAAAAAAATTCAAAATCATAAACCAAAAAATAAAAAAAGTTTGTAAATATTCCTTAACTTAGTTTTTAAAACCTGTTTTTAGTCAAAATCAAAAATTCAAAAAAAAATTTACTTAGTTTTTTTTAGAAAATCAAAATTTCAAAAACCAAAAAAAAATTATAAAACCTTTTTAAAAACCAAAATAAATTGAAAATCTAAAATAAAAAACAAAAATCAATTTTCCATTTTGAAAAAAAAATTCTATTTGTAAATATTTTTCCTTTTAAAAAAACCATAAAAACATTCTTGAAAATGTCCGAGTTTTCCTACTTACATGAATTTTACGATAGTTGTGAAAATCAATATAATCCATATAATTTCACTCCAAATTCTTATGGATATTTTAACAACAACTATTATGTAAATAATTCGAATTTCAAACAACAAAATTTTCGAAATGATAAACAACCCTCAACTCTTGAAAATAGCATTTCATCTTTACTTGAACTTGTTACACTAAATCAAAGGATGAACAATTTGTTCTATAACTCAAGTCAAAGTTTTCAAAATAATCAAGATTTGAATTCACTTCAAAATTCAAATGATTTCGAGTATAACCCATGCCAATTCAATTTCGAACTCTAAAGTGAATTTCAAAATCAAAATGTGAATAACTTTTCAAATAATTTTGGCAATGGGAATAATCTCGACTACGATGCGAGTGAAATTTTCATATTAATAATAATGAATTTGACTTTGTTGAGCAAATGGGAAATGATTACGGGGATTTTTTACTTGAAACATATAAAAAATTTCATGAGAAACATAATCAAATCCCAACTTGTGAAGAATCAAATAATAATCCACTATTTATCGAAATTGACGATTCTTGTTCTCAACAAGTCTAAATCAAAAATCCTCAAGTTAATAATTACAAATTGGATTTTATTGAACAAATGAACGAAATTTACGATGATCACATGAATTTGTTGATTAAAACATTGGAAAAAATTCATGAGAAACAAAACCAAATCCCAATGTATGACGAGTCAAACGATAATTCATCTTTTATCCAAATCGATGATTTTCAAATAACGATTTTTGAAATGGAAAATGACGATCTTAATGAAGTTGTTGAAAATACGGTAATTGAGCGGGATTTCAATTCTTTTGAGGGTGAGAAACTCGATTTGAGATTCGATCTTCCTTTCTCTGATATTGAAAATTTGAATACAACAACTTTGAAATTGGAAAAAGATATACGCAATGAAGTTGTTGATAATCCAACAAAGGAAGACAAATTTAATGAACATGAATTTTATGGACTTTTCAAAGACGAGTTGTTGAAATCCAAAGAGGAAGATTTAAATCACCATTTTGATATTGAAACCAATAATTCTGAAGAAGTTTTTAATGATAAGCTTGAATTTCAATTTGGTGAAAATAAACTTAAACTTCAAATAATCGTTTTATCTACCCCAAAAATTATCGAAAACAAAACAACTCGTACGATTTTTAATAAAACAACATTCGTTTTTCCAAATCAATGTTAAACTTTGAAATCTTTTATGGTTTGTTTTTTTGAGCTTAAGATGTGTCTCACATACTTGACGAGACAAATGAATCGGTCTTTGGAAGACGTTTCATTTACTTTTTAATGATATACTTTCTAATGCCGTGTAAATACATTTCATTTTCATGTAAATAATAATAAACGTTTCTTTCTCTTGGTTTGACTGCGGGGACACAGTCAAAATCAAGTGTGTGGGGAGCTCATCTTCATTTTTTTAAGTTTCGTTGTTTATTTTTGCATTTTCTTTCCAAAACTCAAAAAATTTAAAAAAAACCAAAAAAAAAAGAAAATCCAAAAACAAATTTTCTTTTAGCATTTTGATTTATTTTAAAAAAAACACTATAGGATAAATATATTGTTTTGGTTTATTAAATTGGAATTTTTGAAAATTTATTTGTCTCAAAAAAAAGTTTGATTACAAATAATGATGGTTTAACTAGTATATAGGAAGATTCATACGTGTTAATTATGAAATATCCTAATTGAAGATCTTTGTTTTAAAAAGTGGTGAATTCAAATAAATGGATATAACATTTTTTTGTCTTCTAATTAAATGGTGCTAAGATGATTTTGCAAAACTCTATCTTCAAAAAAAAAATCTTGTATATATGTATATATTTATTAACACCTATGGTCGATAGGTATTCACATTCGTGTGTTCACTCGCCACGCTCTGTATTCCCCTCACATAAGCCCGAAAGGCAGTGCATGGGTAATATATCTGGCCTCAGTTTTCTGAGTTAGGCATATGTAAATATTGTAAATATAAATAAAATTTTCAAAAAAAGAAAATATAGAGAGTAAGCAAATGAAATCCAAGCACTATTTTAACTTGTTTGATTTGACTTGTTATTGAAAATAAATGAAAATACCACTTTGAAAAACTTTGATAATCAACTAAGGATCCATTTCATAATTACACTGTGTTATCAACCAAAACAACGAGTTAAACTATAGTCTATTTTCTATGATAACTTGACTTTTGTTGGAAATTTTGACGACTAAATGACTTAAATTTTCAAGATAATGACCAAAACCTATATTTAACTTATTTGTGTCGATTTAAGTGTAAACCCTTCATTTGTATATATTTTCAAAAACTTGCATTCATCTCTTTGTAAATAAATCTTGCATTTTGTAAATATTTTCACTTTGCATTCGATTTTGTGGGTAGTATCCGCTGAAAACCCTCACAAGACAACACTCGTCCTACTGGAGACACCCAGAGATTTAACGGCTTATTGCATACACTCAATGCAATCGTGCTCCCTACGAAAAAGGATTTATCTTAGTTTTTCTTTATTCGAGGACGAATAAAAAGATAAGTGTGGGGGTATTTGATATGCACGTAAATGTGCATATTTTTACCATCATATTTAATCTAATTAAATTAAATAAATGATCATATTGGGTATTTTTACTTGTTTAAACAAAAATTCAAATTATTTTCAAATCATCATATATTCATCTTCATATAGAGGAAAAATGGTCATTTTTGTGCATATATTAATTTATGAAAATTTACTTGGAAATTTCTATATGATTTTGTAGGAATTTGGCTTCAAATGGAAGAGGGTTTCATGGAAAATATGCATGCACAAGTGAATACAAAGGAATGAAGATAGAAATAATTCAAACTCGTGATAATGGAGGATCCCACCTACCCACCTACCTTAATGTACAAATTAGAGGCTAATGCACATGCTAATAGAGTTTAAAGCTTCATGCACACTTAAATGATGATTATTTGATGCTAATGATTACTTGGCCTCCACACTTCCTAAGAGGATATTTTGGGTAGTTCCCAAAAAAGTGAATTAGGATTTCATACATGTATAAATACCCCTTATGTCCATGTAATTACTCTCTTCTCTCTTCTTTTAGGCTCTCTTCTCTTAGTTTAGTTTAGGATCAAAAATAAAATGAGAGCTCTCTTTCTTTTCATGGCTACTTAGCCATTTCTTATTTCATGTAATTTCTTTTTTTTATGCAATTTAATACATGCTATTTTCTCTTCTTGTTTATTTCCTTTCATGTTAATAGTGCAGATTTACTTATTTATGCATGTAGAATAGATTTTATTTTATCCAAGTAGAATAGCTCTTCTTTCATTTTGCTCTCTTTTTCCTCTTCTTTTTGTTTCATGTTGCAAGCTACATTTTTTGATTTGATAACAAATATGGAAGGCTAAACCCCTTCAATTTAGGGGTAGTGAAGCTTTCTAATTACGTAGCTTCAACATTTTGATAATTATTGCTCTCTTTTTGTGCTTAATGAAAATGCTTGAAGTGGTTTAACTTGTTGTTTTTTTGCTTTGAATTTGATAGTCTATATTGTTGAAACCAAATGAGCGATGCTTAAACAATCACTAAACACAAATTACCTCTTCATCTACATATAATTATGGTAATGAAGTGAATGTTGAAATCAAAATTTGATGGTCTATATTTCTAATCAATAGTTAATAGGCCATGCTTAAAATGGATTTTACTTTCAACTTGTTGTCAATTTTTATGAGAATTAGTAAGTGGTTTAAGGGGTGTGTTATAGTTTGATGGCTTATGATGAGCTAATTAATAGTACAAATACGCCATACTTATGATAAACACATTAATTAAATTCACTAATGACCAAAAAATAGAGATCATAATTTCATTTTGTTGAACTATGGGATCTAGAGAGTGGATTTATCTCTAAATTGTCATTTTATTCTCATAGTTTTCAATTCACTTTTGTAGTGTAGTTTTTACAATTTTTAGTAGTTAAAACAATCGCTCGACTTTGGTATAATTTGATTGAATAGGAATTTAAAATCTAACATTTCCCTGCGGATCGACCCGTACTCACTACGTACTACGATTGTACGCCGTGCACTTGCGGTAATTTTATTATAAATTTTTCGGCAATTTTCTAAACTGATAGAAAATTCATCGTTAAACAATGGAATCAAGGGTGGGTTTATCTCTGGATTCGGAGGAGGGTGGTTCATAGTGATAGGTGGTGATTATAGGAAGTGGAACAGGGAATATGTGAATTATGTGATGAAGTTGCAGTAGGAGGGTGATGTAGTTGTAGTAGAAGTTGAGATATGCTGCTGCAGTGCGAGTGATGTTAATGTTTAGAGGCAAGGAAGATGGGTGGATGTGTGTTTGAAGGGGAGGAGTTGATCCAGTTATGTAGTTGTAGAAGGAGCCGAGGTCAGGTAGCAAAGGAGGTTTGGCAGTAGTTTTGTACATTTGATGTGTGCAGGCAGAGATGTTTGTGAGTATGTATGTGTAGGGGTGACTGTATTATGGTCAGGGAAGTTTAATGTGATGGTCAATAGTTGTATAAGGCAGTGGTTGTGGTGGTAGGAGATGTGGATGGTTTACAGCAGTGTTGAAGTGAAGTGAAGATATGTATGTTGATTGGCAGAGGTGAAATTGTGATGGAGGCAGTGATTTGAGTATGATTTGAGGATGTTGGTTCGAAGATGTGCACTAGGATGATTTGAGGCAGTTATGTTGACAATGAGGCAGTTATGTTAACAATAAGGCAGTTATGTTGACAGAGAGTCGGGTAGTTATGACAAAGGTGGAGATTGGTTGGGTGAAGTGAGGAGCAGAAGAGGGGATGTCAGTTGGAAAAGTTGATAACAAAGTTGTTGTACATGAAGGCAATGTTTGTGATGTAGCAGTTGGAAATGACAGTGTATGTTTGGGGTGATCTGTTGTTGACAGAAGTGGATGATTCAGGTGGTGCTAGTGTGGATGGAAGGTGCACAACCAGTGGTGAAGTGTGTATGCAGTGAAGTTGGTAGTTGCAGTTGTAATGTGGGGGTATTCAAGCAATGTGGATGAAAAGCGGATGTTGATGATGATGGTGATGTGAATGTTCTAGCGGGGGGAGAATGCAAGCTATGCACGGTGAGGTTCTCTAGAATTGTGGTGGTAGAACTTGTAGGCTGTGAGTTATGTGTATTTTGGAGAGGTATGGTATGTGCAAGTATGTAAATGTAGCAGTAATTGTAGAGATAGGTTGATGGCAATTAGGTGGTTGCTGAATGATGTAGTTATATAAGGCAGAAGTGTGTTTGCAAGGAGATGAATGTGGAACAGAGATGTTGCACTATGTGCGGTGAATAGTAAACAAGGTTGTTGAAATGCAATGTAAATTGTGAATTGTAAAAAAATTGAAATTCAAATTGTAAAGGAAATAAAATATTTTTGTTTTTCGTTTTGAAATTGTGTACGTTTTTTTCTTTTTTTTAAAATAAAAATGCTAAGGCAAATGCAAAAACAATAAACAAGAACACAAATCAAATCACACGACAAACAAACATATAACTTTTTTTCTTTTTTTAAATGCAAATTAACACACAAACAAACAAACAACAAAATCAAACAAAAATCATTCGAAGAATAGAAATAAAATCAAATCAAATTCACCGGCAACGGCACCGAAAACTTATTGAATGGCAAATTTCCTATCGAATAAGAAAATAGCCAAAATAAATTTAATTAAAAATAACCGCAAGCGCACGGTGTACAATTTTAGTACATGGCGAGTACGGGTCGATCCATAGGGAATTGAATTGATTTTAAAATTCTACTCAATCAAATTAAACCAAGATTTGAAGTTGTGTTAAGCTAAAAATTTCTAAAAACTAACAAAAACTAAAATTGGATAAAAATATGAGAGTAGAAGGCAATTTAGAGGCAAATCCCTTCTCATGATCATATAAATCAACATATATGAAATTATGATCTCTTTTTTTGGTTATTAGTGAATTTAGTTTATGTGTATATCACAAGTATGGCCTATTTGTGCTATTAAATAGCCCAACATAAACCAGTAAACTTTAACACACCCACCAAATCACTTGTTAATTCTCATGAAAATGATAATGAAGTTAAAAATTAAATCTATTTTAAGCATGATTTATTTACTATTGATTAGTAATATAGACCATCAAATTTTGATTTTAAAATTCACTTCATTACCATAATCATATGTAGATGAAGAGGTAATTTGTGTTTATGTTTGTTTAAGCATAGTCTATTTGGTGTCAACAACATAGGCTATCAAATTCAAAGCTAGACATTGAAATATTTACCACATCAAATATTCTCATTATGCACAAAAAGTGATAAAAAATTAGCAAAATGTTGAATCTATATGATTAAAAGAGCTTTATTACCCCTAAATTGAAAGGGTTTAGCTTCTCATATTTGTTATTATTTCAACAAATGTAGAGTTCAACATAGACATAAAAAAACAAGCAAAGTAAGAGCTAACTAAAATAAAAAGAGAATTAAACTACTTGCATAAGAAATAAAACTAAGCTACTAACATAAAAGAAATGAACAAGAGAACAATTTGAACTAAAAGTGCTTGAAATAAAATTGCATAAAAGAAAATTACATGAAAGAAGGCAAAGAAGCCATTAAAAACAAAAGAGAGTTTTTGTTTATTTTTGAGCCTCAAACTAAACTAACTAAAGAGGAGCCTAAGAGCTCATTACATGAAACACAAGAGGTATTTATACATGCCTAAAACCCTAATGAATATTTTTGGGGACTACCCAAAATACCCTTGAGGAATTGTGGCCATCAAGTTATCATTAGCATGAATTAATCCTCCATTAAGTGTGCATGTAACTTTAATGGCCACTAACATGTGCATTAGCTCCTAATTGTACATCATGGTAGTGGGTAGGTGGGGTTCTTCATGATTTCATGAATTGATTTATTTTCATCTTCATTTGCCTTATAACTCTTGTGCATGCACATTTCCATAAAGCCCTCTTCCATTTGATTCCAAATTCGTACAAAATAACATTAAAATATCCAAGTAAATTTTCTAAAATTAAATCATACACACCATTTTATCCTCATATGAAGATGAATAAATGATAATTTGATGGCAATTTAAATTTTGGTTTAAATATGTAAAAATACCCTATATGCTTATTTATTTAATTAAATTAGATTAAATATAGAAGTAAAAATATGCACATTTACGTGTACCTCAGTATGCAAGACAGTTATGTCTATATAGTACTCTGATCAACCAAGAGGGCACCTTCATATGTCGTTCTTGGTGTATTTTTAATAATTATATTTGATCTTCACTTGGGAAATGATTATAGGATTATGTAATAGAATATGAAACATGTTTTGTGAAATGTAATCAGAAAATGTTATTTTTGAAATCTGTGATTTTGTTTCATATTCATGTGCTTTTGATATTATGAATACCATTAGCATAATCGTATTTGGTCACACCCAAGGATGATTTCAAAATGGATGTAGCAGAATTAGTGCCTTCGACTTGTTCATATCTTAAACGACTTGTATGGATGAATGCTGGCATTGCATTGTTTGCCTGGAGGGAAGTGTTAGTATTCTAAGTGGGATTTCCTAAAAAGGTAAAATGTAGCCTCAAGCCTCACCACCCAGGAATGACTAAAAAATGGGATATGCGGTAAGGCTATATGGTTCGCAACCATTAGGGTATATCATTACCTATCTAGATATATATTTATGGATTGGTTATGTACATGAGAGCTCTCGGGAAAAGTTTGTAAAGAAAATGCGGTGATGACATATTCGGTCCTATCTAGTAAGGGGTAGGTCGGTTCTTTGTTGGCCAAGATGCAAGATGTTCTTGTTCACCTTGGTACATTTTTCTAGAGGTTTACTATGACAAACGGTACCCAAGTAGTCTTGTCCGTGATGGAATCCATTCTTCAATAAATACTCTTTGGACTTAGTTGTATACCTATTATGTTGGAATTCAATTAATGTAATAATTTCATTTATGATTCCATATTTATTTTAAACCCTAGGCCTTATTATAAAATCACAAGATTTCCTATGAAATGGTTTGGTTATTGTAAGGTAAAAACCAGTCTTTATCTATGGTAGAACATGGTATTATGACACACCTTTATTTTAAAAGGTTTTATAACATTAAAATCAATTTGAGTTGTGCCTCTCACACTGGTTTACCGAACTAATTTTGGTTTTATTTTCCTATAATGCTCGGGTCAGACCAATCATATTTTTAGATCTAGTTATGGATGCTTTGAGCTTCAAGAGACGAGCTAGATCCCTCCATGACGCATATGCATATATTTCGTTTCCACTGCATTCGTTGTTTCAATTTATTGACAATTGTAAGATATGTTTATGTAACTGTCTAGGCTGATGATTTGTTAGTTTACTTTGATTGATGGATGTATATTACAATTTTTATTTTGTAAAGATTCGTGTATATTATATATTACTCATCATGATGTGAGATTATGTTCTGTCTTTTTTTTCTTTTCCCCAACAATCCATCTTTTCAACATTTGGATGCTCAGCATATGAATACCGTGGATGTATTAACGTTGACATTTAAGGGTTAAATAGGCCGGTCGTTACATGTGGTACTGAAATTCAGCTTCGTTCCTAATTCTTCCTGGAAACTTTTCCAAAATTTGCTAGTAAACAGGGGATCACGGTCACAAACTATGGAGCTTGGAACTCCAGAAAGTCTCACCACTTCCTTCACGTATAACATATCTAAATAGCATGGCCTTGATTTGGACTTGGGAGTATAGGATCGCCACTAGCTCAGGGATTTATGACCCTACAACACCTAATCCCGGCCTCGCTACCTGCTGCACCTGCTCCTCTGCCACTGGTGCCACTACTTTCACTAGCGGCTGTGCAATCACCATTCTCTTAAAAGAGGCTTTGTCTAATGAGGCAAGGGCCTTCTTCTGAACATGTTCTCTATGGAGGTTCACTCCGTATTGCTAAAAGATGCGAGTGAAAAGATGGAAATATGGAATGTAACTCTGCAGAGTCCCTACGCTTGGCTCCCCGTAGTTGCTCATAGCAGTGCAAGCCCCGTTTACTTTTGTACCACCCATGATGGTGTAGGTGGCCTTCTGCACTAGTGGATAAATCTGGTCAAAGTTCCCCGTCTTTGGAATGATGTTTTTCTAAACAATGCGAACGACAAGTTGGGCCGTAGGCCGCAAGTTATTTGGCTGTATACACCAACAGCTCCAAGAAAGATCCATTGTAAAATCTCCAGATCAGTAGTCTCGATAGCTACCAAATCTGCTCCTTTTACAGTTATCCCTAGAATAACCCCAAAATCTTCATCCCGCATACCAATTGCTATCCCTTTCACCTCTGATATAAGACTATCGATATCTTCATCAAACTCATATCGCAGACTAGTGTAACAACTACATGAAGCGTAGGTAGAACTCCTTCTCAAAGGTGTTATGGCTCAAGATCGGTGCTAGGCCTGCAACTGTGAATAAATTGCCTAGTACAAAGGCGATGAAGTCCCCAAATTTCACCTGTCATCCTTGAAGAAAGGCAAAGTTTGCCAAGACTTTGTAGGTGGAGATTTTTTTGATTTTCCCAGTCGAGCCAGGCGATCTCTTAGTAGTAAGGTTTAGGTGGCACGAGGACGTGCCGATGGCTCGTGGTGGTGCTATGGACTGAGTTGTGCTCAAGGAGAGGGATTTTTGGTTCAGACTGGAAAGGGGGTGCCATGATCCGAAGAATACAGCGACTGCAACCATTTGGGCGAGGGTGCTCGCGGTTGGGTTGAAAGAGGAGGAGTGGTAGCAACGCTCGCATTTTTTAAGGAAGAGAGAGTTGAATGGAGGATGGAAGGAGGAAGATGGAAGAATGAGGAGGGTCAAAGCTTGTATGGCGTTATAAGTCACATTGGTTTAGGTTGCGTATTTTACACGATAATCGATCGATAGTTTTAGGCAACCGGTCGACTGGTCAACCGATTGCCGAATTTTGGGCCCAGGTTGAACTTGGCCTTATTTGGGTCAGGTTAAATTTGTTAATAATATCAAGTGATATCGTTTCGCTCCGTCTTTATCTTCTTCTATCCGATATGATTTGTATAGCTCCGAGAAATCCCTGCCTTCTACATGTTGGTACCTTAGCATGTTGTCAACTTTACCAGGCTCTCTTCTTCTTCAATCTCGTGGTACACTTACCAATACTACTTTGGCCAAAACATTCTTCAAAACCTGAAAATATTTTAGATGTTATTCTCTATATTTTCTTTATACAGGGATATTCGTCGTATCATTACTATCAGGAATCTTATTCTTCCTTACTCCATACCCCTTCTAGTACCATTTTCGTTCACCCAACCTTTGAAGAAGAAAAAATTAAAATCTTTTGATGTTATAAATAGAAAAAATCATCAAGCCAAACCTATGCTCTCTTTTGCATTTATTTCAAAAATGAAGAACCTTTTTTATTGAAAACAATTAAATCGAAAACTTTTGACTCAACCAATTTTAAACGAAGAATTTCAAATTTTACTTAATTTTCAAAAGAAATTTTCAATAAATCCTTTGAAAAAGCCATTCAAAAGGTTTTAATGGGTTTTCAAAAATGTTTAGTTATATTCTTTCACATGGGAGTGGACTCAAAAATGGACTTTATCTTCTTCGGCTTACCTTCATAAAAATCCTATTCATCGCCTTGTAGTGGTTAAGATACACCTTCTTGCAGGAACTTGCTTTGCACCTACTATACCTTAATTTTAGATATCTGCAACACATAGTTTCTTACTTCCCATCTATCTGGATGAAATGTACATTTTCAATTGTCAATCTATCGAAGTCCACAATCATAAGGTAGCCTAGGCCCAACAAGGAAGTCAAGCACCATCCAGTCTCCGAGATCCCTCTATACGTCATGCTCTTGCTCTTCTTGGTTAGCGCCTTATGGTGCAACCAACATTCCATGGGGTAATCAAGGTAGGTGCATAAATTTAACTCTATTTTTTTCCAACTCATAGTTTCCTCATCCATCTTTTCAGAATATGGTCGCAACAACAACTTCCATAGTCAAAATTTATAGAGTTTGGCATATAATATTATATATAATTATAGGTAAAAATACAAATACATTCTCTCAGCAAATCCTAATTCCTATGATCGACTGACCTAAGCTCTAATACAAAATGTAAAAAGCCATACATTAATGGGCCCGAATTTTGACTAAATCGAAATCCAAGACCTTTAGGGCACGAATCGTTTATTTTGGTAACCAATAATAAACTTAAGCATATCAGAGAGAGATCAATATAAACTCACAGCGGAATATAAAAATATAATAAAACATAAATACCAACTGAGGCTACTACCTTGAAATAAACAATATTCTTTGGATATCGAATTGCCTTGTCAGCGCCGAGGATGAATAAGAAGACTTCTCCATCCACCATTCCTACCTTGCTCCAGTAACCTGTCCCTCTAAACTATCATGTGGGTTGTAATGAGGAGGGGTCAGAACAACGTTTTGATGACTGAAAAATTATATACTTTACTCATGACACTAATTTATGCCGATTTCTTTCCATTTAAGCATTATGTCTGTTATTTATGGGTATTCTGATAATACATTTATGCACGTACGATATGTCTAACCTCCTCTAAGGTATAACTATATATATGCCTATATACATATATATCTAAACATATACAACCCAAAATCCTCAACTATTTAATACTTCTAAAATAGGAAGGAGGCAGACCCAACGGCCATTTAATACCCCAAAACCGAAGAGGCCCTCCGTAATGTAATCGCTAGTCAATCGGCCCTAGTTATAGAGACGGATGTTCCCCTATACATCACTTTATAATATAACTATTGTATTACTAACACATTTTAAAGACTCATTTAGGGGTAAACTAGCCCACCACCGACAATCAAACAAATACCTAATTAAAGTTTAAGGTATGTGTACATCCCATATAGATCCTACGCTAGTAAGGAGCGAAATCCATCAGGGCAAAACAATATTCTTTGCTAACAACCGCTCGGGATCGCTAGTGGTCATAGCCTATATGCCATCCCTACTACTAAATACCAATCCTATAAAATACTGACATAGCTCATCGACCCCCACCCCCTCCCCCGCATCTGAAATCTCGTTTAGACTTACCTAATGTAAGTCAAGAATGCCCATTCCAGTTACTTAATTCCTCTTTTAAGAATGAAGTAGACCTAATTTCCTTAAAGGTACTTGACCATCTAATACTTCCAATTTGAGGCGAACCATTCATATATTTTCCCCTTCCAATATGCAAATGCATATCCCTTCCCTACAGGTCCTATGGTTGGAGATGTCCCACATCAATAGTAAGTATAGACAATTGATGGTAGCCTCTAGGTGAAGGGAAGACTTCTGTTGTGTAACTCTACTAACCTTGCATCCTAACTCATACTAAACCAAACAAGTCATCCTAAGCCTAAATATTGGGCTAGACCCACTAATTCACGCTCGTCCAAAATGTATTATTAAAGCCATATAATTTCCTACTATGAAAATTGTATTGCTTCCTAGTATTTAATTATAAGCTTATATGCTCGTGACTTATATTCCATAAATGTCAATTATCCATAATAAATAGCATTATTATTCTAAATGGACAATCTCTAATGACATTTATTTATTTATTCTAGTTCAACCTATTACGCTTATTTCCTTTTCCTATAAATGCCATATTAATTCCTTTAACATATCCCATTAATATGTTCTTACTTAGTTCCTGTAACTCCCAATAAACTGCCTATTTATTACCATATTAGTCTTGGAGTTACTATCACTTTTCCATCTACATCTCCTAGTTTAATAGTTTAATACGGTATTAATGACTAGTCATCCTAATTATAACTAATACGAATATCGTTGGAAATTAGGCTATGTATATATTTTTATTTTTGATAGGTATGCGTGGTTATACGTATGTGTATATTATTTTTTTTGCAAGGCAAGCGGGGTTAACTGGTCCCCTACCAGTTTATTGAGAAAAGAAAAGTGACAATGAACAAGCTCATTGTCACCAAAAAATTGAAAGAAACAAAAAAAGATACAGGGCCAAGATACAAAGAAAGAACAAACACAATGGAAAAGAGGAAAAAACACAGCAAAGATCAGACTAAAGCTTCAGCCAAGTGAGAAGAGAAATCAAACTTGCTTTCCTTCATACCCGAGGTTATTGCTTTCTTAAGAACTTCCCCTAACTGTTGGATACTCCTACATCTATTCTCAAAAATTCTCATGTTTCTTTCCTCCCAAACTAAGTTCAGGTACTTCTTTAGATAAAAAAAGAAGACAGTTCTTTTTTCTTTCCTCCACCTTCTTGATTAACAAATAAGATCCCATTCAAACTCAGATAGGCCATGTTTATGATCATCAACTATTCTTCTAACCAAATTCCCCCAGATACCTTGCAATTCATTGCATTCAAAAAACAGATGTGCCACTGTCTCAATTTACAGCTTGCAATAGACACACAGTGGATCAATGTTCATACCATAACTCAACATTTTATTCTTCGTTAATAATGCATTCATGATCACCTTCCACATCATCAGGTTGTCCCTGGCAGGTGAGGAAGTGGTCCATATTACCTTGTGCCAAACTGATGTAGGTCTGCCAGTCACATTAGTTAGAAGGTCATAAGCAACAGATATAGTATGCTGTTTCCCATTCCACTGAACTTCATCTCTTGCAGCTAACCCATATTTTTGTGTATGGTAAAATTTCCATACAGCCCTTATATCCTGGTTACTAGTGTATGGGAGCAACAACTTGCCCTCACTCAAGTAGTCAATAGCTTTTGCATTTCTACCTATGCATGTCTGTTCAATCTGAAGGGGAGAAAAAACAGAAACAAGGACCAATCCTTCAGCCATCCACGGGTCATTCCAAAATTTGATGCTACTGTTGAGAGAGTTCAAACTTAATATACTGGATGAATATAGATCTCAATCCCAGAATACACCTCCATGTCCAGCTACAATTCTGAGGCACTGGCATAGTCCAGAAGTTCCTACCAACCAAGTTATACTTTCTGGTCCATTTTACCCATAATGTTTCATGTCCACTGAGCAAAGTATTTATATGTGCACTAATAGCTGCTTTGTTCCAATTATGCAAGTTGATGATTCCCAGTCCTCCTTTCTTTTTTGGAAGTTCCATTTTGGCATAAAAACATGGGATTAGTTTTTTTTGAATGAACAGAGCCAGTCCAAAAAAATATAAGCATAGCATTCCTAACCATGTTCACCAGCTTTTTGGGGAGAATAAACAATCTAGACCAGTACACCATCATAGAGGAGATAACAAACTTGATAAGAACAAGTCTACCAGCTTGAGAAAGAAACCTATTTGCCCATGAGTTCATTAAATTACAGATTTTAGTATACAAGGGCAGGCAGTGTCTAGTTGTGATTCTTGAAGTACATAGAGGAATACCCAGATAGAACATGCTATTTTCCATTAGCTGCAGCCCAGATATTCCAGTTAATCTATTAGCTTCCTCAGTAGATATGCTAGAAGTGATAATATGAGATTTATTTGCATTTAATTTCAAACCAGTCATGAGGTAGAAATTATGTAGGGTAGCTTTAATATTTTCAACCGAGTTCTGATCAGGCTTTGTGAAGATCATGATGTCATCAGCGAATAACAGAGATGTGATTTGAAGGGATTTACATTTTGAATGGAACAAAATATCCCTCTGCATATATTTAGTAGACAGCATACTAGTTAGCACTTCCATAACTAAAATGAATATATATGAGGATATTGGGTCCCCTTGCCTGATCCCCTGTTTGCTGTTGAAAAACCCATAAGTAAAGCCATTGTACTTAATAGAGAAAGATGGAGTGGAGATACAGCTGTATATCCAAGCCACAAATACTTTGGGAAAATTCATCAGGGCCATGATTCTAACTATAGAAGTCCAGTGAATACTATCATAAGCTTTCATTAAGTCCACCTTTAGCATAGCATTTTTGGATGCATGAGCACGTCCATAGCCTTTTAATAATTCATGAGATAACAAAATATTATCAAGGATGTTCCTCTTCGGAAGAAAAGCCGACTGATTAAAAGAAATGATTCTGCTTAGGACTAGCACAAGTCTGGAGGCCAAGATTTTTGAAATACACTTGTATATAACATTACAACAAGAGATGGGTCTAAATGAAGCAACAGACGAGGGAGATGGGACTTTAGGAATAAGAACTAAATTTGTTGCATTCACTTGTTTTAGAAGATAGAAGGAGTTGAAAAAATTATGGACTGCCCGTAGAAAATCCTTCTTGATTATATCCCAACTATGTATAAAAAATATGACATTGAATCCATCAAGGCCTCCACTAGATTGCTTATTCATTGCAAAAAGAGTGTCTTTGATTTCCTTATCAGTTACCTTGTCTACAAGTTTTAGAGCTTCCTTAGGAAGCACCTCAGGTAAATGGATTTGGGACAGATCATTAATAGAAGGAAAGAAATCATCTTTGTTACCTAACAAATTCTTGAAATATTTCAAGAGAGCGTTATCGACAGCATCAGGATTGGAGTGCAATTCTCCTTCATCATCATACAAATTAGATAGATGCTCCTTAGCCTGTTTTAACTTAATTGCAGCATGAAAAAACGTGGTATTTTTGTCTCCCTCTGTTGCCCATTTTTGTCTCAGTTGTTGCCTCTTCATATTGCCTTCAGCCTTCAAAGCTTCACTTAGTTGGTCAAATAGATTCCTCTCAGTTTCAGCAGCTTCTGGATTATCAGGATTTTTCATCATTTCTTCCTGAGCAAGTTTGAGATTCTTCCTAATCAGTGCTGATTTTAAGGTGCCATCATTAAATTTTCCTTTGGCCCATTCTCGCAGTGCTAATTTAGTAGCTCTTAATTTCCTGCAAAAAATAAACATTGGATTACCAAAGAAATTTTCAGTCCATGCTTTACTTATGATATTATTATACTCAGGTTCATGGACCCAAGCATTATAAAATTTAAAGCTTCTTTTATCTTTTAACAACTTCCGACCAGAAGAGAAAATAATAGGGGAGTGGTCAGAAAGAACAGGATGGGGGAAAAAGGAAGACAAAGTTGGCCAGGTGGTTAATGCTTTGAGGTTGGCAAAAGAGTGATCAATCTTAGAGAAAGTTCTGACACCAGATTTACTCCTGTTATTCCATGTGAATTCAGCACCAGATGAGGGTAATGAAAGCAAGTTTGATTCCTCAATAGCTTTATTTAGGGGATAAATATCATTTGGAAGAAGGGGAAGACCACCATGCTTATCAGTCAATGATAAACAGCAGTTAAAATCCCCAAAGACAAGCCAGGGATGGGAATTTTGCCTGAAAGCAGGTAGGAGATCGAGGAAAGTTTGTCTTGAGGTAGATGAGTTATGTGCATAGACTATAGTTATATAGAAAGAGAGGGAAGAATCATAGCATTTGGCATGAAAATGGATGACTTGGTCAGTGCAAAGGACAGTTGATAGGGTTAAAACAGTAGGATCATGGATGACCATAATTCGACCATAGGAGGCCTGATTCAAATTATGGTTAAGAGTCCAGTTAGGGTTTATATGCTTTGCAGCTTTTAAAGTAAGGGTCTCATTCAACTTAGTTTCAAGAATAGCAAAGAGGGATATTTTGTGCTTATTAATGATAAATTTCACTTGATCAAGCTTTGTTAAGGAATGAGCTCCTCTAATATTCCATATTGCATAGGTTTGCATCATTTGGTATACTTCAGAGATTGATGAACCACATTTTTCATGCTCCTAGTTGCAGGAGATACTCTTTGAACATTGTTTATATCAACATTTTGATCAATCCTATCAGACAGACACTTGCCATTAGTCTTGCCTTTCTTTGGGGTATTTTGTGAGATAATTGAGTTTTGAGGCAAAGATATCCATCCAGGCAGATGGCCAGAGAAGGTGTAACAACCTGAGGAGGGGGGATACTATTTGAATGTTCAACAAGGATCAGGGACTTAAGATCTTTTTCTAGTTCCTCCCTAAACTGGGTTTCAGCTATTTGATATTTTATTTTTGTTCTTCCTTTCTTTGCAATTAAAACCTACTAAACATTTTCCTAGTTCCTCCCTAAACGTATGTGTATATTATTCCTATTTCTAACTATTAATTTCTAAACAAGAACATTCCTTTCCACATTATAGCTTATTCATAGTTATTTGTCTACTTCATGGTATCAACACTTGAATTCTTATATTCAAAGCTATCCTTGGAACAGAAGTTCCCTTTAAACAATTTGATTCTTAGAAAACTAGGATTTAAAACTTAAACTCCCTTTTAAATTCAAGTTAAACTCTTTATTAAATCATAATTAAACTTAATTAAATCTTAAAACTTAATTAATAATTAAAAAATAGTTAAACCTTTAAATAATTAATTAACCCCTAATTAACTATTAATTAAACCCAAATTAATAATTTACTAACTATTAAATAATTAATTAACCTTCATTTATAATTAAATATTAATTAATCCTAATTATTTAATAAAATAAAAATAGTAAAATAATTTTTAATCAAAACTTTAATAATAAATTAAACCTTAATTAATTAAAATAATTAATAATTAAACTTTAACCAAATAAACATTTACTTAAAATTAATCCTTAATTAAGTAATAATTTAGTAAATAATTAACCTTTAATTAATTAATAATTAATTAAATAATTTATACTATAATTGAATAATCAATAAAATTGATTAAATAAAATTAATTACCCTTTTTAACCTAAGTAAGTCATTAATTAAAACCTCTTAATTAATAAATGATTAACTTACTTAATTAAAATTAATATTCATTAATACTAATTACTTAACCTGTTACTTAATTTATTAATAAATAATTATTCTTAATTAACCAATTAATTTTAGTTAATAACCTTCTTAATTAAGTTAAAAATAACTTAAGTATCGCTAACTTATTTTGAAAAGGATTTCCAAAACATTTTTAAAAGAAACCTTAGAACTTGAAAATTTGAAAAATCCAAACTACATCCATAGTGACTATCGCTGTGGATGCAAACCTAGGATTCATTTCTAAGTTATTATCCCAAAACTCAAACTTTTCACTTTATTTACTAAAGGAAGAAATTTTAAAACTTTAGTAAAGTTTGAAAACAAATTTAAGAAAAACAAATCAAATATTTACTAAAACAACAAGTAAACAATTTGATTTACAACCGGATCTCAAGTCCACTTCACTTTCAAGATACTACCTTCTATATACACACAATCACATATCCAAAGTCACATACACAACAACTAGATTCAATAAAATAACCAAATCCAATCTATGCCGATCATCGTTTAAACATATCCATTTGAGTGTTAATGCTAACTCATACGTTAGCACTAATTAACATATTTCAAACATACAAAGATCCAATCATATATGACATACATATAGCTTTAAAATCAATATAACATATAACATAAAATTCTTTCCAAATAAATTAGGAAATTACTCACCAAAACTTTTTAGAACATGAAATACTTCAGTGCTCGAAAAGCTTGGAAAACACGAATTCTTCTCGAAAATGGGTCATTTTGCACTCGACTTTTGGACCCATTCCTCTAGGGTTTTGGAAAAGTGGTCAAAAGAAAAGTTTTATATTATTCTTTCCTCTATCATTTAAAAAACATAATTACTCAAAATGGTTAAATTTTGAGGATGTTAGGGCCAAAACAGTGAGGAGTATTTTCGGACATCAAAATCTAGGTTAAAAAACACTCCTGCAAAAAATGAATTTTTGGAGCATCTAAACTCAAAATAAGAAAAAGTAGTATACTATAAAGTTATAGCATATGGAAATATACATGGTTTGAAAAAAAGAAAATGTGGTTTTTGAGTTGTTTGTAAGAAGTTATGACTTAAACCATTTCGGCTAAAAATAGAGGAATTTGAATGGAAAAGGAGGAGTTTGAAGCTAAGTTTAAAAAGTTTTAAAAAGCTTAAACTTGAAAATATAAAAATTCTAAGGAATCCATTACAGGCCATTAGAGTCTAAAATTAAGTAGAAGAGAGTTTGAAAAAAAATGAGAAAACCATGACTATTTATAAGCACAAAATCTCACATCACATCAACTTATATATATATATATATAATAATTTATAATAATCTTGTGTAGTCACATCACTTCTTTTATAAATATATATTTATATATAATTATTATGTGTTGTCACATCACTCTGTTTATAAATATATATAATTATTATGTGTTGTCACATCACTCTCTTTATAAATATATATATATACATATATAATTATTTTGTGTTGTCACATCAGTCTCTTTATATATATATATAATTATTATGTGTTGTCACATCAGTCTCTTTATAAATATATATATATATAATTATATGTTGTCACATCACTTGTTAAATTAAAAATTATTAATAAGATAATATTCTTAAGTATATTATTATCTAGTTAATTAACTCTTATATATATGTATACGTATATATAGTGCACAAAGACGAACAACGTTTCCGACAACTTTTCGATGTCAAAAAGTCGAAATTCCAGAAAATGTTCTTCGGTCACATTTTCTATTTTTCTATGAACTATTTAATTTGGTAAAAAAAATTTGAAAACGACTTTACCATTATTATTAATTGATTAAAATTAGTTTATTTATCTATAAAAATTCATTTATTGACTATATAAAATATAAAATTGCCTAGTTTAAGTGACCAAAACCTTGGGTCGTTACATGTTTGGTTAAGGTTCAACCCTAGCAGCCACTTTAAGACCGGTCGACCACTCCCCTATAGGCGGTTGACTGACGAGATCTTGAATTTAATGTTATTTATTTCCTATTTTTCTATTTTAATTATTTTCCTTTCGAAAATTTCAAACGCTGATAACTTCTTTGTTTGAACTCCAACCGCAAACTCCAAACATGACAGTTGCTCAGAAAATCGTCAAGAATGCAATGGTGCAAGTTTCTTGGCAAATTTCGACGTTTGCTTAAATTCCAATTTGAGCCTTAATAATTATTTATTAATTATCATAAATTTTATGGGGTGTTACACCATTTGTAAAATCCCATGCTTTTATAAAATATCTCTTCTATACTATTTTATAAAATCTCGTTCTTTTATAAAATATCATATATACTACTTTACAAAATATCTCATACTATTTTATAAAATCTCTTTCTATTTTATAAAATATATCATTTATACTATTTCATAAATTATCTCAAACTATTTTATAAAATATATCTTTTATACTATTTTATAAAATCTCATTCTTTTCTAAAATATCTTTTCTACTTATAAAATTATTTCTTTACTTAAATAATATTTATATGCACTTGTCAATCTTTGATAAGCCTCTAATGACATCCAAAATAAGTATAAATTACAAAACCGCACTTATTTAGATTACTAATTTTTCCAAAATCAATTCAAATGGCTTAATTGTAACTAACTAATGACACACACATAATCATATCACGTAGTTAGTCTCCAATCAATCACAACATCATACACAATCATTTAATTAACCCCAAATAAATTTCATAACTTACTAACTTCTTCAAAAAATAGTAATTAAGATCCATAATAAATAATATGTTGGTATAATCATGTTTATAACATAGACATAAACCTAAATCAAAGCATATCATTCTCAAAATCATGTCATAATACTCCATAATCATATATAAAAAAAATAATGAAGTACAACAAGTAAATAAGGCAAGAGGATCATCCCACCCACCTTCTTCTTCCCCAAATCAAGCTCCAAAGTAATAAAACCAAACTTTTTCTCTCTTGATATTTGAGACCTATATCCAAACTTCAACTCAAGCCAAACGATTAAAGGGTTTTGTGAGGAATTGGATGAAAGGAATTGTAGTGATTTTATCAGAATTTATAGAATTTTATTTAGGCTTGAACTAGGAGATTTAGGGTAAGGGATTAAGGAGAGATTAAGAGAGTAATTAGGAGAAAAGGTAGCAAAGTTAAATTGAAATGAAAAGTGATTAAAAATGGTGAAGGGGTTGGCCAACTAATAGGCAGCTAATGGGCTTGTGTCCAAATTCATCCATTCATACTATTCATTCCACAAACTTATCGGCTCCAAATATAGCCAAGTTTGTAGTCATACTTCTCAAGACGGTATTGTGGTTTCAATGGCGGGTGCCTCGAGTTCGAATTCATCCATCTCCAAAATTCGAGTACAATGGATGTTCATTAATTAGCAATTAAATATTCATATTAATTATTTTAAATATCCAGTTGTTAAAATTGTAGGTTGTTATAGTGGAGATGTTGGCATTCTTTAATATTGTTCCTATGTGTCTCATGAAATCGACAATACTTCATAGAGTGTTTCTCTTCTGTTGCTTTCTCTAGGTCGGCTTCTTGTACCCGTCAGTACCTTACACTACAGGGTAAATATTCTCTACGGGGTTAGTGAATTCTGTATAATTCCTATCATGGTTGAATCTAAAATGTTTTTTAGGTCACGTTTCTTTTAACCAGCATTGTTTGCTTTTTTCTGCTTATTCCCATTACTAGTATTTCCACTATCACCATCTTGCTTGATAGCCACATTACATCGAACCACACTGCTCGGTCTAGCCTGATCACCAGTGGCCAGTCCTTCTTCCAATTTTGCCTCTTCCAAATGTAGAATTGATTTTGTTTATAATAAAAATCTTTTTAAGTCAACGACTTTTTCATGATTAACCATTTTCCAAATTCAATCTGGCCATGGATCTCGCTCTCCAAAGCTAACAAGACTATGTCATCTCTAGGGTTCTTCATCTCCGCTATGGTGGTATTGGACTATTTCAGAAAAGATTTCATGGTCCCTTCAGAAATCTAATGTAAGTTCGCCAAAGACATTACGTCCTTTGGCTAAACAAATGACGTCGAAATAACTCCATGATCTTCTTAGCTAACTCATTAAAAGAAGATACGAATTTATGCTCAAGCCAATAGAACCACATCATGGCATGTCCCTATAAAAAAAGAGGAATATCTACACCTCACTGCATCATCTACACAAGCATTATCCATGTGCCATCCGTACTTCATTAAATGCTCCATCAGGTCGGTCAATCCGTTATATCACTTCATCGTTGGCATTACGAACTTTTTCAAATGTATAGAAACTCTAATATCTTGGGGAACGGGGTATGTTAGGGTAAAAGTTAGGCTAAACTATTAATTTCAAGAGAAGTGTAGGAATCTTAGTTAATGTCCTCAATAATGTCCATAGTAGCTTACCAAAATGTTCAACATGAGAACCCCATACACATATATGCAATGCAATGGAAGTTGGCCAAGTATGCAACATGTATCAAATGAAAATGATTTTACAAACTATATTAAGTTCAAGTCCTTGATTACAAAGTCTTCGATTACAATTTTCCCTAACGGCCATGAATTCCAAAATCGAAGCATACTTTACAATGTTGGAAAGAAAAATTAAAATGGAGTAGAAGGAAACCTTAAAGAATTCGGCCCACTTTTTGGGGGGTACCCCTATAATTATAGAAATTTAAACTGCTAGATTCCCAACACATGGCACTCCATTAAAAATAGATTGTTGCGATTAGTCCATGTGCATGATCGGAACAACATGTGGCACATTGGTTTACAAATTTTACCTCATGATTATACGCGATAGCTTTTTGGAGATTCCAAGATGACTTCAACTTGCTATTTCAAAATGATAGGCGATAGCTCCCACTTAACAAGATAGCATGGATTTATCACTTAAGGTGTATACAAAAATCTACGATAGCCTTCTGGAACTTCCCTCTACCGCTTTGATTCATCGTTCAAAATATTGTACATGATGGCTTTACTAAACCTCCCACGATAACCTTATTTTATCATTTGGATGTTAGCGTGTGATGGTTTGTTAGCACATGACGGTTTGATTGCCTTAGTTTGTCATTTACAAATAGCATGCGAAAGCCTCATAGAACCCCCCATGATGTCTCTTTTACCTTATCCAATGATTGCTTCAAGAACTATCAAGATGGCTTCAATTTACTTTGTAATGACTTTATGAAATACCCTACGATGACTCTTAAATTCAAGACGACTTTGATTCTCCTCATGACAATGGGTTCGATAAGAAAATCACAATGGCTCTATTCTTTAATGTTCAAAGTTATCACATGGAAGCTTCTATAAATTGCTCTACAAAAGCTTCAACTTTAATTGTCATAAATGTAACGACCCGTATTTTTTACAATTAAAAATATTAAGTTGATTAAGAAATTTTGAGCTAAAAATGGTTAGAAATGAAAATTTATGAATTATTAATGTGGATTTTATTAGAATACAAATTATGACCTTAAATAACTTATTACAATAAAGAGAACATATGTTAAGTTGTATTTTAACGACATTGGTTTGAATGTAATTAATAACTGGTTCAATGCAATTTCAATTGATTAGAATAATAAGTGTTAATTTAATAAAAATAAAATGGATAAATTTATTAAAGGAGTAAACATAGGTTTATCTGTTTGAAATGTATTTTAGCATACAGATTAATTATAGGGATGAGATACTATTATTTAGTAAGAAATGTATAACTCCTGTTTGTATCCAATATAAATATGTCTAAATTACTATTAGATAAGAAATAAATATTCCATTTCTTTTTGGCAAAGCCAGCCGGTTTTATAGTGGGCCGTCCACTTTTTATTATGAACGTAATAAAAGTTGAAGTACATGAGTAAGGTAAAAGCACCTTAACTACTAAAAAGAACAAAGAAAATACTGCACAGGAGTGTGACAGCATGTCACAACTACTAAAAGTAACTAGTAATGACTAGGACTCCTCCGAAGAGGAAGAGACACCAGCAACAACATCCACCTGAGAAGGATCCTTCCCAATCAAACCAAAGAAAGGGCGAAACAGTACATCAAGAGAAGGATCATAAATCTCAGCATCAGAAGTGTAAATAAAAGATCGATCCCAGGAAGAATCAGCTAACAGGACGGAATTAACCCCAGCATACGAACCGTCCAAGACAAGAACCAAGGAATCACCAGATGGACTATAATAAAGGCATCTAAGGTCAAGAGGATTGGCGGAAACATATCTAAAATAGGAATTATCCACCGGGTTGAAACGCATGTCAGATCGGAGGTCAACCCAACAACGCTCAGTCTCAGCCCAGACAACATGAGGCAGAGACTCAGAAAGATCCGAAACATCAGGGGCATCAGCAGAACAATCACCAGGAATAATGGATGTAGGGCGTGCAAGAGAAGGCGGGGGATCAGGGTCAGATAAAGGATCAGCAGGAGGAGGAGCAACCTGAGCTTTGGGAATCCATTTCCTAAGCGGCGGCCGAGGCAGAGGGATCTTAGGAGGAGCAGGGGAAACAACAGAATGCGAGCAGGTAGTATCTACGTGGCCAAAGGAGTGACAGGTGGAACAAATGTCAGGGACCCAACCATAACGAACACGAACATCCACCACGTGTCCAACAGCAAGCTGAACAGGAATGGAGGATGGGAGGGGCTTAAAGGGAGAAATCTCAATCAAAGCTTTAGCGTACACTAGCTTATCACGCGCAACGGTATTAGAATCAAAACATTTTAATTTACCAACATTGCAAGCGAGCCAGTTCAAACCAAGCAGCGGTTGGAGAGCAGAAGGAATTTGAGAAAAATAAACCCAAACAGGGATAGAGAGAACTTGCTCACGGGCACTTGCTACCGTTGGAGTCCAGGGGGTAATAATAAATGGTTTCCCATCGAAAAAGGAAGGCTCGGCCTCAAGAACACGACTGCGATCCTCAGGGGAGGAGAACAACAAGAAGTACATGGAGTCAACCAACTTAACACGTAGATTACCACGCAGACGCCAGGCTCTACGACAAACAGCAGACGCGTCAAGAAGGCGATGCTTAGGGTCCAGAAAAAAACCAACCAAATAATCAGACCAAAAGTCGATACCAGCTTGCATAACATTAGGAGGAGGGATCATCACTCCATTTTCCTCAACGATATCAAAATCAATTGGTACATAAGCACCAGCATTACGAGGTAACGATGTAAACAGTGAAGACCAGGATTTGGTACCAAGAATAGGAGAAGCAGCAGGACAGACATCAATACCATCAGAGGATGCAAGAATAGGACCAGGAGGGGGAGAGGCTGCTAACAAAGAACCACTAGATCTCAAACCAGAGAGAATGGGAACAACTTTCTCATGAGCAATCGGACGAACAACTGGAGTGCATCTATCACAACCGGAAATATCAGCAGGAGTTTGATGCATTAACTCACAACCCAACACTACAGAATCACCACCATTTGCAGCATTAACATCTCCTAAGGCTACATCTTTAGCACCACAAACAGAATCAACTTCGAACACTTCCGAAGGAACTAAAACACAAGTATCAAGACCAACAAAAGTACTCAACTCAAAAGGTCGCAAACCTGGACTTACGACAGGAGCAGGGATCGAAGACATAACTGAAGTCAGAGGAGGAAACTCAGCATCAGAAAACGTGGGAGGCATCGAACACGTGGACACAGATAGCTTGAATCTTCTTCCAGATCTAGTAGATGAGGGCGAAAGGGGAGGAGCATCGGGGAGGGAAGGAAGACGAGAGGGAGGGCTATGCATAGGATGGGATGTACGGAGGGAGAAGAGGGCGAAGGAAGAGATGAGAAGGAACTACCGAGAAGAGGAAGAAGGAATCGCGCATGCCATTTCTCATTACATTTATTTAGACCATTTTGAAATTCACCTTTGTAATCAATTGAAATTAATGTAATCGAATAATTAAAATTAATAGGATAGAGGATAGTAAATTGTAAATTAAAGGGTGTAATTAAACATAGCTTATGTTTTGTGAAAACAAAAGGAAAGTTTGATTTAATGAAAAGAACATTTTTATCAAATAAAATGAATGTTTCATTTGTGAGTAAAAGTTTAATTTCACTAAAATAAAGAAATTGAATTTCGTTATAGGTTTCGAGTTGGAATATTTGATTTATTAAAATATTCGAACTTGATTCAAATTAAATTTATAATCAAATAAGTTGTTAAGAAAACAACTTGAAATATTTTTCCAAAATTTTCGATTAGCAACAATTAGTTAATTAATTAGTTTGAAAATTTAGTTGTTTAGCTCGGATAAAATTATTTCCGTTAACTTGAAAAGTTAGTGTGTTTACATAGGAAAATTTATTTCATTCCAAATTGAATTCAGAGTTATGGTGTGTAAAATAGCAGTGTTATAGTGTTAAACTGGGTACGCAGCTATTTTTGTGCCAAACGGGTATAGACAACTAAACCAGTCTCCTAGCTAGTATAAATAACAGTTATAAACCTTAGCAGCCACAATATCTTTTTGTTCAATCCCTATCTAATCTAATCTCCTTCTCTCTAATGGAGATTATTCTAAATCCCTAATTTCTTCTTATAAATAAATTGAAAAATTCAAAGTGCTCAAACCCCATCGTATAAAAGATTGTTGCGAAGCTCTTAACGAATGGAGTTAGCGTCTACAATTTGTTTTTCTAATCAAGGCTCTATTTGATTATAATTGGGCAAAATAGTTTCAGCCGTCCATTTTAGGGTTTGGATTTTAACGGTGGATCTTCAACCAATCGACGATCGGATGATGCTGTATCATAGGTAACGTCAAGTGGAGTTGATCTATTGGCTTGGATCAATGAAGCGAGGGTCGAAATGGCCAGAAAGCGAGGAATTATGGCCGATTTCACATGCACGGCGGGGGATCCTAGGTGACGGCGGATCGTCGGGCAAATGTAGCGAAAGTGGAGGACGGTTCGCCGGTTCTGATGGTTTGGTTCGATTGACGAATGGTGGTGTGTGGAGGAATAGATCGATGATCAAAGGAAGTGATTCTTGGTGGCTTTGGGTTCTATTAGCCTGGTTAGGGTTTGGAGGTTATAGTATATTTACAACATTTTCCCTTGTTTTATTTTAATTAAAATTTAAAATCATATAACTTCTAACTTGAATAACTTTTGCATACGAATTCTAATTCATGCATAATTTCTTCCATTGGATTTGTATTTAAATTCTGGACAATATGAAATTTGTTTGGTTGAGTTTGGTGACTGTTGAGAATTTAGGCTTCTATTTTGACTTTAATGGGCTAAAATCACAGGTGAGTGATTAAACTCACCCACGCAATACTAAAAATTCTTCTGCAAGTTAAATTAAAAATCATGATGCGAAAGATTATTTTTATTATCGTTTGAGAAATTAAATTGATATTGAAAACTGAATACCAATTCTAGTTGAACACCTCGATACTAATAATTAATAATTTTGTAATGTATACTAATTTGTTGATTTGAATATAAGTTGCATGTGTATGTTATAAATTGGTTATGCATGATGTGCTTGTTTATTTGGATGATATTTTTAATTTGTATATCTCTATTATCATCCTATAAATTATTGAACTGTATAAATTATCATCCAAAAAATTTAAACATTTAATAACCGGACTAAAAATAGGTTGAATGATATAAGTTAATAACATCTAAATGTGGGTTGAAATGATATATACCTATATAATTGAAATATTAAAATAAAATGATCACTTGGCCATAGAGTAGAAAATTATATACAGACACTGACTTTGGTAAAATGAAATGGATTCAAATTTTTTAAATTTGAAGTTGTTGAATGAAATTGTTTTAAAGGATTTAACTTGAATTTATCAATTTTAAATTATAAAGGTTGATTCTGAAATTTAATGTGAATTTGATGAAAATAAATTATTTTAAAGGGTTAAATATTGAATTAGTTGAAAGTTGAATTTATCAAAATTGAATTATTTAAAATTTGAAATCATTTAAATCATAGTTGATTTTGAATTAAAAATTGAAATCTGAATTGATTTAAGTTGAAGTTTGAAATTGGAAGTTCGTATTAAAGTTGAAAAGTTTTTTAAAGTGAAATTTGAAATTTGGAATTGGGCTAAATGGTTTAAAAGAGAAAGAAATCATTTCAAAATTAAAATTATTTTCATTCAAAGAAATTTTCAATTAAAACTTTTTATTTCAAACTAATTTTTAAGTCAAACTATTTTCTATTAAAAATATTTTATTTCAAAATATTCTCAATTCAAAGTATTTTCAATTAAAACTAGTTTAAATTCAAAACTATTTAAATCCAAACTATTTTTACATTAAAAACTATTCTAATTCAAACTATTTTTAAATTCAAAACCGTTAAGTCCAAAACTATTTTAAATGTAAAGGATTGAATTTAAACCATGATATTTGTGATATGAAATATTAAAATTGAAATTTAAATCTGATTTGAACCTATTTGTAAAATGAAATATGATATGTTTTATTGAAATTTAAAATGACCATATGGTGTGTAAAATGGACGATTGGTTATTAAAGAGACTAGAGTCGGATACTCTATCAATACTGGAACCACTTTAATAACCGTGTGCTCGGAATATGTCTTAGAGTGAAGTGGTTGGATTGGCGTATGTTTGGTGGATTGAAGTAAGGGAATGATGATGGATGACCCCGACACTTGTGTCAATATGAAATGACTAAAACAAAAGCCTATGCCTGGCCAAGGGGTTAGCTACCTTTAGGGGTCATCACTCCATCATATTACTATTTTTATTTTTACTTGATAGGTTCACCTTGATTTGATTTTGTGGGCGATGGACTCAGTCGGCAGTTATTGCAGCGATTTGTTACGACCAGCCAGAAATGGTAAACTGGTAGAATCATACCTTGGACATTGCCTCACATGCCTTGTCATACGATTATCCCTATACGTGAGCACTATGGTTTTGTTTACTATTGTCCTAATACGGCGCCTCCCTGGCTACCAAGTTACTGGTTGTGCTACTAAGGAAAACTGTAGGACAATGCTTAAAAATGTGTTAATGGGGATTAATGTAAAGCCTTAATGCTATTTTAATATTTACTTTACTAATAAACATGACATATATAGCGTATCTTACTGTATATAGATAGTTTAAAGGATCCTTAGAAGATGTAAAATTATATAACAAATCTTAAGTTATTCGCACCCATATTTCACATGAGCTTGAGTTAACTTACATGAGAATTTTTAGTTCTGACTCGAGTGTATTGTTTTACATTATGCTCGGGTCAGCCTGAGTATTTCTGTGCTTGAAGACATTATTCCTTGGAGATGAAAAAGGAGATTGGTGACCATATTTATTATTATTATTCCGCTGCATTATTTGGTATGTTTGTTTATTGTACTCTGATTATGTTGTAAAATGCAAGTTCAATTTTTATTGTAAAATAGCTTCATGAACTGTTTATGTGATTATTTTATTTTGTCATTCGAATGTGAGATTCTGATTATTGTTTTTCTTCTTCTTATTTTCTTTATTAATACCATAGATTATCTATCTTCTGAACTGTTTGAGTCAGATATATGTGGTTTACTATCTACTTAAACTGTCCAAAATGGCCGGTCGTCAAAGTTGGTATCAAAGCTTTGGTTTAGGGATACCTTAGCCTATTGGGGGTAAACTCATTAGATAGGGTAATGAAATGCCCTATTATGAGTTAAGAGTGTATATAAGAGAGTGCGTATTTGTTAGTATTATAAAAATATTTTATATTATTTTAATTTTTTTATTGAGAAATTTATAAATTCTGGTCGGGACATGGGATACCATGGTATCGATAGGGATTTCTAAATACTTAAAAAAGACAAATGTACACAATATTGCTTTGAAAATAGGTAGATGAAATAATGTTACCTAGAATTATATTTTATATATAAAAGAATAATTTTCCATAAATTTATGTAGTTATTTTTGGTGTGTTGTTTGTTAGGAAATTGTTAGTCCATGAGTTGATGGTTTTGATGACAACAACCTTAGAATAAGATTATAAAATATAAATACTAACAATATAGTTTAGATATATATGTATATGTAGGATTTAACCATGCAGGTACCAAGAATGAAGACTGTACAATATAGAGATTCAAGATATCAAGATTGAAGACTCATGAGTATCAAGAATATCAAGATTATCAAGAGTTCAAGATTTCAAGATAAGTATTGAGTCCAGAATTATGTTAAAACTTCACAATAGCACTGAAATCTTCACTCCATTTTTCTTTTGGGATGGAACCCATTTCTACCTTTTTAGTGGCTTACAAACCCACGACAAGTAGCTTACAAACCTACGACAAGTGGCTTACAAACCCACGAACATCCTGGTTTTGTACAAGTTCTCGAGTCCTGATATGATGAGATATTCTACAAGAAGAAGCTTGCAAAACTACTTCAAAATGATTTTCAAAACTACTTCAGAATGATTTTCAAAACTGCTTTTCAAAATATTTTAGCCTTAAAAATTATCTTTTCAAATGTTTTTCAAAAAGATGTTTTAGCCTTAAAATATTCTTGTTTTTAAACTTCGTTTATTTTAAACTATCTTTTAATTATAATATATTTATACTTAGATTTAAATATAAAATTATAGTAAAATTATATATATATATATATATTATTCTCTATATTTATCTATGTATTTTATCTATGGTCAAGTATATTTATAAAGTTTAAAATAGTTTTAATATAAGATAAAGGTTATTTTCAAAGAAAAACAAAACATCAAAATTTCCTTTGGGATGTCGACATGCCCTAGTACCCCATGTCGACATAGTGACAGTTAGATTCAAAAATTTGAATTTCAAAAGAAGTGTCTATTCGCCATAACCTTTCATGAATAGACATGACTATTGTTCTTCTATAAATAGGGGTTAGTTTCAACGAATTTTTATCAGATTTTCTGGTTTTTCACTTCTCTTCTTCTTCCACATTTTCTTATTCAAAATCCTATCATTACTCTGCCGAAATCAACACTGAATCTAACTAGATTATCTCTGGTTTGTTTCTCTATCACTATCGCAACAAGATCTAAGTGCTATTTAGAGTTATAGGCTACTTTGTAATCTATCTAGCGAGAAAAGGTGTGATTGTAGCCTTGGAAATCAATCAAGCGAGAAAAGGTGTGATTGTAGCCTTGGAAATCAATTGGGTGAACTTATTGCCTCGGAAATCAAGTATCTACCCAGAGGATTGTGATTCTGGAGGTTGTACCTCATAGCCTTGAAACCGAGGGTTGTAATTGTTGAATTGCTTTTGAAAGGAAATCCGTTCTTAGTTGTGCAGGACTGGATGTAGGGTAACCCCGAACCAGTATAAAATCCGGTGTGTTCTTTCCTTCACTGCATTTACTTTATTTCTGCATCTATGTTTGTTTCTGTGATTATATCTGTGTCTGAATATTGCATACATTTATGTTCAAATTAACATAAACTCAAAAATATTTAGTAATTTCTTAAAAACACTATTCACCCCCTCTAGTGTTATTCCTAGCCTTAAGATCCGTAATCCGCATTCCTCACATTTGGTCTCAGAGCAAGGTTTTCAAAAGTTTCATAATCTAATTTTTGAAAAGTTTTCAAAATGGCTACCAACACTGGTACTGTTATTAACACTAGTATCCCTGTCACTAGTTCTTTTGTAGAAGGTCAGTCTACTGCCAAACCACCACTTTTTAATGGCAGTAACTATGCATATTGGGCATGTAGAATGAAAATATATTTACAATCTGTAGGATTAGACACTTGGAATATCACACAAACTGAATATTCTGAACCCACAACTAATTTTGCACAGTGGACCACTGAGCAAAAGACTGTTGCACAAAATAATTCTAAAGCAATGAATATTCTGCTTTGTTCACTTGATAGGAATGAATTTAATGAAGTATCAGTTTGTAAGTCTGCATATGAAATCTGGAAAACTTTGCAAGTGACTCATGAAGGAACAAGAAAAGTTAAACAGACCAAAATTTCTTACAAATCAGTTTCAGTTATTTAAAATGAATACTAATGAGTCTATTTCAGATATGTATAGTCGATTTTAGGATATTGTACATTCTCTCATATCCTTGGGAAAAGTGTTTTCTGAAGAAGATCAAGTCAGAAATTTTTTAAATTCTCTCACTCCAGAATGAGATCAAAAGACACTTGCAATTGAAGAGGCAAATGACATCAGTACCTTAAAGATGGAAGAATTGATTGGAAATCTAATGTCGTTTGAAGTCCAAATGATGGGGAGAAGAGAAAGTAAAGCATCTGAAAAGAAATCAATGGCATTCAATGCATTAACCGATGGATCAGACTCAAACAGTGATAATGATGAAGAGATAGCATTTATGACCAGGAATTATCGAAAATTCCTGAAATACAGAAAGATGAATAATCTCAAGAGAAACAACTATAATAATTTTGGAAATCAGAATACAGTGCCAAACAATGTCAAATATTTCAACTGTGATGAACCAGGCCATATCAAAAGAGACTGTCCGTATCCAGAAAGGCAGAATCCTCCTATAAACAATGAATCAGTAAAGAAACGGAAGCGTGCATTTACTGCTACTCTAGATGACTCAGACTCGTCCTCAAGCGATGATGATCAGAAGACAGATAATTCAAATTTGTGTTTCACGGCAGTTCACGACTTCAACGAATTCAAGGAAACGGACTCAGAAAAAGGTACACGTTTACAATACAATTAATTGAAATTGCATGCTTAGAATTAGATGATTGATTGCTTGATTGATTGATTTTGAATTGGTGTGTTGATTGAATTTTAAATTTATAATTTTATTATAATTTTTTTTTATTTTTTTTAATAATATAATAACATTATCTGGAATATACTATAATTCTAATAATATTTCAAATATATATATATAGACATTAAAATAATAAGTATATATATATTAGAAAACTTAGGAAAAATTAAATCATATAAATTCACAGGCGTATGTCGACATGGTCCCTACCCTGATGTCGACATAGGTACCTGAACTTGAAATTCAAAATTTGAATTCAAATACTTGAATTTCCCTCCACCTTTTCACTTCATTCAATACTCTCAAAAGGCATCTTTTGACTAGAGAACGTGTCTTTCAAAAATCTATTTATTCACTATCTTTTATCACAACTTTTCACTTTCATTTTCAAATTCAAACTCTCTTCAAAACTTCAAGCTCTCTACTCTCTACTTTAATGGCTTCTTCAAGCAACCCCTCCACCATGAGACTTTCCAGAAACTTGAAAGAGCAACTCCTCAATAATCCGGAGGCCATAAAAGCATACATCAATTATGCTAATTATGGAAAAGTCCATCCCAGAAAGTTTGCTATTTTTCAAGATTTTGCTTCTTATGAAATTGATACTCTTTTTGCAAACAATCATACTCTTAGTCTTGTTGATGCTTCTCAAAATGATTTCGTTTGTTATCCAAATCTTGTCAAAATTTTCTATGCAGATCTCAATCGAGAATTTTATGAAGGAAATGATGATGAAATTTGGAGTAGTGTCAAAGGCACTAGAATTGTTTTAAATTGTGATCTTTTGGGTACCATTCTCAATTGCAAGAATACGGGAATGGATCTTTCTAGTTTTCAAATCGATGAACATGATCGTGAGACATTTCATCATATTTTTGGAGGAGATGAAAACTTTGAATTTAAAAACCGAAACTTTCGTCCTAAAGCAAGAATTTTCAATCTTCTTTTACAACATACTTTGACCCCAAGATCGGGAAATTTTAACAACCCTACTTCAAAAGTTTGCAAAGCTCTTTTTTCTATTTTCGGAAATTATGATATCAATTGGGCGCAAGTTATTTTGGATGAACTTCGTCCTAAAAATTTTGAAATGGGAGAAAACACCTTATATCATGGAATTTACCTTACTCGGATTTTCAACTATTTTGGAGTAAATCTCAAAGGAGAAGAATTTACTTCAAGAAAAGTTTTTAATATTTCAAACATTTCTCTCATGAAAATCCTATATGTTTTTCAACCTTATGAGAGTCTTGCCGAAAAAGAAGAGCGTTTGGCTCATGAGGAAATGGAAGAGGAAGAAGAGGAAGAAGGTGATGAAATGGAAATAGAAGAAGAAGAAGGTGAAATATCCCTAGAACGTATTGAATATCCATCCAATCCTACCAACAAAACTATTCTCAAAAACCAAAAGATTATTGTTGAGAATCAATGGGTTCTTAAAAGATCTGTTAGTAAGAAGTTGGACAACATATCATCCAAGATGAACAAGTTTTTCTCTAAAGTCAGCAACAAACTTGGATTATCTTCATCTTCATCATCCTCTAACTAGTTCTATATTTTCATATCATGTCGAATTAGTTTAAGTTTGGTTTAATTTGAGTTTTTATGAAGTTATTTATGATTAATTATTGTATCACTCTTCTATGCAATGAAATTGAATTTCCTTTTTGTTATCTAGCTTATCTTATCTCTTGAATAAATGTTAGTATATTATAGAAATATATATATACACCATTATTCACAAAATAAAATTATCATCAAATTTCACTGCCTCATGTCGACATCCCCCCCTTGACCATGTCGACATGTACTGGTCAGAAATGACACTTCATTTTGAATTTGAAATTTGAATAACTACCATGTGTCTATTCATTTCAAACGAATTTCTACACCTATATATTCCCATTTCTTCCAGAATTCATTACTGAATATTATTTCTTATCTATTCTATCTCTCATTCTTCTCACAATTTCAAAAATGGCTAATCCAATTCATAACTTATCCAAGAATCTTGAAGAAACTCTTAATTCATTCAAGAATATTCTCTCGTTCATTCTTCATAACCAGCGACACTTAGAACTGAGTCAAATTCAGATGATCAAGGAGCAAGAAAGGCATTTCGATGAAATTTGATGGATGATTTCTTCCCTGCATAAGGATGATAACGAAGCACATCCTCCTGTCTCTCTTACAAATGACAATGAAAATTGGGATGCCATCAAAGCAGACCCTATTTTCGGAGAAGAAGGATGGATGGAAGTTCCCCGTAACGTTTAATATGTTTGCTTTATTACTTTGTTTGAATTGATTGTTTTGATTGAAATTGGTTGTTTTGATTGATTTGATTTATACATTGGTGTGGTTTGATGATTGTATAAATATACATTAATATATTTATAATCGTTGATTGAATATCATGTCTATAAGTATAGTTATTTCTTAAACATACTCTATAATATAGTTTATTAATGCAGGTACTTGAGTACAAGAATGAGGAGGAGTTATATAGTTTGGAGTTAGTTTGTTTTTTGTTGATGACAAAGGGGGAGAAATATAAAATAGGAGAGTTAGGCATAGATTAAGGGGGAGTTATTAGGATAGAAGTAATATTTTATAAACAAAGGTTGTCATCATCAAAAATGGGGAGATTGTTAGTCCATGAGTTGATGGTTTTGATGACAACAACCTTAGAATAAGATTATAAAATATAAATACTAACAATATAGTTTAGATATATATGTATATGTAGGATTTAACCATGCAGGTACCAAGAATGAAGACTGTACAGTATAAAGATTCAAGATATCAAGATTGAAGACTCATGAGTATCAAGAATATCAAGATTATCAAGAGTTTAAGATTTCAAGATAAGTATTGGGTCAAGAATTATGTTAAAACTTCACAAAAGCACTGAAATCTTCACTCCATTTTTCTTTTGGGATGTAAACCATTTCTACCTTTTTAGTGGCTTACAAACCCACGACAAGTAGCTTACAAACCTACGACAAGTGGCTTACAAACCCATTAACATCCTGGTTTTGTACAAGTTCTCGAGTCCTGATATGATGAGATATTCTGTAGGAAGAAGCTTGCAAAACTACTTCAAAATGATTTTCAAAACTACTTCAGAATGATTTTCAAAACTGCTTTTCAAAATGTTTTAGCCTTAAAAATTATCTTTTCAAATGTTTTTCAAAAAGATTGTTTTAGCCTTAAAATATTCTTGTTTTTAAACTTCGTTTATTTTAAACTAACTTTTAATTACAATATATTTATACTTAGATTTAAATATAAAATTATAGTAAAATTATATATATATATATTATTCTCTATATTTATCTATGTATTTTGTCTATAGTCAAGTATATTTATAAAGTTTAAAATAGTTTTAATATAAGATAAAGGTTATTTTCAAAGAAAAACAAAACATCAAAATTTCCTTTGGGATGTCGACATGCCCTAATACCCCATGTCGACATAGTGACAGTTAGATTCAAAAATTTGAATTTCCAAAGAAGTGTCTATTCGCCATAACCTTTCACGAATGGACATGACTGTTGTTCTTCTATAAATAAGGGTTAGTTTCAACGAATTTTATATCAGATTTTCTGGTTTTTCACTTCTCTTCTTCTTCCATATTTTCTTATTCAAAATCCTATCATTACTGATGCAGCCATGGAATACTCAAAAGGAATATGACGATGAAAGTAGCAATCGATGGAATAGAAGATACCGAATGGCCCAAATCCATTGATCCAAAGATACCGGATTCTAGCTATCCCAAACACGTTGATCGCGCACGATACTGTGTTTAAAGATCTATGATTCTTCATATGTTGATCTAGCGCACTAGATACCATGAATCGGCTTCAGCAATCGTTGAATCGAGCGCACTCGATTAACCGAAGGTGGAGATAGGTGATCGCACTCAACTACCAATTTGGGAAAGAGGCACAAAGCACTCAAACAAAAGTTTTATTCAAAATCAACTAACTATTACAAATGGCACCACCATCCCTATTTATAGGGTTACAACATACACGGCTCAAAACTGGACAACACTTAGGTCGGGCACGACCTAACACAACAACGACTTACGACCTAGTATAGGTCGTTAACGACCTAATAGATCAACATTACAACACAACAACATACATCACAAAGCCTTCACGACCTAAAACAAGTAGATTACAACAATTAAACAATTTACAGTTTTTACAACAGTCACAACAACACGACTTAACACTTGAGCGACCTAAAAATAAGGCAGCGACCTAACTTCCCAGCACATAAGGTCGAGCGACCTAAAATGGATGCGGCTTAAGCTTCAGCGACCTAAGAAGTTAGCTTCTGGAATTCTTCACACGACCTAATTCTCCTCGCGACCTAACTTAGGTCGTAACTCGTTCACGCGACCTATCGTAGGTCGTAGCTCGAGACAGTCTTCCCTCGAAATATCGGAACGACCTAAAATTGAGCGACTTAAGTTAGGTCGTTCGCGACCTAAAGGAAAATGCGGCATTGCTGAGTGAGCTAACTTGTTAGGTCGTCCGCGACTTATCATAGGTCGTAGGTCGCAAGGTTGCATCGTTGAGCGACCTAAGGAAAATGAGTGATATGTGATCTGTGATCTGTTCTAACTCACTATCTTCCTCGTTAGGTCGTACTCGACTTAACAGAACGTTAGGTCGCTTGCGACTTAAGACTTCATCATTCTGGGCTGCATCATCCTCCCCTGGTTGGGAAAAATTCGTCCTCGAATTTGCGCCCTCCCCTTCCACAACAAGCTCATCCCCATGATACGGTATAAGATGTTTAACATTAAACACGTCAGAAGTGTACACATTCTCCGGCAGCTTCAACCTATAAGCGTTTTCATTGATCCGTTTCACAATCATTACAGGACCAATCTTTCGAGCTTTAAGTTTATTGTATGCTCCTACTGGAAAACGATCCTTCGTTAGTATAGCATACACTAAATCTCCTTCATTAAATTCAACATTTCTTCGCTTCAGATCCGCAGATCGTTTATACTTTTCATTTGCTTTTTCCAATCGTTCCTGAACGATTTTATGACATTCGGTCAATCCATCAACAAAATCAACGGCCCGCTTAACTGTCCCCTTTGGTTGTGGTACTATCGTCAAATCCAACGGCCCCTATGGTAAACTTGAATAGACAATCTGAAATGGACTGAAACCCGTACTTCGGTTGATAGCATGATTATGAGCAAACTCCGCTTGACATAACTTCACATCCCAACTCTTCAGATTATCCTTCACAAGACATCACAACAAATTTCCCAGGGATCTGTTAACAACTTCGGTCTGTCCATCGGACTGCGGATGATAAGAACTACTGAAATTTAGCTATGTTCTCACCATCTTCCACAAACTTAGCCAAAAATGACTTAAAATCTATTATCCCGATCAGAAACAATGGATTCTGGTAAACCATGTAAGCGATAGATCTCCCTAAAGAACAACTGTGCCACATGGACTGCGTCCGCCGTCTTCTTACAAGCAATAAAATGTACCATCTTCGAGAAACGGTCCACCACAACATATATTGAATCATTTCCCCGTTGAGTCCTTGGCAAGCCCAACACGAAATCCATGCTTACATCTATCCACGGTTTTGTAGGAACAGGTAAAGGCATATACAATCCCGCATTTGTAGCTGTCCCTTTCGAAACTTGACAAACATGACATTTTTCCACAAACTTTTCAACTTCTCGTTTCATCGAGGACCAATAGTAAGACTGAGAAATCAACTGTAAAGTTTGATCTCTGCCCACATGTCCTTCCTCATGTAACTCCTTCACAATCTTCAATCGTAGGCTACACTCTGGTATACATAATTGATTCCCTTTAAAAAGAAAACCATCCACCAATACAAACTCATCCGTCTTTCCCTCCTTGATTTCGTCCACAAACTTTGCAAAGTAAGAATCATCGACAAACAATTCTGGCAACACATCAAACCCTGTCACCTCTACCTTCATTGTAGTCAACACATGATTCCTTCTGCTCAATGCATCTGCCACTCTATTTGTAATTCCCGATTTATGTTTCACCACAAATGTAAATTATTGTAAATATGCAATCCACGAAGCATGCCTGGCCGCAATCTTGTCCTGTCCCTGCATATGCTTCAACGCTTCATGATCAGTATATAAAACAAATTCTTTATGAAACAAATAATGCCTCCAATGTTTCACAGCTTGCACGATAGCATAAAATTCCACATCATAAGTATTATATCTCATCTTTGCTCCCGATAACTTCTCACTGAAATATGAAATAGGACGTCCCTTCTGACTTAACACCCCTCCAATCCTAACTTTAGATGCATCAGTATGTAACTCAAACAACAACGGAAAATCTGGTAATACTAGAATTGGTGCTGTCATCAAAAGTTCCTTGATCCGCTCAAAAGAAACCCCCGCTTCCTCCGACCATGAAAATTGTTTTCCCTTCATACAATCAGTAACTGATGCCATCACGCCACTAAAGTGTGGAATGAACCTTCGGTAGAATGACGCCAAACCATGAAAACTTCTAACTTCGATTATCGTCTTGGGTTGTGGCCAATTTCTGACTGCTTCAACTTTATTCTGATCCACCTGTATACCTCCTCCCGATATAACATACCCCAAAAATAAAACACTATGCGTCATGAACACGCATTTCTTCGTTGCAGCATAAACTTGTTCCTGTCGTAGTACCATCAACACTTCTCTCAAATGTTGCAAGTGTTCTTCTGGACTTCCACTATATATCAGTATATCATCAAAATACACCACCACAAATTTCCCAATAAATGGTCTAAAGATCTGATTCATCACCCGCATAAATGTACTCGGTGCATTCGAAAGACCAAATGGCATAACCAGCCATTCGTACAACCCCTCACGTGTCTTGAACGCTGTTTTCCATTCATCCCCTGGTCTAATTCGAATTTGATGATAACCACTTTTCAAATCAATCTTCGAAAATATAGTAGCTCCACTAAGTTGATCCAACAAGTCATCCAGTCTAGGCATAGGAAATCTATATCTCACTGTAATCTTGTTCAGTGCTCGACTGTTGGTACACATCCTCCACGTTCCATCCTTCTTCGGCACTAACAATGCTAGTACAACACATGGACTTAGACTTTCCTGCACACGACCCTGTTCAAGCGATTCTTCCACTTGTCTTCTCAACTCCTCATGTTCCTTTGGACTCATCCTGTAATGTGGTCTATGTGGTAACACAGCACCTGGAACAAGATCAATTTGATGTTGAATGTCCCTCAACGGTGGTAACTCCGTAGGCAACTCTTCAGGAAATACATCTTCAAATTCTTCCAGCACTGGTTTTACTTCTTCAGGAATCTCAACCACTTCATGACTCTCACGTCCAATCAACAAAAATACTTCGGGTTCCTCTTCTACTTCCTTCACAAACTCCTTCAAAGATAACAAAGTTTTAAGCTCTTCAATCTCCTCCAACTTACTTTCTCTTGTTGTCGCTTCTTGGGAACTAGAGTGATTTTCGTACCCTCAAACATGAAACTATAACTGTTAGTATGCCCATCATGTTGCACAGCTCTATCATACTGCCACGGTCTCCCCAACAACAGATGGCATACATCCATATCAACCACATCACACCAAATTTCGTCTTTGTATTTCTTCCCAATTGAAAAAGTAACACAAGCTCTCCGATTAACTTTCACCTCCCCACCTTTCCTCAACCAAGCTAACTTGTAAGGTTTAGGATGCTTCTCAGTCTTTAATGCCAACTTCTTCACAGCCTTTGTAGAGATAATATTATCACAGCTTCCCGCATCAATGACAAATTTGCAAACCCTTCCCAAGATAGTGCATGTTGATTGAAAGATGTTACTCCTCAACCAGCTAGTCTCTTCCTCCTGCTTCGGTGTCAAGCAATTCCTCCTCATCATTAATGTATATCCATCATCTCCTGATAATAATTCTTCCTCCTCAACCGGTAATGAATTGGAACATTCTGCCTCCTCATCCTCATCTTCAACCTCAGCCATCATTGCTCGTTTCTTTGGCTTCGGACATTCATTGCTTTTGTGACCAACCTCTTGACAATTAAAGCATTTGATACCACTATTGATCCTGGTCTTAGCAACTTCATTAACAACCGGTTTTGCAACAGCCTTCGAAACATTCGCATTGCTACTAGCCCCTTTCACTTGATTGTTGGAATTTGTAAACACATCACCACCTCTCCTGCCTTGTTTCTCCCAAGCTAGAGCTTTTTCATGTGCTTCAGCGACAGATCTGGGATCAAACATATTCACCATATCTTGAATCTGCATTCTTAACCCTCCAACAAATCTAGCTGTCAGTTACTCCTCCATCTCCATGATATCATTTCTGGCAATAAGTTGATAAAATTCATCCGCATAATCATTCACAGACTTCGTTCCCTGTCTCAAGTTCTGCAATCGTTGATACATAAGTGACTGATAGTTGTAAGGTAAGAAAGTAGCTCTCATTAACTTCTTCATTTTCTCCCATGATTCAATCTTTGACTTCCCCATCCGTTCACGTGTAAGTTTGGTTTGCTGCCACCACGCTAAAGCTCTACCCCTCAATCTTGTTGCGACCAACTTCACTCTACGATGTTCTGGAACCTCCTTGAAGTCAAAAATCTCCTCCACATTAGACAACCAACCTAAAAACTCCTCAGCTTGCATACCACCCTTGAATTCTGGAATTTCCATTTTCATCCCCGACTCCAATCTACGATCATCCTCTACATCCCGATATGTATTACGTCCTTGGTCTCGATCTCGATAATGATTATTGCTTCTATCACTCTCTTCATCATATTCACGTGTGTTTCGATATCGATCTCGACCATCAACATCTCTTCGATCACGCATGTCTCTTCTACTTTGTCGTTCATCTTCACGATATGGCTCATACTCAAACTCACGTTGAGTTCTTCTATCTTCATCTCTATAATCATGGTGATCTCTTCTCATCGAAACTGATGATTCTCTTCTACCTCTATCAGATTGCGGCGACACCCTTCTCGCTTTCGTAACCGATGGCGAAACTCTGTTTCCTCTATGGTTCGAGATTGGTGACCTTCTTCTTTGACCTTGGTTCATGTCCATCATCAATTTCTCTAACCTTCCAATACCTTCATCCAACTTCTCATTGAATTTGTTACTAATGCATTGTTCCATTTGTTCGGCATCCTCTCGTTTATACAAATCTTCAACATTTTGATGACGATTCACTCTTCTCGGTGGCATGATTAAAACTTATCAAACACTTCAATTCTCGGCTTGGATTTTCAAAATTATATCAAATGATGCACGCCCTTCAATTTCAAATGAACAAACTATGCACGGCTTAAATACTTCACTTAGCTCGGCTCCGCTTGATGTAGCTCGGCTTCACTAACTCCTCAAACTCTTCGATAAGAATTGGCTCCAAGACTCGGCTTAGCTATGATTGGCTAAGTCTAGTTCTGATACCAAATGATGTAGCAGCGGAATACTCAAAAGGAATATGACGCTGAAAGTAGCAATCGATGGAATAGAAGATACCGAATGGCCCAAATCCGTTGATCCAAAGATACCGGATTCTAGCTATCTCAAACACGTTGATCGCGCACGATACCGTGTTTAAAGATCTATGATTCTTCGTACGTTGATCTAGCGCACTAGATACCGTGAATCGGCTTCAGCAATCGTTGAATCGAGCGCACTCGATTAACCGAAGGTGGAGATAGGAGATCACACTCAACTACCAATTTGGGAAAGAGGCACAAAGCACTCAAACAAAAGTTTTATTCAAAATCAACTAACTATTACAAATGGCACCACCATCCCTATTTATAGGGTTACAACATACATGGCTCAAAACTGGACAACACTTAGGTCGGGCACGACCTAACACAACAACGACTTACGAATTACGACCTAGTATAGGTCGTTAACGACCTAACAGATCAACATTACAACACAACAACATACATCACAAAGCCTTCACGACCTAAAACAAGTAGATTACAACAAGTAAACGATTTACAGTTTTTACAACAGTCACAACAACACAACTTCACACCTGAGCGACCTAAAAACAAGGCAGCGACCTAACTTCCCAGCACATAAGGTCGAGCGACCTAAAATGGATGCGGCTTAAGCTTCAGCGACCTAAGAAGTTAGCTTCTAGAATTCTTCACACGACCTAATTCTCCTCGCGACCTAACTTAGGTCGTAACTCGTTCACGCGACCTATCGTAGGTCGTAGCTCGAGACAGTCTTCCCTCGAAATATCAGAGCGACCTAAAATTGAGCGACTTAAGTTAGGTCGTTCGCGACCTAAAGTAAAATGCGGCATTGCTGAGGGAGCAAACTTGTTAGGTCGTTCGCGACTTATCATAGGTCGCAAAGTTGCATCATTGAGCGACCTAAGGAAAATGAGTGATATGTGATCTATTCTAACTCGCTATCTTCCTCGTTAGGTCATACTCGACTTAACAGAACGTTAGGTCGCTTGCGACTTAAGACTTCATCATTCTGGGCTGCATCGATTACTTTGCCGAAATCAACACTGAATCTAACTAGATTATCTCTGGTTTGATTCTCTATCACTATCTCACCAAGTTCTAAGTACTAATCAGAGTTATAGGCTTCTTTGTAATCTATCTAGCGAGAAAAGGTGTGATTGTAGCCTTGGAAATCAATCAAGCGAGAAAAGGTGTGATTGTAGCCTTGGAAATCAATTGGGTGAACTTGTTGCCCCGGAAATCAAGTATCTCTACCCAGAGGATTGTGAATCTGGAGGGTGTACCTCGTAGCCTTGAAACCGAGGGTTGTAATTGTTGAATTGCATTTGACAGGAAATCCGTACTTAGTTGTGCGGGACTTGATGTAGGGTAACCCCGAACCAGTATAAAATCCGGTGTGTTCTTTCCTTCACTGCATTTACTTTATTTCTGCATCTGTGTTTGTTTCTGTGATTATATCTGTGTCTGAATATTGCATACATTTATGCTCAAATTAACATAAACTCAAAAAGATTTAGTAATTTCTTAAAAACACTATTCACCCCTCTTTAGTGTTATTCCTAGCCTTAAGATCCGTAATCCGCATTCCTCATATTTGGTATCAGAGCAAGGTTTTCAAAAGTTTCATAATCTGATTTTTGAAAAGTTTTCAAAATGGCTACCAACACTGGTACTGTTATTAACACTAGTATCCCTGTCACTAGTTCTTTTGTAGAAGGTCAGTCTACTGCCAAACCACCACTTTTTGATGGCAGTAACTATGCATATTGGGCATGTAGAATGAAAATATATTTACAATCTGTAGGATTAGACACTTGGAATATCACACAAACTGAATATTCTGAACCCACAACTAATTTTGCACAGTGGACCACTGAGCAAAAGACTGTTGCACAAAATAATTCTAAAGCAATGAATATTCTGTTTTGTTCACTTAATAGGAATGAATTTAATGAAGTGTCAGTTTGTAAGTCTGCATATGAAATCTGGAAAACTTTGCAAGTGACTCATGAAGGAACAAGCAAAGTTAAACAGACCAAAATTTCCATGCTTATAAATCAGTTTCAGTTATTTAAAATGAATACTAATGAGTCTATTTCATATATGTATAGTCGATTTTAGGATATTGTACATTCTCTCATATCCTTGGGAAAAGTGTTTTCTGAAGAAGATCAAGTCAGAAAAATTTTAAATTCTCTCAGTCGAGAATGGGATCAAAAGACACTTGCAATTGAAGAGGCAAATGACATCAGTACCTTAAAGATGGAAGAATTGATTGGAAATCTAATGTCTTTTGAAGTCCAAATGATGGGAAGAAGAGAAAGTAAAGCATATGAAAAGAAATCAATGGCATTCAATGCATTAATCGATGGATCAAACTCAAACAGTGATAATGATGAAGAGATGGAATTTATGACCAGGAATTTTCGGAAATTCCTGAAATACAGAAAGATGAATAATCTCAAGAGAAACAACTATAAGAATTCTGGAAATCAGAATATAGTGCCAAACAATGTCAAATGTTTCAACTGTGATGAACCAGGCCATATCAAAAGAGACTGTCCATATCCAGAAAGGCAGAATCCTCCTATAAATAATGAATCGGTAAAGAAACGGAAGTGTGCATTTACTGCTACTATAGATGACTCAGACTCGTCCTCAAGCGATGATGATCAGAAGACAGATAATTCAAATTTGTGTTTCACGGCAGTTCACGACTTCAACGAATTCAAGGAAACGGACTCAGAAAAAGGTACACACAATACAATTGATTGAAATTGCATGCTTAGAATTAGATGATTGATTGCTTGATTGATTGATTTTGAATTGGTGTGTTGATTAAATTTTAAATTTTTTTTTTTTTTTTTAATAATATAATAATATTATTTGGCATATACTATAATTCTAATAATATTTTAGATATATATATATAGACATTAAAATAATAAGTATATATATATTAGAAAACTTTGGAAAAATTAAATCATATAAATTCACTGGCGTATGTCGACATGGTCCCTACCCTGATGTCGACATGGTCCCTACCCTGATGTCGACATAGGTACCTGAACTTGAAATTCAAAATTTGAATTCAAATACTTGAATTTCCCTCCACCTTTTCACTTCATTCAATACTCTAAAAAGGCATCTTTTGACTAGAGAACGTGTCTTTCAAAAATCTATTTATTCACTATCTTTTATCACAACTTTTCACTTTCATTTTCAAATTCAAACTCTCTTCAAAACTTCAAGCTCTCTACTCTCTACTTTAATGGCTTCTTCAAGCAACCCCTCCACCATGAGACTTTCCAGAAACTTGAAAGAGCAACTCCTCAATAATCCGGAGGCCATAAAAGCATACATCAATTATGCTAATTATGGAAAAGTCCATCCCAGAAAGTTTGCTATTTTTCAAGATTTTGCTTCTTATGAAATTGATACTCTTTTTGCAAACAATCATACTCTTAGTCTTGTTGATGCTTCTCAAAATGATTTCGTTTGTTATCCAAATCTTGTCAAAATTTTCTATGCAGATCTCAATCGAGAATTTTATGAAGGAAATGATGATGAAATTTGGAGTAGTGTCAGAGGCACTAGAATTGTTTTAAATTGTGATCTTTTGGGTACCATTCTCAATTGCAAGAATACGGGAATGGATCTTTCTCGTTTTCAAATCGATGAACATGATCGTGCGACATTTCATCATATTTTTGGAGGAGATGAAAACTTTGAATTTAAAAACCGAAACTTTCGTCCTAAAGCAAGAATTGTCAATCTTCTTTTACAACATACTTTGACCCCAAGATCGGGAAATTTTAACAACCCTACTTCAAAAGTTTGCAAAGCTCTTTTTGCTATTTTCGGAAATTATGATATCAATTGGGCGCAAGTTATTTTGGATGAACTTCGTCCTAAAAATTTTGAAATGGGAGAAAACACCTTATATCATGGAATTTACCTTACTCGGATTTTCAACTATTTTGGAGTAAATCTCAAAGGAGAAGAATTTACTTCAAGAAAAGTTTTTAATATTTCAAACATTTCTCTCATGAAAATCCCATATGTTTTTCAACCTTATGAGAGTCTTGCCGAAAAAGAAGAGCGTTTGGCTCATGAAGAAATGGAAGAGGAAGAAGAAGAAGGGGATGAAATGGAAATAGAAGAAGAAGAAGAAGGTGAAACATCCCTAGAAAGTATTGAATATCCATCCAATCCTACCAACAAAACTATTCTCAAAAACCAAAAGATTATTGTTGAGAATCAACGGGTTCTTAAAAGATCCGTTAGTAAGACGTTGGACAACATATCATCCAAGATGGACAAGTTTTTCTCTAAAGTCAGCAAGAAACTTGGATTATCTTCATCTTCATCATCCTTTAACTAGTTCTATATTTTCATATCATGTCGAATTAGTTTAAGTTTGTTTTAATTTGAGTGTTTACGAAGTTATTTATGATTAATCATTGTATCACTCTTCTATGCAATGAAATTGAATTTCCTTTCTGTTATCTAGCTTATCTTATCTCTTGAATAAATGTTAGTATATTATAGAAATACATATATACACCATTATTCACAAAATAAAATTATCATCAAATTTCACTGCCTCATGTCGACATCCCCCCTTGACCATGTCGACATGTACTGGTCAGAAATGACACTTCATTTTGAATTTGAAATTTGAATAACTACCATGTGTCTATTCATTTCGAACGAATTTCTACACCTATATATACCCATTTCTTCCAGAATTCATTACTGAATATTATTTCTTATCTATTCTATCTCTCATTCTTCTCACAATTTCAAAAATGGCTAATCCAATTCATAACTTATCCGAGAATCTTGAAGAAATCTTAATTAATTCAAGAATATTCTCTCGTTCATTCTTCATAACTAGCGACACTTAGAACTGAGTCAAATTCAGATGATCAAGGAGCAGGAAAGGCATTTCGATGCAATTCGATGGATAATTTCTTCCCTGCACAAGGATGATAACGAAGCACATCCTCCTGTCTCTCTTACAAATGACAATGAAAATTGGGATGCCATCAAAGCAGACCCTATTTTCGGAGAAGAAGGATGGGTGGAAGTTCCCCGTAAAGTTTAATTTGTTTGCTTTATTACTTTGTTTGAATTGATTGTTTTTATTGAAATTGGTTGTTTTGATTGATTTGATTTATACATTGGTGTGGTTTGATGATTGTATAAATATACATTAATATATTTATAATCGTTGATTGAATATCATGTCTATAAGTATAGTTATTTCTTAAATATACTATATTATATAGTTTATTAATGGAGGTACTTGAGTACAAGAATGATGGGGAGTTATATAGTTTGGAGTTAGCTTGTTTTTTATTGATGACAAAGGGGGAGAAATATAAAATAGGAGAGTTAGGCATAAATTAAGGGGGAGTTATTAGGATAGAAGTAATATTTTATAAACAAAGGTTGTCATCATCAAAAATGGGGAGATTGTTAGTCCATGAGTTGATGGTTTTGATGACAACCACCTTAGAATAAGATTATAAAATATAAATACTAACAATATAGTTTAAATATATATGTATATGCAGGATTTAACCATGTAGGTACCAAGAATGAAGACTGTACAGTATAGATATTCAAGATATCAAGATTGAAGACTCATGAGTATCAAGAATATCAAGATTATCAAGAGTTCAAGATTTCAAGATAAGTATTGAGTCTAGAATTATTATAACTTCACAATAGCACTGAAATCTTCACTCCATTTTTCTTTTGGTATGGAACCCATTTCTACCTTTTTAGTGGCTTACAAACCCACGACAAGTAGCTTACAAACCTACGACAAGTGGCTTACAAACCCACGAACATCTTGGTTTTGTACAAGTTCTCGAGTCCTGATATGATGAGATATTCTGCAGGAAGAAGCTTGCAAAACTACTTCAAAATGATTTTCAAAACTACTTCAGAATGATTTTCAAAACTGCTTTACAAAATGATTTAGCCTTAAAAATTATCTTTTCAAATGTTTTTCAAAAATATTGTTTTAGCCTTAAAATATTCTTGTTTTTAAACTTCGTTTATTTTAAACTGTCTTTTAATTACAATATATTTATACTTAGATTTAAATATAAAATTATAGTAAAATTATATATATATATATATTATTCTCTATATTTATCTATGTATTTTATCTATAGTCAAGTATATTTATAAAGTTTAAAATAGTTTTAATATAAGATAAAGGTTATTTTCAAAGAAAAACAAAACATCAAAATTTCCTTTGGGATGTCGACATGCCCTAATACCCCATGTCGACATAGTGACAGTTAGATTCAAAAATTTAAATTTCAAAAGAAGTGTCTATTCGCCATAACCTTTCACGAATGGACATGATTGTTGTTCTTCTATAAATAGGGGTTAGTTTCAACGAATTTTATATCATATTTTCTAGTTTTTCACTTCTCTTCTTCTTCCACATTTTCTTATTCAAAATCATATCATTACTCTATCGAAATCAACACTGAATCTAACTAGATTATCTCCGGTTTGATTCTCTATCAGTATCTCACCAAGATCTAAGTGCTATTCAGAGTTATAGGCTTCTTTGTAATCTATCTAGCAAGAAAAGGTGTGATTGTAGCCTTGGAAATCAATCAAGCGAGAAAAGGTGTGATTGTAGCCTTGGAAATCAATTGGGTGAACTTGTTGCCCCGAAAATCAAGTATCTCCACCCAGAGGATTGTGATTCTGGAGGGTGTACCTCGTAGCCTTGAAACCGAGGGTTGTAATTGTTGAATTGCTTTTGAAAGGAAATCCGTACTTAGTTGTGCGGGACTGGATGTAGGGTAACCCCGAACCAGTATAAAATCCGGTTTGTTCTTTCCTTCACTGCATTTACTTTATTTCTGCATCTGTGTTTATTTCTGTGATTATATCTGTGTCTGAATATTGCATACATTTATGTTCAAATTAACATAAACTCAAAAAGATTTAGTAATTTCTTAAAAACACTATTCACCCCCCTCTAGTGTTATTCCTAGCCTTAAGATCCGTAATCCGTCCTCACAGAAATAACTTATATTTTTTTAAGAAAAACATTAGTGTAATGATTGTATATAAAAAAAAATGCCTTATATATATATAGTTTAGAAGTGCGACCTTTAATTGAATTCTGAAGTGATATATAAAGGTTTTTTAATATCATTATTGTAAGATATTATTTTAAAAACCTTTTAAAAGAAAAAACAATTCCAAGTCTAGAACCCCTTGTATAATATTGTAAAAATATTTGAATCATATATAAGCTTATTTTGAATGCAAATTTGAATATAAAGTGATATAAACTATAAGTTACTATTTAAAGAGTTATTTGTAGTAAATACCTTTAATAATATTTATTTTAAAACTCCCCATATTTAAATTTGTGAAACTTGTTTTAATAAAGCATTTTATGGAAAATACTTATATTTGATTTGGAATATTTTATAATTTGTATTTGTAACATGGAATATAAATATGATAAAAAGAAGATCGGTTTTATTATAACATTTGTTTTATACACGATTGTTTTAAATCCTTTTAAATATATCTTTAAGTAAATAATCTTTGCTTAACAATTTAAGAATATACTTATATCTTTAATAAAAAGTATTTGGAAGTTAAAAATAAGTATAAAAATAATTGAGAATAAATAAAGAAGAAATTTAGAAATAAGAATGTTTTAATAACAATTGTTAATATCTCTTGCCTTTTATTAAATACTGATTCTAAATAAAATATTTTGAATATGCACTCATGGTATAGTTTTCATAATAGATATTTTATAGTATTTAATAAAAAAATTATAAAGGAATTGTAGAGTATTTATTTATAACATTTGATGGCATTATGTAATGGAAATTTATACAAAAATGATTTATAAATGAAATTTGTAAATAAAAGAACTTTATTTTAAAAGATAAGATACTTTGAAAAAAGATTTTAAACTTTGTTTTATAAGAAATTTACATAGTGAAGGTTTTAAATAAAGGAATAAAATTTTAAGGAAAGATATTTATCTTAAGAATAACTGTTTTTAAAGATTGTGTTTATGATCTTGAGGAAGTATTTCTAAGTTAATAGGTTTTCTCAAGAATTTAAGTGTGAAAATATTGATTTGATTCTAAGTATAATATTTATGGAAATATTAATTACATTTTATAAAAATATGAAGTTATTTAGTTGTAAAGTATTAATAACTTTTAAGATATATATATATATATATAGTAATTTCATTATGAAAGTAAAAAAATGTTATAAATATAATTTATATAAGTATGGTTTATGAAACATGATCTGTAAAATAAATAAATAAATAAAATAGTTAGTTATTATTCAATTGAATTTACAAGAAAAAAGTCACAGGTCCCTGTTTTTGATGTTGTTATAGGAAAAGTCCCTACATAAATAAATATGTAAATTTGGTCCCTATTTTTGATAAATAAAAAACGCAAGATGCCTTGCACTTATCTGACAGAAAATGCAAGGTAACTTTCACTTTTCTGTTTTGAAATCTTTTTTGAAATTTTCAAAATTTTGAAAAGCGCAAGTTATCTTGTACTTTCTATCAGGAAAGCGCAAGCTAGTTTGCGCTTTCTAATTTTGATTTTTTTTTTTGAAATTGTTGAAAATTTTAAAAAGCGCAAGGTAACTTGCGCTTTCTGATTTTGAAAGTTTTTTGAAAATTTTGAAATTTTTAGAAAGCGCAAGCTAATTTGCACTTTTTGATTTAGAAAAAACAGGGACCTAATTTACATACTTATTTCTACAGGGACTTTTCTTGTAACAACATCAGAAATAAGGACCTTTCGTGCAAAGCCCCTTGAATTTAAGCTTGGTAACTTTGAAAATAGCTTTGAAAGATTTTAGATAAATGGTAGTAAATAATAATTAATGATAATAAATTAAACATTGATAACGTTAATGATAATTAATGATGATATTATTTTAATACTAATTAATGATGTTGAATTGAATATAAATTAATTAAGGATGTTGATTTGAATGTTAATTTATAATGACAAATTAAATAATTTATTTCAAAATAGATGTTAAAGTGTAAATAGAAAAATTTAAAAGGTAAAACTCTAGAAGTAAAAAAAGGTGTAAACTTTAAAACTAAGAGTGTAAACTGTAAAATTAAAAAAGCGTAAGCTGTAAGGAAAAAACAAACTTTAGTGAAAATTTGGAAAAAATAAAATTAAAATGTAACCTAAGTAAGATTCAAAAATATGTTTAGAAAAATCCATAGAACCTATATTTTTATGACATTACTTTGTATGATTTCCTATTGTATTGTAAGTTAATTCTATATTGAATAAAAAGATAAGATATATAGAAATATATGAAAAATGGTATTTATAACAGGAAATACTTTGTATATAAAAAAAATGATTGTATAGTGGTAGAATTTGTAAAGTAATGGGTATAGGTTTGTTGTTTTTGATAAACTTCAAGTCGTTATGTTCCTCCACTATCTTAGAAGATTTATGCCCAAAATTTCAAATGATGGATTAATAACTTAAATAGCTATCTTTCTAAATATAAATAATGATGTTTTTAATTATTTTCAAATATTTTACTTATATTTATAATGATGTCTAAGGTGAATATTTAAATGATAATTATAAATGAAATTGCCTTACATGAAGTAAAAAAAAATTACAAGTAAACTTTGTGAAGTATTCAAATTTGAATGACTATCCATTTTGACATAAATGAGATTTATATAAGTTTTCTTCAAATACATAATTTAGAGGTATTACATAATGGAGTTATATATAAAAAAATTCCATTTATAAAATTTTATGGTCTGGAAGAAATGATTTGGAAAGTTATTATTTATAGTATAATAAGTTTGAAAATTTTTGTGAATATCTATTTCTGAAAGAAAAGGTTTTGAAGTATTTCACTTGGTGCTAAAACTGATCTACCAAGTACTTAGAGATTTTTAGACATGCGTCTAGCTAACGTATGGACTAAATTATGTAAGAACAAGGATAGATGGGACATCCCTTAAGGGATGTTAATATTATTGGATCTCACTCTAGTCTCTTGAAAATAATTCCGGTGATGACTATAGCATCATCGGCGTTCATATTTGGTTTTCCAAAGTGAGAAACATATAATAAACCATTTAAGATATCAAATATTAAATTATTTTAGAAAGGAAAAAGAGTTTTGATGACTCCAAAATTTATTGTAAAACTAAGTAAGAAATTTTAATTATTTACAAGTTGATTATTTTGGTAAATATATATCAAATGTTAGATTCTTTGCTTCGTTCCATTTTGGGGAAGAATAGTTTTGAGCGGGGGAGATTATAACGACCCGTATTTTCGACAATTAAAAATATTAAATTGAATAAGTAATTTTGAAATAAAAATGGTTAGTAATGAAAATTGAATTATTAATGTAGATTTTATTAGATTGCAAATTATGACCTTAAATAACTTATTACAATAAGAGAAATAATGAGAACACATTTTAGGGTGTATTTTAACGACATTTGTTTGAATGCAATTAAAAACTGGTTGAATGCAATTTAAATTGATTAGAATAATAAGTGTTAATTTAACAAAGAATAAAATTGTAACAACCATAGATTTTTGCCTATATTTTTTAAATTTGACTTTAATTTTTTTTGTTTTGAAATTTATTTTAAACTTGTTTTATTTCAAACATTTCATTTTTAAATATAAATTTTGATTATTATGTAAATTATAATTTTAAACTGGTATAAATTGGATATTTTACTGAAAAGTGAAATTCTGTTCAAATTGGTCAAAATTTGACCTTTAAATTTTAAATTCAAATATTTGAATTCTTAAATTTTATATTTTATTATGAAATTAGATTTTATATCATGAATACTGCTTTTCGTTTCGTTGAAATTGGATTTAAATTGTGAAAGTTATACCCTTTACAATATTCTCTGTATATTGAATTATTTAGCAATATTCTTCATTTTAAATTATATAAATAATATTTTTATTTGTCATATCTCATTCTAATTTGTATTATATTTTATATTACTTATATTTTTGTCTTTTAAATATTTTAAAGTGATGATAAGATTTTTCAAAAGCTTATTGAATTTATTTTCTATTTTTAAAGGGTAGTTTCTATTTTTCTGCTATTTTCTTCAATTAAATTATATTTAATTTAAATTTATTTATTCATTTTTGTGAATGCATTTTTATTTTATGTTCTTATCTTTAGTTATAAATATTTTCCCAAGTCCATATGAATTTTCCAAAATTTATTCTGTTTATTTTCAAATTTTCTAGACTAGTTTACAATTCTGTACTATTTTCTTATTTTAACCTTATATAATTAATAAATATTTATATATATTTTATATTTTGTTATGAAATTATGACTGAAATTATTATTATTTTCAGTAATATAAACTTGTATAAAGAAATTAAAGGTAATTTGAAAGGTTTATGACTTTTGATTTTCCTATGGCTCTTTATCTTCCACCTTTTCACATTTAACCTAACTTTTCATTCAATTAGCCATAATTTCTCACATCTTCAGCTAACCACATCTATTTCCCATTCACGTACTTTCTTTTCTCATTCCTGAACAAAAAAATTTCGGCCTTTGCTTTGAGGAAAAAGTTTGGTAATCTCCTCTTTCTTTTGTTTACTTTTATTGATTTTTGATAATGATTTGCACTTGATCTCCTTCATCATAGGTTCGGCCATCACCATCACCATGCCCTGCCGCCTCCACCATCACCTGAGAACACCTCCATCACCACCTCCTCTCTAGCCAAACCCCAAGCCATGCCTCCTAGTGGATGATCCATCACCTAAATTCCAACAAAACTCCTTCAATTTTGCATAGCCGAGCACAGCATCCTCTTACATCCACTTCACCACCCATGGCCGCCACCAACACCACCTCCACCACCTCCAGCACCACCTAGACACTCTGTCACATCATCCCCTTGGCTGCTACAGTGAAGGCCGTGACCCCTAATGGCCTTGACCGAGCCTAACTATGGCCTTGAATCCGTGTATGTTGCCTTGTTAGTGTAGTTTCCATCACCACCACTTTGCATCACCTTCAAACCATGATAGGCCGACCCTTAGGAACCCAAACCTGATCCAAAAACCTTGCTTTAGCCCTGTACTACACTTATGGCTGAGCCCAATGTATGCTGGAAGCAAGTGCAAAGCAATTCCGCTTTGATTTGTGCAGTTGATTCTATCTTATTTTATCGTATTTGAATTTAAAGCTTATAATTTTTGTATTGTATTGTTTTTTTTGAACTTGTATTCAAGGGAATTGATACTTTGGCTCCCACTCATCTCTATGTCATGTTATCGTGCTTGTGTGGATCTCTTTCGTGCATTCATCGTTGTGTCTCCAGCTCAAACCAGTGAGTTATTCTCACCAGACAACATGTACATATATAACTAGTGAATTGACCCCTTTTGAATCTGTAAAATGCATTATCATGTTACACCTGCTATGTTATGATTTTATGATGTTTACCCATGCTTAAACACCTATTATATTATATGTTACTGTTATATTATGCTGTTCTATTATTTTTATCAGTTTATCACACTACAAGTTCCCTTTAGATTAGAATCACTATGGGTTGAAATGATACATACCGAACGGACTTTAGAATAGGAAAAAATTGTTATGCGCTGAAATGATAGGCCTAAATGATTTTCAATTATTTTTCAATTACTTGGGATTGTGGGTTTGAAATGATCAAACCCAGGTTTTCTTTGTAAATTATGGGTTGAAATGATATATTACCCGTATCACTTTACCTAGGCTAGAAATGAAATACATACCCGTTGTTAAAATATGTTTTTCTAAAAATTTTAAAATATTTTAGAAATTTAAATATTATAATATTTTGATTTAAACTTAATTAAAAATGAATTTGTAAAGTATTATTGATTTTCTGAAAATTTGTAAGTGAAATAAATTATGGAAAGGTTAGAAAATTTGAATGTAAGTTACTTTGGAAATTTTGATTTAATTTTAATGGAATTTAAATTAAATATGAAAATATGATAAATTTATGATAATTTGGATAAAAATGAATTTAAATGATTTTATAATATATTAATGATTTTTGAATAAAGTTAAAATGGGAAATGAATGAATATTTAAGTTGGAAGTTTGGAATATAACTAAAATTGGAAATTTGTGAATTTGGCTTAAAAGTGAATTTTAAGTTATGTAAATAAAAATAAATTAAGTTATAATTGAAAATTTAAACTTAAATGTTAAGTTAAAATTTAATTATATGAATTGAAATTGAATGGTGGAATTTAATAAGTGAATTATTATTTAATATTGATTTTTGAATGGAAATTTAACTTTATAAAATCATGAATATAAGGGTATTTGAATGATAGTTATAAAAGTGAAAATATGTGATTTTATAAGTTAAACATGATTTAAATAAAAATATAATTGTTTGTGAAATTATATTGAATATTTGAAGTTAATTAACTGCATTTTTGAAATGCTATTATTTCTAAAGTAAATTATATTACAGCATTTTGTAATGCTGTAGTTGATATAAATGAACCAAATCGCTAATTTTTAAAAAAAGGGATATTATAACACTTTGTAAGTGCGATAATTGTTGAATTTAACTAAGGTTTTGTTTGAACTAATGTATACAGCATTTAAATGCTGTCTTTTGTTAATTGAACTGTTTTGAATGTAACTTTATGTAGCATTTTCCAAATGCTGCGAAAGGTGAATTTTCATTGTTTTGATAAATTTAAGTGAATAAATGAAGTTTGAAAGATTAAAATTTTGGAAATTTAATAATCTAATTATTAAATAAAATAACTTCATTTTTATGATTTAAATGAAGTAATTTGTTTTGAAATATTAACTATTTGAAATGTGTGTTGAAATGGTATTTTAAATAAATGATTGTGGTTTGGAAGATAAGATATTTTGATATTTGGAAATGAATTTTTGAATGATAATGAATTTTGAAATGAAATTGGATTTCGAAGTATAAAATACCGTTTTGAAATTTTAACCACGGGATGTATTTAATTTATAGTTTAACTAATCCTTAAAGGATGGGCGATCCCAAGCATTCTTTAAGTTATTGTGCATTACTGCTACAGTTCAATTGAGTTGGTTTACATTATATAAGTATATATTGTCCTGACTCGAGTGTTTTGTGTTTTACTTTACGCTCTGGTCAGCCTGAGTATTCACAGCTTTGGATTTTCTTTTTGGAGCTGGTCTTTGCTGGAGTTTCTACTTATCTACATTTATATCTACTTTATGTTTCAGCTGTTCTAGTTTATCTCATGTATTAGTGAACTTCTATGTATTTGGGATTTCTATTATGTTGTTTTCAGACTGTATTATGTATTTGGTTTGAGACTCTACCGTAGTAGCTTCATGAACTACTATGTATTTTATATTCCGCTGCGAGGTATTCTGTTTGTTCTGTGTCTGTGATTATGTGATTTGTATTTCATTTGCTCCAAATTTTATTACAATCTGTTATTTTGAATTATTCAAGTCCGACATGCGTGGATTATTGTCGATTTGAATGGTCCAAAATAGTGGGTCGTTACATTTGGTATCAGAGCTTTGGTTTTAGGCAAACCTTAGCCTGCGGAGCAAAAACTCATTAGAGATAGGGCAGAAATACCCTAGAATGAGTGAAATCAATCTCAAAATAATTCCTTTGTGAGAGAACGTATTTTCGAAGCATAAAATTATTTTTAAAGGATTTTTTTAAAGATTATGTTGATATAAAATTTTCTTGTTTTGAAAGAAATTTTCTGAACTTTATCCCTTTCATATCCACCTTGTTAGAAATTTTGTTGATTAGCATTTCCTTAAAAATTATGAACTTCTATCTTGGTTGGGATTTCTTCGATTAGGATTCCTTTGAATTTTGGAACGCTCCCACTTGTTCTGAAATCCATCACTGTCTTCCCTAATTGTATTCTTTGATTTTGGAGCATTCCTTAACTCCACTTTGGAATAATTTCTCTACAGATCGGTGATTCCGTAAATCTTTGAATGATTTGTAAAGGGGTGAAACTCCTTTACAATTGGCATTGATTCACCGGAGATTTCTGTATCCTCGGTTTACGATGTTTTCTATCTTCTGCTATATTTAGATTCTATCTCTGGCGATCGAAGGTCGATTTGCCTTAGATTTTGCATCGATTATATTCCTGAAGTCACGGTTGACCCTGTTAAGGTCGCCTGCGATTTATATAGGCTTATCCATCTTCTATTTGGTAATTTAATGATCTTATCTTCGTTCGAGTTTATCTTCGAATCATAATTCTATTTAATTGGAGTCCCTCTAAATTTGAATCTCTGTTTTGCTTTGAAATCCATCCTTGAATCTTCCCTTGAAAAATTTGAGGTTGATTGTATTTTGGAATTTGTGTATACATCGAAATTGTTATTTGATAAGGATGACCATATTTTTTATATAAAGTCGAAATGTTTTCGATAAGGATTATATACCATTTTAAAATTGAGAATTTAAAGTTTTGAATGGATTTGAAATTTTGAAAATTTATAAGGAATGGTTTCATGTAAATTGATTTATAACTGAAGATTTTGAATCTGAATTTGAGTGATTGAACTTCGGCATTTTTGAAACTGGTTTTAAGATTTTGAAATAATAAATAATACGATTTGAAAGTATTTTCAGAATATGAAATGTTTCAAATGATTTCGAAGAAATTTCAAAAGAAGTTGAGAGAATAGAAGTCCAGAACCCACTACTGTCGCTGGAAAATAATTTCGGTGATGAATGCATGCATCATCGACATTGATTTTCGAGTTTATGAGTGGGGGAGAGGCCACTTCGGTAGCTTTGCTATGCGATTGATTTGTGAAACCAATTTTGATTTCAAATTCCGAAGTGTGATGTGAAATTCGAAAGATATATGTATATATATTTGAATAATTTGAAATGAGCCGGTGTTCAGTCCTTGAGTTTTGGATTTGATTTGATATAACCCTATTTTTGGAATTGATTTACTGATTTAATTGTGATTTCCAACTCTTGGATTGAAATATGATTTCTTCGACTATTTTGAAGGTTCGAGCACTTCCAAATCAAGGTTAATTTTTCAAAAGCTAAGAATTTTGAAGTAAAGTATATAAGTTTGGTATGTATGTTTAAAGTATGTAGTAATCTGATTTAGATAAGTTGAAACTGTTTTGTTAAGTAAACGAATAAAGCTATTTTGAATTTTCTAATATGAAATTTAGATTTGGAATGTTTGAAAATTTGTCTTCAAATATTTTGAAAAAAATATATAATTTAGTTTAAATGTTTAATTTAGTAACATCTTTATGAAACTATATATTTAACAAGTTGGAATAGATACATAAGTTGTACGTATGCTGTTTTATTCGCATAATTAAATTGATCCAAGTTTGAGTACACAAGTTCGAGGTGAATTACACCATTTCGTGTTAGGATTTTTCATTTGATTCTTGATGGCAAATTTTTGATATGGATTTTGGGCTTGATTTTAGAATTCTCTATCATAGTATATGGCTATGCAAGGAGACTGATGGTTTCTAGTCGAGAAACCGTATCGAAATCTGCATTAGGGAAGTCGAATGGACAATACTAGTTCGAAAGAGAACTTGTGTGATCGAGCGAGCAATCGAATGTGATTTTGCGAAATGATGACATATGTACATCTTATATTCTTATGTCATTGATATACTTGCCGCTGAAATTGGAAGTTATTGGGTTGGATATCTTTGTATTATAATTGGAATTCTTTCTTTTATGAAAAACTACTATCAATTTAAAACCATTTTTCAAAACTAGTTTTCTTTTATTCTTCTCAAACAAACTGTTTTATTCTATTTTACATACAAACTATTTTACAAACCATTTTATTCACAAAACTATTCTACAAACTATTTTTCTTTTTTATACAAAACTATTCTAAATTAAAACCTTTTAGTAAGTAAAGATGTTCAATCCCATATAGCTCTTTGTACGGCGAAATTTATTTTTGAAAATTTTGATCTTATATAAGATGGACTTTATGTAAATATAAGATGATTTTGGAAATGAATTGTTTGACTTAAACTATATTGATTTGGAAATTTGGATTATTTTCTAAATCTATTGTTTCAAGAAATTTTGAAACTGAATATATGTAAATTGAAGGAAATGATTTGGTGAAATCATATATGACTTTGAAACTGAATTGATATTGAAATGGTTTGAAATTGAGAACCTTGTTTTGTTTAAATACTTGATTTGGGAGTTATCGAACTTATATAATGGATTTGTATAAGTATGAAGTTGATTTGAAACTGTTGATTTGAAAAGGTACTCAATTTGAAGTGAAATCTTATATAATCGAAGTCTATATAAGTATGATTTGATATATTATTGATTTTGGAAAGTATTCGATTTGAAATGAAATCTTATATATAATGGACTTTATATGAGTATGATATTTGAAAGTGATTTTGAAAGGTACTATATGATACATATTTTCGAAGTAAAGATATGGAAAGTGCCTTCTGCTTGATATCCGCTTTATGGCCACACTGTGGATTCATTCTATCGATATTATTCTCTTTGATTTGGGTTTTCCGGATATGATACTCGAGTTTCCATCGAATTCCATGGCGTTACCCATGGTCTTACGAGCGCGACTGCATAGCGCAACAGCTTAGCTGAGATAGCCTAGGGGTACGGATTGTTTCCTGGGGGATCCAGGCGAAATCATTGTGTATCCTGCACTCTATGTAGGTCGCATTAGTAGCGAAACTGTCTGGCTGAGATGGCCTGGGGGTACGGATTGTTTCCTGGGGGATCCAGGCGTAACCATTGTGTATCCTGCACTCTACTAGTCATCATGGCGTAACTCGCAGGGCTGAGAAAGCTTACGGATACGGATTGTTTCCTGGGGGATCCAGGCGTAACCATTGTGTATCTGCGAACCATGATCGGACAAATGTTGGTTTGGTTGATTTGTTTGGATTGTACTTTCCATATCTGTTTTAAAGGTTTTCAAGTATTTTTACTGGGTGTTGAACACAAGTCTACTAAGTACCTGGAGAATTCTAGCTTTGCGCCTGATCAACGCATGACCAGAGTCTGCAGGAACGAAAGTAAACTTGTTAAGACATCGAGTTAAAAAGTATTTTGATGAAGTACTATATAAAGGATATTTTGATCAGTTATTTTCCCTTCTAAAGATTTTAAAATGTTTAAAATGTTATAAAATTTTAATTGAAATGTATAATGGTTTAAATAATGGTTCATCCTTGTCTTTCAACCTGTTTTCCCTCCTAGCTACTTTTTCCCTACCTTCTTTTGGAATGTCTTCCAACCTATTGTTCTTTTTAGTTGTTTCTCCGCTTCCTTCCTTTTCGAGGACGAAAAGATTTGAGTGGGGGAGAGTGTAACAACCCTAGATTTTTGCCTATATTTTTTAAATTTGACTTTTATTTTTTTTGTTTTGAAATTTATTTTAAACTTGTTTTATTTCAAACATTTCATTTTTAAATATAAATTTTGATTATTATGTAAATTATAATTTCAAACTGGTATAAATTGGATATTTGACTGAAAAGTGAAATTCTGTTCAAATTGGTCAAACTTTGACCTTTAAATTTTAAATTCAAATATTTGAATTCTTAAATTTTATCTTTTATTATGAAATTAGATTTTATATCATGAATACTGCTTTTCGTTTCGTTGAAATTGGATTTAAATTGTGAAAGTTATACCCTTTACAATATTGTGTGTATATTGAATTATTTAGCAATATTCTTCATTTTAAATTATATAAATAATATTTTTATTTGTCATATCTCATTCTAATTTGTATTATATGTTATTTTACTTATATTTTTGTCTTTTAAACATTTTAAAGTGATGATAAGATTTTTCAAAAGCTTATTGAATTTATTTTCTATTTTTAAAGGCTAGTTTCTATTTTTCTGCTATTTTCTTCAATTAAATTATATTTAATTTAAATTTATTTATTAATTTTTGTGAATGCATTTTTATTTTATGTTCTTATCTTTAGTTATAAATATTTTCCCAAGTCCATATGAATTTTCCAAAATTTATTCTGTTTATTTTCAAATTTTCTAGACTAGTTTACAATTCTGTGCTATTTTCTTATTTTAACCTTATATAATTAATAAATATTTATATATATTTTATATTTTGTTAAATTTTCGAAATTATGACTGAAATTATTATTATTTTCAGTAATATAAACTTATATAAAGAAAATAAAGGTAATTTGAAAGGTTTATGACTTTTGATTTTCCTATGGCTCTTTATCTTCCACCTTTTCACATTTAACCTAACTTTTCATTCAATTAGCCATAATTTCTCACATCTTCAGCTAACCACATCTATTTCCCATTCACGTACTTTCTTTTCTCATTCCTGAACAAAAAAATTCGGCCTTTACTTTGAGGAAAAAGTTTGGTAATCTCCTCTTTCTTTTGTTTACTTTTATTGATTTTTGATAATGATTTGCACTTGATCTCCTTCATCATAGGTTCGGCCACCACCATCACCATGCCTTGCCGCTTCCACCATCACTTGAGAACACCTCCATCACCACCTCCTCTCTGGCCAAACCCCAAGCCATGCCTCCTAGTGGATGATCAATCACCTAAATTCCAACAAAACTCCTTCAATTTTGCATAGCTGAGCACAACATCCTCTTACATCCACTTCACCACCCATGGCCGCCACCAACACCACCTCCACCACCTCCAGCACCACTTGGACACTCTGTCACATCATCCCCTTGGCTACTACAGTGAAGGCCGTGACCCCTAGTGGCCTTGACCGAGCATAACTATGGCCTTGAATCCATGTATGTTGCCTTGTTAGTGTAGTTTCCATCACCACCACTTTGCATCACCTTCAAACCATGATAGGCCGACCCTTAGGAACCCAAACCTGACCCAAAAACCTTGCTTTAGCCATGTACTACACTTATGGCTGAGCCCAATGTATGCTGGAAGCAAGTGCAAAGCAATTCCGCTTTGATTTGTGCAGTTGATTCTATCTTATTTTATCGTATTTGAATTTAAAGCTTATAATTATTGTATTGTATTGTTTTTTTTTGGACTTGTATTCAAGGGAATTGATACTTTGGCTACCACTCATCTCTATGTCATGTTATCGTGCTTGTGTGGATCTCTTTCGTGCATTCATCGTTGTGTCTCCAGCTCAAACCAGTGAGTTATTCTCACCAGACAATATGTACATATATAACTAGTGAATTGACCCCTTTTGAATCTGTAAAATGCATTATCATGTTACACCTGCTATGTTATGATTTTATGATGTTCACTCATGCTTAAACACCTATTATATTATATGTTACTGTTATATTATGCTGTTCTATTATTTTTATCAGTTTATCACACTGCTAGTTCCCTTTAGATTAGAATCACAATGGGTTGAAATGATACATACCCGAACGGACTTTAGAATAGGAGAAAATTGTTATGGGCTGAAATGATAGGCCTAAATGATTTTCAATTATTTTTCAATTACTTGGGATTGCGGGTTTGAATTGATCAAACCCAGGTTTTCTTTGTAAATTATGGGTTGAAATGATATATTACCCGTATCACTTTACCTAGGCTAGAAATGAAATACAGACCCGTTGTTAAAATATATTTTTCTAAAAATTTTAAAATATTTTAGAAATGTAAATATTATAATATTTTGATTTAAACTTAATTAAAAATGATTTTTGTAAAGTATTATTGATTTTCTGAAAATTTATAAGTGAAATAAATTATGGAAAGGTTAGAAAATTTGAATGTAAGTTACTTTGGAAATTTTGATTTAATTTTAATGGAATTTAAATTAAATATGAAAATATGATAAATTTATGATAATTTGGATAAAAATGAATTTAAATGATTTTATAATATATTAATGATTTTTGAATAAAGTTAAAATGGGAAATGAATGAATATTTAAGTTGGAAGTTTGGAATATAACTAAAATTGGAAATTTGTGAATTTGGCTTAAAAGTGAATTTTAAGTTATGTAAATAAAAATAAATTAAGTTATAATTGAAAATTTAAACTTAAATGTTATGTTAAAATTTAATTATATGAATTGAAATTGAATGGTGGAATTTAATAAGTGAATTATTATTTAATATTGATTTTTGAATGGAAATTTAACTTTATAAAATCATGAATATAAGGGTATTTGAATGATAGTTATAAAAGTGAAAATATGTGATTTTATAAGTTAAACATGATTTAAATAAAAATATAATTGTTTGTGAAATTATATTGAATATTTGAAGTTAATTAACTGCATTTTTGAAATGCTATTATTTCTAAAGTAAATTATATTACAGCATTTTGTAATGCTATAGTTGATATAAATGAACCAAATCGCTAATTTTTAAAAAAGGGATATTATAACACTTTGTAAGTGCGATAATTGTTGAATTTAACTAAGGTTTTATTTGAACTAATGTATACAGCATTTAAATGCTGTCTTTTGTTAATTGAACTGTTTTGAATGTAACTTTATGTAGCATTTTCCAAATTCCGCGAAAGGTGAATTTTCATTGTTTTGATAAATTTAAGTGAATAAATGAAGTTTGAAAGATTAAAATTTTGGAAATTTAATAATCTAATTATTAAATAAAATAACTTCATTTTTATGATTTAAATGAAGTAATTTGTTTTGAAATATTAACTATTTGAAATGTGTGTTAAAATGGTATTTTAAATAAATGATTGTGGTTTGGAAGATAAGATATTTTGATATTTGGAAATGAATTTTTGAATGATAATGAATTTTGAAATGAAATTGGATTACGAAGTATAAAATACCGTTTTGAAATTTTAACCACGGGATGTATTTAATTTATAGTTTAACTGATCCTTAAAGGATGGGCGATCCCAAGCATTCTTTAAGTTATTGTGCATTACTGCTACAGTTCAATTGAGTTGGTTTACATTATATAAGTATATATTGTCCTGACTCGAGTGTTTTGTGTTTTACTTTACGCTCTGGTCAGCCTGAGTATTCACAGCTTTGGATTTTCTTTCTGGAGCTGGTCTTTGCTGGAGTTTCTACTTATCTACATTTATATCTACTTTATGTTTCAGCTGTTCTAGTTTATCTCATGTATTAGTGAACTTCTATGTATTTGGGATTTCTATTATGTTGTTTTCAGACTGTATTATGTATTTGGTTTGAGACTCTACCGTAGTAGCTTCATGAACTACTATGTATTTTATATTCCGCTGCGAGGTATTCTGTTTGTTCTGTGTCTGTGATTATGTGATTTGTATTTCATTTGCTCCAAATTTTATTACAATCTGTTATTTTGAATTATTCAAGTCCGACATGCATGGATTATTGTCGATTTGAATGGTCCAAAATAGTGGGTCGTTACAAAAATGAATAAATTTATTAATGGAGTAAACATATGTTTATTTGTTTGAAATGTATTTTAGCTTATAGATTGATTATAGGGATGAGAAACTATTAATTAGTAAGAAATATATAACTTTTTTTGTATCCAATGAGTGTATAAATATGTCTAAATTACTATTATATAGGAAATAATTGTTTTATTTCTCATTACATTTACTCGGTCCATTTTGAAATTCACTTTTGTAATCAATTGAAATTAATGTAATCGAGTAATTTAAATTAATAGGAAAAATGACACTAAATTGTAAATTAATGGGTATAATTAAACGTAGCTTATGTTTTGTGAAAACAAAGGTAAGTTTGATTTAATGAAGAGAAAATTTTTATCACATAAAATGAATGTATCATTTGTGAATATAAGTTTAATTTCACTAGAATGAAGAAATTAAATTTTGTTGTATGTTTCAATTTGGAATATTTGATTTATTTAAATATTCAAACTTGATTCGAATTGAATTTATAATAAAATAAGTTGTTAAGAAAACAACTTGAAAGATTTTCCCAAAAAATTTCGATTAGCAACAGTTAGTTAATTATTTAGTTTGAAAATTTAGTTGTTTAGCCAGGATAATTTTATTTCCGTTAACTTGAAAAGTTAATGTGTTTATGTAGGAAAATTTATTTTGTTCTAAATTGAATTCGGAGTTATGGTGTGTAAAATAGCAGCGTTACAGTGTTAAACTGGGTACGTAGCTATTTTTGCGCCAAACGGGTATAGACAACTAAACCAGTCTCCTAGATAGTATAAATAACAGTTATAAACCCTAATAGCCATAATATCTTTCTGTTCTATCTCTGTCTGATCTAATCTCCTTCTCTCTAATGGAGATTATCCTAAATTCCTAATTTCTTGTTACAAATAAATTGAAAAATTCAAACTTCTCATACCCATCGTATAATATATCATTGGAAGCTCTCAATGAATGGACTTAGCGTCTACAATTAGTTTTGTAATCGAGGCTCTGTTTGACCAGAATTGGGCGAAACTGTTTCGACGGTCCGTTTCAGGGTTTGGATTTTAACGGTGAATCTTCAACCAATCGACGATCAGAAGGTGTTGCATCGTAGGGGACGTCAAGTGTAGCTGATCTATTGGCTTGGATTGATGAAGCAGGGGCCGAGATGGCCCCAAAGCGAGGAATTGCAGCTGATTTCACGTGCACGGTGAAGGATCCTAGACAGCAGCGGATCGTTGGGAAAATGCGGCGAAGGTGGGTGAAGACACAGTGGTTTTGATGGTGTGGTCTGATCGATGAACGTTGGCCATTGGAAGAGGAGATCGACTGTTAAAGGAAGTGATTCTCGTCGGCTTTGGTGCTGTTAGTTCGGTTAGGGTTTGGAGGTGATAGTATTTACAACATTTGCCCTTAATTTATTTTAATTAAATTTTAAAATCTTATAACTTCTAACTTGAATAATTTTTGCATACGAATTCGAATTCACATGCAGGTATTCTGTTGAACTCGTATTAAAATTAATGCCATTGATTGATTGTTTTTCACTTTCGACACAATATGAAACTAGTTTGGTTGAGTTTTGAGATGGTTGAGATTTTAGGCTTCTGTTTTGATTTTAATGGGCAAAAATCAAAGGTGAGTGATTAAACCCACTCACGCAATACTAAAAATTCTTCTGCAAGTTAAAATAAAAATCATGATGCGATAGATTATTTTGATTGCTATTTGAGAAATTAAATTGACATTGAAAATTGAATACCACATCTAGTTGAACACCCCGATATTGATAATTAATAATTTTGTTATATATGTTAATTGGTTGATTTGAATATAAATTACATGCGTATTATGGATGATGTGTTTATTTATTTGGATGATATTATTAATTTTAGATATCTCTGTTATCACCCTGTAAATTATCGAACTGTATAAATTCTCGTCGAGATCATTTAATAATTTAATAACTGGACTAAGAAATAGGTTGAAATGATATATGTCAATGACATCTAAATGTGGGTTGAAATAATATATGCCTATATATTAGAAATATTAAAATAAAATGATCACTTGGCAATAGGGTAGAAAATTATATAGGACGCCGAATTTGGTCAAATGAAATGAATTCAAATTTTTTGAATTTGAATTTGTTAAATGAAATTGTATTCAAGGATTTAACTTGAATTTATCAATTTTAAATCGTTAAGGCTGATTTTGAAATTTACTGTGAATTTATTGAAATTGAATTATTTTAAAGGGTTAAATATTGAATTAGTTGAAACTTGAATTTATCAAAATCAAATTATTTGAAATTTGAAATCATTTAAATCGTAGTTGATTTTGAATTAAAAATTGAATTGGTTTAAGTTGAAGTTTAAAATTGGAAAATTCGTCTTAAATTGAAAAGTTGTTTAAAGTGAAATTTGAAATTTTGAATTGGGTTAAATGGTTTAAACGATAAGAATCATTTCAAATTTTAAACTATTTTCATTCAAAATTATTTTCAATTAAAACTATTTATTTCAAACCAATTTTTAATTCCAACTATTTTCTATTAAAACTATTTTATTTCAAACTATTTTCAATTCAAACTATTTTCAATTAAAACTATTTTAAATTCAAAACTATTTAAATCCAAACTATTTTTACATTTAAAACTATTCTAATTTAAACTATTTTCAAATTCAAAATTGTTAAGTCCAAAACTGTTTTAAGGGTAAAGGATTGAATTTAAATGATGATATTTGTGATATGAAATATGAAAATTGAAATTTAAATCTGATTTGAACCTATTCATGATATGTAATATGATATGTTCTATTGAAATTTAAAATGACCATATGGTTTGTAAAATGGACAATTGGTTATTAAAGAGGCTGAAGCTGGATATTTGCATACTCTCTATCAATACATGAACCACTCTAATAACTGTGTACGCGGAGGATGTTTCAGAATGAAGTGGTTGGATTAGAGTATGTTTGTTGGATTGAAGTAAGAGAACGATAATGGGTGACCCCGACACTTATGTCAATTTGAAATGACTTAAACAAGAGCCTATGTCTAGCCAAGAGGTTAGCTACCTTTAGGGCCATCACTCCTTTGTATTATTATATTGATTTTGACCTAATCGGTGCACCTTGATTTGATTTTGGGGGTGATGGACTCGGTCGACAGTCGTTGCAGCGATGTGTTACGACCAGCCAGAAAGGGTAAACTGGTAGAATCTTATCTTGGGTATTGCCGCACGTGCCTTGTCATACGATTATCCTTATATGTGACCACTATGATTTTGTTTTAGTATTGTCCTATCGCGGCGCCTCCCTGGCTACCGACGTTACTAGTTGTGCTACTAAGGCAAACTGTAGGACAATACTTAAAAATGTGTTAAGGGGGATTAATGTAAAGCCTTAACAATATTTTTATATTCACTTTATCAATAGATAGTACATATATAGCTTATCTTTCTATATATAGATAGTTTAATGGGTCCTCCGGAGATGTAAAATTCTGTAACATCTCTTAAGTTGTTTACACCTATATTTCACATGATATTGAGTTAAATTACATGAGAATTTTTTGTTTTGACTCGAATGTATTGTTTTCATTATGCTTGGGTCCGCCTGAGTATTTCTATGTTTCAAGACGTTATTCCTTGAAGATGAAGAGGGAGATTGATGATTGTATTTATTAGTATTATTTGGTATGTCTATTTATTGTACTCTGATTATATTGTAAAATGAAAGTTAAATTTATATTATAAAACAACTTCATGAACTGTTTATGTGATTATTATATTTTGTCATTCTACCGTGAGATTCTGATTATTGTTTTTCTTCTTGTTATTTTCTTTATTAACCTATTGATTATCTGTCTTCTGGATTGTTTGAGTCAGACAATGTGTGGTTTACTATCGACTTAAATTGTCCAGGCTAACCGTCACAACAAAGGACTTGATTCTTACCATGCAATGGTGTCAATTACCCTTCGATAGCTTTTACAGGAACAATTCCCTCTGTCTTTAAGGAACTCTCCATGATGACTTTTGAGGAACTCTTCATGATTATTGTAAAGGAACACTCTATAATGTCTTTAAGGAAATCTCCACGATAGCTTTGGTTTATTACTAAGAGATAGCACACCAAAGCTTCCACGATCTTCCCATGATTGCTACACCACTTTGTCCTACGTTCATTTCAGGAATTTATCACGATGGCTCCAATGTGCTATATTATGACCCTGTGAGATTCCTATTTTTGACTAGCCACGACCACCTTTCATCACGATCGTCCTATAAATCTCATCACGATGGCTCTATTAATCTAATCACGATGGCTCTAATCTCTCTTGCTCAATTACCATCACACGAAGGCTCTCCTGAATTGCTTTGTGATGGCTAACATTTTTGGGTATAACATTTGCCCACCTATCATAATTTCGCTTTATACTCTAGCATAAATAACTTTTCATATTCTGAAAAATATTCATCCTAAGCGTTGATATTTCTTCTCTTTTGATCTAATGGTTATCGTACTTTTTCCTTTCTTCCTATAAATAGCACTCTTCCTCCTCTTTTTCCTTGTATTTTCTTTATCAAAATTTACTATTCTCACTATCTTTCCCGAAATTTGATCTTTGCTTTTTGCGATTGCCATCTGGCAAATATTTTTATTATTGGTTCATTTACTTGTTCTTTTTGTTGACGTTATTTTTTAAATTGATTTGGCTGATCTTAAATTTATAAGAATTTGATTGGTTAATTATTTGTTTTGAACTTGTTGATTTCCTCACATTTTCTTCTATAGTTGTCATTTTGATCCAATTAATTGCTTAGCCCACCGTTTTATTATATGTGGGTTTCGGTTTATATGGATTATGTACTCAATAAATTTGAACCACTGCTATGTGATAAGCTTCCATTTGGAGACTTAGTGTACGAAAGCTAAGCTTTCATGCACAAACTATCCAAAATTATTATCTTCATATTTTACTCACGAGGTCTACATTCATTTAGCTTACGAAAGCCCCTCTCTTTTTTTATGATAATTTGGTTTGCTACACATGGGCCTTGTCTTCTAGTTTACTCACAGTGACTGGGATCAAAGTAATTATGAAGAGTTCTAAATGCAAGGACTACGTGGGGTTTACCTATGAATGCCTTATATGTTCCAAATCGTCCAATGAAAGCTTGTTGATTTTAATTGACGATGGTTACGTTTGAATTTAATTCACATGAATCTTCCTTTTTTTCACACAAAAACTAATCCTTTTAGTTTAACATGCAAAAACCTTGCGTTTAGTTCTTCTTGCGATGGTTATTTTTAGGTTTAGCATGAAAAAGATTTATTTTGAACTTTGTTCATAGGAGCTATGTTTTTGGGTTTAGCATTAAGTTTTATACACGAGAGCATCACATGTGATGGTTGGTCACTGGATAACCAATGTTTGCCCTAAATTACCACATGATCGCTTAATTATCAGTCATTTTATGCCTTCACGTATCTTATTATTAATGTTCAAATGGCTAAATGTCTATCGGTTTAGAAAATAGCCGAATGAATTTTGAAATAAAATAACCGCAAGCGCACGGCGTACACTTGTAGTACGTGGCGAATACGGGTCGATCCGTAGGGAATTGATGATTTTAAAAATTCAATTCAATCAAATTATACCAATTTCAAGTGAAATTTAAGCAAGAGAATAAGAGAATGAACTAACTAACTAAAAGAAAAGAGAAGCTAATATAAGAGTTAAGTGACAATTTAGAGAATAAATCTACTCTCTAAATCATGTAGTTCAACACATATGAAATCATGATCTCTCTTTTATGGTCATTAGTGCTTTAATTGATGTGCTTATCATAAGTATGGCATATTTGTGTTATTGATTAGCCAACATAAGCCATCAAACTATAACACACCCCTTAAACCACTTACTAACTTTCATGAAACTTGACAATGAAAATGAAATTGAAATCTATTTTAATTATGGCCTATTAACTATTGATTAGAAATATAGACCATCAAATTTTAATTTCAAATCACTTTCTTTTGCCATAATCATATTTTGATGAAGAGGCAATTAGTGTTAGTGATTGTTTAAGCATAGCCTATTTGGTGTCAACAATATATGCTATCAAATTCACAGCAAAAACAACAATTAAACCACTTCAATCATTCTTACTAAGAACAAAAAGAGATCATGAATTAACAACTAGTTGAAGCTACATAATTAGAGAGCTTCATTACCCCTAAATTGAAGGGGTTTAGCCTCTCATATTTGTCATTTGATTAACAAATGTAGCTTGCAACATGAAATAAAAAGAAAGCAAAATGAAAGAAGATAACTAATTAACAAGAATTAACACTAATCTAATTTGCATGAAAGTAAATCTACACTACAAACATTAAAGTAAATGAACATGGAAATGAAAGAGCATGTATTAAATTGCAATAAAAAGGAAATTACATGAAAATAAAATAAATGGCTAAGTAGCCATGAAAAGAGAACAAAGAGAGCTAAGCTAAACTAAGAGAGGAGATGGCCTCCATAAGAGGGCTTAAGAGAAGGTAGAAGAGGTTACATGAACATAATGGGTCATTTATACAAGCATGAAACCCTATTCCATAATTTGGGGAATGTCCAAACTACCCTTGAGAAAGTGTGGAGGCCAAGTAATCATTAGCTTCTACTAATCATCATTTAAGTATACATGAAGCCATTAATTCCATAAGCATGTGCATTAGCCTTTAATTTGTACATTAAGGTAGGTGGGTGGTGGGGTCCTCCATGTTCTTCACTTTGAATTATTTCCATCTTCATTCCTTTGTATTCATTTTGTGCATGCATGTGTCTTCATGAAACCACTCCTATTTGAGATCAAATTCTTACACAAATATATATAAATTTCCAATTAATTTTTCTCAAAGAAATATTTGCACACAAATGACCGTTTTACCCCTATATGAAGATGGATGTGTGACAATTTGGAATTAATATGGATTTTGGTTAAAACAGGTTAAAATACACGATATGATCATTTATTTAATTTAAATAGATTAAATATGGTGGTAAAAATATGCACATTTACGTGCACATCAAATACCCCCACACTTATCTTTTTATTCGTCCTCGAATAAAGGAAAAACTAAGATAAATCCATTTTCGTAGGGAGCACGATCGCATTGAGCGTATGCAACAAGCCGTTAAATCTCTGGTTGTCCCCAGTAGGACGAGTGTTGTCTCGTGAGGGTTTTCAGCGGATACTACCCACAAAATTCAAATGCAGGATGAAAATATTTACAAAATGCAAGATTTATTTACAAAGAGATGAATGCGAGTTTTTGAAAATATTTACAATGAAGGATTTACTTTTAAATTAACACACATAAGTTAAATATAGGTTTTGGTTATTATCTTGAAAATTTAAGTCATTTACTCGTCAAAATTTCCAACAAAAATTAAGTTATCATTGTTTGTACCAAAAATGGGCACAACACTCTTCGGAAGTTATTTGAAGAGATAAAATGAAGAATATGAATATAAAACAGAGATTATCTAACAAAAACTCTAACAAACAGAAATGTAAAATGCAAAGAGAAGCAATTTAGAGTGGTTCGGCGTATCGCCTACGTCCACTATGAAGTTTTGATGATTTTATTGATTCTCTTTCGACGATTACAAGCAATTGCAGCAAACAACAGTGAATTGTAGTTTGAAATTCGAATTAGACAATGGGAATAAGATGCAAGTATCAATCCGGTAGAGTCTGGACGCTTGAGAATCGAAAGGATCCCTTTTCCGTTGGCTCCGGGGCTCTATTTATAGGCGTAGGAGGCTGAGATCCCGCTCAAACTCCGAGAGACTTGGTCTGGCACGTGAGGGGGCCCACGCAACCGTTTCCAGAAAGTTTCACCTCGATCTGTGATCGATACGAATATATTTCGTATCGATCAAGATGACGTCCAATTAAGCTAAAATTTGGTGGAGACATCCTTTAGTGTGTATGCAAGCTTCCCTGAAAATTTCATTGGATTTGGATTAGTAGATCTCGAGATATGGTCGATACGAACTGAGAATCCTCGAAGGCTGTTTGGTTCGTCTCCATGACTTCGACTCCATCACTTCGTGTCGATGACTGCACGTGTTCCCAAGATGAGGTGGCACTCACGCTCCGCCTCGATCCGGTCTCCACCCCGAGTCGACCGCGTTGACTCCATATATCTCGGCACATTCGCATCGAAGGATGACACGTCATCCTGGCTTGATGGCTTGATGGATTCGAATGAAGCATTACTGATGGATTCGAGCAAGCGATGGTCGATGGATACGAACAACCCTTTCTCTCATGGATACGAGGCAGACACTAGCTGATGGATACGAAGTGCTTCATCTGCTGAGGGATATGAAGTCCATCGATATGAACTCGATGGATTCGAACTCAGCCGTTCCTGACTGATACGAACTCATGGGAGTTGGCCGATATGAAGTAGGCGATCTGTCAATGGATTCGAATGATGCCGAGTCGAACCTAGGTGCTTCGATGGATTCGAAGTTGATCGATACGGAAATGATGGATTCGAACTAGAGCCTGGAGATGGACACGAAATCACACATAGTGATGGATACGAAATATGGGTTTTTCCCTTCAATTTGAATCAATCATAACTTGAGCGTATGAGTCCGGATTGACTTGAAATTTGAGATGCTGATTTCTATGATCTTTCTTGTCATGTCCTATCAATTGTAGCTCATTCTGGACTCGGGCAAAATTCAGCGATATCCATGGCGAGCTATCCTTGTTCTCTAGTCGGTTCCTTGGTGTCCTGGCCTTGCCAAAAGGCGGGATAACATTTGCCCCCCAAAGTACGTCTTGTGAAAACATGACGTGCTTTGAAAAGCTGCAGGTCTTCTTTGAATAATTTGAAAGTCGTACTCTGCATTGCTGTAATTGAATTGATTCCTCCTCGAACTTATTTGAAACTCGAGTTGAAACGATGCCTGATGATCACCTTTAACCATCCTCTTGTATCGGTCCTCTCATGAATCGATGTTAAAAGATGGAAAGCCTTTCTTCGCATCGATGTGGGTTGACTTGATGGATACGAAATGCTCATTCGTATCGATGGTCATAAATCATGGTGGATTCTGATTCGAATTGGTGATATCTGATGGATACGAAGTGACTGTTCGTATCGATAGGTTCCGATGGATACGAAAGCTACGCTCGTATCGATAGATCTGCTCTGTTGTGAGTCGATGGCTCATAAAGCGGACATTTTGAACCGATGGAGTCTGTTACCTTCAGGTGGCTTCCCTGTGTGCTTCGAATCGATGAAGCCTGGTGGATTCGAAATGAGCATTCGTTTCGATGCGCTATTTGACTGGTCGCGACCGGTCAGGCTGACTGGGAGTCGAATCGACCCGGTTGTATCCTAGGCCCCATATAAATATCTGGGACTTAGCCCATTTTTACTTTTTCACTTTCTCTTTTTACTGTTGCTTTTAGCCTTATGCGATCGATCCAGGAAGAGATAACAACTCCGTACTTTTGACTCGATCAAACTCGTTCATTCAGATCTTCGAATCAAAACTCCAAACTAGGTAAGCAACTGCGAATCTGAATGACGAAGCCGCCATAAATCCACTCTTTCTTCGTCAATCTTTCACTCCGGCATCTGGTAATACCAGATCTGGCTCGAAAATATGATGGCCATGGCGATCTTTGCAGATTGGAGAAGAAAGGGTGGAAAGGATGATTTCGAATCGATTACGAGAGCCATGTTCGAATTGATGAAATCAATGGCGCTTCTCTGGACCTCGTATCGACTCTTGAGACATGTTAGTGGAGACAATGTGATTTCGATTCGATGTTCGTGGCGATGGGTCGTATCGACATGAAGTATCTGATAATAAGTCAATGACTATTCGGAAGCCCCTAGCTTTGGATCGATACGAGTTTCGCCACTGCGATCGAAATGAAAAATATCGATTTGAGTGTTATCGATGCAGAGCTAAGGCCCTCCCGATCAGTACGAACCGGGCCACCACTGATCGATATGAAAGCACACCTACTGTGATCGATACGAACCAGATTACCAATGATCGATTCGAAGCACGACACTTGGCATCGATTCGAACCTACAACCGGATGGATCCGAACGAGTCTAATGGGATCGATTCGATCTCTCCCTTTGATGGATACGAAATCCCAAGCATTTTGAAAACATGATTCTGATAAACTTCATCCCTGCATATCTGGACTTGATAATTAAACTGCACGCCTGATTCCTACGAGCTCCTATTTTGCATAATCGAACTTGATCACAACACTGCATATTTGACTGCCCTTTGAAGCTCGTAGATGGAACTGTAGCACAACAAAGTGTAACGAACTTTAATCTGAATCGAACGACAGCATTTGGATGGCGCGGTGGTGACGGTCAGCGATGACGGTCATCTCCGGCCGGACTCTCGGAGTTTCGTGGCTCACACACTTAGGCATATTCCGTAGAGATTTATTTGTTCAAGTTATGCATAACACATGCACTGCACAACTCATCCACACACTTTACACTGGGGAATGTACGGGCTTTTTATCATCTAATGGTGGTTTCTCGTGAGTTAGCTAGTTATGGAACCGTCGAGTTCATAGCAGCAAGATACTCAGCATTTGACCCCTCCCAGACTTGAGATTCCGGATATTGAGGCAGAAGTTGTCGGTCCGGCTCCGGACGAGTTGCCTGACGCGTCTTTCATCAATAGTCCACCTGATTCTACCCCATCCCATATCTCTGAAGATATGCTAGTGAGAATATGCTTAAGGCATGGCCTGTCGTTGGACGATGTAATGTTGCCTGGTCCGGATGACAGACTGCATAATCCCCCGGAGGGATATACCGCCTTTAACCGACACGCATGCGCAGCCGGTACACTTCCTCCGTTCAACGACTATATAAGAGAAGTGTTGGCTTATCTGGAAATTGCTCCATCTCAGTTACACCCGAACACATATGCTTCACTCAATAGTTTGTTCATCGTATTTATGGAGTATCTCTATCGACCTCCCAGCATGACCGAGATAAGATATCTGTTCAACTTCAAAAGTCGAACCGACAGCCCATCTTTTACATTCTTGGAGTCTGTAAGAAACTGTCAAGTGGTCACAGGGTCGTGGACTAGGCTGAGCTACTTCAAGTCGGAGTGGTTCTATGTCCGATGTCCTCCGGGGTTTGCCAGAAGATGGATGTTTAGACGTGAGTATTGTCTTTTTCCCAAGTAATTTGTCGGGGCGATTTCTTGAGCGAAATTAAACTCATATTTTCCATTCCTTTTCTTTCAGCAATAATCCAGCGTCCTGAAGGCGGGTATTATAAAGAGATTGTCCGGGTTCTCCAGGAGATTCCCTCTAAAGAAAGGAATATTGAACTATTGTTGACGGACCGAAACCTCAGAATCCTTGGGTTAATTGGGCGGAGACAAAGCATAAGGCTTGATGGCGCGCTAAAGACTGTCTCCAGAGAGAGTCAAGCGGAAGAAACCCAAGGTCGTGATAATTGAGGAACCCGATTCTGAAAAAACTCACACCGATGAAGAACCGTTGGTCGGGTCCGCTGATGCAACCCCGGATTCCGATGAAAAGAGAAAGGGCAAGGCAGTGGCCTCTAAACAGACCAAATCCGGGAGGCGGAAGTCTGTAGTTTTACACCGTTCTCTTTCAGGAATCAAAATCTCGGAGGCGCCCTCTCTACAAGCCGAAAATCAATTCGAAAGGCTCGTTGACCTTCCAATTCCGGACATTGTGTCCGAACAGCATGACGTTGAATTAGACGAACTGCAGCATACATTCGACGTTAGCGAGTCTCTTCCCACTAGCACGATCGACACTTCTGGTTAGTCCGGGGGGTTACACGTCTATACACTCTTCACGGCACTACACAGTCTTCTAACCGTAAATTGCGTATCCTGAATGATTACTGATCTTTCATATTTCACTTTTCAGGTGCTATGTCTGGACGAGGAACCGTGCTGAGCAGCCTGCGCAACAAGCGCCGTTATTACGAGCCACGTCGAAGAGAGGGAGAGAGAGACTATGACTCAGGACACTCTGGCTAGGAGAGGTCCGATAGGGACAGGGGATATGTGCGCCGATCCCGATCCCGCTCTCCTCCTCCGAGGACTTCCGTACCGCCCACGGTAGCGGCTGCCCGTCCTCCAGAAACTTCACGGCCTAAGCCGCCTTCTCAAACCCCAAGGCCCGATCCTTCGCGTGGGACCGAAATTGCCACTTCTTCAGCTACAACGCCGGCCGCGGCCGACTCGACTGGGGATGGAGCGCTTAAATTAGCGTAGATGAGGAAGGAGTTCCCCGATATCTGTTTCGATGCTTATGTCTTTCCTCCGCACCTAAAGAGAATTCCGCCATCAGCTGAGAACACTATACATGATTATGTTGCGGATATTTTCTTTCAGTACAAGGAGTGGGCAAGGGCCGCGAGGAAAGCGTCTAAAGTGGCATTCGACCGGGGTGTCGTTATCGAAAAGTTGGAGAAGGAGTTGGGCCACAAAGACCGGATCGTGAAAGTGCTCAATACTGAGGCCGAGTCTTCCCGAAAATCCGAAATGGAAGCTCTGAAAAAGTTCGATGAGGTAAACTCGGCCATGACCAGGATGAAACAAGAGCACTATACCCAGATCGAAGACATGGGTCATAGGAACACCACTATCACCGCCGAGAGAGACGCCGCTCTCAAGGAGCTCAATGAGCTGAAATCAAAGTTCTCCGACATGGCGAGGGAGAAGGACGCGGCCAATGTCTCTGCTCAGGAAGCCTGTGATCAGGCGGTGGTGCTCCGAGAGGAGAAGGAAGCGGCTATGGAAAAAGTCCGCAAAGCTGAAGCTGGGGTTGATGAGAAAGTGCGACAAGCGAAGGCCAGGATCGAGGCTGAGGTGGAGGAGCTACTTGTCACTTATAATGCCAACGTGCTAAGGCACCGAGATTTGACATGGCTCGATGATTACCCAACGCATCTCTACAACGCCTGGAGCCTGCTGGTTGAGGAAGAGAAGTCTGGGCACCCTGATGAAGCCATCGACGAGTTCGAGCTGGAGAACCGCATACTCAACGACGACGAAAAGAAGGTTCTCCATGGCTCCATAATTTCTCATGATAAGGAGAGGCTTGGCGTCCAGTCTCGGGAGGTTGGATAGAGTTCCGGCGCTGAGCATCATAATGCGAGTTCTGAGATCAACGCTCCATCTCAATCTGAACTAACTCCAACGGTTGTCTCCCAACCCATACCAGCTTATGATCCAGACCAACCACATTTATCTCCCATCAGGGAGCATTCTTCTGAGGTCGCTCACACGACCCTGACCCAAACCGAGGAAGGTATTCTGAACTAACCCCTTGTGCATTTGGTCTGAGGAATGCGCATAGAAGCGTACACTAACAAACGTTTCCTTTCTTTGTTCAGTGATCGAAGTTGCGCCAACCGCGCCTCCCGCAGCCCAAGAAATATGCCAAGTGTCGGAGGCCATTATCTCTAAGGCGACCTCCCACTACGCCATAGATTGCATACTGCAACACCAAAGAAGTGATGCAGGAAGTGCCAAAAAATATTGCTGTAGGCTAAAAAAGGGCAAAGGCAACACTTTCTCGGTGATGCATTTTGCCGCATTGCCGCAGACCTCAAAGGCAACATTTTGACTATCTAAGGCAACATAAGAAATACTGTTGCAATAGAACCCTATTTGGGTCTATAGCAACATCCATAGGTGTCTGTACCAACATTCCAAAATGTTGCTATAGATATTAACTTTCTGAATTTGTGGGGCCCACAATGTAGAGCATATTTGATTTTTTAATAGAAATAAATATTTATTTAATAAAATGCTATCGCACAGAATTTGATATTCAAACAGTAATTTATTTAAATAAATATTTTATTTCAACATTTAAAATAGTACAAATTCCCGACTCCACTATTTTACAATTCAATGATATATAACACTGATATTCTCATATACAGATATTCCTCACTACATCACTCAATTCACTCATTACATATGCAGTTCAATTTATACAGACACCGACACTGACAAATATATAACGAGGCGAGCCGAGTGCCGAGCCGAAGGCGAGCCGAGAAGCGGGTCCGGGCGCAGCGCCGGCGGGGGTCCGGGGCACCGCAGTCCCGGCGGGGGTCCGGGGCACCGCCCGATTCATCCGATTTCGGAAGATCGAGCCTTCTTTGAAACGACGTAAAATGATGCACAAATGAAGACTGAACTTAGCAAACCCCATCCTCAGCAACTTCATCACCCATCGGAACTACTGCCCATCTACCACTTACCTGAAACACAAATGCCATTGGATACTTTATTAGGTTGAAGCTACAAAAAAAGCTCTACTACTATTAAATGCAAGTATATTTGGTGGTTCTACAGAGATAAAGGAGATTCACGTTAAAGAAGATAAAGAGATATTAGGTAATGCTTTACTTGCTGTGAATGAAACTCCACCCGGACCACGTCGTAAAGTAGTTGCTACCAAGGGGAGATATATGTATACATTAACTTTACGCGGCTTATATGTAAATAATAATGACCAATTCATGATAGGTGGGGCATGAGATAGCTTAAGGGACTTACATTGGTCACTGAATTCAACTGTAGAAGGTGTATTGTTATAGCCTACAGAAATAATCCTAGAATAGGCAGTTGTAGTTTGTTGAAAGGAAGTTGCATTTGCAACATCAGAATCATAATGAAACGATCTTGGTTGAGCAGCAGCAAAAAAATTACCATCATCCCGGCTCTTAGGAACAACAAAAATGGGTTTATCACCTATGACAGAAACAACATCAGTCCCACTAGCGACAAAGTCTTTCATCAAAAATCAAAGCTTCGTCAGTAGGCACTCCACCGATTAGAGGATAGGCAGTCATCGATTCAAGTTTAGAAACAAAAATTACATCGGCTAAAATCCTAGAAGTAGTGTCAGTGAATCGGGGATGAGCAGGCACGCGAAGGGAGGAAGGCAGGATGACTATTGGCGCAAAAGCAAGACTACAATATGCTAAAGAAACTTCATTACCAGAGCCGTTGGCATCGTCAAATCACTTTTTCTCATTATTGTTCCTTGGCATCCAAATCGACGATGAATAATGATAGCAAGCACGAAGAGAAGAGGGATGGATCGTGAATTGGAACTTCATCAATCAGACTTGCGGATCCCCAAAGAAGATGAATTGCGAATTGGAACTTGATACTTGATTTATTCTAATCGCCTGAAATCATCTTCCATCTCCATGCGAATTGATTTGAGAATTATGAATTGATTCTAATCGCGAATTGGAAGTATGAATTTGGGGATTTCGTGAATATGGTAAACTGAAAGGGGATCTACACCAACATAAGCGGGAAAACGAAAATTTGGTAAAAAGTGCAGCGGTGATCCATTTTAACAGTTGGATTAAATGTAGACCGTTGGATCGTATTCACGCGGATTGCTAATTTTATTAATTTTTTAATTTGTATACATCTATAGCTACTGCAACATCTTGTTGATACCTATGCTAACACCTTGAAGCGAGTGTTGTAATAGACAAAAATCAGCATACCTATCGTTACATTATAGCTAGCAACACCATGTAATTTCGTTGCAGTAGGCCATCTATGGCGTAGTGTCCGTCGTGACCATAGCGCCGATCGAAGTGACGCAGGGAAGCTCACTCTCTCTCGATGAACAAATGATAAACGAGCTTCTCGGCCGACCGAGTGATCCCTTCGCAGACTTATCATTTAGCCTGGGCGGATTCTCATCCACTTCAGATGTCCCAATCCAGAACACTGCGGCACATAGTGGGACGCGAGCACGACGAGAGGCAGCGATGTTGGCTGAGATTAACGCCGAGATGGCGGCGGCAGCGCGTGGTGGCAACTTAGATGACGGGGCGGTAGTGCAGGGCCCCATTCCTCTTATGATTGTTTCTCCCGGAGGCATGCTTATTGACGTCAGCGCACCCGTCCCGCCTCCGGCTGTAGATCCTGTTCCCCCAACTCCTCCTGCGGGAAGCATCTCTATTGGCTCTAGCTCGGAAGACGATGTCGACATCATGCCTTTGTCTGAGGGGAGCTCGTCTAAGGAGAAAGGATCTAAGCGAAAGATCACTGGAGGTTCCGGTAGCTCCTCAAGGAAGAAGAAGCTAAGGAGACAGAAAGATTAGATGTATTTTCCCTCTCGTAGTCAGGAATTTCGTTATCCTTTTCTTTTTGTAGGCCGTGTTTAGATGCGGGTTCGGCCCCTGCTAGTAGCAAATTTTTGGAAAGGCTCATGTACGAACCCTTGTTTTTGATTAGTTGAAATAAACTTTTGTCTTCTTGTTTCAACTTGGATTCCTTTTATGCTTAGATGTCGCAGTGTTCGAACTTCGGTCCGGTGTACTTGCATTATCTTAATGTTTAAGCATTGCATGTTTCGTCTGCCAAGTCTGGAAATCTCGAAACAAAATGCTCATATTCCGCTTCGTTCTCTGGGAACACGGAGTTGAGTGTTTGTACTCCGCTTCGCACTCTGGGAATGCGGAGTTGAATGTTTATACTCCGCTTCGTTCTCTAGGAACACGGAGTTGAGTGTTTGTACTCCGCTTCGCACTTTGGGAATGCGGAGTTGAATGTTTATACTCCGTTTCGCACTCTGGGAATACGGAGTCGAATGTTTATACTCCGTTTCGCACTTTGGGAATACGGAGTTGAATGTTTATACTCCGATTCGCACTCTGGGAATACAGAGTTGAATGTTTGTACTCCGCTTCGCACTCTGGGAATGCGGAGTTGTATGTTTGTACTCCGTTTCGCACTCTGGGAATGCGGAGTTGAATGTTTATACTCCGATTCGCACTCTGGGAATGCGGAGTTGAATGTTTATACTCCGTTTCGCACTCTGGGAATACGGAGTTGAATGTTGGATTGTCGTGTGTCAATCCTATCAACATTGGTGTAATGGCTTGCCCCCGAGCTCGGGTTTCACTTAGCGAGTGGCCGGTCGTATCACAGCCATTCTCTACTTGAATAAATCCCACCACGTGATGGGACTTAGCTCTCTGTGCGTCGCGATGTTTCGCATTGTATTCAATGATTTACAGTTCTGGCCCGAAGAGATGGCATTTTATTGCTGAAATAAGAAAGTGCGGCAAAGTCAGTTGCCTTATTACAACATTCAAATTTCGAAATGCAGAAACAAATTGCTGAATGAAAAGACATAATGAAATAAATAAAGCCTGTCATGTGTAGTAGCGACGAAGGCTCTCGCTATTCCAGGCCCTTAGCAAATCAAGACCGTCAACGGTCGATAGTTTGAATGTGCCATCTCCGAGTCTTCGTGCAATCACATATGGTCCCTCCCAGTTTGGTTTCATGTGTGAAGGAACTGGATAGATTCTCTTGAGAACGAGATCGCCGAGTTCAAAAGTTCGTGGTCGGACTTTGGTATTATACAACCGGGCGACTCGACTTTGATAGGCGGCTGCTCTCAAGTCAGCCTCTTCCCGCTTTTCGTCCAGTAGATCCAATGATTCAGCAAGCAATATAGTGTTTGTTTTCGGATCATAATAAGTCACGCGATGGGAAAACACCTCCGTCTCAACTGGAATAACGGCTTCTGAGCCATAAGATAAGGAAAATGTGGTGTGTCCGGTTGCGGTCTTATGGGTCGTTCAATAAGCCCATAATGCCATAGGAAGTTCATCAACCCATTTGCCCCCAGCCTTTTCCAGTCGTTTCTTAAGGATGGATTTTATAACTTTGTTAACAGCTTCAACTTGACCATTGGCCTGCGGATGTGCAACTACCGAGAATTTTTTATGGATATGAAACCGTTGACAGAAATTCTTGAACTCGGAACTTTCGAATTGGGCTCCGTTATCGGTGATGATGGTATGCGGAAGTCCAAATCGACAGATAATGTTGCGAACCATGAAATTTATCACTTTCTTTGTCGTAATGGTTGCGAGGGCCTTAGCCTCAGCCCACTTGGTAAAGTAGTCGACGGAAACGATGGCATACTTCGCACCGCCTTTAGCCAGGGGTAAAGCGCCGATGATATCGATCCCCCACATTGCAAATGGCCAGGGACTGACCATTTGAGTTATCTCGGTAGGCGGGGCTCTCGGAATTCGAGCATGTTTCTGACACCTATCACACTTTCTGGCATAGTTTGCAGCGTCTCGATTTACTGTCGGCCAGTAATACCCATAGCGGAGAATCTTCTTAGCGAGAGCTTGCCCACCGGTGTGATCGCCACACGCTCCTTCGTGTACGTCATGTAACACTCGTTTGATTTCATCGTGTGCGATACACCGGAGGAGAGGAACGGAATAACCTCTCTTGTACATGACCCCGTTCTGAATGACGAACCGTGAAGCTTTTCGTAGAATTTGTCTTTTCTCATTTCTATGCTCGGGCAACGTCCCGTTCTCAATGTAATTTCGGTATGGAGTCATCCAAGAATCTCTACTTGGAGCGGTTTCAAGCACAAAGTTTGTCTCTACTCGATCAATACTCGGGGAAGATAAAGTTTCGATTGGGACAAGTCCCATTTGCTGTGCTTCACCCGTGCTGGCCAACTTCGCCAATGAATCAGCTCTTTGATTGCGTTCACGTGGTATATAATATATGGCATAATAGTCAAACTGATTTAGTACTTCCTGAACTCGGGGCAAGTAAGCAGCCAGCCTTCGATCCCTTGCTTGGTACTCCCCACGCACTTGGCACACGACTAACTGTGAATCACAATAGATTTCCACAGCGATAATCCTCAAATCTCTGGCAAGATTCAGTCCAGTTAAGAGTGCTTCATATTCAGCTTCATTGTTAGTTGCGTGAAAATCGAACTTCAAAGCGTAACAAATAGATCGGCTTTCGGGAGTCTCAAGTACAACACCAGCGCCCGAACATCGGTCGTTTGATGCACCGTCAGTATACAGCTTCCAGATGTATTCGGGGGATTCGCTGGTTTCGGGCAGATCTTCTGGGACGGTAAATTCGGCTATGAAATCTGCCAGGACTTGTCCTTGAACGGCTCTTCGCGGGGCGTACACGATATCAAATTGGCTCAGCTCAATGTTCCACTTGAGTAACCTACTAGACGTCTTAGGCCGCGTGTGGACCTGTCGTAACGGCTGATCGGTGTACACAGTAAGAGGATGAGCTTGGAAGTAAGGACGGAGCTTCCTTGAGGTAATGACCAGGCAATAAGCTAGCTTCTCCAGTCTTGGGTAGTTTCTCTCAGCTCCTGTTAGCCGTTTACTAACATAGTAGACTGGTTTTTGCACTTTGTCTTCCTCCCGAACCAGAGCAGCACTGATCGCATGTTCTGATACCGCCAAGTAGAGGTACAATTGCTCGTGGTCAATTGGTTTTGATAGGATCGGAGGTGTGGAAAGATGTTGGACCAATGATCGGAACGCGCCTTCACACTCTGTGGTCCATTCAAAGTTTCGTTTCCCTTTCCTGATTAGATCGAAAAAGGGGATGCATTTATCGGTGGACTTTGAAATGAACCTGCTCAGTGCTGCCACTTTCCCATTGAGACTCTGGACTTGCTTTATGGTTCTCGGGGTTTGCAAGTTCCTTATCGCCCATATCTTTTCGGGATTTGCTTCTATTCCTCGGGCGTTGACGATGAATCCGAGGAACTTTCCAGATGCGACGCCGAAATGACACTTAAGTGGATTGAGCTTCATCCCGTACTCCCGAAGGATGCGGAACATTGAATCTAAATCTTTGACGTGATCCGTCGAGAATCGAGACTTCACTAGCATGTCATCCACGTAAACTTCCATGGTCTTCCCGATCTGGTTGGCGAACATCCAGTTGACCAAGCGCTGGTACGTTGCCCCGGCGTTCTTTAGACCGAACGGCATGACTTTGTAACAGTAGAGTCCCAGATCGGTTACGAAGCTGGTATGTTCTTGGTCAGGTAGATGCATGGGTATTTGATTGTAGCCAGAATAAGCATCCATAAAAGATAATAATTCATGTCCGGCTGTCGAATCTACGAGCTGGTCAATTCGGGGAAGTGGGAAACTGACTTTCGGGCAAGCCTTGTTCAAATCAGAGTAATCGACGCAGGTCCTCCATTTTCCGTTCGGTTTTCGAACCAGTACAGGATTGGATACCCATTCTGGATACAAGGCGTCTCGAATAAATCCGTTCGATTGTAGTTTATCAACTTCCTCCTTAAGGGCGACAGATCTCTCTGGATCCATACCACGCCTTTTCTGTTTTACTGGGACATGTCGCGGATCTATATTCAGGGAGTGACTTGCAATGCTCGGTGAGATTCTGCACATGTCAGAGTGTGTCCAGGCGAAGACGTTGAGATTCGCCCGGAGAAATTCAACCAACTCCTGTTGTACCTGCTTGTTCAGTTGAGACCCAACTTTTAGCATTTTCGAATCATCATCCTCACTGATTGGGACGTCCACAGTCAGTTCGGCCGAAGAAGCTTGACTCTCCTTAGATTCATCTTTATCCTCATTGTCTCTAGGGTCGAGGTCTTTCAGGAATTGGTTAGGGTGCCCGGGCCGAGGCCCAGGCACCAACTGTCAATCATCGATAGAACGGACGCAGAGAGATTCCTCTACTCCCTTTCCTTTTTCCTTCCGCTGCGCCTCGCGCAGCTCAGCAACATAACAGGCCCTTCCCGTGGCCGATCTCCTTGAACGACTCCAATTCCCCGATCGGTGGGAAACTTCAGAGTCAAACACCATGGGGCGATGGCCGCCCTGAACTCAGCTAGGGCCGGTCGGCCCAAAAATGCATTATACGGTGAATTAATCTCTAACACAACAAACTGTAACATTCGGACCCTTCGGCGTTCTCCAACGCCTAATTCAACCGGTAGTTCAGTTGTTCCGATGGGTATCGTGGCACTTCCGTTGAAACCGTGGATTCGGGATAGGCAGGGTTTCAAATCCTTGGCCTCCATCTTCATTAAGTCGTAAGCCCGTTTAAGCAGGATATTCACAGAGCTCCCACTATCAACCAGGATCCTCTTCATCCAAGCAGGACCCACCTGGGCAGATATGACTAGCGGGTCGATCGTAGGGGCTTCGACCTTATCAGCGTCCCGACTTCTAAACACGATATCATCAGATATTATTTTCTGTTGCTTAGTCGGACTTTCATCTTCACAGTTACTACAATACTCGAAGTCCGCATGCCTGACGGAACTTGCATACGACTCCATTTACCCCCAGCTCCTATCTGCTGGATGGGGACCACCACTTATGGTGTTAATAACCAACCTCCCGCCCGCGCGAGTGGGTTCTTCCTGTCTTTCTTGATTTTGTTGACGATTCTGATTCGAAGGGCCCGCACCACCAGACTGCGGTGCCCGAACAAATTGGTCCAACTTCCTCTCTCTGATCAACTTCTCAATGAGGTCCTGTAAGTGTCGACACTCATTTGTATTGTGGCCATAGCTTTCATGGAATCTACAGAACTTTCCCGTTTGAACTTGCCTCTCTGATGAAGGTTTCGGGGCAGGCTTCTTATACTGTACAGTATTGCAAGTCTGTAAGTATACGTTTTCCAATGACGTATTCAATGGCGTGTAATTGTCAAACATTTGAGCCTTACGGCGCGGGCCTCGGTTCTGATCTCTCTTCTTATCTTGGCCATTGTTTCCTCTCGGCTGGGTTTGCTTGTTCTGTATGTTCAGTTGAACTTTCCCGGAACTCTCACCGGACTGTTTAACTGCCACATTACTCTGTATTCCTTCGATACTGGGCCTCACATCGTCTTGCTTCCTAGACTGTTTCGCGTCCTCTTGCCGTAAGAACTGAGCGGCTTTGGAGTAGAAACGGTCCAACGATGCGGGTGGTTTTCCAGCTAGCCAATTCCCAAACTCAGAATCGGGATCAATTCCCTTGGTTAAAGCCATCAAGATTGAGTTATCGTTGGGATTACTAATCTCGACACATGCTGCGTTGAACCTCTCTAAGTAACGCCTGAGCGTCTCTCCATGAGCTTGAGTGACACTGGACAGGGTATTAACGTCTTTGGGCCTAGCCACATGCATACGAAACTGCTCTACAAACCTCTTGGCTAGTTGATCGAACGAAGAAATGGATCTGGGCGGTAGCCTTGTGAAACACATGGTTGCGATTCCCCCCAAAGAGATGGGGAAACTTCGACATTTCACTGCATCATCAGCTCGCGCAGCGCTCATCGACCATTCATATTTCAGAATATGCTAATTGGGGTCACTATTCCCTTCGTACATCGGGAGAGCCGGCATTCTGAATCGCCGAGGGGGTTCAGAGTACAATATCTCGTCTGTGAAAGGGGTATGACTGCGGGAGACCCCCCAGTCGTCATTAGTGAGCCCCTGACTCTCGCGAATCATCTGGCGTATCATGGTCGAAATGTCCGACACTGGCACGTTCTGAGCACGCTGAGCTGAGGTGTGGTCGGGTTCCACAGTGCGAGTTTAGACCAGGCGTTGTCGACGGTCCGCATTTCGCCTCCTCGGCTCAGCGTCTTCTGGGACATACGGTTCAGGAGTATGTTCGCGCTGCTGATTGTTTAGTTCTGACTGATTTCGGATGTCAACCCTCGTCTCTGCCGCGGTAGTGGTAGCACGGTTGTCCGTAGTATACTGTGGAGCGGCACCTCCTCGCGTTGAGGGCCCTGCCTGAAAGCTGGTCGACGGCCCTGCCCTCAATTGTCCTACGGTCAAGGCGGGTTGGTATCCGGTGGTCTGTGCGTGACTTCCTTCTAACCGGGGACGGGTAGACCTATGGTGGTAGTTGGATGAGGCAGAACTTTCAGTGGATGCGCGGGAGTCCTACGGCTTTGGCGATTTAGTTGGTTGGTCAGTTCGACATTGGTGCGCAACTGTTCAGCCAACTGTTGCCGGCTTTGGGTCAGTTCCTGGAGCAACACTTGGAACTCTTGTCGGGTGACTAGTCCAGACGGTTCTGAATTAGCAGTGTTGTCCTGATTGGAAGAAGGTTGTTGTGTAAGATTCTGCCTCTCTCGGCCTTCTTGATCAGCGGCGGTAGCGGCGGTTCTTGTACTAACCATTTTTAGCGATGGAGTCCTTTCCTAGACTTTGAGCAAATCTGAATAGAATGGAAGGATTCCGGACTAGATATCTGGATCTTCCTCTTGGATTTATGCAATCCGATATCGATGGCAGATCCAAAGAGCAGGAGAAAAACTGGTTTTCTCAGTGAAAGCACCAAAGTGTTTGTACCAAAAATGGGCACAACACTCTTCGAAAGTTATTTGAAGAGATAAAATGAAGAATATCAATATAAAACAGAGATTATCTAACAAAAACTCCAACAAACAGAAATGTAAAATGCAAAGACAAGAAATTTAGAGTGGTTCGGCGTATCGCCTACGTCCACTATGAAGTTTTGATGATTTTATTGATTCTCTTTCGACGATTACAAGCAATTGTAGCAAACAACAGTGAATTGTAGTTTGAAATTCGAATTAGACAATGGGAATAAGATGCAAGTATCAATCCGGTAGAGTCTGGACGCTTGAGAATCGAAAGGATCCCTTTTCCGTTGGCTCCGGGGCTCTATTTATAGGCGTAGGAGGCTGAGATCCCGCTCAAACTCCGAGAGACTTGGTCTGGCACGTGAGGGGGCCCACGCAACCGTTTCCAGAAAGTTTCGCCTCGATCTGTGATCGATACGAATATATTTCGTATCGATCAAGATGACGTCCAATTAAGCTAAAATTTGGTGGAGACATCCTTTAGTGTGTATGCAAGCTTCCCTAAAAATTTCATTGGATTTGGATTAGTAGATCTCGAGATATGGTCGATACGAACTGAGATTCCTCGAAGGCTGTTTGGTTCGTCTCCATGACTTCGACTCCATCACTTCGTGTCGATGACTGCACGTGTTCCCAAGATGAGGTGGCGTGCACGCTCTGCCTCGATCCGGTCTCCACTCCGAGTCGACCACGTCGACTCCATATATCTCGGCATGTTCGCATCGAAGGATGACACGTCATCTTGGCTTGATGGCTTGATGGATTCGAATGAAGCATTACTGATGGATTCGAGCAAGCGATGGTCGATGGATATGAACAACCCTTTCTCTCATGGATACGAGGCAGACACTAGCTGATGGATACGAAGTGCTTCATCTGCTGAGGGATATGAAGTCCATCGATACGAACTCGATGGATTCGAACTCAGCCGTTCCTGACCGATACGAACTCATGGGAGTTGGCCGATATGAAGTAGGCGATCTGCCGATGGATTCGAATGATGCCGAGTCGAACCTAGGTGCTTCGATGGATTCGAAGTTGATCGATACGGAAATGATGGATTCGAACTAGAGCCTGGAGATGGACACGAAATCACACATAGTGATGGATACGAAATATGGGTTTTTCCCTTCAATTTGAATCAATCATAACTTGAGCGTATGAGTCCGGATTGACTTGAAATTTGAGATGCTGATTTCTATGAACTTTCTTGTCATGTCCTATCAATTGTAGCTCATTCTGGACTCGGGCAAAATTCAGCGATATCCATGGCGAGCTATCCTTGTTCTCTAGTCGGTTCCTTGGTGTCCTGGCCTTGCCAAAAGGCGGGATAACAATCATAACAAATAGACTATCATTTAACTCGTTGTTTCAGTTGATAACAAAGTGTAATTATAAAATGGATCCTTAGTTGATTATCAAAGTTTATCACAGTGGTATATTCATTTCTCTTCAATAACAAGTAAAATCAAATAAGTTAAAAATAGTGCTAGGATTTCAATTGCTTACTCTCTCTTGTATTTTTGAAAATTTTATTGATATTTACAATATTTATATGCCTAACTCAGGTAAACTGAAGCCAGATATATATTACCCGTGCACTTCCTTGCGGACTTATGTGAGGGAAATACAGAGCATGGCGAGTGAACACACAAGTGTGAACACTTATTGATTGTAGGCATTATTAGTAAAAGAATTTTTATATACACACACCTAACTTAGATAAACTGAGGCCAGATATACCTATCGTGCACTACCTTTCGGGCTTATGTGAGAAGGGTATAGAGCATGGCGAGTGAACACATGAGTGTGAACACATGACTCTAGGTGTTTATTAAAAAAATACATATATACAAGAAATTTTGTTTTTGTTTTTTTGTATTTTGTATTTTTTTTCCTTTTTGTTTTGTTTCAAAGAGAGTTTTGCAAAATTATCTTAGCACCATTTAACTTAGAAGACAAAAAAAGAGTTATATCCTTTACTTTGAATTCACCACTTTTTAAAACAAAGATTTTCAATTAGGATGTATTTCATAATTAACACGTATGAATCTTCCTATATGCTAGTTAAACCATTGTTATTTATAATCAAACTTTTTTTTAAGACTAATAAATTTTCAAATTTCAATTTAACAAACCAAAACCATATATTTATATTATAGTGTTTCTTTAAAAATAAATCAAAATGCTTAAAAAATATATTTTTTCTTTTTTTTTTCTTTTGTTTTTGAGATTTTGTTTTTAAAATTTTGGAAAGAAAAATTAAAAATGAACCATGAAAAATAAAAAATGATGATGAGTCTCCCCCCACACTTGATTTTGACTGTGTCCACACAGTCAACCCAAGTGAAAGGAGAAAAATAAAAATAAAAACAAGACCTTTATTTATACGAAAATGAACGGTATTTATACGAGATCAAAAAGATATCGTTAAAAAGTAAATGAAACGGTCTTCCAAAGACCGATTCATTTGTCTCATCAAGTATGCGAGACACAGCTCAAGCCCAGAAAACCAAATCATAAAAGATTTCAAAGTTGAGTGTTGATTTGGAAAAATGAATGTCATTTTGTTAAAAATTGTACGAGTCGTTTTATTTTCAATGATTTCGGGGTTGGTAATACAATTGATTGAAATTCAAGTTTATTTTCACCAAATTGAAAGTTAAGCTCATCATCAACAAATTTTTCAAAATTATTGATTTCAAAATTGAAACAGTGATTCAAATCTTCCCCTTGAGAATTTAAAAACTCATTTTCGAAAAGCCCAAAGAAATTGCGTTCATTAAATTCGTCTTCCTTATTTGGATTATCAACAACTTAATCTTATATATTAAGTTCAAAGTCCAACGTTGTTGTATTTAAATTTTCGGAATCGAGAAAAGGAAGGTCGAATTTTAAATTTGGTTCCACACCCTCAAAAGAATTGAAATCCAACTCAGTTACCGTGTTTTCAACAACTTCATTAAGATTGTTATTTTCAATTTCAAAAGTTGTTATTTGAAAATCGTCGATTTGGGTAAAAGATGGATTATTGTTTGATTCGTCACGTTGGGATTTGGTATTGTTTCTCACGTTCTTTCGTATATGTTTCGAACAACAAATCCATGTGATCATTGTAGATTTCATCCATTTGTTCAACAAAATCCAACTTATAATTATTGACTTGAGAATTTTCGATTAGGATTTGTTGAGAACAAAAAATTTCACTCATATCGTATTCGAGATTATTCCCATTGCCAAAATTATTTGAAAAGTGGATCACATTTTCGTTTTGATTTTGAAATTCATTTTGGAGTTCTCAAAATTGAATAAGCATGGGTTATAATCGAAATCGTTTAAATTTTGAAGTGAATTCAAATTTTGATTGTTTTGAAAAAATTGATTTGAGTTATCGCATATATATGAATTACATAACTCATTTATCATTTGATTTTGTTGTGTAGAGATTTCAATTAGAGATGAAATGCTATTTTCAAGATTTGAGGGTTGGTCTTTGTTTTGAAAACTTTATTGTTCAAAATTTGAATTGTTTAAAGAATAGTTGTCATTAAAATATCCATACGAATTTGGAGTGAAATCATATGGATTATATTGATTTTCACAACTATTGTAAAATTCAAGTGAGTGGGGAAACTCGGACATTTTCAAGAATGTTTTTGTTTGTTTTTTTTGTATAAAGGAAAAATATTTATAGATAGAATTTATTTTTCAAAATGGAAAATTGAATTTTGTTTTGTTTTTGATTTTAAAATTTTTATTTAATTTTTTTAGAAGATTTTATATTTTTTTTGGATTTTTGATTTTCTAAAAAAAACTAAGTAATTTTTTTTTTGAATTTTTGGAGTTTTGATTTGAAAATTTTCAAAGGAAAAGGAAAAATAAACTAAGTTAATAAATATTTACAATTTTTTTAGTTTTGGATTTTGAATTTTTTTTAAATATGCATGAACTAATGTAACTAGATGAATGCAGTGGTTAATTACAAATGATTTATCCTAAGTTGACCCAAAATTATATAATCATACTCTGTCTTAAATCAACAAGATAGTTCTCAACCAGGTAACGGGCAGGAGTTATTGGTGCACCACGAATCACCATAGCAATGCAACCAAAGGTTTAAGTACCTTCAGAGGAACAACCACTATAATATTTACGAATCACCGTAATATTTATAAATGGTTATTACTCTGCCGTAGCCTATACACCAAGAAATTAAATTGTTCACAGAAGACAACTTGTTAATATATAATTTAGTGTTATCGATGTCTAACCGTTATTATTAACAAAATGTAGGATGAAATGCAAAGCAGAAATTAAACGTGTATTAACAATGCAACTACAAATGAAATTTGTTTTTGATTTTGTATTTGAAATTTTTTTTAAATGCAAGCAAACAACAATGCAAGGCAAATAAAAACAGTAGATAGGGGTTTAAAGCAGCAAAAAAATTTATAAGCAAGCAAGTAGTTATTTTTTTTGGCAAGCCAAGCGGAGCAAGCGACTCTTCCAATCTGCTTCGGCAACCTGAAAATAAATTTAACACAAACTATATACAGTATTTTTTTAATATATATATAAGGATGGAACTCAAAAACAATTTAAATCAAAACAAATTTACAACTAATTTTTTTTTAAGAAATATAAGAATTACAATTTCTTTTTGGAAAAACAAATCTAAACTAAAAGAAATAAAAACTTTTTTTTTCTTTTTTTTAAAATAAGGATGGAATAAAAAAATTAAAACATAAACAAATCAAAACACTTAACTTAATACTCCATAGCCTACAAAATCAAAAGGAAGCAAATTAAAATAAATTGCACAGGCTTACACATGAATGCAACTTAATACTCCCAACAAATTGTAACCCGTCCAAAAATAAAAATAAAAAAGAGAAATCGCAGATACACATCCCCTTCTCTTCTGTAACGTAAATTAGACATCCTCTTTTTCCTTTTTTTTAACACCAGACTTCTCATATTGAATTTTGGCAACAACCGAACAAGGAATTCGTGGTAACCATTTTTTTCTATTCGGATTTGACGGTCTATTTGAGGTGATGAGCTGAATTGCAGAGGTTATCGAAGTCGATTCAAGCGCTCGAATTGGAGGAGTTTCGGTTTGCTTTAGGTTGCGGTTTGGATTTCTGAAGCCAAGGGAAATTCGAATTACGATGGAGTTGGACGTGGTGGATGGTCGCGCGTTTGGTTTGAAGGTGGTCGGCGACTTTTTTTTGGGTGTTCAAGTAGGGAATGTTGTGCGTGGTGGATGTTGGGGTGGTGATTTTAGTTATCAATTAGTATTAGTGATGTCGAGTTCAAGGTTGTCACAGTTCACCTCTGTTATCAGGTAGGATGAGGTTGTATCAACGATGGTTTCGAGAGTTGTTCATGATGGAATTGAGTTGCTGTGAGAAGTTGAAAGGGATTCAGTTGATGATTATGGGGCAGCAGAGGATAGTGATACAGTGTTGATGAGTAGTGGTGATATGTGGCCGAAGGTCAATTTTAGTGTGTGTGGAGGTTGTGGTGAGATTCAGGCAGCCTGATGGAATGAAGGTGGCAGCAATAAGGTGACCGGGAAGTGGTTTAGTGAAATTGATGGAAGTAGATAGTATGACAGTGATGATTTGTGTGCTTCTGGTTGTGATTTGGAGGAGAGCGTGTGTTACTTTTTTTCGACAGTGGCTTGATGGTAGTGATTGAAGTTGAAAGTGTTGCAGCGTAGAAGCAAGGCAGTTGTGAAGATGGATGAGTTGAAGCTAGCAGTTTTATGAAGGTGGTGGATGGCAGCAGAGAAGCGGTGGTTGATGCACTGAAACGTGAAGGTGGTTGTATGTAGAAAGTTTGATGTAATGGAATGTAGAGGTCAGAGTATAAGTTTGGTATGATGCTAGGGTAGTGAAGAATGGTTGCAAAACTGTGTAATGATGTTTGTATGTGGAATATTTTATTGGCAATGAGTTGATATGGTTGTAGATTGCATTTTGGGGGTATGAAGCAGTTGTGTTAGTCAGTGGTCGAGTATATGGTTGGAAATGATGGATTTGATAGTGGAGGAGATCTGGTTATTGTACTGGCAGAGGAGGGTAGATTTGCAATGGTCGAACAATTGGCAGATAGGGGGTTGAATGTCTGCGTTTGTATGACGATGTAGAGGTGGTGTAATAGATTAGTTGAGAAGAGGGGTAGAGCTGTGGTCAGTTGTCAAGATCGATGATTGATGAAGAGGGTGGTGCAGATGGTTTGTATGGTGAAGCACAGTTTGTGGTTAGACAGAAGGATTGTAATGGAACTGTTGAAGGTTGTTGATGGTCAGAGTTTGCTGTGGGACAGGGGTTGTCTTGTGATCGTTGAAGGCAATGTGTGGCCGTGGTTGACAGTTTTTTTTGTTGATCAATGTTGAAAGGCAGCAACAATGTTGTCAATCTGGACTTTAAGGCAGTTTAAAGGACTGTGGTCAGTTGATATTCAGGTGAGTTCGTAAGAGTTTTGTTGCGATTCGGGGTTCGATAATCAGTGATTTGGTGGGATTTGGTGAGGTGCAAGTGGAGTGTCAGTAGTTTGTATTACTGTCGTAGGCCAACAAGTTGATGGTAGTGGTCGAAGTGCTGCTATGGTGTTGTAGTGTTGTTGGATGTGGGGAGAAGAGAATGAAATGGGAGGGTTGACAAGCATAGGTGTTGCAGTTGATATTTGTGAAGGCACTGTGATGAGGCAGTGGCCAGAGGAGTTACTTGTTGTATGCAGTGTTGTGTTCAGGTGGAGATGATAGTGTATGTAGTGGCTTAGGTTTGAGGATGTGTGTAAATGTGGAGTGAAGAAAGAGATGAAAATATGCTTGGTGATGGAGAAATGCACTGCTGTGCAGAGTTATGTGGTGGAACAGAGAACAACAATGTTGTGCACAGCAGAGTATCAGATTAGCAATGTAATAGTAATAAGAGTGCAACAGCAGTGTAACAGTAACAACAATGAAAATTGTAAATGGAATCTAATTTGAAATAAAATATTTTTGTTTTAAAATTGTGTATATTTCATTTTTTAGATAGAAATGCAAATGCAAAACAAACGAGAAAAACAAGCACACAAATCAAATTACACAACACATATACACAAAATATTTTAAAAAAAAATTCACTCAACACACAAACAAAAATAATTCGAAGAATAGAACATCAAAATCAGAACTATTCCCCGGCAATGGCGCCAAAAACTTGTTCGAACGGCTAAATGTCTATCGGTTTAGAAAATAGCCGAATGAATTTTGAAATAAAATAACCACAAGCGCACAGCATACACTCGTTGTACGTGGCGAATACGGGTCGATCCGCAGGGAATTGATGATTTTAAAAATTCAATTCAATCAAATTATACCAATTTCAAGTGAAAGTTAAGCTAGAGAATTAGAGAATTAACTAACTAAAAGAAAAGAGAAGCAAATATAAGAGTTAAGTGACAATTTATTGAATAAATCCACTCTCTAGATCATGTAGTTCAACACATATGAAATCATGATCTCTCTTTTATGGTCATTAGTGTTTTAATTGTTGTGCTTATCATAAGTATGGCATATTTGTGCTATTGATTAGCCAACATAAGCCATCAAACTATAACACACCCCTTAAACCACTTACTAGCTTTCATGAAACTTGACAATGAAAATGAAAATGAAATCTATTTTAAGTATGGCCTATTAACTATTGATTAGAAATATAGACCATCAAATTTTAATTTCAAATCACCTTCTTTTGCCATAATCATATTTTGATGAAGAGGCAATTAGTGTTAGTGATTGTTTAAGCATAGCCTATTTGGTGTCAACAATATAGGCTATCAAATTCAAAGCAAAAACAACAATTAAACCACTTCAATCATTCTTAGTAAGCACAAAAAGAGAGCATGAATTAACAACTAGTTGAAGCTACATAATTAGAGAGCTTCATTACCCCTAAATTGAAAGGGTTTAGCCTCTCATATTTGTCATTTGATTAACAAATGTAGCTTGCAACATGAAATAAAAAGAAAGAAAAATGAAAGCTAAATGAAAGAAGAGAACTAATTAACAAGAATTAACACTAATCTAATTTGCATGAAAGTAAATCTACACTACAAACATTAAAGTAAATGAGCATGGAAAGGAAAGAGCATGTATTAAATTGCAATAAAAAGGAAATTACATGAAAATAAAATAAATGGCTAAGTAGCCATGAAAAGAGAACAAAGAGAGCTAAGCTAAACTAAGAGAAGAGATGGCCTCCATAAGAGGGCTTAAGAGAAGGTAGAAGAGGTCACATGAACATAATGGGTCATTTATACAAGCATGAAACCCTAATCCATAATTTAGGGAATGCCCAAACTACCCTTGAGAAAGTGTGGAGGCTAAGTAATCATTAGCTTCTACTAATCATCATTTAAGTATACATGAAGCCATTAATTCCATAAGCATGTGCATTAGCCTCTAATTGGTACATTAAGGTAGGTGGGTAGGTGGAGTCTCCATGTTCTTCACTTTGAATTATTTCCATTTGCATTCCTGTTCGCGCCAAAATTGGTAACAAACACCCATTTGTCAATGAAAGCACCAATTCATAATCACAGATCACAGATAACAAGTATGTAGAAAATTGAAGTTGAAGAACACTCCGATAATTAAAAGGATAACAGTAAACAACATAAAATTTATAGTGGTTCGGCGATCTTGCCTACGTCCACTCTGAAGTTGATGACTTTATTGATGTTCACTTGATGATTTCAATCAATTACAGCAGATTACAGTGGATTATAGCTATGAAATTCGAGTACAACAGTAGTGGTGAAATGCAAAATAGAATCCGACGGAGTTTGGATGCTTGAGAGTCGAAAGATCCCTTTTCTGTTGGCCCTGGGGCTCTATTTATAGGTGTAGGAGGGTAATATTTCTCTCAGATCTCGGGAGACTTCCTCTGGCACATGAGTGGGCCCACGCGACCAAGCCCGTGAAGTTTCGGCTTGATCCGTGATCGATACGAACGAATTTCGTATCGATCAAGATTTCGTCCAATGGAGTCGAAACTAGGTGTGAACATTCTTTAGTATGTACGTAAGCTCCTGTGAAAATTTCGTAGCATTTGGACTTGTGGATCGCGAGTTATGATCGATGCAAATCTGTGTTTTCTCTAGTTTGTCGAGTTCGAATCGATGGCTTCGTATCGATCGTTTCGAATCGATCAACGCACGTGCCCAGGTGATGACGTGGCGCGTGATTTATGGATCGATCCACTTTCAGCGCCGAGTTGACCGAATCTTCCCAAGATTTTCGCCTTATTTGTATCGATGGAGGTGATTCAATCCGTATCGATGGAAGGAGCTTAGTTCGTATCGATAGAAATAGCCCTTATTCGTATGGATCCAAATTCCACTGTTCGTATCGGTAGAAGCAGCCCTTATTCGTATCGATCCAAATTACATTGTTCGTATCGATCATGCGACCTTGTTCGTATCGATCGAAGTTGTTCCAACTCGATGGATACGAACAATGGATAGTGTGATGGATACGAAAAGATGGATGCAAGGTGACATGGATGGACATGAAGAGTTGATGTTTTGTGGATACGAAGTGTGCCTGCCTCTCTATGGATACGAAGAAGACAGTTGTTGATCGATACGAAGTGGATTGGATTCGAACAGATCGATACAAATAGGACCACCTCGGACCGATTCGAACATGCTAGATACGAATAACAGGTAGCATGATGGATGCAAAGTAAGCAACAACCGATCGATACGAATAGAGGCAACATGATGGATACGAACAGAGGCCTTTCCCCTTGATTTTGATCGATCCATATCTTGAGCGTATGCACTCCGATTGACTTGAAATTTGAGATGTTGGCTTTCATAGCTTCGCTGGTCCTATCAAATCAATTATAGCTCGATCCGAACTCGAGCGAAATTTATCGATATCCATAGCGAACCTGCGTATAACCGATCTTTGAGATGGACTTGCCTTTGTTTTCCAGTCAATTTCTTGGTGTCACGACCTTGCCAAAAGGCGGGATAACATTTGCCCCCCAAAACATGCCTTACGATAGGAAGGTGTGTTTTGTAGTTCGATAAGCTGGATGTTCATATCATGTTGATGACTTGCAAAGAAGTTGATAGTCTTATCTGACCGTGAATGACGATCGTTCGGGATCGTATGTCATTCGAGGTAGTACGTGACCGTTCGTGGTCGGGGTGCCGTTCGAGGCAATTTGTGATCGTTCGCGATCGAGTGCCGTTCGAGGCGGATTATGACCGTTCGTAGTCGGGTGCCGTTCGAGGCGAATTGTGATCGTTCGCGATCGGGTGCCGTTCGAGGCGAATTGTGACCATTCGTAGTCGGGTGTCGTTCGAGGCAAATTGTGTGTGCCCGGGGAGGGACTTAATATCATTAATGTCAGATTTCACGTTCGAGTGAGTTTCTGAGTTGTTTGTAGTGGTGGTTTATCGCCATCTCAGAGCATGTCTGAGGACCGTTCGCGATCCCGTACATGTGTAAGTAGCTTAGTCGTTACAGAATAGTGGATTTTCATTCAAAATAAGTCTTTCAACAAAAATCTCAAATGAAATCGAGTCTAAATATGAGAAACAGAAAACAAAAGCAAAACAGGGATGTCAAAGTGCAAACATCTACATTGATGCGGTATAGTCATATCAGATCATGCCTAAGGATCGTTCGCGGTCCTGTACATGTGTAAAAAGACTTAATCGCGTTGGTGTGGAGTTTGCTACTTATTCATCATTGTCCCAATCAATTGATGACAAGTTGACGCCTCAATATTGAGCCGTCCCCAGTAGGTGTAGGTGGTGGTCGCTCCCGTTCTACCGTTGTTGCTTGCCTCCTTACATATTGTGATAGCAGGCCATTCCGGATATGTCCCTCAACCTCATCCTTCAAGTGTCTGCAATTATTCGTGCTACGACCATTCAGGTCGTGGAATAAGCAGTACTTGTCTGACCTTCTTTCATTGTTGGTCGGATCCCTTCTCATTGGCCTTCGATATGGAATCTGCCCCCTAGTATCCTGGTAGATTCGCTCCAAAGTCTCATTCAGCTCCATATAAGAGGTGAATCTTGGTTCCTTTCATGGTCGCATCGGTCCATCACCCTTATCCTCTGCCTTTCGTTTCCCTTTACCAGTTCCTGCACCTTTTTCAGGAGGATTTTCGCCCTTGACCGCATAAACATCGACTCCTTCTCCTTCCTCTCTTTCAACATTTGCATCCTATAATCGTAAAAATCCTTCAGCCTCATGATAAAATTCTCCTAGATCCATAGGGGGATCCCTTGTTAACGAATTCTTGAATTTTGTGCCATCGGCTATGCCAGATACAACTGCCATCAAAACCATGGATGGATTGGGTCGATCCACCAATGCTGCCGCTGCATTGAATCGCGTCAGAAAGTTCCTCAAAGACTCTCCGGTTCTTTGTTTCAGTGCTGCCAAACTCATCACATTCTTGGGTCTTGAAATGTAAACCCTGAATTGCCTCATGAATTTCTCGGTCAAATTGGCCCATGTTCCTATGGAGCCGCTCTCCAGCTGTCTAAACCATAGTGCTGCGATGTCTGTCAGATACAATGGAAAGCACCGGGCCATGACTTCTTGTGATGCCCCCAGCACTTCCTTGTGCCTCATATACCTTGTCGGATGGACTGCAGGATCCGTCCTCCCATCATACATTTCCACCGATGGTAGTTTGAATTCTGGTGGGTTCCTGGCTTGCCTGATCGTAGGAGCAAAGGGACTCCTATTCACATCCTCCAGATCTCTATTCACTAGTCCGCCTCTCATGGCTCGTCTGACCATCTTTGCCAATCTGTCACTATCGCCAAGCTGTGGTCCTTGTTGGTTGTCTCTGATTTTCCCCCCGAGTCCGTGAGAGCTTTCAGGAATTCGCTCTCCTGGCTGAGCATCCATCCCTCTATCGCCGCCAGGTTGCTCGGGTCCCCTTGATTCTCTTCCCGAAATTGGATCAACATGCTCTAAGTGAGTGCCCCTAGTTCTAGCGCTGTGCCAGATGGTCCTGCTCCATTCTGAACTCTGGTTGCTCCTTGATTTTGCGCTCCAAGTTGCGTAATTTGAAGAAACAAATTATGGATCATTTCCTCTTGTATTTTCATCATTGTCTCCATCTCATCCCTGGTGATGAAGATCGATGTCTGATTTGCACCTGAAGAAGCCTCTTGACTCCCTTCATGCTGACTTCTTTCTGCTCTTGGTCTCCTTGCTGATTGTTTCATCATTGCTTTCCAGATCTAAGTCCTTAAGCCTTCAGATCCAAAATACAAGCATGGAATCCCTAAGTTCAATTTTCAGTGAAAGCACCAAAATGTTCACGCCAAAATTGGTCACAAACACCCCAATTGTCAATGAAAGCACCAATTCATAATCACAGATCACAGATAACAAGTATGTAGAAAATTGAAGATGAAGAACACTCCGAAAATTAAAAGGATAACAGTAAACAACACAAAATTTATAGTGGTTCGGCGATCTTGCCTACGTCCACTCTGAAGTTGATGACTTTAATGATGTTCACTTGATGATTTCAATCAATTACAGCAGATTACAATGGATTATGGCTTTGAAATTCGAGTACAACAATAGTGGTGAAATGAAAAATAGAATCCAGCAGAGTTTGGATGCTTGAGAGTCGAAAGATGCCTCTTCTGTTGGCCCTGGGGCTCTATTTATAGGTGTAGGAGGCTAATATTTCGCTTAGATCTCGGGAGACTTCCTCTGGCACGTGAGTGGGCCCATGCAACCGAGCCCGTGAAAATTCGGCTTGATCCGTGATCCATACGAACGAATTTCGCATCGATCAAGATTTCGTCCAATGGAGTCGAAACTTGGTGTGAACATTCTTTAGTATGTATGTAAGCTCCTGTGAAAATTTCGTAGCATTTGGACTTGTGGATCGCGAGTTATGATCGATGCAAATCTGCGTTTTCTCTAGTTTGTCGAGTTCGAATCGATGGCTTCGTATTGATCATTTTGAATCGATCAACGCACGTGCCCAGGTGATGACATGGCGCGTGATTTATGGATCGATCCACTTTCGGCGCCGAGTTGACCGAATCTTCCCAAGATTTTCGCCTTCTCCGTATCGATGGAGGTGATTCAATCCGTATCGATGGAAGGAGCTCAGTTCGTATCGATAGAAGTAGCCCTTATTCGTATCGATCCAAATTCCACTGTTCGTATCGGTAGAAGTAGCCCTTATTCGTATCGATCCAAATTCCACTATTCGTATCGATCGTGCGGCCTTGTTCATATCGATCAAAGTTGTTCCAACTCGATGGATACGAACAATGGATAGTGTGATGGATACGAACAGATGGATGCGAGGTGACATGGATGGACACGAAGACTTGATGTTTTATGGATACGAAGTGTGCCTGCCTCTCTATGGATACGAAGAAGACATTTGTCGATTGATACGAAGTGGATTGGATTTGAACAGATCGATACAAATAGGGCCACCTCGGACCGATTCGAACATGCTAGATACGAATAACAGGTAGCATGATGGATGCAAAGTAAGCAACAACCGATCGATACGAATAGAGGCAACATGATGGATACGAACAGAGGCCTTTCCCCTTGATTTTGATCGATCCATATCTTGAGCGTATGCACTCCGATTGACTTGAAATTTGAGATGTTGGCTTTCATAGCTTCGCTGGTCCTATCAAATCAATTATAGCTCGATCCGAACTCGGGCGAAATTTATCGATATCCATAGCGAACCTGCGTATAACCGATCTTTGAGATGGACTTGCCTTTGTTTTCCAGTCAATTTCTTGGTGTCACGACCTTGCCAAAAGGCGGGATAACAATTCCTTTGTATTCATTTTGTGCATGCATGTGTCTTCATGAAACCACTCCTATTTGAGATCAAATTCCTACACAAATATATATAAATTTCCAATTAATTTTTCTCAAAGAAATATATGCACATAAATGACCATTTTGCCCCTATATGAAGATGGATATGTGACAATTTGGAATTAATATTGATTTTGGTTAAAACAAGTTAAAATACCCGATATTATCATTTGTTTAATTTAAATAGATTAAATATGGTGGTAAAAATATGCACATTTACGTGCACATCATTAAGTTATTAATGGTAGCTTGTAAATATGAGATTAGTTATCATTTTTTGGTTTAACGTTATTTGTGGTCATTTACTATTCTAGGGTTACATGGCCTATTGTATACTCATAAATTGGCTATACCAATTAGCTTGAACCATAGGTATACAATTCATATAATAATCACTTGAATTAAATGGGAACAACTTCTATAAAGGAATTAATTAAAGAAAGTTTTTTTAGGGCTAAAAACATAATCACACAACTATCTTATCCTACATATAACAAGAAAATTATTGAAGTTTTTTTAAAAAGCTATCAAGTCTTGACCACTATATATATATATATATATATATGTGTGTGTGTGTGTGTGTGTGTAGTTTATGGACTTACATTCCTTATCATATGGAAATTGCCTTGATTTATGGATATGTGGTCTCTAGTATATTTAATTATTTATTGCAAATTTGTTAGTTAATAGATTTATGGTTTATTTTTAACTTAGGAAGGTTTCTTCCTCTTGCTGTTTGGGTTTTATTTAAATAGCTAAAATTAATTTATTGTAGACTTTATGGCTGAAGACAAGAAAGCGACCGCCAAAGGAGCATCAAAATCCCCTAAATCCTCCAAGCTTGTGGGCTCTTTTGAGGAAAAGGTTTACGTTTCCCATCAATTCTACTTTCGACAGCAAGAAGACATCAACTCTTCCCTTCGCCTTTTTGGTATTTCAGGGATCAAAACGAGGGCTGTAGGCCCAAATAATCGAATCAACACTCCTCTAGAATGGTTCTTTGCTTTCACTCCTCTTCACATTTACCATTCATGTTATTTGCTCTTCAAGTCTATTATCCATAATGTCATGTCTTATCCTTCCTAAAGATCATTCTTGCTCAATTAAATCCTAACTCCTACAATTCCATTAATTCTTTGTTTATTCTCTTAAAACAACTTAGGTAGATGAGCTAACTCCTGTTGGAACCTGCCTTCTTCGATTTTAATGTGACAACTATATATTTCAAACTATATACTATGATAACAAATATTCTTGCAGGAATCCACAAAGAAAAGCTATTATCATATCGTCAACAAACAAAGCTCAAAGATATTGATTATTATTTCCGGTTAGATATTTTTGTACAATCTCTGATATGATGATAACACACACACACAAATAGTTTTTGGAAAACATGTTCTACAAATATAAAATATCTTTTTATAGACATAAAAGTATTTTCAAAAGTTTCTCAAGTTCAGAATCACTAAAATAAAGAAGAGGAACAAATCAGTACAAATTCAGACATCTGTCACTTTTATTTAGCCGTCTGTCATAAAAACAGACGTCTAAATTAAATAAACAGACGTCTAAATGGCTGATTTTTTGTTTCTTCTATTTTTTGACTTTTTAAACTTTATTCAGACATCTGTCACTTTTCTCTCAGACATCTGAACTTGACGAACTGAAGCATCTCTTCATGAAAATTCAAATTTTGAAGAGTTGTCTTCTTCACCAACAGTTGCACTCCTTCTAATAGTTGCAACTATTGAATTAAAACTATTCAACACTATAAATAGAGATGAAAATTCACTATTTCAACAACCAATTCTTTCTATCTATTCTGATCTTATATTGTTATAATATCAAGTGATTTTCAATTCTCTACTTCCTATCTTTTGCACATTCAAATCATCATATCAAGAAGATTATAGGAAGGGTGTACTACATTGACTATATTCGTGTTATTCAAAGAACACACAAGTCAAGAAATAATTTACCAAATTGTATTTGAAGTCCTATTCGGTTGCTTAGGCGGAAAAGTCCTATTCGGTTGCTTAGGCGGAAAAGTCCTGTTCAGTTGCTCAGGCGGTGTAATACCTGTTCCTCCGGGTTAAGTGAGGGTTATTCGAGAAATTCCAGAAGCAGTCTGGGACTGGACGTAGAACGAGAAGTTCGAACCAGTATAAAAATCCCTGGTGTCATTTTTATTATTGCCATTTACTATTATTTATAATTCCACACTTGCTAGTCGTAGTTTAACTATATTATCGATCCATATACACTTTCATTTGGTATCAGAGCCTGGGATTCTAGAGATCGTAACAACATCCTAGAATAAATGGCTACAAAGAGATCTAGTCAAGGCAATAAGAAGAGGAAAAGCAATAAAGAAGAATCAAAGGAGCAAACAAACAAATGCTTCATAGCTAAACTCAGATCACAATCGGTATGTTCAGATTCTTTATATAAAGATCTTCTGTTAGCACATGACGAATTATTAAAAGATTGTAAAACTTTGAATAAAGTTAATACAATTGCTTTAGCTAAGTTAAAAGATTGTGAGCAAGAAATTTCAAATTTAAAAGAGGAAAATAAATTTTTGGTAAAACAAACTAAATGTTTTGAAAATACCGTCGAAGAACTTGTTTTACAAAAAGATTTCCTACAAAAAGAAAATGAGCAGTTAGAAGATAAAAACAATGATCTTTTGGAGGAAATCAATGTTTTGCAAAATAAAAATATTTTCTTGGAAAATTCTTTAAATAATTCTAGTTCTTTAATTTTGTCTCTTGAAAAAGAGAATGAAGCTTTAATTAAAAAGAATTTAGAATTATCTAAAGAATGTAAGATTTTAAAAGTTAATAATAATATTTTTCAAAAAAAAGTTTGTGATTCTAAAGCTAATTTTGAAAGATTAAATACAAAAATCATAAATTTTAACAAAGGTAAAGATATATTATCTTCCTTAGTTACAAATTCAAAAGCTCACAATGATAAAAGTGGTTTAAGTTATAATAAAATTGATCGTAGAAATAGCACTAGATATGCTTTCATGAATAGTAAAAATGTTAGTGCTAGTACTAAATTTCGAGTAAAGTCTAAATCCAATTTTTATAGAAATTCGAATACTGCTATGACCAATAATGTTTATAATTTCCCTAGAAGTACAAAATCATTGACCAGAAATATGAATAAAAATTATCTAAATATTTGGGTTCCTATTAATTGGAAAAATAGAGAAAAATACATTGATGATTATTTTGATATGGTAGTCAATAATGAAAATTATATTTATAAAGGATCAACCACACCCAAATGGGTATGGTTTCCTAAGACCTAACCCCCCGGACCCTAACATAATAAGTGGGTACCAAAAATGATTATTATTTTTTGCAGGTACTCAAAGAAACAAAAGGAAAAGGATAGATTTTGGAATTTTAAAGAATGTTCCATACGATTAATAGAATTACGTGCTTACAATGAAATATGGACTTCAACAAATATGGTAAAATCTATTTTATTTTTCCTTCATAATTAATAATGAGTTTATCTCGTTATTTACAAGATATTATACTTAGGGGGAGATGTTATACATAGGGGGACATTTAAATTTATTCAAAAACTAAAAATCAGACAAACAGACGTCTGATAGTTATTAACAGACGTCTGTATACCTATTTTTTTGTTTGAGTCGTCTGAACATTTTGTAACAGACGTCTGTCATCAAATATAGACGTCTGCAACAAAAATTTAGACGTCTGAATTTAGTACAAAATGTTTTTTACCCTCTGTTTAAAATTAAGACCTCTAAGACGTCTGAACAAAATCTTTTAGACGTCTGTCATCATACTTAGCCGTCTAATATAATTTTTAGACGTCTAAATCTATTAATTTTTTCAATCTTTTTTATTTTCTACAGAACATCAGACGTCTGTTATGTGACTTAAGTAATTTATTCTTATGTTCTGTATCTTTTTATAAATAAGTATTTATGTCCTATATCACTGTTTCTCTTTGATTAGTATATTAAGATATGGAACCTGTTCAAACATATGTTCAAATCTGTTTTTATACTCCAAATATTCTGACTCTTCCACAACAAAATTTTATCATTGGTATGTTCTGAACAAAGTTCATATTGCTATTCAACAATGTGTTTTATCATCACATTTCTAACGAAACCCCTTACAAATTCCTTTTTGTTAATGACAAAGGGGGAGAAATATTAATCATTCTGCTATATAATATGGTCATGTTGACAGGGGGAGCAAAAGGTATGGTTTATACTAACCGTTGAATTATATAGTTGTCATCATCAAAAAGGGGGAGAATGTTGGAACCTGCCTTCTTCGATTTTAATGTGACAACTATATATTTCAAACTATATACTATGATAACAAATATTCTTGCAGGAATCCACAAAGAAAAGCTATTATCATATCGTCAACAAACAAAGCTCAAAGATATTGATTATTATTTCCGGTTAGATATTTTTGTACAATCTCTGATATGATGATAACACACACACACAAATAGTTTTTGGAAAACATGTTCTACAAATATAAAATATCTTTTTATAGACATAAAAGTATTTTCAAAAGTTTCTCAAGTTCAGAATCACTAAAATAAAGAAGAGGAACAAATCAGTACAAATTCAGACATCTGTCACTTTTATTTAGCCGTCTGTCATAAAAACAGACGTCTAAATTAAATAAACAGACGTCTAAATGGCTGATTTTTTGTTTCTTCTATTTTTTGACTTTTTAAACTTTATTCAGACATCTGTCACTTTTCTCTCAGACATCTGAACTTGACGAACTGAAGCATCTCTTCATGAAAATTCAAATTTTGAAGAGTTGTCTTCTTCACCAACAGTTGCACTCCTTCTAATAGTTGCAACTATTGAATTAAAACTATTCAACACTATAAATAGAGATGAAAATTCACTATTTCAACAACCAATTCTTTCTATCTATTCTGATCTTATATTGTTATAATATCAAGTGATTTTCAATTCTCTACTTCCTATCTTTTGCACATTCAAATCATCATATCAAGAAGATTATAGGAAGGGTGTACTACATTGACTATATTCGTGTTATTCAAAGAACACACAAGTCAAGAAATAATTTACCAAATTGTATTTGAAGTCCTATTCGGTTGCTTAGGCGGAAAAGTCCTATTCGGTTGCTTAGGCGGAAAAGTCCTGTTCGGTTGCTCAGGCGGTGTAATACCTGTTCCTCCGGGTTAAGTGAGGGTTATTCGAGAAATTCCAGAAGCAGTCTGGGACTGGACGTAGAACGAGAAGTTCGAACCAGTATAAAAATCCCTGGTGTCATTTTTATTATTGCCATTTACTATTATTTATAATTCCACACTTGCTAGTCGTAGTTTAACTATATTATCGATCCATATACACTTTCAACTCCCTCTATCATTTTCTCCTTAGTTACTCTTTAAAAAAATGAGAAATCAACCAGATGGTTCTGTCTATTATCTAAGTTATGTCGACAACGAAGTAGCAACTGACTTTGTTAATAGGCCTTAGGATTGGATTTACTAGTTCTTCTTCGTGAGACGTTTTCTCCAGATATTACTAAATGGTTCTCAATTCCCAATATGCATTCTTACTATATTTGTTTTCATTAACTTACAGCTTATACTTTTACTGATTTACATTTTTAATGATGAATGCCAGCTGTTGAATCAAAGAACATCAATTCTTAGGTTTTGGTTAGGATACCTAGCTTTGGAGAAGCTAGAACATTCATGAGGAGCCAGTTAAGGCTTCTGACTGATGAAAAATTAAGGAAATACTCTCTGATTTTTTTTTCAACCCATCGAGTCTTGGACGAACCCCTCATGATGAAAAAGAAAAGGAATAATCCACCAATCCCACTGTTGATAAGTGGGACGTGTTTTTTGCAAATTCCCAAATGCAATGCTCAATGACGGAAAGCCCAAAATACTCTCTAGGTTTTGTTTCTTGTTCTCCTTTTTCTTTTTGTGTAGTGAAATAAACTTATTTAACACTTTCCCTCTGTGAATATACCCTTTTGAAGTGCATTTGATAAGCATAGGTGCCCTATCGCGCAAGAAGGGTGCTTCTGAATTGCCTTTCGAAGCTCAAACTCCTGCTCAGGCTCAACCTTTTCTTGAAACTCAAATTCCTTCTATCTAATCCTTTAGACCATGTCCTACCACCACTCCTCCATAGATGATTTTCTCATTTTACTCATTATTTATTTTCTATGAGCATAGTCAAAATTTATTAGTACGATTTAACTGTCAACATGGGAAAATGAATAGAAATTATGTAGAGATTATTCTAGATAAAAATAAAAAGGAAATCTTAAGAGTTAATGTAACAACCTGCATATTTTACGATTATATATTTAAATGTTTTATTTAAATATAGCATCGTTAGTTGAATTTAAAGGTCCAAAACGTGACTTTTTGTAAATGGTTGGATCCGAATTCGAGACTACTTCCATTGAGTCCAAAATGGCGTTTGCGACCTTTTTGAGTATAAACATCGATATGTTTGGAGTTGAGTAGAATTTTTCTATTTTTCTATTGGGCTTTGGGTCTGGGTTTCAGCCCACTAAGAGAACCCAACTCCTTTACATAATAACTCCCACTCCACTCCTCTACTCTTCATTCATTTCATTTCCAATTTCCTAATACTCAAGCCCTAAAAGAAAAAATGGGGAAAGAGAAAAGAAATCAAAATTCCTAAGCCCTAGATTCTTAGGAAATTCCAATTCAAGCTCTACATATCAAGGAAAAGCTTAGGTAAGCATCCTCTTCATCTTCTCCATCTCAATTCCTCTCCAATTTTCAGAAATTCCAAAACCCTAACTTAGGAAATATTTGCTTATGATCTTAGATTGGAGCTTCTAGAGTTGAAGTTGAAGAGAGATTGATCTTTCCTTTGTTTTAAAGCTTCTCACATGTTGTTTTTGGGTTTAAAGGTGAGTTTTTGAACTCACATCTATGTCTATACCTTTGATAGTTGTTAGGTATGAACTCGTAAACTCTATTTCACGTTCATTTGCTTTTGATTTGAATTGAATTGGTGAATTATCCGATTTTTGGTATTTTGAAGTCAAAATATATGATAATCTTGTTATGGATTTTTGGACTTATTGTTTGGAGTGTATCGAAGAGCCTATAGGGCTGGGTTGTCGCTTGGCATAAATCCCTAGCCTCCATGCTTGTCCGATTGCTTCTGAACCAATTTGGCCAGCATTGGCCTAGGCAAAATACTGCCCTGAGCTTTAGCTCAGACGTCTGGTATAAAGGTCAGACGTCTGGAGCTACGGGAATAAAATTCCAGTCTCTCAGCTCAAACATCTGAGCTTTTACCCAAACGTCTGGGCGATCTGGAAGAAAATTCCAGAGCTTCAGCTCAGACGTCTGGGATAACCACCAGACGTCTGGAGCTGCTTATTTCAGCCAAATTGCCTATTTTGAGTGGATTTCCGTTTTATCGATTTTTGGTTGATTTGATTAGTTGTTATCACTTTTATCGACTTTGATGACTTCTTTTCTGGATTTCTGGAGTATCCCTTTGTTGGATTTGATATCGATTTCTATGGGTTTGATTCACGTCATCGAATGTGAATTTTTGGTGATTGATTGTTTTTATAATCATTTCTATGGTTTTTCACTTTAAGCTACAAAGGTTTCTATACTAGTAGTAAATACTCAAACTCTTTCACAAAAAATAATTTCAACACTATTTTAATTCAAAACTCGGTTTTAAATCTGTTTTTTAATCTATTAGTATATACAAACCTTTTCCTCATTCGTACGAGAAATCCAATTAAACGACTTAGCAAAACAAGTGGTATGAAACGCTTGCGTTTACTTCGTCGGTTAATTCTTAGACTTGTTCGATTGAAATCTTGTGAAAATTTCCAAGTGGAAATCTACAATTTGTTCGTAAATATAAAATTAAGCTAGTGGTTATGGGACATGAAGCTAAACTCATTTATTTACTAGCTTAGTGTAATCTACACTTTTTATCGATCAATGATGATCAGTTTGTGATATAGACTAGCGATGTGTGATGTCTCTTTGTTTGTGTGGGGGATTAAACCCCGTTTGTGGAGCTTCAGTTCAAATTGGTGGGGTAGCGACCCATGGCCTTCAGGCCGTTTGTGGAGCCTCGGCTCAAACTTGATGGTAAGCGACCATGGAATAGCGTTCCGTTTATGATACACGTGTTGGTGAGTTTTCATGCTCCCGTTTGTGATAGGCCTCCCCTTTTGTGTTTTTTTGGATTTCTAATTGTTGATTTTTGGAATTTGTGTTTCGCCAATTTTTGCGATTGACATTAATATGTTTTGTCAATATTTGGGGTTTGGTGAATAAGCTAAAGAATGTGATATTCTTTTTGGATATTTGATGAGATTTGAGATATTGTATGATTTTTATTGTTATCGAATTTATACTTGTCACAGTATGGCATTATTATTATCATACATTTTTGTGGTATCTCTTATCCTTTCTCATCTCATATGATAATTGTAGCTAGACTGATCCGTTTATTATTTTTCTTCTTAAATAATACTTGGATCAGACCGAGGTGTTACAGGTGCTTCCATTTGACTTCTTATCAGGGATCGTCATTTGATTTTTGGCTAACCACTTTAGCTTAGTAGTTTTTGTTTTTATACATTTGAGATAGAGACTCCTTGATGTATACATATTCTTTTGTCTAGCACTTGTATCTATTCTTTTGTGATGAAGTGGATCTTGTATGACCACTATTTTGATGTACACTTTTATGTGTTATATTCATATCTGTTTCCACCTTTGTGATATGAATATCTGTGACTGATTTGCGTTATGCTTATTTCTATATTTGTTTTCGAAGCCCACATAGCCACTGTGTAGTAGCTTTGAGTTTGTATTTGATATGTTGGATTTCCTCTTGAAATGAAACGCAAGTCATATTATCTGACATATCGGTACTAGCTCAAATCAATTACAAAGTTGGTCGCTCCTCAACAGCCGTATTCTTCGTGCTAGTCGACGGCATTACCCCGTAGTGTCCTTGGCTAGTGTGAGTATAGAGGTGGGGCATCACAGTTAACATAGAAGGGCTATGTAAAGACTTGAATGAATCGTATGAAAAATATATGATAAATTTAAAACGTCTTAAGTATCTTGACGATTTCAAGAATAAAAAGGTTGTGCCACTCCTTTGGGAGTCACACTTCCACCAGGATAGTTTTTGCAAGGAAAACGAAGAATTCACCGTGCTCTTTTGGATGTTAATTGAGGACATGGATAAAGTTATGGAGTGCCTATATCTTGTATATGATCGATTTCCTATGGCCGACTTTTCTTTCCTAGGTGTCGGTTGTGGAGGACTGATTAGATGCCTTAATATAAGATATTTGGATTTATACGGATCTGACCCTCACTCTATGGACTATTGGAACTTGCCCAGGATTCTCCTTGCATCTTTAACTATCGATTCCCTTCCTCCTGATAAGGTTAAATTTAAAAAGGATAGATTTGTTACTGAGTATTATAAAAAATATGTTTTTATGAGCCTCTATGATGTTGTAAACTAATCATCTTTTGTTAAGCTGAATTTGTAATGGTTTTGTGGACTTCTTGTTTAAATATATTCATTATCAATATGCAGGCTTCTAAATATGTTCATGTTTACTCATCATCTCCCATGTCAAGAGACAATTTAAGTAAACTGGTCATATTAAAAAGGGTTTTCAAAGAAAAATTCCCTTTGTTTAACATATCTCGCCTAACAAAATACTACCTCCTTCGTGACCTCCATCAAATTTACACCCAACTGCCAAACCTAGATTTCAATTCCTTGAGTAGCCATAAGGACCAATTTCTCCATCAAATCTAGACTAACTATGTCAAGTTATTGTGTAGTGGACTTAGCCCCCTCCAAAAGAGTAGGACTATCATGTGTTTCCTCCAATAAATACTCCTCCTAGCACCGATGCTCCTTTCGGTGCAACGTTTTCTATTTCACCTTCCTCTTTTAAGAAGATTCAGGATGTCCTTTCTAATTATAAAAATTAATTATGTTGTAACTTCTATTGTTGTTGTTTTGTTCAGATGAAATATCTCTTATGAGAAATTGATTGTTTTTTAATCGAAACTTTATTATTTTTCTTTTGTCTTTTCAAAATTTTGCTACTTCGTACTTTTTGAACTAGGACGAAGGATTTCCTTTGTCGATTGTGTAACGACCCGTATTTTTAACACTTTAAAAATACGAATTAAAATGAAAATTTTGGATAAAAATCCGAAGGAAATAAAATTTTGTATTGTTAAATGTGAATTACAAGTTAAAATACAAAACTGAATTCTGAAATAACTTATTTGTAAATTAAATATGGATGTTAACTTGTAGTGAATGTAAATAATGAATTGAATTTGATTGTAAACCAAATATGTTATGATTGTAAACAAAGAATAAATAAAATGGTAGATTTAATAATGGAATTTTATGTTATTGAAACTAATATAAATAAATGTAACTTAATATTACAGTTGATTGAAAGCAGATAATAACTGAAACTGTAATTTGATAAAGATGTTAACTTGTAATTGAACGTAAGTAAAAGATTTAAATTTGAATGTAACAAGTAATTGAATTGAATTGAATTTGATTGTAAACAACGAAATAAATAAAATGTTACATTTAATATTGAAGTTATAATATGGAAATCAACGTAAATGAATGTAATTTAATATTACTGTGAATTTAAATAAGATGATAGTTGAAGAAAATGAAAGTAAATGAATTATAAACTATTGATAATAATGTATAAGTAAATGGTTGATTCAATAATGAAAGTGTAAATCGAAATAAAAGAATTCATTTGGAATTAAATAACTTGAATTTGAATTACAATATAATTGAACGCTGAATCTAATATAATCTTTTATATTGGATTTATAATGGAAAATTGCATTGTAAAAGATTGTTAATTACTATGAAATTAAAAATGGAATTTGTGAACAATTGAAATTTGATTTAAAAGTTAATAATTTAAAATTGGGAATTTTATATTGAAATTAAACAGTCGAATAATTTATTTTTCGAATATTGGATTTAATTAGACAGTTAAATCGATAATTTAATAAGTTAAATTTCAGAAATAATTGAAAATCGAGTTGAATATGATTGAAAATGATTTGTAAAATTTTATCTTATCATATTGGAGTTATAGTAATGTTATAGAACTTTTAAAATTGAATTTAAAGTTAATTTGTGAAAATTGAATATTTTAATATTTAATTATCGACTGAAAAATAGCCATTTTTCTAACAGTCTCAGAATGAAACGAAACTAGTTCCATTGGATCTGTAATAGTTTGTTATTGTCGAATTTCAATTTTTGTAGCAATCGGAGTTATCGTTTGACCGTGGCAGCTCGAAACGCATCGAATTGTTTTTAATATTAATTCGGCGAGAGAAAATAGTCATTTTTCAAAAAATCTTGGATTTCGACGAAACCAGTTTCATCGGATCCGTAATGTCATATTATTGTAGGGTTTCAAGTTTCGTAACGATCGGACTTGTCGTTTGATCGTACGAACGCGAAACGCCTTGAAATCAATTTAATTGAAATCAATTTTTGAAATCAATTTGAGAATTTCTTTTTCAGCATAACTTCTTCATACAATGGAATTTGGACGTGAAACTTTTTCCATCGCGCTCAGAATATTTTAAAACACCTATTTCGATATATGGGTTTACTCAATTTCGTTCCGAGGTCAGAACGGGCTTTTCGGGCCATAGTTTGTTCCGCACGTTCATCTATCCAGTCTATCTACTCTATCTCTAACATACCTATATAAACACAGTTATAAACCCTAGCCTCCCTAATCTTCATTTGTCTGTACGTACAATTCATCTTCTTCTTACCTTCTCATTCCAATGGTAGACAAAACCTAATTCCCAAATTCCAAAATCTAAAAAAAAAAATTCGAGATTTGCGCACTTCGGGTCGCGCTTGGGGTTTCAAGGGGAAAAACCCTGGAGCTACTTCGAGTCGGGAAGAAAACTACTCGGTTCATTGGGTTGTTTTCGCAAAAACTCCAAGCAAGCATCGGGTATTTGAGGCGGTGGACCGGGTTGAACTCGAAGTCGACTCAGCACCAGAATTTTCCAATCTTCAGATTTTTATAACTTTTGCATACGGACTCGGATTTGGACGAGGTTTCTTTTGTTAGGATCGTATTGAAATTCCAGACACTTTGACGCTGTTTGGATGGATTTGGAGACTGTCAAATTTTTGGGTTTAAATTGAATTTAAATTCAGATTAAATTCAAAAGGTGAGTGTTTTATAACGCTCACAATGTACTGAATATTTTTATGGTAGTTAAATTTGACATTATGAAGTGATATGAATTTATTTTTCGTTGTTTGATAAAAATTTAATTGTCATACAGATTGTCGTGTGAATTCACCGTTGAAAATTTAAATATACAGTAAATTGAAATTAGGATTTAATTGAAATCAAATTTCCCGATATTGATAACTATGAAATTGCCGTGAATTGTATTGACTATTGGATGATTTATTTCGATGGATGCTATTGGTTGATATTTAAATGTTTGGATGTTTATTTGCTTATATATATCCTGTTATACATGCACATGACACTGTGATTGGTTTAAGTAATATATATTCATCCCTGACATTTAATTGAAATAACTAACCACTTGGCCATAGGTTAGAGAATTATATACGGACACCGGGTTGGTTAAATTAAATGATTTTAAAGTTGTTTTGAAATTATTTAAATGAATTGATTTTAAGAATAAAAATCCAATTTATGGAAATTGAATTATTTTGAATTGAAGCTCGAGATATTGGAATTTAAACTTGGTAAATGAAATTGTTTAATTATTCGAAGTTTAGATTTTAAAAAAAAATTGAAATACGGCGTAAATTTTCGAAAGTTGATTTGTTTTAAAAGATTGGACTTTTAATCGAACTCTGAATATTTCTAAGAAAATTTATATGAAATGATATTTCAAGTTTGAGTTTGGAATTGAAAATTTATTTGAAATTGAGATTTAATTAATTTGGAATTTAATTGAAATTCAAAAAATTTGTGAATTGGACTAAATTGAAACTATTGAATTAAATTTGAAGATAAAATTGATTTGAATAGGATTTGGACTGAAATTGATTTGGAAGTTAATACTTAAATGAATTCTTGAAATCTGAATGTTAATCTAAGTTTATTGAATTGGAATTGTTCCAGAAATTAAGTAAACTACTTAATACGGATGTTTAATTTGAAGTATATTCTAATTTGAATACGAAATGGTTTTAAAGCGAATCTTATATTCTTATATAAATATATGAGCTGTTTTGAAATGTGAAATATTTAAAGTTTTGTAATATATTGAAAGTGAAATTGTTTATTTTGTGGTTCAAATATGTATTTGAACTTGATAAATTGAAATGGTTTTTGAGAAGCTGAATCGATTTTGAAATTGAAATGAGATATTGAGGCGAAAAATGATTTTGAAATGAAATCGTATATTTTGAGTAGATATGATGATTTTGAAATGGCTTTGATTTTGAAACGGATATGATATTTTTGATAATCAATTATGAATTGATTTTGAAAATGTAAAATAGCCATCGGTGTAATAATACGTAGTTATTAAAGAGACCGGGATCGGATATGGACATACTCTCTGTCGATACCGAAAACCACTTTAATAACTATTATACGCGGAGTGTTGATCCAAAATGAAGTGGATGGTTCGGTGAACGCGTTGACTGAAGAAAGAGAACGATATTGGATGACCCCTGACGTGACTAAAACAGGAGCTGCGCCGGGCCATTGAGGATCGCCATCTCTAGCGGACACACTTCTTCGATACCTTATCTATTACTTATGTGATTCGATTTGGGTGCACCCCTCGATTATGGGAGTGTTGTTTCGCGGTGTTGGGGTAGTAGCTGCTATGCCCAACATCAGTCCGGATCAGGCAACTACTAGTATCCTAGTTGGTATCGCCTCATGTACCTTGTCATACTGATTATCCTATTCGTGACCACTATGTTTTGTTTTGTACCTTTAGTATATGGATTGCCCTCTGGTGACTTCCGGTTTTGGGGAAACTACGGTCTTGTATATGCTCTTGGGAATATAAACTGTGTTAAGGGTGGAATGGGCCATGGCTTAACGCTATTTTAATACTTTTACTTTAATGTAGACATATTATAATAGCGTATTGTACTACATAGTAGATAGTTTAACGGATCCATGAGAGATGGAAAATCCTGTAACATCTCTTAAGTTATTGCACTCACGTTGACACTGGATAGGAGATGTCAAACCCCGTAAACATCTCTGACGCCATCACACTCATATTTCTTATTTGATTTGACTTACATGAGATATTTTAGTCCTGACTCGAGTGTTTTGTCTTTTCATTACGCTCGGGTCAGCTTGAGCATTTCAGATAAGGTTGAAGATCTATTTTGGAGGACGAAGACGGAGTTTGGTATTACATCATTTGTATTCTACTACCATATTATTTTTCCGCTGCATTATTGTATTATCTCTGATATGTATGTAACTCTGATTTATGATGTATAATAATAATCAAATTTATTTATTTAACAGCTTCATGAACTGTTATTTTATTATTATATCTTGTTCCTTCCGCTGCGAGATTCTGAGTTTGTTTCTGTTCTTTCTTTTCTTTCTTTTCTTATTTACCCCAATAACTATCCGTATTTCGGATTGTTTGAGTCGGCATGTGTGTATGTTTTGTCGACTTGAACGGTCCAAAAAAAGGCGGGCCGTTACAGATTGACGCTCCTGATCTTAATTAATGCCTTAAGAATATTCATGTTAAATTGGCGGTAGCACTGAAAGAACAATCCTCTCATTCTATACTTGGTTCTACAACCACAGATAGTGACGAAGCTAATAAGTGATACGAGAAATGCGTTAATGTAAACTCTGTTCTAAAATCCACTAGGAATTAATAACAGATCTTGAGAAGAAAGTTTCACAGAAGGATTGTATTGACAGAAAAGCTTAGTTTATGTACCGATTCCCAATGGTAGTTGGAGTTCGATAGGAAGATTGCTCATTTAAATCAACGCATTTATGACTTGGAGGTTGAAATGATGAAATATATTAACAAATGTTAATCTTATGAACTCATATTGACTAAAAGTGAAAAATAATTTCCTACCCCTACTCTAGTTGAATCTTCAAATAGGAAATCACCAAATTTTACTTCCTCATCTCAAGGGTGCTTAGCTCATGGCCCTAGTGCACCTAATTCTCCTCAAATGGATAAATCAAGGGAACTTGTAAGACTAAGTAGAGCCTTCAAACTAGAGTGCATTCAAAAGGTTAAGAATCGGTAGAATGAGAAATTTATTGAGACAGTTTTGATGCAACGGCTAGAAATTGAAACACTAGAACATTAGAAGAATGAGCTTGTGATCAAGATCAAGGTTCTTGAGAGTACTATTAGCAAGTCCAATCGTAGAATTTCCCAACTAAAGGGCATCAATATAACTTATAAAAGGGCCCTACTAGTTCAAACTGATTCTCTTAACATCATTCGTCGCAAGGAGAAAAGCTAAAGAAGTACCTTCTAGTTACTTTACAACACATTTTTTATCCTCCTTCTGCACTTGAAAACCTTATGAATGAGGTAAAAGAACTATATGATTAATTGGAATTAAAGTAATTTTATTCTATTGGATCTTCCTAGCTTAATTCTCTTGTTGATTACTTAATCAAAGTTATAATTGCCTTTAGATTAAAGTTTGATTTCACATTTTTAGGAACGGAAAGAGATGGCAAATTAAGGAAGGCAGTCGTTTCTAGTTATCAAAGATTTCATCATTTTTTCAAATTTTGAATTCAATGATTAGTGTGCAAGAATTTGCTGTGTAATTATGCTCTTCCGTTCACTTTTTATAGGCATATTTGGCCAGGCCTAACCGTAGGACCGAAGGCTTAATCGACTATCACTTCTTGGATGGGTGATTCAACCAGGCCCGAAGGCTTTTCGACCATCTCCTTTAGACAGGTGCTTTGGCTAGGCCTGAGGATGGGGCCAATGGCATATTTGATCATCACTCTTTGGATGGGTGCTTCGACCAGGTTCGAAGGTGGGATCGAAGGCTTTTCAACCATCTCCCTTGGATGCGTGCTTTGGCCAAGCTCGGTGGTGAGACCAAAGGCTTAATTGATCACCGCTTTTTGGATGGGTGCTACAACCAGGCCTGAAGGCGAGACCAATGGCGTTTTGACCATCTCCTTTGGATGGGCGCTCTGGTTACCCTTGAGTCTTATGTAGTTCTCCTTTCCTTACATAATAGTCGATGACCCAAATAGAGCTTGACAATCATTAGTATAGTGCCCATTAGCTTTATGATAGTGATAGTATGATCCTTCTTTGTATCCTTCCTCCTTTCTTGTAGCATTGTTGGAGATCCAATAGTTTAACCTTCCCTTGGATCAAAATTACACTTCCTCTTGAGGGATGAGAAGAGGAGTGATGATTATTGATTTTGGTCCTTTTGCTATAAGATATCCTCATTCATCTTTATACTTTTTCTGGGTATTCTGACTCTCTAAGTCTACTTTGAGTTTTTGCTTTCTTATCTAAATATCTCCCTTTTTAGAGGCCAAGAAGACCGGCTCTCTACATTTTTTGGTAAAATTTGTTGAAATCATGGTTCAATTTGGTTTCAAAAAATGGTTCCCCATGCTTGCAGTTAGATGCTTCGCCTAATTTGAGAAAATAGATCATTTCTAAATTCTACATCATCCTTGTACTTTCGATTAGCCCTTTCCGCCTTTAGCTTATTTCGGCACTTTCCCTATATGAAAAGGATTTATACTCCATTTAGTTAGATTGTATTGAATGATTCTTCTCTTTTCTTCTAGAGTTTGAAGGGATAAATTCCTCAAGTTCAATTCTTATTCCTCACTAAATTGTTGATTGCTTTGTGGGTAGGATAATTGACTTAGACATGGTTCAAAAGATCCTTGTTAGGACCTAATTGCCATAGTCAAAAATAAAAACAAAGATTTTTATTTTTCAAGAGGGAGTGAGTGAGAGTGAACCCCTGAGTTCGATTCTCTATGAAAGCGCCAAAAATGTTTGGGTAAAAGTTGGGCTAAACAATTAATGTCAAAGGAAGTGAATTAATCTTAGTTTATGCCCTCAATAGAGTCAATAGTAGCATACCAAAATGTTCAAAATGAGAATCCCAAACCATATATGCAATGCAATTGAAGTTGGCCACGTATGCAACGTGTTTCCAATGAAAATTGTTCTGCAAACTATATTATGTTCAAGTCCTTGATTAAAAAGTATTTAATTATAATTTGCCCCAAATCAAAGTTTACTTTACAATGTTGGAAAGAAAAATGAAAATGGAGGAGAAGTAAATCTTAAAGAATTTGACTCTCTTTTTAGGGGGTACTACTCTATTTATAGAAAGTTTGAGCTACTAGATTCCCAACACATGGCACTCCATTAGAAATAGACGGTTGCGGTTAATCCATGCAACACATGATCAAAACGATGTGTGGCACATTGGTTCAAGGATTTTGGCCCGTTGTTATCCTAGTTTTTAACCCAACATAATCCAGCAGAAGTCGGAACAACTTGATCGAGTCAGAATAGCTCAAAAGCCAACCGAAAGGACTAAAACAAGGAGCCAAAAGGAGTCAGGAAAAAAGAAAAAAAATACTCTAAGGGTATGGATCGCTAGCGATCCATACCCTGTTGATTGCTGGCGATTCATGCAATTAGCTAGGGAGTTCACGAACAGGGTCGACGCATGACAACAAAAGCTATTCAGAAGGCAAATTCCAAAATTAGGCTAAGTATATGGATCACTAGCGATCCATATACCATGGATTGCACCAGTCATTTACGATCCTCATGGAGCAAGGTGAGGGGAGAATGCTAAGTCATTGCCTCGCCTTCCAACCAATCCTATGGATCGTTAGCGATCCATTGCCAATGAATCGCTAGTGGTCCATCCTTTTAGCTCGGGTCACGGCGTGACCTCCAGCACACCTTCCTATGTTAATCTACAAGCATGTGGCGAGCAGGCTTGGCCTAGTAGCTCTCCAACCTCTATAAATACAATCCTACCCGCAACATAAATGGGTCTTCTGGACTGGTTTCTGAAACTCTGCAGAAAGCTTTCTTCACTCTTCTCCTTCCTCACAACGGTCATCCAAAGGGTTCACTGTGATTATCCAGTGAACTCCAACATTGGAGACTTCATCTAAGTAAGGATATTCAAGAACAATCAGTCAATAATAAAAAACTATAAAGTGAATGTAGGCTTCATTAATAGCCGAACCACTATAAAAATCTTCTTATCTTCTTTCTATTTCTGCTCTTTTACGTTTATTCTCTATATTATTGCTTTGTAAGAACAGGGCTGGTGCTTTCACACTCAATCCGAGGTATTGGTCCACTTTTTGGATTAACATTTTAGTGCTTTCACTGAGAACCCAACTTAGGGTTCAAATCAAGCTACATACTTTGGATCGAATAGGTCTAGAATTTAGTTTCTCAATCTTTGCTTGAAAACTCTATTGCTTAGAATCAATGGCTCCAGAAAGGGAGAGAACTGCCTCTGGAAGATTCATAGGGACAGTAGTAGCTGGAGAAGATGTGAATCATTAACTAACCAAAATAAATGGTGCCAATGTAGGAGATTAGGTGCCAGCATCTTCCAGTCAATGCGAAGTCGTTACAAGAGACGAGTTGAACAAGGTGGTTGACGAAATCAACCAAAAAATGGAAATCAGTCAGAACTCTGATGGATAAGCTGAATGCTCTCTTAACCTTACAGTCAAATCCTGCTCCAAGAACTATGCCCAAACCCACGGCTATCATAGAACAAGAAAATTCTTCCATTTTTGGCCTAAACAGAAGAAAACGAGAAGTAGCCGTAAAGAAGAGTGATAGCAAGAACTATGGGAATCAACGCGGAAGGAAATACAAGTACACCGCTCACCGCAAGGCAAGCAACTTTGAACTTAAACCAAGGGGCGAAAACCCTACGAGAGGATATAACCATGGACCTCTCCGACTCAGAAGATGGAGAACAATTCAACGATGATTAGTTGGAAGAAAATGCCAATGCATTCGATAATGCTGGAAATGTCCAAACCACCCCAGTTAGGCCAACCGCAAGCCAATTGGGTCCCGAGGGAGTGGTTCTCCCAAAGATAGAAAAGCCTAGGCTTCAACCCACTCACCAAGACCATTTTCAAAGCCAAACACTTGGTGTAGTGATTGACAACCGTCCTCAGGACTACCGGACATCAGAGGCATTTATCGTGGATATTGTTAAGCGATTGATGAAAGAGAATAAAAATAGAAGAGATGATGAATGGGGATCCGCACCAAGTCGGACTCCCTTTACTGATGAGACCTTGAATGAGTGATATCCAAAAAAGTTCACGACGCCAACTTTTCCATCCTACGATGGGATAAAACCCAAAATCCCATTTGTACAAGTGTAGTTGGTACATGGACGGAGCAAATGCTTTAGAGGCTGTTTGATGTAGATGTTTTCCCTTCTTTCTAGAAGGAAGTGCTTCCATGTGGTTAACTAGGGTTTCGCTAAGATCCATCTCCACATTCAATCTACTAGCAAGAAGATTCTTCGATCAGTTCAGGATCCATACCGCGCAACCCAAAGACGTGGTGTCCCTATGTGGACTATTCCAGTGACGAAACGAATTGCTGAAGTATTTCATGAACCGGTTCAATACCGAGTGACAGAGGTGAGCAATCCAAATGAGGACATGATTTTCATGGCCTTGGTCCGTGCCATTCATCTCGAAACTGAATTCAGGAAGTGGATCAAAATGAAACAACCCACTACAAGGAAGAATTTCAATCGCAAAGCAAGTCAATACTTGAGATTGGAGGAGGCGCATGGCATGTAACCGATGAACGTCGAGCATAGTGGCATGGTGATGAATCAGAATACAAACACTTCCGGAACTACTAAAGGAATCACAGGGAAAGATGGAAATCAGAAAAGGAAGAATCGGAATTCTAATAAGAAAAATGGAGACAATAAACGCCTTAAAATCTTCAGGTCTAAAGATTACACCCCTCTCAACGAAACTCCAGAAAACATTTATCTCACGGCACAAGGCACTGAGAAATAAAAAAAACTCCTAAGAAGGAAGCAACCGAACAAAAAAAGTGCTCAGGGAAGTTTTGCCGCTTCCACGAGATGCACGATCATAACACAAACGAATGCCGCCACCTAAAGAACTTGATTGAAGAGCTTATTAGGGAAAACGAGCTTCAGCAATACGTGAGAAAATCACCGAATCTTGACTATCCCATGGATCCTCATGCCCCTAGGAATCAAAGAAACCAAGCTGAAACCAATGAAGAGGGATCAAAATGAACTGACCAGAGACTCATTATTAGAACAATATCTGGAGGCCCACATCCTACACAAAGAAGTTAGGGAGAGATGGAGAGGTATGCAAGTTCATTAAAGCACGCTATAAAGGAATCATATCTCACAATCGAAGATGGGGCTCCAACCAAGTAGCAGAAAACTTTGAATGATGATATTGTATTCAGAAACCGAGATACTGAAGGGATTGAAGCTCCAACCCTTAATTCAATGGTGGTGACAATAGGAATCAGACCTGATGTAGTCTGATGAGTATGGGTTGATAGCTGCAGTTTTGTCAATATTCTTTTCAAACACACCTTTGACCAAATGAAGATTGGCATAAAAAGCGTGTCTACATGCCAAAAAAAATCCAAGGGTTTACTGGCGAACCCAAACAACCCATAGGGACGATTGACTTACTAGTGGAACTTGGAGAGGGTGATCAAAGAGTCACCCTCATTCAGACTTTCGTAATTGTGGATAAAACTTCTGTGTATAACGACTTCTTGGGATGACCCACCCTAGCTGATTTTAGAGTCGCTCTAGCCCAGTGGTGCCTTACCATGAAGTTCGCAATGGCAAATGGAATCTGGGTGGTCAAAGGAGATCAATGCGCTGCCAGAGAATATTACATTATAGAGTTACACGAATTTAAAAGAAGGGAAAAGGGTAAGGATGTGGGGAGAAATCTCCACATTCGTGAACCTTTTGAATAGTAACTACAAGGCCGCCCCTGGCTCGGGGACCATAGCCGATTCGACAAGGCTTTGGACCCTAGAAAGAAGAGTTTATGGGAGGATCGGGCAGCACTGGTAGAATTGATGGTGTCTGTCCCAGTCGATATGGATGACCTAATGAGAGTCTTGAAAATTGGATCGCACCTTGGAAACAAGATGCGATTGGAACTTACCAAATTTCTTCACACCAACTTGGATGTGTTCGCTTGGACGCATTCCGATATGTGTGGGGTATCACCAGAAATTGCATGCCACGCGCTCAACATTGACCCCAAGTTCACACCAATAATGCAAAAAAGGCATAGCCTGGGCCCTGAGCGGTCCAAGGTGTTAAGAGAAGTGGTGGACAAGCTAAAGGCCAACGGTTTTATCCATGACGCAACTTATCCCGAATGGGTATCTAACCCGGTCATAGTCAAAAAGTCCAATGGGAAGTGGCGAACCTGCATGGGCTACTCGGACTTAAACAAAGCTTGCACGAAAGATAGCTTCCCCCTGCCCAGAATTGACCAGCTTGTGGATGCGACGGTGGGACACAAACTGCTATCATTCATGGACGCATACTCAGGGTACAACCAGATCCTGATGCATGAACATGATCAAGAAAACACCAGCTTCATCACCGGTCTGGAACTATACTGCTACAAGGTAATGCCATTTGGTTTAAAAAATGCTAGGGCAACCTTCCAATGATTGGTAAATACCATGTTCAAGCGTCAAATCAGGAAAACCGTGGAGGTTTACGTGGATGACATGTTGATCAAATCACGAGCAGCTGTCAATCACCTGAATAATCTCTGTGAAATGTTTGAAATACTCCGAAAATATGGAATGAAACTCAATACACTCAAATGTCACTTCAGAGTAGCCTTCGGAAAGTTCTTAGGATTCATAGTAAGTGTCAGGGGCATTGAAGAAAATCCAGAGCAAATAACTGCCCTACGAGAAGTTCAAGCCCCAAAGAACAAGAAAGAATTGCAAAGCTTGAATGGGAAGGTCGCAACATTAAGCCGATTTATCCCGAAAGCCACTGACAAGTGCATACCATTCTTTAATGTGTTAAAGAAAGGAAATAAAAACTAAGAATGGAGTGAGGCATGTCAAACTGCATTTGAAGAACTGCTGCGACACATGGAAGTCCCGCCAATCCTATTAAAGCCAGTGGATAGAGAGGACCTACTCATTTACCTAGCAATCTCACCACTTGCATTGAGCGCCGCCCTTATGCATGGAGAAGGGAAAATCCAACGACCCGCATACTACATTAGGAAGTGGTTTACCGGAGTCAAGAAAAATTACCCAAAGCTGGAAAAGCTAGCGTATTGCCTCCTGATCGCGTCTAGGAAGTTACGACCGTATTTCCAAGCACATCCAATCAAAGTACTGATAGATTAGCCTCTGAAGCAAGTACTATACCGACGCGAAACTTTCGAATGACTTTTCAAGTGGAACATCGAGCTAAGTTAATATGATATTACTTACCATCCGAGAAAGGCTATCAATGGGCAAGCGCTGGCAAATTTCATCACCGAGTTTACTGATGTGCACGTAAATGTGCATATATTTACATCCATATTTTATCTCTTTTTATTTAAATAAACATCATATTTGGGCATTTTTACATGTTAGAACCAAAATTCAATTATTTTCAAACCATCATATTTTCTTCTTCATTCAGGGGCAAAATGGTCATTTTTGTGCATGTGTCACTTTAAGAATTTTTACTTGGACAATTTTTATGATTTTTATAGGATATTTTGATGCATATGGAAGTGGGATTCATGATTATATATGCATGCACAAGGAAATACAAAGGAATGAGGAGGAAATAATTCAAATTCAAGATCATGGAGTACCCCACCCACTTACCTAAATGTACAATTAAGAGCTAATAGACAACTAAGTGGAGGTTAAAGCTTCATGCACATCAAATAATGGATTAATTAGTGGCTAATGGTTACTTGGTGGCCACACTTCCTAAAGGGCATTTTTGGAAGCACCCTAAAAATAGAATTATGGTTTTATGCATGTATAAATAGCCCTCTTATGTACATGAACATATCTTCTACTCTTTCATACATTTGCGTAGGAAATTAGCAAGTTTTAAACAAAAATCAAAGTGAAATAAAAATGGCTTCCAAGCCTCTTTCTTCTCTCTTTTCTATATGATTTTCTTTGCTTCTTTGTTAATGTTTATTTCTATGCTTTCTTTCTCTTAATGTTCATAGCTTAGATTTACATTTATGCACTAGTCTAATTAATTTTTTTCTAGTAGTTAATCTTCTTTCTCTTTGTTTATTCTCTACTTTCTTTCATTTTCAATGTTGAAACTTACATGTGTTGATTTGATAACACATGAGTAGCTAAACCCCTTCAATTTAGGGGTAATGAAGCTCTCAAATATTATGTAATTTCAACATTTTTTATGATTTATGATCTCTTTGTTTGTGCTTCATGAAAGTGAATTTTGATGCAAGTTTATACAAGTGGGTTTGATAGCTTATATTGCTTATGCAAATGAGCTATTCTTATTCAATATAAACACAATTTGCATCATCATTTGCTAATCCATTTTTGATTATGAAATTAAAGTAAAAAATGAAATTTGATGATCTATATGATTAGTTACAATAGTAAATAGATCATACTTAAAATAGCTTTGGCTTTGGCTACATTTTCACGAGAATTATAAGTGGGTTATTTGTTGTTTTATAGTTCGATGGTTTGAGTTATGTTAATTAATAACATAAACAAACCATACTTATGATAAATACAATAATATTTCACTTAATATCAAAGCTAGTGATCACAAATTGTTTGTTTGTTGATTTACAAAAATATGAGAGTGGATTTGTCTCTAAATTGTTCTCTAGTTCAATAGTTTTTAAATCAAATTTTAATTCTAGTTTTAGCTTCATTTTATTTCTAGTTAACAATTTCTCCTCTATTTGGTCTAATTTGATTGAATAGATTTTTAAACTCCAACAATTCCCTACGGATCTACCCGTACTCGCCACGTACTAACTATTGTACATCGTGCACTTGCGGTTATTTTAATTTGAAAATTTTCGACTATTTTCATAACCCATAGAAATTTAGCCGTTGAACAAGTTTTTGGCGCAATTGCCGGGGAGTTGTTTTAATTTTGATTTTCTATCCTTCGAATTATTTTTGTTTGATTTTATTGTGTGTTGTTGTGTGTGTTAACTTGTATTTTTTTTAAAAAACATTGTGCATTTGTATGATTTTTGTTTGCATTTTTTTTGTTTGTGTGTTGTTATTGTTTTTTTTAGTTGTTTGTTCATTTGCATTACTAATATAAAAAAACACACACACAATTTCACAACAAAAAAATCAAAAATATTTTATTTCCTTGTCATTTATAATATTGCATTTAGATTTTTACTATTGCAATTTTTCTTTTTCCATTTACATTCAAAAAGAAAAAAAAATTCTACTGTGCTCTCTGTTGTCCACTGCTCTACTGTAACAACCCAAGATTTTTGCAAAATTAGATTTTATTTCAAATTTTTATTTTTAAACATTTTAAAAGTGTAGTTGTAATTTTCCAATATTAGTTGTATTTTGTTTACAATTTTTAATTCTAGTTTCAATACAATAAACTATTTTCTTTATTTATTTTCTATTTTCCTAAGACTATTTATTTATTTTCATTTCTACTTTATTTTGTTTTATCTTTTATTTTATTTATTTGATTTTTTATTGGTTTATTTTGAATAAAAGAAAGTGGAAATTCAAAGAGACAAAAAGCTTTTAAACTTGTAACTTTTCCTTTTCTTGTCTTTTCATTTGCTTGGCCGTCCATTTTCTAGTTTTAGCCGTGCATTTCATTTGCTTAATTATGAAAAATTTCTCATCTCTTCACCATTCACGGCTATTCTCATTTCTGGAAAAAAATTGTAAGATTCATGGCTTCCTTTTTTTCTACTTTTTCTCTTCATTCTTATGGATTTTTGCCTTGCTCCTCCCTCTAGTGTTGCTCGGCCACACCCATCCACACCTCCATCGACCACCACCATCATCTCTTCCCCCTCATCATCCATGGCTAACCACCCTACCCCTCTGTCCAGACCTGGCCGTGATTACCCCGTGGACCAATCACCTCAAAACTTTGCAAAAACTCCTTGAAAACTACATAGCCGAGTCATTTGCCCATCACCCCTTCATGTTATAGCCTCGGCCACCAACCTTAGCTCTACCACCAGCACATGCCATCACCCCTGGACATCACATCAGCCTTTTACCTGACCTGTAATGGCATGACCGATCCCAAACTTGACCATAGGCCGAGCCTGGATGCAACCCAAAACCTTCCTTTTGGCCTTGACTCTTTGCATTCCTTATTTTGCAACTCCTTTCTCTTCACATTACCAAGCCTAGGCGTGCCTAAATGATCCATACTCGAACCTTGCCTCAAAGAGAACATCAAGGTCGAGCAAAAATAGAGGAGGACTGATCCTATGTTCCATTAAGATCAAGCACTTTTGTGTTAAAGCTTGGTGATGTCATTTGTTGCTTCTAATTTCCATTCTTTCCAATTAATTTTTGTGTTGAATATATATATTTATATTGCTTTGTTTTATTTGTTATATACAAGATCAAAATCTTGGCTCTCTCTCCACTTGAATCAAAAGTCGTGCTATCGTGCTTTCTGGAATTTATTTGTGTGTTTTGATTTGCTAACTCCAGCTTTAAAAGGTGAGTATTCACGCTTGACATTCATACTTATAGAATTTGTGAAGTGACAACAAGTGAATGTGTAGAAACTGTTATATCATGTTATACCTGCCTTTGATATGTATTATATGATGTTAAACTCTGTTATAAACTTGTCACATCATCTGATATGCTATATTCTGTTATATTGTTTATTTTATTCTGTTTCTCACAGTGCAAGTTCCCTGTAGAATAGAATCACTATGGGTTGAAATGATACATACCCGAACGGACTTTAGAATAGGGAAAATCGTTATGGGCTGAAATGATAGGCCTGAGCGATTTTTATTAACTTGGGATTGCGTGTTTGAAATGATAGAACCCGGATTTTATTTGTAAATTACGGATTGAAATGATATATTATTTGTATCATTTGACCTAGGTTAGAAAATATTATACAGACTCGTGGTTATTTTATATAGTTTTCTGGAAAATTTTAAGTATTTTTAAAATGTAAAATTTGATATTTTGATTTAAACTTGGATTTAAAATGATTTATTAAAGTGATAATGATTTTTCTATGTATTTAAAAATGTTAAATAAATGAATGGAAAAATTGTGATATAAAACATAACTTAATTTGGAAATTTGTGATTTGATTTTTAAATGGAAGTTTAAGTTAATTAAATAAAAATGGAAATTAAGTTTTATTTCTGAAATGGAAATTTAAATTTAAGTGTTAAGGTAAATTGTTAAAAATGAAAAGAATGGGAAATGGTACACTTGAATTTAATAAGTGAAATTATTGGAAAATTTGATTTTATTGTAAAAAATTTCTTTATAAAATCATAAGTTAAAGGGTATTTAAATGAACATTTTTGAAGTGAAAAAATATGATTTTTATAAGTTAAAATGGTTAAAATCGAAGTTTATTTGTTTCTGAAATTTTATTATAAATCTGGAAATTGAATTAGTAGCACTTCAGAAATGTAATCATTTCTGAAATTAACTTAAAATCTGAAGTAAAAGATACTGCAGCACTTTGTAAGTGCCGTGGTTGATGCAAATGAACTAAAGGCTAATTAACTAAAGGCTACTGCAGCACTTGGTAAGTGTTGTGGTTGCAGGAAGAAAATCGAAAATCTGAAACTAATAAAAGGGCTACAGTAGCACTTGATAAGTGCTGCAGTTGGCTGAAATGAGGTTTTCAAATGTAACTAAACTACTACAGCAGTTTTTAAATGCTGTCTTTGCTGAAATGAACTGTTTTCAAATATAACTTACCGCAGCATTTTCTAAGTGCTGCAAATGCTGAAATGTTTATGTTTTAAAGTATTTAAGTGAATAAATGAGCTCAGAAAAGGCTAAATTTTTGGGAAATGACTATTTGATTTAAAGGTATAATGACTTCACTTTTAAATGGTTTAAATGAAGTATTTTGATTTAAAATATAAACTATTTTTGAAATTTATAACTACGGGTTATAATAACGATTGGTTGTTAAAGAGACCGGGATCAGATATGGACATACTCTCTGTCGATACCGAAAACCACTTTAACAACTGTGTACGCGGTGGAGATTCCAGAATGAAGTAGGATGGTGGCGACGATCCTAAAGGTATATTTACGTGGACCCAACTCCCATGAGTTGGCATAAGGTGGCTAAAACAGGAGCGATTCTCGGGCCAATGAGGTAGCACCTCTGATCGGACGCACTTCTTCGATACCATTCTATTACTTTTGTGATTGATTGTGTGCACCCTTTGATTTGGGAGTGTGGCTCGAGGTGGGCGGTAGTGGCTGCTATGCATTTCCACCAGCCCGGATGCATAATTGGTATATCTACCCTGGCATTGCCTTGTTGTGCCGTGTCACCTACCCTAGCGAGCTTTACTACGAGTTTGGTTTTTTGTCGTAGCGTGTGGAGTATTGAGGGTAGCTCCCGATTGGGGGTATGCTGATACTGGATAGACTACTGGGACTATTACGTGTTAAGGGCTATATGGGTATCCCCTTAATGCTATTTAAAAGTAAGATTATTTTATAATTAGACATTATTATAATAGCGAATATTACTACATAGTAGATAGTTTAACGGATCCTTAAAGAATGGGCGATCGCAAGCATTCTTTAAGTTACTTGTGCATTTTTATTACAGTTCACTTGAGTTGGTTTACATTATATAAGTATGTATGTCCTGACTTGAGTGTTTGTGTTTTATTTACGCTCAGGTCAGCCTGAGTATCAGCTTTGGATTTCACCTTCTGGAGCTAGCACTGCCGGAGATCATCTTTTATTTAGGTGCTATCTATTTCCATTCAGTATTTCTATGTTAGCTTTGTATTAGATACATATGTATTTGGGATTTCTACTATGCTTATGTATTAAGACTTCTGTTGTATCTATTTTTCAGACTATGTATTTTGAATATGTTTTGAGACTTTGTATTGTAGTGGCTTCATGAACCACTATTTATTTTAATTTCCGCTGCAAGTTATTCTGATATTCTATGTCTGTGATTCTTTGATTGGTTTTATTTGCTCCAAATTTATTACAATCTATTGTTTTGTATTATTAAAGTCCGACATATGTGGTTTTATTGTCGATTTGAATGGTCCAAAATAGTGGGTCGTTTCATTTGGTATCAGTGCTTTGGTTTTTAGGCAAACCTTAGCCTTGGAGCAAAAACTCATTAGAGATAGGGTAGAAATACCCTAGAATGAGTGAAATCAACCTCAGAATCATTTCTTTGTGAGAGAACATATTTTCAAAGTATAAAATGATTTTAAAATGGTTTTTCAAAGATTATTTGGATATAAAATTTTCTTGTTTTAAAAGCAAATTTTCTAAACTTCCTTCTTTTCGTATCTACCTTGTTAGAAATTTCTTTAATTGGGATATTCATCCAAGTGAATTTATCTTGTTTTGTCTTATCTTATCTTTGTCTTCTCTGTACCTTTGTCCTAAAATTCATTCTTTATATTTTCAGGATGAATCCTGGAAATGCCAGAGGTAGGGGTCGTGGTATTGCCCCAGCTCCTCAACCTGCTGCACTTGTTAGGTTTACAGCTCTCTGTAAGGAATTCTCTCAACTTGGTGGTACCAAGTTTACCGGTTCAGAGAGCATTATTGAAGCCCAACAATGGTTATGGAGTTTAGAGAGGATCTTTACCAGTCTTGAGATTTCTGATGCCTAGAAGCGTCAGTTAGCAGCTTGGCAGCTGCAAGAGTCAGCCTTGGATTGGTGGGAGTCTCTTACAGCTCACACTAACGAGGGTGATATTTCGTGGGAGCAGTTTAGGTATCCTTTGTGTTATCTTGAATTTTGTTCCCATTTCCTTTCTTTTGAATCTATCTTAAGTTTTGTTTCTGTATCTTCTTTCTAGGGAGGCTTTTGTGGCAAAATGGATGCTAGAAGCCAGGAAATCTCAGCTTTATCGTGAGTTCATGGATCTCAAGCAGGGTACCATGTCCTTTTCTGAGTATGAGCGGAAGTTCAACGAACTTTCCAAGTTCGGTCCTGGCCTTATCGACACCTAACTTAAGAAGAATGAGAAGTTCATAGCTGGAGCTCGCCCAGAGTTCTATGATCGTCTCATTTCTCATGTTCATGGCACTTTCACCGAGCTTATGGATATGGCTATTCGTTATGAGAACCCTACTTCCAAGGGTCCTGCTGTTGCTAGTGCTCCTGCATCTCAGTCTTCCTTTGCTAACTCCAAGAAGAGAAAGCCAAATTTCCATCAGCAGAAGAAGAATTGGCTCAAGCATCTAGGATTGGGATCTTCATCTTCTCTTTCTCAGAGGCAGCCTATCGACCTATCTTCTATTACCTGTTTCAAGTGTGATCAGAAGGGACACTATGCTAATAGTTTCCCTACTTTAGTTGGTGCTGCTGTTCCTTGACCTCAGAATACCAGGAACAAGCTCTGTCATGTTCGTCTGCAGCCTAGTCATTTCAAGAATGATTGTCCTTTGTATCAGAAGGGCAAGCCATATGGTATTTTTGCTGTTACCTCCGCTTCTTCACCTGCTCCACCTGTACCTGCTCCTGCTACAAGTGATGACCAAGGTACTCTTCAGGGCACCTTTTATTTATTTAAGCATCATGTTTGTGTTTTATTTGATACTGGAGCTTCAAAAAGTTTTATTTCTATGGCTATTTGTGATAGTTTGAGCATCGCCTTTCTCCTGAGTATGCTTCTGTTCCTTTATGGGTTTCTAATCCTATTGGAGGTCCCGCGAACCTCAATAAGATTTTTAGAGGAGTGAAACTTCTCCATTCTGATCATCGCTTTACTGGCATTTCTTTGTTCTTGGTTTTGATACTTTTGATTTATTGCCTGGAGATGATTGGTTAGGGAATCATGATGCTCACATCTCTTGTAAATTCCGAACTGTTTCTCTTGTTGATGATCGGGGTAATCCTTTGGTTATTCAGTGTCGTATGCCTCATGATTGTGCTGGCAGCTTTATTTATTCTTTGGATTCTTCTCCTATTGATCTTCAGTCGACTCGTGTGGTCAAACTTTATCCCGATGTATTTGGTGAAGTCACTACTTTACCTCCTAAGCGGGAAATCGATTTCCGTATTGATCTTATTCCTGGAGCTCGACCTGTAGTTCTTCCTCCTAGAAGGATGGCACCCCATGAGAAGGTTGAGTTAAGGAAGAAAATTGAGGACTTGTTCTCCAAGGGTCTGATCAGACCTAGCCATTCAGAATGGGGAGCAGCTGTGGTTTTCGTCACCAAGTCCGATGGTTCTCTCCAGATGTGTGTTGATTATAGGGAGCTGAACAAGCTCACTATGAAAAACAGATATCCAATGCCTCGCATCAATGATATGTTCGATCAGCTTTATGGTGCCACTGTTTTCTCTCAGCTTGATCTTGCCACAGGTTTCCACCAGCTCAGAGTTGCTGAGAAAAGTATTCCCAAGACTGCTTTCCGTACTGAGAATGGTTTTTTTGAATGGTTAGTCATGCCTTTTGGTTTGACTAATTCTCCTGCTTTCTTTGTTGATTTGATGAATCGTGTTTTTCGTGATGTGCTTAATAAATTTGTTCTAGTCTTTGTTGATGATATTCTCATTTTCTCTAAGTCTGAGGTAGAACATGAGTCACATTTGAAATCTGTTCTTGAGACTCTTAGAAATCATCAGTTGAAGGCTAAATTTTCTAAATGCCATTTCTGGAAGGATGAAGTCCGATTCCTCAGGCATATTGTTTCTGGTAATGGAGTTTCTGTTGATCCAGTCAAGATCGCTGTGATCAATGTAAGTCTTTCTTTCCTTGTTTCATTCAATTCATTCTATCTTTCCAGTTGTCCTTATTTATCCCTTTTCTATGTAGGATTGGGAAACTCCTAGGACTCCAACTGATATTCGTAGTTTTCTGGGCCTTGCCGGTTATTATCGGAGATTCATTGAGAATTTTGCTCGGATTGCTGCACCTTTCACTGCTTTGACTCGTAAGAATGCTAAGTTTATTTGGAATGATGAGTGTAAAGCTGCATTCAGTGAGTTAAAGCACAAGCTTACTTCCGCACCAGTTCTTACTACTCCAAATGGAAATGAGGGATTAATGGTATACACTGATGCTTGTCGTGAAGGTTTGGGAGTTGTTCTAATGCAGGATGGGAATGCCATTGCTTATGCTAGTCGTTAGTTGAAGACCCATGAAGCCAATTATGCTGCTCATGATTTAGAGTTGCTTACTGTTGTCTTTGCTTTGAAGCTTTGGAGGCATCATCTTATGGGAACTAAGTTTGAGCTTTCCACTGATCATCAGTCTTTGAGGTATATTTTCACTCAAAAGGATTTGAATCAGAGGAAAGTTAGGTGGTTAGAGGGAAGGCTAATGTTGTGGCGGATGCTTTGAGTCGGAAGAAGGCTATGTTGTGTCCGCTGGTTGTTTCTTCTCCTCTTTTGGATCGTATCATGGCTAAGCAGGATGAGGATGAGATGCTTAGATTGATGAAGGAGAATGTTCGTAGTAGGGTTGGTAGTAGTAGTCTGGATAGCAGTGGTGATCGGATCGATGATAGAGGTATTTTGAGGATTAATAATAGGATTTGTGTCCCGAATGTTGATGGATTGAGACAGGAGTTACTTCGGGAAAATCATCGATCCAGACTTTCTATTCATCCGGGAGTGACCAAGATGTATCAGGATATGAAGAAGTTGTATTGGTGGAGAGGTATGAGGCGAGATATCTCCATCTTTATTAGTAGGTGTGCGACTTGTCAGCAAGTCAAGGCCGATCATCAGAAGACCCATGGTTTGTTACAGCCTCTTGAGGTTCCCAATTGGTAGTGGGAACAAGTTTCTATGGATTTTATTGATGGATTACCGAGGACTAGGAGGGGTAATGAGAGTATCTGGGTTATTGTGGATAGATTGACCAAGTCAGCTCATTTCATTCTGGTCAAGTCTACCCGTTCTGCTTCTAGCTTGTCTGAGATCTATATGAGAGAGATTGTTCGTCTCCATGGTGTTCCTCTCAGTATTGTTTGTGATCGTGATCCTAACTTTACTAGTCAGTTTTGGAAAGCTTTCCAGGAATCTTTGGGTACTCATCTGAATCTAAGCACTGCTTACCATCCATAGACCGACGGTCAAATGGAAAGAGTGAATCAGATTCTAGAGGATCTTCTTCGTGCTTGTGTGCTTGATTATGGAGGATCTTGGGAAGATCATCTCCATCTTGTCGAATTTACCTATAACAATAGTTATCAGGTATAATCTAAATCTTTTATGTTAAATCTTGTCTTAATCTTTTATCTATCTCATTTCTATCTTTGAATTCAGGCTAGCATTAAGATGTCTCTGTTTGCTGCTCTTTACGGATGACCTTGTAGATCTCCATCTTGCTGGATTGAATCCGGTAATCGTTTGGTTCTTGGCCCTGATGTGATTTTGGAGGCTTCTGGGAGAGTCGAGGAGATTAGGAGGAAGTTGAGGGTTGAGGAGGATAGGCAGAAGAAGTATGATGATCGTCGTAGGAGGAGTTTGGAGTTTGTTGTTGGTGATTTGGTTTTCCTTAAGGTCTCTCCATTAAGAAATGTTATTCGATTTAGTCGTAGAGGGAAGCTTGCTCCTAGGTTCATTGGTCCTTTCCGCATCTTGGAGAGGATTGGTTCTTTAGCTTATCGCCTGGATTTGCCTGAGAAGTTCTCTGGAGTGCATAATGTGTTCCACGTTTCGCATCTACGTCGCTATCTGCATGACCCATCTCTTATTGTTCAGCCTTCTACTCTCGATAGTTTGGATATAGAGCCTAATCTGACTGTCGAAAGGAAGCCACTTCGTATTGTCGACAGAGGTACGAAGCAACTAAGAAGGAAATTTGTTAGTCTGGTCAAAGTATAGTGGAGTACTGATGATCGAGACTGTACCTGGGAGACGGAGGAGAGCATTCGTGCTTCGAATCCGGAATTATTCGTTTCAGGTACTATTTGTTTTTCTGTCTTGCTTTTCCTTATTTTCCTTGTTTCATTCTTTTTGAGGACGAAAAGGTTTGAGTGGGGGAGAGTGTAACAACCTAAGATTTTTACAAATATTTTTAAATTAGATTTTATTTCAAAATTTTATTTTTAAAACATTTTAAAAGTGTAGTTGTAATTTTCCAATATTAGTTGTATTTTGTTTACAATTTTTAATATTAGTTTCAATATAATAAACTATTTTCTTTATTTATTTTCTATTTTCCTAAGACTATTTATTTATTTTCATTTCTACTTTATTTTGTTTTACCTTTTATTTTATTTATTTGATTTTTGATTGGTTTATTTTGAATAAAAGAAAGTGGAAATACAAAGAGACAAAAAGCTTTTAAACTTGTGACTTTTCCTTTTCTTATCTTTTCATTTGCTTGGCCGTCCATTTTCTAGTTTTAGCCGTGCATTTCATTTGCTTAATCGTGAAAACTTTCTCATCTCTTTACCATTCACGGCTATTCTCATTTCTGAAAAAAAAATTGTAAGATTCATGGCTTCCTTTTTTTCTACCTTTTCTCTTCATTCTTATTGATTTTTGCCTTGCTCCTCCCTCTAGTGTTGCTCAGCCACACCCATCCACACCTCCACTGCCCACCACCATCATCTCTTTCCCCTCATTATCCATGGCTAACCACCCTACCCCTCTGTCCAAACTGGCCGTGATCACCCTATGGACCAATCACCTCAAAACTTTGCAAAAACTCCTTGAAAAGTACATAACCGAGCCATTTGCCCATCACCCCTTCATGTGATAGCCTCGGCCACCAACCTTAGCTCCACCACCAGCACATGCCATCACCTCTAGACATCACATTAGCCTCTGATCTGACCTGTAGTGGCATGACCGAGCCCAAACTTGACCATAGGCCGAGCCTAGATGCAACCCAAAACCTTCCTTTTGGCCTTGACTCTTTGCATTCCTTGTTTTGCAACTCCTTTCTCTTCACATTACCTAGCCTAGCCATGCCTAAATGATCCATACCCAAACCTTACCTCAAAGAGAACATCATGGCCGAGCAAAAATAGAGGAGGACTGAGCCTATGTTCCATCAAGATCAAGCACTTTTGTGTTAAAGCTTGGTGATGTCATTTGTTGCTTCTAATTTCCATTTTTTTCCAATTAATTTTTGTGTTGAATATATATTTATATTGCTTTGTTTTATTTGTTATATACAAGATCAAAATTTTGGCTCTCTCTCCACTTGAATCAAAAGTCGTGCTATCGTGCTTTCTGGAATTTATTTGTGTGTTTTGATTTGCTAACTCCAGCTTTAAAAGGTGAGTATTCACGATTGACATTCATACTTATAGAATTTGTGAAGTGACAACAAGTGAATGTGTAGAAACTGTTATATCATGTTATACCTGCCTGTGATATGTATTATATGATGTTAAACTCTGTTATAAACTTGTCACATCATCTTATATGTTATGTTATGTTATATTGTTTATTTTATTCAGTTTCTCAAACTGCAAGTTCCCTGTAGAATAGAATCACTATGGGTTGAAATGATACATACCTGAACGGTCTTTAGAATAGGGAAAATCGTTATGGGCTGAAATTATAGGCCTGAGCGATTTTTATTTATTTTTATTAACTTGGGATTGCGGGTTTGAAATGATAGAACCAGGATTTTCTTTGTAAATTACGGATTGAAATGATATATTATCCGTATCATTTGACCTAGTTAGTGTTTGTACCAAAATTGGGCACAACACTCTTCGAAAGTCTTTGAAGAGATAAAATAAAGAAATTAAATGGAAAAAGAGGAATTATCTAACAAAAACTCCAAATTTCAGAAATGAGAATAATTAAAGTACAAGGAGACACAAGAATTTAGAGTGGTTTGGCGTATCGCCTACGTCCACTATGAAGTAGTTTGCTTTATTGATCTTTCTTTTGTGTTTACAAGTGAATTCAATGATTTACAACAGGCAATTATGATTTGCAGCAATGGATTTCGTTGGTAGCAACAACAATTGAGTTCAGATCTGGATCTGGTGGAGTCCGGGCGTTTGAGATCTTAAAGAGGAAGGAGAACCCCTTTTCTGTTGGCTTTGGGGGTCTATTTATAGGTGTAGGAGGCTGATATTTCACTCAAATCTCGGGAGACCCTCTCTGGCACGTGACCAGGCCCGTACGCTCAAGCCCATGAAGTTTCGGTCCGATCCGCGATCGATACGACCATATTTTGTATCGCTCGAGATTCCATCCAATGGATTCGAAATTAGGCGTGGACATTCTTTAGCATGCACGTAGTCTTCTGTGAAAATTTCATAGCATTTGGACTTGTAGATTAGGAGATATGATCGATACGAAGTGAGGTTTTCGGTAGGCTGTTTCCTTTGACTCGCTTCTATTTCGACTCGCTTCCCTTCGACTCGGTGACGTGGCGCTTGAATCTCACTCTGCCCTTGATGTTGTTTCGAGCGAGTCGAAGTGTTCATCGGTTGAGCGAATCGAAATGTGCCCAGATCGAGCGAGTCGAAGTACGTACTGGTCGAGCGAGTCGAAACGTAGTGTCCTGAGTGGTTTGAGCAGTGGCTTCGCCAATGGAGTCGAAGTTGATGGAGTCGATCAGTGGTTCGAATGGAGCGAGTCGAAGAAGGCATCCGAGTGAAGCGAGTCGAAGTAGGTACCTCAGATGGCTGTGAAGCGAGTCGAACCTGAATGACTCGAAGTTGGCCTTTGAGCGAAGCGAGTCGAAGTTGTCACTTCTAAGTGTTGCGAAGCGAGTTGAAGTTGTCACTTCTGAGTGTTGCAAAGCGAGTCGAAGTTGACATCTAAGGGATGTGGAGCGAGTCGAAGGAAGCGAGTCGAAGGGAACGAGTCGACTGGTAATTGGTTTTCACCCAATTTTGTATCGTTCATAACTTGAGCATACGAACTCGGATTGACTTGAGATTTGGAACGTTGACTCTCATGGCTGAGCTTGTCATGTCCTACCAAATTTGGCTCGATCCGAATTCGGAAAAAATTCATCGATATCCATAGTGAGCCTGTGTATAACCGATCTCTGGGATGGATCGTCATTGGTTTACTAGTCAATTCCTTAGTGTCACGGTCTTGCCAAAAGGCGGGATAACATTTGCCCCCCAAAGTACGTCTTGTGGAAACATGACGTGCTTTGAAATGCTGCCATCCTTACTATGATTAGTTATTGTCTTTTGGACGAAAGCTGTAATCTTCGACTGATTTCCTTGATAATGTAAGTTGTTGACTGTTAACTGCTGTACCCTGTATTGTTGCAACTAATTGTTGTATGCCAGTGATTAGCCGTTTGCTGTTGTAATCGTTATTGGATGAGTTTCTGATTCTTGAAAATCTGGAATATTGAACACTAGTTTGACATTCATGCATATATGTTAACCTGACTCTCGTTGACGTTCGTACGTCCATGAGTCATTGTCAGTTTATTTTACTTTTTGAATTATGTATCGATTCTCTCCTGAACCGGTGTGAAATTCGCTGCAACAACGCTCGATGGTTGCTTTTGAATGTTCCTTCGTAATGATCCTCTCCTGAATCGATGAGGAGGGTTGAAACATCGAAGATGATTTTTATTGGATTTATGGATGCGAAGTAAGTATGTCGAGTTAATGGAGTTAGCCTCGGGAAGTCATGATTTGATGGATTCGATGGATGCGAAGCGCTTTTTCAACTTGATGATGGACTCGAGCTGAGTGAGTCGAAGTGGAGCGAGTCGATGTAGACTCTCTGATGGATTCGAACTGCTCGTTCGACTCGGTCTAGGGTTTGAGCTGCATAGGGGTCGGAGTCGAAAATGGGTTATCGATACAAAGGGTGGTCTCGTACCGATGGAGTCAAACTGGACACGGGGATGGAGTCGAATGGAGCGATACGAAGGAGAGCTTCGTATTGACACACTGGAGTGGGAGTCGAAACGTGCGTTCGAATCCATCGGGATACGAAGCGTTTATTCCCTTTGTTTCCAAGTCCATATAAATACTTGGCACTTAGCCGCTTTTCACTTTTTTACCTTTCGTTTACCTTCCTTTTCTTCGTATCGCTCAGAAACTCGAGAAGAATGAACGAAACATTCCTGCCTTTGAACCGATTCCTATCTTCAATCACTTGAACTATTTGACAAATCTAGGTAATCCAATAAGTGAAACCATGCGTAAATGATGAGGCTCGGGTTTTCCTATCATCAAATCAATCAGAGTCGTGGTCGATTGAAAGCTCTCTGGCCTCAGCTTCGTGTCGCTCTAGAATATGGGTTTCGAGATGATGAGGCGAAGGTCTTCGTATCGATCGATGGTGGAGCTCCGCATCGAATCGAGTGCTTTGGATTCATGGATCGATACGAAGGGGTCACACCTGATGGACTCGAAAAGGGGTGGTTTTCGATCGAGTCGAAGTGTGCAGTCTTGGGACCGAGTCGAACTCGATGGTCCTGGGGAGCGATTCGAACTGTGTGGTCCTGGAAGCGAGTCGAAATACGTGGTCTTGGAACCGAGTCGAACTCGTGATCTTGGGACCGAGTCGAAGGGAGCGAGTCGAACTGTGTGGTCCTGGGAGCGAGTCAAAATGCGCGGTCTTGGGACCTAGTCGAACTCGATGGTCTTGGGGAGCGAGTCGAACTGGGGATTTCGAATCGAGTCCTTCTAGTTCGAGTCGAACTTGCATGCTAACCTTCTGACCGAGTCTGACTTATATGCATATGACCATAGCTTATTGACGCGAACACGGCTCTCGTGAGTGATACAAATTTGATCATCCAAAAGTTTGAAACTTCTAACACACTTGAACAATTGCCTCCAACGAGTTTCAAACTTGCATAACTGGAATTAACCGCTTCACTGCATATCTGATTTCCTATCGAAGCTCGTCGATGAAACTGCAACTTATAAAAATGACAATAAACTTTGACTTGGAATGATGGTCAATAGTTGGATGGTATGGTTGTGAAGGTCAGCGATGACGGTCCTTCCGACCAAATTCCGAAGTCTCGTCACTTATACGCTTCCTTCAATCCTGTTGATCTTCTCAAATAATATACAGTACTGCACTACACAACACACTCACACACTTTACACTGGGGGATGCATGAGTGTTATTTGCCAGTTTAACAATGATTTTTTATAAGCTAGCTAATCATGGACCCTTCAAGTTCTCAACAGCTGGAACTCCCAAGTTCTATTCCTTCAACCATAAAGATACCGGTTATAGAAGCTAAAGTTATAGAGCCAGCTCCGGATGAGCGTCCAGGGCCTCGGTTTATTTGCAGTCCACCAGATTTAGTGCTGTCGGGTATCTCCGAAGATATGTTAGGGCGGATTTGTTTAAGGCACGGTTTGTCGCTTGATGACGTGCTACTTCCTGGGCCAAAGGACAGGCCACATTATCCCCCGGAAGGGTTTACAGCTTTCAACCGTCACGCTTGCACAACGGGGACACTCCCTCCCTTCAACTAATATATAAGGGAGATGTTATCATTTTTGGGCATAGCTCCATCTCAGCTACATCCCAATGGGTATGCCTTGTTGAACAGTACCTTCGTCTTGTTTATGGAGATCCTCTTTCGACCGCCGAAGCCGATCGAAATCAGATATTTATTCAATGTCAAAAGCCGTGGAGATAGCCCTTCTTTCACCTTCCTGGAAGCGGTTAGAAACTGCCACATAGTACTGGGCTCTTGGGGAAGGCTAAGTTATTACAAAACTGAATGGTTCTATGTTCGGTGCCCTCCTGGATTTGCTAGGCGGTGGTTGGATAGACGTAAGTGTCGCCATCTCTTTCTTGAATTACTGAGATGTTAGCAACCGACTTCAAAATTGACATAACTTTCTCTTCTTTTACAGCCGCGATCTCTCGTCCTGACGGTGCATACTTTAGAGAGCTTGTTCGGATTCTTCAAGCGTATCTGGGCGAAGAGAGGCATATCGACTTGGTCCTGACTGATAGAAATTTGAGGACCGGTGGGCTGATAGAGCGGAGGCAGAGCATACATCTGGAAGGGACACATAGAGTGGTCCCGAAAAAACGGGTGAAGCGCAAAGCGCCCACAGTCGTGATCGCCGAAGAAGTTGATTCAGAAAGAACGCCAACCGATACCGAACTCCCAACTGGGCCTTCTGCCGATGTCCAGGATTCGGGTGGAAGAAGAAAAGGCAAGGCTGCTGCTCAGAAGCGTTCTAAATCTGGGAGAATTAAATTTGTTGTTATGTCCCTACCTGCTTAGGGGATTAGAATATCAGAGGCTTCTTCCCCGCCAGTAGAGAATTTTTTTGACGGGCTTGCCGATGTTCCGATTTCGGACTTTGTGTCGTCTCAGCATGACACTGGTATGGAGGAGCTTGACAGAGCTCTCGAACTTAGCGGGTCGCTTGCTACGAGTGCGGCCGACATTCCGGTTGGTCGGAGGATTGCACATGCATACACTTCACTACACTACATGATTCACAACTGTAAATCACTCAACTTAGGAAGTCACTAACTTTTTCTTCACTTCTCATTTTCAGGTACTATGTCTGGAAGGGGATCGATGCTTAGGAATCTTCGCTCTTCTCGAAAAGCTTCTGGTTACTATGATTCCTACAGGAGGGATTCAGATAGAGATCGCGATCGCGATTACTCTAACCAGGACAGGCATGGGCGTGACAGAGAGTATAGACATCGATCCAGATCACGCTCTCCTCCTCCCAGACTTCCGTCTCCACCCCCTGTTTCTGCCTCACACCCGCCTGAACCTCCTCGCCACAGGCCGTCTTCTCATTCTTCTAGATCTGAGACTCATCTTCAGAGAGTTGAGACTACATCCTCCATGGTTACAGAGCAGGTCCCCGCTGATCCCACTGGAGAAGGGGCCCTTAAGTTGGCTCAGATGAGGAAGGATTTTCCAAATATCTGCTTCGACGGTTATGTCTTCCCTCCCCACTTGAAGAGAATTCCATCAGGGGTAGAAGAAACGATGCATGATTATGTCCACGACATCTACACCCAATACCGAGTGTGGGCAAAGGCTGCTGAAAAAGCTTCCAATGTGGCCTTTGAGCGGGCCAAAGAGATCGAGAAGATGGAGACCGAGCTCGCAAAAAGGGATCGTATCATTCAGGTACTCTCTGCTTAGTCCGATTCTTCTCGGAAATCTGAGATTGAGGCCATTAAAAAGGCTGATGAAGCGAAGGCGGAAATGGAGAGGTTGGGGTAGACACACGTTGCCCTGGTGGAGGAGATGGGCCACCGGAACACCAAAGTTACCGCCGAGCGGGATGCGGCGGTCAAGGAGCTTAATGAACTCAAAGCCAAATTCGCCAATTTGGTCAAGGAGAAAGATGATGCGAACAACGCAGCCCAAGAGGCGTGCGATCAGGCTGTTCTGCTCAGGGGAGAACAGGATGCGGCGGTGGCTAAAGTCCAGAAGGTGGAGACTAAGGTCGAGGAGAGGGTAAGGTTGGCCGAGTCCAGGCTAGAGGGTGACATTGAAGACCTCCTCATTGTCTATAACGCTAACGTGCGGAGGCACAGGGGTCTGGCCTGGCTCGATGATTATTTGACGCATCTCCACAGTGCTTGGGGCCGACTGGTTGAGGAAGAGAAAGAGGCGCACCAGGGTGAGTCTGTGGATGAATTCGAGCTCGAGAATCGTCTGTTAACCGATGATGAAAAGAAGATTCTCCATTATTTAGTGATCTCTTATGAGAAGGAGAGACTCGGCACCCAACACCTGGAAGTAGGAGAAGGCTCCGGGATTGGACATCACGATGTAAGTCTTGAACTTCCGGTGTCCACCCAGCCTGAATCTTTGCCTGCGGTTGATCCTCAAGTTGTTTCTGCCTATAATCCGGATCAGCCGCATATGTCTCCGACTACAACGCAAGCGACTGAAGCCGCCCCGTCGCTTACAAGTCAAACTGAGGAAGGTACTCCGAACATTCCACATATCTTTCCTGAGTCGAAGTCTTTGATCGAGTTTAAGTCCTAACAATTCTCTTATTCTTTGTCCAGTGATCGACGTTGCACCGCACATGCCTCCTGCTACTCAAGAGTTATATCAGACGCAGGAGGCTATCGTGACCGAAGCGATCACCGTGAGCACAACTGCCCCAATCGATGATATGCAGGAGAGTACAATGGCGTTTGATGAGCAACTGATGGTTGAACTCTTTCGCCATCACGGCGATCCCCTTGCTGACTTGCCACCTGTCATGAGCGGAACTAATCCTGCTACAAGTTCTTCAATGCCAACTGCCGATGTCCCCAACGGGGCTCGAGCAATAACCGAAGAGGATATGTTCGCTCAAATTGACGCTGAAATGGAAGCAGCGGTTCATGGTGGAAGCTTTGGAGGTGGGATAGCAGCACCAGGGCCTGCTCCGCTCAGAATGATATCTCCCGGTGGTGCTGTTTTTCTCACCGGCATGCCCGTTCCACCTTCTGTATTCGATCGTGTTCCTCCGACTCCGCCCGCAGGGAGCGGTCCTATTCACTTGAGTTCGGAGGAGGATGTCGACATAATGCCCTCGCTTGAAGACCAACCATCGAAAGGCACAGGCTTGAAGAGGAAGATTGGCGATTGATGTGCACGTAAATGTGCATATATTTACATCCATATTTTATCTCTTTTTATTTAAATAAACATCATATTTGGGCATTTTTACATGTTAAAACCAAAATTCAATTATTTTCAAACCATCATATTTTCATCTTCATTCAGGGACAAAATGGTCATTTGTGTGCATGTGTTAATTTAAGAATTTTTACTTGGACAATTTTTATGATTTTTATAGGATATTTTGATGCATTTGGAAGTGGGATTCATGATGATATATGCATGCACAAGGAAATACAAAGGAATAAAGAGGAAATAATTCAAGTTCAAGATCATGGAGGACCCCACCCACTTACCTAAATGTACAATTATGAGCTAATGGACAACTAAGTGGAGGTTAAAGCTTCATGCACAACAAATGATGGATTAATTAATGGCTAATGGTTACTTGGTGACCACACTTTCTAAAGGGAATTTTGGGAAGCACCCTAAAAATGGAATTAGGGTTTTATGCATGTTTAAATAGCCCACTTTTGTACATGAAAAGATCATCTACTCTTTCATTTTACTTAGAAAATTAAGAGATCAAATTGTAAGCTCAATATTCTATGAAATAAAAATGGCTTCCATGCCTCTTTCTTCTCTCTTTTCTACATGCTTTTCTTTGTTTTATTGTTAATGTTTATTTCTATGCTATCTTTCCTTTAATGTTCATAGCTTAGATTTACATTTATGCAAGTACCGTAGCTTTAATTTTTATGCAATTAGTTACTAGTTAATCTCTCTTTCTTCCTTTGCTTAGTTTTCATTTCTTTGCTCTTTCATGTTGAAATTTACAAGTGTTGATTCAATGCCACAAATGAGTAGCTAAATCCTTCAATTTAGTGGTAATGAAGCTCTCAAATATTATGTAATTTCAACATTTCTATGATTTATGATCTCTTTGTCTATGCTTCATGAAAGTAAATTTTGATGCAAGTTTATACAAGTGGGTTTGATAGCTTATGTTGCTTTTGCAAATGAGCTATTCTTATTCAACATAAACACAAGTTGCATCATCATTTGCTAATCCATTTTTGATTTTGAAATGAAAGTAAAAATGAAATTTGATGATCTATATTACTAGTTACAATAGTAAATAGATCATACTTAAAATAACTTTTGCTTTGGCTTCATTTTCATGAGAATTATAAGTGGTATAATTGTTGTATTATAGTTTGATGGTTTGAGTTATGTTAATTAATAACATAAACAAACCATACTTATGATAAATGCAACACTTATTTCACTTAATATCAAAGTTAGAGATCATAAATTCTATGTTTGTTGATTTACAAAAATATTAGAGTGAATTTGCCTCTAAATTGTTCTCTAGTTTAATAGTTTTTAAATCATGTTTTAATTCTAGCTTTAGTAGTTAACAACTTCGTTTCACTTTGGTCTAATTTGATTGAATAGGAAATTATAAAATCTCATCAATTCCCTGTGGATCGACCCGTATTCGCCACGTACTACAAAGTGTATGTCGTGCGCTTGCGGTTAATTTTAAAATAAATTCGTTCGACGGTTTTCTAAACCGATAGAATTTCTGTCGACGAACAAGTTTTTGGCGCCGTAGCCGGGGAGTTGTTTTGACTTTTGATTTCTATTCTTCGAATTATTTTTGTTTGATTTTGTGTGATTTTATTTTGTGTGTTTGCAATTAAAAAAAAAATTGTGTGTGTGTTTATTCTTTTATTTTTGTTCTCAATTTGTTTTGTGCATATTGATCTAGTTTTCCCTTTTGCATTTGCATTTCTACAAAAAGAAAAAAAAAGCATACAAAATTTCTAAAAAAATTTCAATTTCATTTGCATTATTTTCATTTACATTTTACATTTTTATTTACATTGTTTTTACATTGCACATTTCTGTGCACTGTTCACTGTGAATATACAGTGAAAAATCGGCTTGCTTCTTTCCCCTGCACATACTACTCTACCCATTCAACATCCTTCCCTGTTACAACCTTCATACTACAACCTCTGATCTGCCACTTCATACAACTCCCACTTGTCATTGCTTTTACATTCAAGCCATCATCTACCCCTGCCGATATCCAACAGCCACCAGTGTACACTTCTACTTAACAGTCCCTACAATCCACCAAACATCATCCACCAAATAAAACAATCACCAAAACCATCTGCATCTCCTTCAAACTACAACCATCACACTGTTGTGCAACCATAATACTTCAGTTACCATTCAAACACATCAGACATCCCCTCAACATCACTGTGTTGTTCATCAACCCTTCACTTCATTGTTCATCTGCCACTTTCACTTGAACCACCTTGCCTACAAACTTCAATAGCCATGCTTCTCTCCTCCTCCTCCTCAAGCAACACTTCGACAAACACCTTCCAACCAACAACCAGTGATCAATAGAACCTCTGTCCACTGCCTTAGCAAACCATCCAGTCACATCCACCTCCTGTACCTCTCAACACACTTCTGTACATCAACATCAATACCACAACAAGCAGTCACATTTCAAACCACCTCCACCAAACACACAGACCATCAGTGCTACACTACAGACCAAAAACTGTCTCACCTAACAACAGCCTCGCTTCTGTTCCACTGCCTCACCACATCGAATATCCACTGTCATTCCATACATAACCCTTCTTCCAAATTCACATCACCATCCCCAAACAACAACTCCCTGACCTCTGCATTTCCAAACAAAATCTCACTGCCCCCATCAATAGACCACTGCCTCGGCTTCATCATCCTATAAACAGCAGTCCCACTTTCTTACAATCCACACCCACATTTAAACCAAACCTACTGCATCAACAAACTGCTTCAAGCAACCAAAACCTGCAAATCTTCCTCGACTTCTACAGCCCCCAACACTTATTCTCCACTGACCAACAATTCAACCTTCGACTGAACTCCTCCATTCAACCAAATACAAACTTCATCTTGCTGCCATATCCCTTGTCCACGCAAAACAACCACTGAAACACAGCTCCTCCCCTGCTCGCCTCATCACTGCCGAGCAACTCCGACTATCACTTCTCATCACCTAATACGAATCCAACCTGAGCAACCAATCAAACTACTCAACCCAGACCACACAACGACTGCCTTCTTCTTCCACCAATTTCATCTTGCGACTCCACAAAGTTCACACAATCAACAGCCGCAAATCACTACTCCACAGCAGCCAACAACTCGACTAAAACAACCAGACCCCCATAATCACATCGCCGCTTACAATTCTTCTCCACGAAACTTCAATTCACTTTGCCATCACCACTGACTCGAATCGAACCCCCCCTAAATTTGATACCCATTCAATCGCGACATCGAATCTCCCCTAATCACGCAAACACCCAAAACCATGGCGACCCCCTCTGCTTGAAATTCGCCAGTTTGATTTCTGTATTTCGATTGTGCGACATTTTTTTTTATTTTGATTTTCACCTGTTTCGATTTCTTTTAGAAAGGAGAACGGGGATAATAGTGTGTTTTGTTTAGCCTGGGGATTGAATTTGCATATTTTCTTTATTTTATTTTTTTGGGCCAGCCCTAATTGAGTTTCTTTCAAAAAAAAGGGGAAAAGTTTTAGTTTTTCATTTGCCTTGAGTTTCTTCTTTTGATATATATATATATATATTAAAAAAAAAGTTTTTGTTTTTCTTTTCCATTTGTTTGTTTTTATCTTTGAAATAAAAAAATTCGTTTGCCTTTTATTTAAAAAATTTCATTTGCCATTTGTTACTTTTGAGTTTCCTCTCCAAAAAGAAAAAAATTTAAAAAAAAAATCCGAAAAAAAAACAAGTTCAACTTTGTTTTTCATTTTTTCATTTGTTTTCGTTTTTTTAGTTTTCATTTATTTTATTTTCAATTGTTTTGTTTTTTTTCTTATTTTGTTTTTCATCTTTGATAAACATACTAAACAATAATAAAAAAAATTGTTGAATATATCTTGTGTTTCATCTCAGGTTGCCAAAGCAGAAATTCAAAAGGAAGAAGTGCTTGCCCAAATAAACTCCTTTGCCTTGCTAAAAAATTGTCGCTAAAAAAAATTGCTAATAATCTGCACGCTCTGGTATTGTGCTTTCATCTCTAGTGCATTGTTGGTTGCTTGCATTTGCATTTATATATACAATAAAAAAAATTACAAAATCGAAAAACAAAAACAAACTTCATTTTAGTTGCATTGTAAATTCATGTTTAATTTTTGTTTTGCATCCATCTCATCTTATTTTCTTTTCTAAGGGCAATACCCCAATTCACATAAGGTGAGGGATTTCATCACCCTTTCCTTAGCCCACAAACGCATTTCATCGTAGAATTTGACTAATAATAAAGGATAGACATTCGACTTAAGGGTGTCGCGAGCTCATCTAGGGCTTAATTGTATCTTCACAAATTGTTTTCTTTGAACAATTTTATTTCTTGGTGTCTAGGCTACGGCAGAGTAATAACCAATTATAAAAATTACGGTGATACGTAAATATTATACTGGTTGTTCCTCTGAAGGTACTTAAAGCTTTGGCTGCATTGCTATGGTGATTCGTGGTGCACCGATAACCCCTGCCCGTTACCTGGCTGAGAAATATTTTTGTTGATTTAAGACAAAGTGTGATTATACAATTTTGGGTTAGGAGCTACTAAGGATAGAAAACTGTAATTAAGTCCTTTGCATTCATTTAGTTGCATTAGTTCATGCATATATAAAAAAATCAAAAAAAATTGTAAATTTTTCTTAACTTAGTTTTTTATTCCATAAAAAAAATTAAAACCTTCTTAAAAACAAAAAAAACAAAAATTTGAAAATTCAAAAAAAAACAAAAAAATTTACAAAAACAAAAAAATATAAAAATTTGAAAAACCGAAAACAAAACAAAAAAATCAAACTTCTCTTTTGAAAATAAATTTCACTTGGTAAATATTTTTCTTCCTCTAAAATAATTTTCACTTCGATTTTCAAATCTTCTTTCATTCACTAAACTCGATTCTAACTTCTTTCTCTTCTCGACTTTCACTTGTGCATGAGTACTTGGACTCGTGACATAACAACAAATCGTTGGACTCGCGACCCTTCTACAAACCGTTTAGCTCGAACAGACAATCCTCCCGAAATGGCCAACAAAAACGCCCATCGAACTCTTATGGATAGAATCTTTCCCGATAGAGTTTCTATTCCATCTTGCATCACGTTACCCGCCCCTACGGGTAACCATTTCGAAATTCACTCAAACCATATTGCCACTCTTCCGAAATTTGGCAATTTCGAGCACGATGACCCATACATTTTCTTGACTAAATTCGAACAAGTTTGCGCAACCATTAAAATTCAACAACTTTCTGATGACGGAATCAAACTTCGATTAATCCCATTTGCTCTTACGGATTATGCTAAAATATGGTTGTACAGCTTACCATCGAACTCGATTAAAACGTGGGAAGAATTCGTAAAAGCTTTCTTAAAAAAGTTATACCCTTTGGAAAAAACGAGTAGAATCTGAAACTAAATTGTAATTTTTCATCAATTCAAGGGAGAACCATTTGGAAAATATTTTGAAAGATTCAAAGAACTTTTGATAAAATGTCCACACCATAACTTCGAAAAATGGACGATTTGCCAAATTTTATACGATGGACTCGAAAACAGCTCACGAACCATGCTTGAATCAATGTGCCAAGGCAACTTTCTTGCCCAACACCATGATGATGCTTGGCAATTTCTTGAAAACCTCGCTGAAAAATCATCCCAATGGGAACGATCGAACAAAAAATCAATTTACTCACGATCGAGTGCAAACTCGATAGGATCTTCTGTTGCTTTGGAAGCTAAGATTGACGCAATGATTAAAAAATTCGATAACGTTTTCTCATCGAATCAAATGAACCAAGCTTCCCAACCTATGTGTTATAAATGCAACGATCCTAATCATATAGCCGATCAGTGTCCCAATTCTGTCGAACAAATCAATGCTTTCAATAAAGTCAAAAATGACCCGTTTTCTCCAACATACAACCCTGGTTGGAGAAATCATCCGAATTTTGCATGGAACCAAAACAATCCCAACACAAATATGATTCGTTCCAATTTTCAAGCATATCCGAATAATGCTTTGAATCCTCCCTTTCAGCCCAACAATTTTCAACCAAACCTTGCGGGTCTGTCGCATAATCAACCACAACAAAATGCTGCTCATCCTCCCCAAGACGATAAATGTTTAATTTCACTTGAGAAAACTCTTGAAACGTTGGCTAAAGCAACCACTCAAAGCCTTCAATCAAACAGCAATTTGCAAAATTTATTGACTTCATATATGCAAAACACGAACCAATCAATTGCAAAACTCGAAATGCAAATGAGTCAATTAGCCACGTCTGTGAGTGAACGTGAACGAGGAACATTCCCAAGCCAACCCATTTCAAATCCCAGAAATCAAAATGCAAATTCAAATCAAGCCCATGTTGTTCAAGATAGCAACGTCACCCAATTGAATGCTATCACAACTCTTCGTTCCGAGAAACAAATCGATAATCAAGTCGTTAATCCAAACGATTTACCGAAAACTTCTCTCGATACTTCTAAAACAACAAATGAATATGAACAGAACGTGGAGCCAAACATTGAATCGAATGCCAGTCAAAACTCTTATTCTTCTACTCGAGTAGACCTGCCTACCGAGTATCGTGTCACATTTCCACATCGTCTTCGACCTAAGAAACACTCGGACCAAATGGAAAAGATGTTGGAAATTTTTAAACAAGTCAAAGTTAACATTACGCTTCTTGACATCGTTCAACAAGTCCCAACATACGCGAAATTCCTTAAGGACTTGTGTACCCAAAAGCGACACACTCAAGTGCCCAAAAAAGTCTTCTTAGCCGCTAGTTTGAGTGAAGTCTTGTCCCAATCCATGCCCGTAAAATACAAAGATCCTGGCTACCCTACGATTTCATGTACAATTGGAGACAAGACGATTAACAAATGTCTGATAGACCTAGGCGCGAGTGTCAATTTGATTCCATACTCTGTGTACGAACAATTAGGCTTAGGTGAGCTCAAACCCACAAAAGTCACGCTTCAATTTGCCGATCGCTCGATTAAGAAACCCGTGGGAGAAATCGAGGACGTGCTCATTCGAGTAGGGATATTTATATTCCCCGTTGATTTCATCGTTCTCGAAACACAACCCGTGACGAATCCCTCAAGTCAAATTCCATTGATTTTAGGCCGACCATTCTTAGCCACCTCAAATGCCTTAATCAATTATCGTAACGGTTCGATGAAAATTTCATTTGGAAACATGACTTTGGATCTCAACATTTTCAATCTTGAAAGCCAATCGAACGAACCTCATGACCAAACGTTGGAAGTTAGTGCCATTCACCAAAACCTCGAAAACGAGACAATTGACCTTTGCAATGAACGCGAAGCTGAATATGAAAAATTGTTTCACAAAATTCCCAGCGAAATTGAATACACTCTTCCCTTTGAATCGCTTCCAGTAGAGTCCGAATCTCAACCCAATTCTTTGATCGAAAAACTCACAAAGTTGGACCTCAAACCACTTCCCGATCACCTTAAGTACGCATACTTAGGTGATAACGAAACGTTACCCGTCATAATTTCTGCGACTCTCTCTCTTGACCAAGAAACCTCCTTACTTTCTATTCTTTCGAAAAACAAGGAAGCGATTGGATGGTCGATCTCCGATATAAAGGGGATTAGCCCTGCTATTGTTCAACATCGCATCCATTTAATCCACGATGCCAAGCCTGTTCGTGACGTGCAACGAAGGCTTAATCCAAAAATGAAAGATGCAGTGTGTGATGAAATTCTTAAACTTCTCGACAACGGAATCATTTACCCAATCTCTGATAGTTCATGGGTTAGCCCAATTCATGTCGTACCGAAAAAGTCTGGGCTTACCGTTGTCAAGAACGATTCAAATGAACTTATTCCAACTCGTACTCAAATGGGTTGGCGTGTTTGCATTGACTATCGAAAACTAAATGCCGCAACACGAAAAGATCACTTCCCACTTCCCTTCATTGACCAAATGCTCGAACGTTTAGCCAGCCACGAATTTTACTGCTTCCTTGATGGTTATTACGGCTATAACCAAATTCCCATCGCTCCCGAAGATCAAGAGAAAACAACTTTCACGTGCCCATTCGGTACCTTTGCTTATCGACGTATGCCATTCGGACTTTGTAACGCTCCTGCGACCTTCCAATGATGCATGGTTGGAATCTTTTCCGACATGATTGAACGCTTTCTAGAAGTTTTTATGGATGATTTCTCAATCTTTGGCGACTCTTTTTCCCAATGTTTACATCATCTTGAATTGGTTCTAAATCGATGTAAAGAAAAACATTTGACTTTGAATTGGGAAAAATGCCACTTTATGGTCAAACAAGGCATAGTCGTTGGACATATCATCTCAAATAAAGGCATTGAGGTAGACAAAGCAAAAATCGATGTCATTGCAAACCTACCCATTCCCAAAACTATTAAGGACATTCGATCATTTCTAGGACACGCTGGTTTATACCGACGCTTTGTGAAAGACTTTAGCAAAATTGCTCGTCCTTTGACAACTCTTCTTGGAAAAGACATTCCTTTCGATTTTAACTCTGATTGTATCTCTTCTTTTGAATGTATTAAGAACAAACTCATTTCTGCTCCAATCATTTGTGCGCCCAATTGGGATCTTCATTTTGAAATAATGTGTGATGCTCCAAACTTTGTCGTTGGTGTTGTCTTAGGACAACGCATCAACAAGATCCTTCACGTGATTTACTACGCGAGTATGACTTTGAACGACGCTCAACTCAACTACACAACAACCGAAAAAGAGATTCTAGCTGTCGTTTTTGCTCTCGAAAAATTCCAACAATACTTGATAGGGTCACACATTACTGTGTACAGGGACCACTACGCACTTCGATATCTCTTCTCTAAAAAGGATGCCAAATCCCGCTTGATTCGTTGGATCCTTTTACTTCAAGAATTTGACCTTACAATCAAAGACAATAAAGGATCCGATAATGTCATATCCGATCACTTATCTCGTCTTTCGAACGCACCATCTTCTTTGCCGATCAATGAAAACTTCCCCGATGAACAACTTCTTTCAATTTCTATCGACCCATGGTACGCTGATATAGTGAACTACTTAGTCACTAAAGAAACTCCCTCATCGTGGTCCAAACAGGATAAATACAAATTCATGTCCCTAGTGAAATATTTCTATTGGGACGATCCATACTTGTTCAAATATTGTCCCGACCAAATCATCTGACGTTGCATTCCGGATAATGAGATAAGGAGTGTTCTTTCATTTTGCCACGATCAAGCGTGCGGTGGACATTTCGGTCCTCGAAAAACTGCGGAAAAGGTACTTCAGTGTGGTTTCTATTGGCCTTCTCTCTTCAAAGACTCATTCGAATTTTGTAAAACTTGCGATCGATGTCAAATGCGTGGACGAATTTCTCGACGAGATATGATGCCTCTAAACCCCATTCTTACCATCGAAATCTTTGATGTTTGGGGTATCGACTTTATGGGACCTTTTCCCAATTCTTTTGGAAACTTGTATATCCTTCTCGCTGTTGATTACGTCTCAAAATGGGTCGAAGCCGTTTCGTGCAAGACCAATGACCATAGAATTGTTGTGAAATTTCTCAAAGAAAACATCTTTTCAAGGTTCGGCACACCTCGCACAATAATCAACGATAATGGAACCCATTTTTGTAACCGTTCTTTTAAAACTTTAATGAAGAAATACTCGATAACCCACAAGTTATCCACTCTGTATCATCCTTAGACTTATGGGCAAATTGAAGTTTCAAATCGTCAAATAAAACAAATCTTGGAGAAAACTGTCAACAAAAATTGAAAAGATTGGTCTCAGAAATTGATCGACGCGCTATGGGCTTACCGTACTGCTTTTAAAACTAATCTTGGGATGTCCCCATTTTGTTTAGTTTACGGTAAAGCTTGCCATTTACCCATTGAAATCGAACACAAGGCGTTGTGGGCAATAAAAAACTTAAACTTTGACCTTGAAAAAGCTGGCAAAAACCGAAAATTGCAACTCAACGAACTAGAAGAACTTAGGAATGACGCGTATGAAAACGAGAAAATTTACAAAGAAAGAAAAAAAAATTTCATGACAAGTCAATCCTAAGAAAAATGTTTTCGCCTAACCAGAATGTTCTTTTATATGACTCGAGACTTCATTTATTTCCGGGAAAACTTAAATCAAGATGGACCGGACCATTTGTGGTACGAACTGTTTTTCCACATGGTGCCGTAGAAATAGAAAACCTCAAGGATGGATCAATTTTCAAAGTCAATGGTCATCGTTTGGAACCTTTCTTGGAATTACCAAATAACCAAGAGGAGGAGCTCATGATCCTTCATGAGCCAAGCTACGTCTAGTAAGAATGTTAACCCTCTTTTGTAAATATGTAAATATTTTTCCCTTTAGACTCATTATATCATGCATTGACTATGGCTCCAACGGGTCCACACCGAGGAGGAAGCCAAGGAAGAAGAAAGGTTAGGCACGTTCATCTAGTGTATTTTGACTTACATTTTGTTAGCCGTGTATAGATGCGGGTTCGGCCCCTGCTGGTAGGAATTTTTTGGGAAAGAAACTTGTATACGAACTTCTTTTAAAACAATAGAAATGAAACTTCTCTTTTTTGGTTTCTTTTCTGCAATTGTATATTTGTCTAAGTGTTTAAATATTTGGAGTGCACTTGTGAAGTTTCAGGTTCCGAATCAAGTTTGCTTTGGTTTGCCAAGTTCGGAAACCGTGGGCATGGCTTGTGACCGGGAAGCGAGTTGAATTCCGACGTCGCATCGCTTCAATCAATGGTTGATGCTTAAGTCCTACCCCCCAGTCTTGGGGATGAGTTGTAGACCGTCAATCGACGATCGCTTCTTACTTATGACATGTTGAGCCTTGTGCCACAGAACAGATGTCTGAGGCAAGCGGAGACTGAGTAATGCATCCATGCTTGTTTGATTGTTGATGATCATATCCGTACTCCGGGGATTCTTATTTTCTTACTGGCGGTTGGTCATGCCGGCTAAATTTTTAATCATATGTCCATGGTCTGGGGGCCCAGAATTGACATTTGTACTCCGACTCACGTTCTGGGAGTTTGGAGTTGATACTTTTACTTCGATTCATGCTTCGGGAACTTGAAGTTGGTGTTTATGCTCCGTTTCACACTCTAGGAACACATAGTTGATGTTTATACTCCGGTTCGCGCTCTGGGAACCCGGAGTTGATGTTTATACTCTGGTTCGCGCTCTGGGAACTCGGAGTTGGATGTTTATACTCCGCTTCGCACTCTGGGAATACGGAGTTGATGTTTATACTCCGGTTCACGCTCTGGGAACTTGGAGTTGGATGTTTATACTCCACTTCGCACTCTGGGAATACAGAGTTGATGTTTATACTCCGGTTCAGGCTTTGGGAACTCGGAGTTGACTATTTATTCTCCGCTTCGCACTGTGGGAATACAGAGTTGTTGTTTATACTCCGGTTCACGCTCTGGGAACTCGGAGTTGAATGTTTATACTCCACTTCGCACTTTGGGAATACAGAGTTGATGTTTATACTCCGGTTCGTGCTCTGGGAAATCGGAGTTGAATGTTTATACTCCGCTTCGCACTCTGGGAATACGGAGTTGATGTTTATACTCCAGTTCGCGCTCTGGGAACTCAGAGTTGAGTGTTAATACTCTGCTTCGCACTCTGGGAATACGGAGTTGATGTTTATACTCCGGTTCGCGCTCTGGGAACTCGGAGTTGAATGTTTATACTCCGCTTCGCACTCTGGGAATACAGAGTTGATGTTTATACTCCAGTTCGCGCTCTGGGAACTCGGAGTTGAATGTTTATACTCCGCTTCGCACTTTGGGAATACGGAGTTGATGTTTATACTCCGGTTCGCGCTTTGGGAACTCGGAGTTGAATGTTTATACTCCGCTTCGCACTCTGGGAATACGGAGTTGATGTTTATACTCCGTTTCACGCTCTAGGAACTCGGAGTTGATGAAGGATTGTCGTGTATCAATCCTTTTTTGACTTTTATGTGATGGCTTGCCCCCGAGCTCGGGTTTCACTTAGCGAGTGATTGGTTGCATCACAGTCACTCTCTATTTGAATAAATCCCACCGTATGATGAGACTTAGCTCTCCATGCATAGTGATGGTCATATGAAGTATTTCAAGTAAATCACAGCTCTGGCTCGAAGAGGTTGCATTTTATTGCTGAAATAAGAAAGTATGGAAAAGTCAGTTGCCTTATTACAAGTTCTAATTTCGAAATGCATAAACAAATTGCAACAAAGGAAAGTAATTTAAATGGATAAAGATAGCCTGTTATGTGTAATAGTGGCGAAGGCTTTCGCTATTCCAGGCTCTTGGCAGAGTTAGACCGTCGATAGTCGATAACTTGAATGTGCCATCTCTGAGTCTTCGCTCAATAACATACGGTCCTTCCCATGTCGGTTTCATATGCGAAGGAACCAGATAGATTCTTTTGAGGACGAGATCGCCTAGTTCAAAGGTTCGCGGGCGGACCTTGGCGTTGTACAATCGGGCGACTCGACTTCGATGCGTCGCCGCCCTCAAATCAGCTTCTTCACTCTTCTCATCTAGTAGATCAAGAGATTCCGCAAATAATATAGCATTCGTCTTTAGATCATAGTATGTCACACGATGAGAAGGTACTTCTAGCTCGACTGGAATAACGGCTTCTAAACCGTAAGAAAGAGAGAACGGAGTGTAACCTGTCGCAATCTTGTGGGTTGTTCGGTAAGCCCATAAAGCCATAGGAAGTTCATCAACCCATTTGCCACCGACCTTTTCCTGTCGTTTTTTCAGAATGGATTTTATGACTTTATTAAAGCTTTGACCTGTCCGTTCACTTGAGGGTGTGCGACTGTAGAGAATTTCTTTTGGATGTGAAATTGCTTGCAAAAATCTTTAAATTCAGCACTGTCGAATTGGGTTCTGTTGTCCGTAATTATGGTGTGCGGGAGACCGAATCGACAGATGATGTTACGAACCACAAAGTTGATTACTTTCTTCGTTGTAATGGTAGTGAGAGCTTCGGCTTTAGCCCACTTAGTAAAGTAATCAACTGCGACGATGGCGTACTTCGCACCACCTTTTCCCAGAGGTAGAGCACCGATGATGTCGATGCCCCACATTGCAAACGGCCATGGGCTGACCATTTGTGTTATTTCGGTAGGAGGAGATATAGGAATTCGGGCATATTTCTGACACCTATCGCATTTCTTTGCATAATCTAGCGCATCGCGATTCACGGTTGGCCAGTAATATCCGTATCGAAGTATTTTCTTGCCAAGTGCTTGCCCCCCGGTGTGATCGCCACATTCTCCCTCACGCACTTCATGCAATACTTGTTTGATTTCATCGTGAGCGATACACCAGAGTAGAGGAACATAGTACCGTCTTCTATACATGACCCCATCCTGAATGACGAATCGTGAGGCCTTTCGGAGAACTTGTCTCTTTTCACTCCTGCGTTCCGGTAGGATTCCGTGTTCGATGTAGTCCCTGAGTGGGGTCATCCATGAATCCTTTTCGAGGATGGTTTCGCATACCCTGTCTATTTCTGCCCGGTCAATGCTTGGGGAGAATAACGCTTCTACGGGAACGAGTCCCATTTGCTGAGCTTCACTGGTGCTGGCTAGTTTTGCCAATGAGTCGGCCTTTTGGTTGCACTCCCGAGGTATACAATAGATGGCATAGTAATCAGACTGATTTAGTGCTTCCCAAACTCGAGCTAAGTAAGCAGCCAACCTTCGGTCTCTCGCTTGATACTCTCCCCGTACTTGACATACAACCAATTGTGAATCACAGTAAATTTCCTCAGCGATGATTTTCAGATCTCTGGCGAGTTTCAAGCTAGCTAAGAGGGCTTCATATTCAGCTTCATTATTGGTTGCATGAAAGTCAAACTTCAAAGCATAGCATATAGATCGGCCTTCGGGGGTCTCGAGTACAACACCAGCGCCCGAACACCGGTCGTTTGACGCACCATCAGTATACAGCTTCCAGACGGATTCGGGGGATTTACTAGTTTCAGGCAAGTCCTTTGGAATGGTAAATTCAACTATAAAATCAGCGAGGACTTGTCCTTGGATTGCTCGTCTCGGGGTGTAAGTAATATCAAACCGACTCAGTTCGATGTTCCACTTGAGTAACCTACCAGATGTATCAGGCCGCGAAAGGACCTGTCGCAGCGGCTGGTCGGTGTAAACAACAATGGGATGTGCCTGGAAATACGGTCGAAGTTTTCTTGATGCGATTACAAGGCAGTAGGCCAACTTTTCTAGCTTTGGATAGTTCCTTTCAACTCCAGTCAATCGTTTGCTGACGTAGTATACAGGCTTCTATATTTTGTCTTCTTCTCGGATTAATGTAGCGCTGATAGCGTTCTCTGATATCGCCAAATATACGAACAGCTTCTCATGGTCGATGGGCTTCGACAGGATAGGTGGTGTGGGTAGATGTTGGACTAGCGCTTGGAAAGCGCCCTCGCACTCCGTGGTCCATTCAAAGTTGCGTTTTCCTTTTCGGATCAGATCGAAGAAGGGAATGCATTTGTCAGTGGACTTTGAAATGAACCTGCTCAATGCTTCTACTTTCCCATTGAGACTTTGGACTTGCTTTATAGTCTTTGGAGTTTCAAGGTTTCTGATTGCCTAAATCTTTTTAGGATTAGCTTCGATTCCCCGAGCGTTAACGCTGAACCCAAGGAACTTCCCGGATGCAACTCCAAAGTGACATTTCAGTGGATTTAGCTTCATTTTTTATTCTCGAAGTATGTTGAACATGGTTTCCAGGTCTTTAACATGGTTAATGGAGAGTCATGACTTCACAAGCATGTCGTCTACATATACTTCCATGGTTTTTCCGATTTGATTGGCAAACATCCGATTAACCAATCATTGATAATTAGCTCCGGCATTGTTGAGTCCGAATGGCATAACCTTGTAGCAATAAAGTCCCAGATTGGTCATGAAGCTGGTATGTTCTTGATCGGGTAAATGCATCGGTATCTGATTGTAGCCAGAGTACGCGTCCATGAAGGATAAGAGTTCATGCCCCGCTGTCGAATCTACTAGCTGATCAATTCTGGGAAGTGGGAAACTGTCTTTGGGACATGCTTTATTCAGATCGGAATAATCGACACATGTTCTCCACTTTCCATTCGGCTTTCGGACGAGCATGGGATTCGACACCCATTCAGGATATAGCGCATCTCGAATGAATCCGTTTGCTTCAAGCTTTTCTACTTCTTCCTTAAGGGCGGCAGATCTCTCTGGATCCATACCGCACCTTTTCTATTTGACCGGGACATGCCGCGGGTCAATGTTCAGAGTGTGGCTCGCAATGTCCGATGAGATCCCGCACATATCAGAATGTGTCTAGGCAAATACGTCAAGATTTGCCCGTAGAAATTCAACCAATTCCTCTTGAGTTTGCTGGCTTAGCTAAGACCCAATCTTTATCATTCTCGAATCATCATCACTATCAACTGGGACATCGATCGACAGTTCAGTCGGGGATGCTTGACTTTCTTTAGATTCTCTTTCGTCTTCAGTTTCTCTTGGGTCAAGATCCCTGAGGAATTGGCTGGGGTGCCCGGGCCTGGGCCCGGGCGTTAGTTGTCAATTATCGGCGAAACGGACGCAGAGAGATTCCTCTACGCCCTTTCCTTTCTCCTTTCGCTGCGCCTCCCGCAGCTCAGCAACATAACAGGCTCTGGCAGTGGCCTGATCTCCCTGAATGATTCCTATTCCATGATCAGTGGGAATCTTTAAAGTCAAACACCACGGGGCGATGTCTTCCCTGAATTCAGTGAGGGCCGGTCGGCCCAAGAAAGCATTGTAAGGGGAGTCTATGTCCAAAACGATGAACTGTAGCATCCGTACTCTCCGTCGCTCTCCAATTCCCAACTCCACTGGCAGTTCCACCATTCCAGTGGGTATAGTAGCACTTCCGTTGAAACCATGGACTCAGGATTGACAAGGCTTCAAGTCCGTAGCTTCTATTTTCATTTGATCATAAGCTCGTTTGAACAAAATATTCATGGAGTTTCCACTGTCCACTAAGATCCTTTTCATCCAGGCGGGACCTACTTGTGCTGAGATGACCAGTAGATCGATAGTGGGAGCTTCTACTTTATCAGTGTCTCTGCTCCTGAACACGATGTCATCTGTCATCGTCTTCTGTTGCTTGGCCGGAGCCCCTTCATCAGAGTTACTATAACATTCGAAGTCTACGTGCCTAATAGAACTAGCATAAGACTCCATTTCCTTCCAGCTTCGATCTGCTGGGTGAGGACCACCACTTATTGTGTTGATGACCAACCTCCCGCCTGTATGAGCGGGTTCCTCCTGTCTTTCTTGATTCGGCGCACGATTTTGATTTGATGGGCCTGCGCCTCCGGACTACGGCGCCCGCACATACCGATCCAACTTCCATTCACGTATCAGTTTTTCAATGAGGTCTTGTAAGTGACGACACTCATTGGTGTTGTGGCCATAACTCTCATCGAATCTACAGAATTTTCCTGTTTGAATTTGTCTCTTAGTTGGCGGTTTCGGGGCAGGTTTCTTGTACTGCATGGTATTGCAGGTCTGCAGATACACATTTTCCAACGACGTGTTCGATGGAGTGTAGTTATCATACATGGAAGCTCTACGCCGTGGACCGCGATTCTGATCGCATTTCTTATTCTGATTCCCATTGTCCCTTTGTTGATTCTGTTTGTTTTTTCCGTTCAGCTGAACTTTCCCAGAACTATCTCCGGACTGTTTAATAGCGATGTTACTTTGGATTCCTTCGATGTTGGGCCCAGCATCATCCTGTTTCCTAGACTGTTTCGCATCCTCCCTTCTCAAGAATTGGGTTGCCTTGGAATAGAAACGGTCCAATGATGCAGGTGGTTTTCCGGCTAACCAATTTCCGAACTCGGAATCAACATCAATCCCCTTAGTTAATGCCATCAAGATAGAATTATCATTGGGATTGCTTATTTCTGCACACGCAGTATGGAATCGCTCCAAGTAACGTCTAAGTGTTTCTCCGGGAGCTTGTGTAATGCTAGACAGAGTGTTAACGTCCTTAGGCCTCGCCACGTGCATACGGAACTGTTCGACAAACTTGGTGGCCATCTGGTCAAAGTTAGAGATGGATCGCGGTGGCAAACGAGTGAACCACATAGTAGCGATGCCCCCCTACGGAAATGGGGAAACTACAGCACTTTACTGCGTCGTCAGCTCTAGCAGCATTCATCAGCCATTCGTATTTCAGGGCGTGTTGATTGGGATCAGAACTTCCTTCATAAACTGGCAAAGCTGGCATCCTGAAGTGCCGAGGTGGTTCAGCATATAAAACATCATCGGTGAAAGGGGTATGACTTCGGGAGATTCCCCAGTCGTCATTAGAGAGACCCTGACTTTCACGGATAATTTGGCGTATCATCGCTGGTATATCTGGCGTTCGGACACTTGGAGCATGTTGTGCCAAGGTGTGGTCGGGTTCCACAGCGCGAGTCTGGACCGGACGCGGTCGATGGTCCATGGCTCGCCTCCTTGGTTAAACATCCTCAGGGACATAAGGCTCGGGAGTCTGCTCTCGTTGGCTACGTTGAGGATCAACTTGGTTTCTAGCATCACCTCCCCGTTCGGCAGTGGTGGTAGTAGCAATGTTGTCGGTAACACGGTAAGGAGCAGCTCCTCCTTGAGTAGAAGGCTCTGTATAGAGACTAGCGGATGGTCCAGCTCTTGGTTGCCCAAGGTTCGAAGCAGGTTGGTGTCCCATGGCTTGGGCGTAGCTTACACCTAGCCGTGGACGTGTGTATCTGGTTTGGCCATCGGAGGAGGCTGAACTTTCTGTGGAAGAATAGCAACCTTGGTCTCTCCTAGATCTTCTGCGCCTTTGGCGATTCAGCTGGTTAGACAATTCGGTGTTGGCGCGCAGTTGTTCAGTTAACTGCTGTCGACTTTGGGTCAACTCTTGAAGCAATGTCTGAAATTCTTGTCTAGTGATTGGACCGGATGGATCTGAAGGTCCTGCAGCATTTTGGTTGGAGGGAGGTGATTGCACGGGATTCTGTCGGTCCCGTGCTCCTTGATCAGCTTCTGTAGCAGTGGTACGTGTGCTCACCATAATGAATTGGTGAAGTCCTTTCCTAGATCTGATTGCAAATCTGAATAGAATGGAAGGGCTTCAAAGTCTAAATCTGGATCTTCTTCTTAGATTTATGCAATCAAATATAGATAGGAGATCCAAAGAGTAGGAGAAAAATTGGGTTTTTTCTCAGTGAAAGCACCAAAGTGTTTGTACCAAAATTGGGCACAACACTCTTCGGAAGTCTTTGAAGAGATAAAATGAAGAAATTAAATGGAAAAAGAGGAATTATCTAACAAAAACTCCAAATTTCAGAAATGAGAATAATTAAAGTACAAGGAGACACAAGAATTTAGAGTGGTTCGGCGTATCGCCTACGTCCACTATGATGTAGTTTGCTTTATTGATCTTTCTTTTGTGTTTACAAGTGAATTCAATGATTTACAACAGGCAATTATGATTTGCAGCAATGGATTTCGTTGGGAGCAGCAGCAATTGAGTTCAGATCTGGATCTGGCGGAGTCTGGCATTGGAGATCTCAAAGAGGAAGGAGAACCCCTTTTCTGTTGGCTTTGGGGGTCTATTTATAGGTGTAGGAGGCTGATATTTCACTCAGATCTCGGGAGACCCTCTCTGGCACGTGACCAGGCCCGTACGCTCAAGCCCATGAAGTTTCGGTTCGATCCGCGATCGATACGACCAGATTTCGTATCGCTCGAGATTCCATCCAATGGAGTCGAAATTAGGCGTGGACATTCTTTACCATGCACGTAGTCTTCTGTGAAAATTTCATAGCATTTGGACTTGTAGATTAGGAGATATGATCGATACGAAGTGAGGTTTTCGGTAGGCTGTTTCCTTCGACTCGCTTCTATTTCGACTCGCTTCCCTTCGACTCGGTGACATGGCGCTTGAATCTCACTCTGCCCTTGATGTTGTTTCGAGCGAGTCGAAGTGTTCATCGGTTGAGCGAGTCGAAATGTGCCCAGATCGAGCGAGTCGAAGTACGTACTAGTCGAGCGAGTCGAAACGTAGTGTCCTGAGTGGTTTGACATGGCTTCGCCAATGGAGTCGAAGTTGATGGAGTCGATCAGTGGTTCGAATGAAGCGAGTCGAAGAAGGCATCTGAGCGAAGCGAGTCGAAGTAGGTACTTCAGATGGCTGTGAAGCGAGTCGAACCTGAACGACTCGAAGTTGGCCTTTGAGCGAAGTGAGTCGAAGTTGTCACTTCTGAGTGTTACGTAGCGAGTCGAAGTTGTCACTTCTGAGTGTTGCGAAGCGAGTCGAAGTTGACATCTGAGGGATGTGGAGCGAGTCGAAGGAAGCGAGTCGACCGGTAATTGGTTTTCACCCAATTTGTATCGTTCATAACTTGAGCATACAAACTCGGATTGACTTGAGATTTGGAACGTTGACTCTCATGGCTGAGCTTGTCATGTCCTACCAAATTTGGCTCGATCCGGACTCGGACAAAATTCGTCGATATCCATAGTGAGCCTGTGTATAACCGATCTCTGGGATGGATCGTCATTGGTTTACTAGTCAATTCCTTGGTGTCACGGTCTTGCCAAAAGGCGGGATAATAGTTAGAAAATATTATACAGACCCGTGGTTATTTTATATAGTTTTTTGGAAAATTTTAAGTATTTTTAAAATGTAAAATTTGATATTTTGATTTAAACTTGGATTTAAAATGATTTATTAAAGTGATAATGATTTTTCTCTGTATTTAAAAATGTTAAATAAATGAATGGAAAATTTGTGATTTAAAACATAACTTAATTTGGAAATTTTTGATTTGATTTTTAAATGGAAGTTTAAGTTAATTAAGTAAAAATGGAAATTAAGTTTTATTTATGAAATGGAAATTTAAATTTAAGTGTTAAGGTAAATTGTTAAAAATGAAAAGAATCGGAAATGGCACACTTGAATTTAATTAGTGAAATTATTGGAAAAATTGATTTTATTGTAAAAATTTTCTTTATAAAATCATAAGTTAAAGGGTATTTAAATGAACATTTTTGAAGTGGAAAAATATGATTTTTATAAGTTAAAATGGTTAAAATCGAAGTTTATTTATTTCTGAAATTTTATTATAAATCTGGAAATTGAATTAGTAGCACTTTAGAAATGCTATCATTTCTGAAATTAACTTAAAATCTGAAGTAAAAGATACTGCAACACTTTGTAAGTGCTGTGGTTGATGCAAATGAACTAAAGGCTAATTAACTAAAGGCTATTGCAGCACTTGGTAAGTGCTGTGGTTGCAGAAAGAAAATATAAAATCTAAATAAAAGGGCTACAGTAGCACTTGATAAGTGCTGCAGTTGGCTGAAATGAGGTTTTCAAATGTAACTGAACTACTACAGCAGTTTTTAAATGCTGTTTTGCTGAAATGAACTATTTTCTAATATAACTTACCGCAGCATTTTCTAAGTGCTACGAATGCTGAAATTTTTATGTTTTAAAGTATATAAGTGAATAAATGAGCTCAGAAAAGGCTAAATTTTTGGAAATTGACTATTTGATTTAAAGGTATAATGACTTCACTTTTAAATGGTTTAAATGAAGTATTTCGATTTAAAATATAAACTATTTTTGAAATTTATAACTACGGGTTATAATAACGATTGGTTGTTAAAGAGACCGAGATCAGATATGGACATACTCTCTGTGGATACCGAAAACCACTTTAACAACTGTGTACGCAGGGGAGATTCCAAAATGAAGTAGGATGGTGGCGACGATCCTAAAGGTATATTTACGTGGACCCAACTCCCGTGAGTTGGCATAAGGTGGCTAAAACAGGAGTGATTCTCGGGCCAATGAGGTAGCACCTCTGATCGGACACACTTCTTTGATACCATTCTATTACTTTTGTGATTGATTGTGTGCACCCTTTGATTTGGGAGTGTGGCTCGAGGTGGGCGGTAGTGGCTGCTATGCGTTTGCACCAGCCCGGATGCATAATTGGTATATCTACCCTGGCATTGCCTTGTTGTGTCGTGTCACCTATCCTAGCGAGCTTTACTACGAGTTTGGTTTTGTGCCGTAGTCTGTGGAGTATTGAGGGTAGCTCCCGATTTGGGGGTATGCTGATACTGGATAGACTACTGGGACTATTACGTGTTAAGGGCTATATGAGTAACCCCTTAACGCTATTTAAAAGTAAGATTATTTTATAATTCGACATTATTATAATAGCGAATATTACTACATAGTAGATAGTTTAACGGATCCTTAAAGAATGGGCGATCGCAAGCATTCTTTAAGTTACTTGTGCATTATTATTACAGTTCACTTGAGTTGGTTTACATTATATAAGTATGTATGTCCTGACTCGAGTGTTTGTGTTTTATTTACGCTCGGGTCAGCCTGAGTATCAGTTTTGGATTTCACCTTCTGGAGCTAGGACTGCTGGAGATCATCTTTTATTTAGTTGCTCTCTATTTCCATTTAGTATTTCTATGTCAGCTTTGTATTAGAGACATATGTATTTGAGATTTCTACTATGCTTATGTATTCAGACTTCTATTGTATCTGTTTTTCAGACTATGTATTTTGAATATGTTTTGAGACTTTGTATTGTAGTGGCTTCATGAACCACTATTTATTTTAATTTCCGCTGCGAGTTATTCTGATATTCTGTGTCTGTGATTCTGTGATTGGTTTTATTTGCTCCAAATTTATTACAATCTATTGTTTTGTATTATTCAAGTCCGACATGTGTTGTTTTATTGTCGATTTGAATGGTCCAAAATAGTGGATCGTTACATCTACCATACTCTCCACTGCACAACCACATTTCAAGTGCCAAATTCCTTTCCAAACATCATTTAACAACTTCTATCACCTTAACACAGCAAGCTTCATCTCTGCTTCCTTCCGACCATCAACACACAGCAAACATTTTTGTCACCCCTCTGCCAAATGCTTACATTCAGCAACCCCTTCAGACCAGTCACCACAACCAATTACTGCCAAATTCACAACTACTTACTGCTACACTACCTTACTGCTGTCTGCCTTCACTCCTCTCACCCACAATCATCGACTCACAACTGCCTCAACAAGTCCCAAATCCCTGTCATGACAACTTCCTCCAGTCTGCTACCACCTCCTTAACACTCATATCTACACAAACAGATCACCCCCTGATCATCTTGCAAGCTTCTCCACAGTAACTACATTGTCTGCACTTTACCTGAAACAACCCCCTGTTGTCGAACTATGCTACTGACAAACACAGCTCTGACCATCATTCATCACCACTCACAAAATCTCTGTTCAACAACATTCATCCACCAAATCCTCCTACCCCAGCCTCTCTAATCACTTCCTACACCCCATTTTCATACCACATTGCTTACTTCAATTCAACCATTCAACAAGACAATTACCACCATAAACATTTACACTATCAATTGCTACATCATCCTCTTCTACAGCACTGTCGAACCAAACAAACTCTATTAACCACCATCACTTCACTGCAAATTCCAAATCACCCTGCTACCCCATTCATCATCACAAACCACCATACATTCATCTCCAATAATCCAAACAACTTCACTCACCATCTCTCCAACACTACCTATACAACACCTGACTTCATTGTCTGCCTCCCATACAAAACAGTGTCACCATCCCATACTCCTCTTACAAAAACAACTACGCCACCACTTCTTCTTCTGCAACAATCTCCTCCAACACCACGCAACTGTCTAACCTCCTCAACTCTCAAATCATCAATCGGCGCACCCTAGTAGAACATCAACCTCAAGCTCGCTACCTGAATACCCAAAACCACAACTACCTTTAACCAAATCCAAAACGTAAACTTAATTATCCACGAACACTCAGAGCAACCCCTTCCACCAGTCAACAACGCCCAAAAAAATCACCAAATCCATCACCATGGTTAATTCGAATTTGATTTGGTTTGTCGTGAATTCGAATTCTTCCTTCCCTCCGCAACCAGATCCTTCCTTCCGTTAATTCAAATTGGTGTGTTGTAAGAAAGAGGCGATCTTTAATTTCAAATTGGTGAATTCAAATTCGAAGGGGATTTTGTTTAGATAGTGAAATGTTATTTTGTCGGTTATTTTGTTAAGGGACTAGTCTTTAATCTGGCCGGGTATTGGAGCGTTTGGATCGTTCTAGTTAAGTAATTGGGCCGAGAGTTACTTTTGGGTTAGTTTAATCAAATTGGGATTGGTGTGTGTATATATATATTAGTTTTCTTTGTTATGCTTTACAAAAAAAACAAAGAAAGTTGTTGTTTTTCACTGATTTTAGACCAATATTTTTTCATTCAAATTGTTTTAGTTTAATTTGTTTAAAAAAAATTAATTTATTTTATTTTGATTTAATTTGTGTTGTTTTTCAGTTGTTTTAAGTTCTTCATTTGATAAAAAAACGTTTGGTTTCTTTTAATTTTATTTTGTTTATCCTAAAAAAAATAAAAAAAATCAAACATTGTTTTACTTTAGTTTTTATTTTCATTGATCATAAAAAAAACTGTATATATATCTTGTTTTTAATTTCAGGTTGCCAAAGCAGAAAATTGCAAGGAAGAACCGCTTGCTAAAAAACCGCTTTACTTGCATAAAAAAAATCACTGCTTAAAAATAAATTGCTAATAATTCTGCACGCTTTGGTATCGTGCCCTTTTCCCTTTTTTATTTGAATTGCATTATTGGTTGCTTGCATTTGCATTTATATATATATATATATAATTTTGTTTTTCATTTTAGTTGCATTGTAAATTCATGTTTAATTTTATTTTGCATTCATCTCATCTTGTTTTATTTTCTAAGGGAAATACCCCAATTCACATAAGGTAAGGCATTTCATCATCCTTTCCTTAGCCCACAAACGCATTTCATCGTAGAATTTGACTAATAATAACGGTTAGATGTTGGACCTAAGGGTGTCACGAGCCCACTTAGGGCTTAATTTTATCTTCACAATTGTTTCCTTTGAACAATTTTATTTCTTGGTTTCTAGGCTACGGCAGAATAATAACCAGATATAAAAATTACAGTGATACGTAAATATTATACTGGTTGTTCCTCTGGAGGTACTTAAACCTTCGGTTGCATTGCTACGGTGATTCGTCGTGCACCGATAACCCTTGTCCGTTACCTGGCTGAGAAATATTTTTGTTGATTTAAGACAAAGTGTGATTATACAATTTTGGGTTAGGAGCTACTAAGGACAGAAAATTGTAATTAATTCGTTTGCATTCATTTAGTTGCATTAGCTCATGCATATTTAAAAAAAACAAAAAAAATTCCAAAATCCAAAAAAAAATTGTAAATTTTACTTGACTTAGTTTTTAATCTAAAAAAACCCTTTTTCCTTTCCTTTGAAATTTTCAATCAAAAAAAAAATCCAAAAAAAAATCTTTTCAAAAAGAACAAAAATTTAAAAATTCAAAAAAAAAGAAATTTGAAAATCCAAAAACAAAAATCAAATTTCCATTTTCTAAAAAAATCATCCTTTTGGTAAATATTTGAAAATTCAAAAAAAAAATTTGAAAAACCTAAAACAAAACAAAAATCAAACTTCTCTTTAGGAAATAAATTTCACTTAGTAAATATTTTTCTTCCTTAAAAAAACAAAAGTAAAAACAATTTTTCACTTCATTTTTCAAATCTTCTTTCATTCTCTAAACTCGTTTCTAACTTCTTTCACTCCTCGACTTTCACAAGTGCATGAGTACTTGGACTCGTGACACTACAACAAATCGTTGGACTCACGACTCAACAACCAATCGTTTAATTCGAACAGACGATCCTCCCGAAATGGCAAACGAGAATGCCCCTCGAACTCTTATGGATAGAATCTTTTCCGATAGAGTTTCTATTCCATCTTGCATCACGTTACCCGCCCCTACGGGTAATCATTTTGAAATTCACTCGAACCATATTGCATGCTCCTAAAATTTGGCAATTTCGAGCACGATGACCCATACATTTTCTTGACCAAATTCGAACAAGTTTGTGCAACCATAAAACTCCAACAACTTTATGATGATGGAACTTCGATTAATCCCATTCGCTCTTACGGATTACGCTGAAAAATGGTTGTACAGCTTACCATCGAACTCGATTAAAACTTGGGAAGAATTCGTAAAAGCTTTCTTAAAAAAATTCTACCCCTTGGAAAAAATGAGCAGAATCCGAAACGAAATTGTAAACTTTCATCAATTCAAGGGGGAACGATTCGAAAAATATTTTGAAAGATTCAAAGAACTTTTGATAAAATGTCCATACCATAACTTCGAAAAATGGATGATTTGCCAAATCTTGTACGATGGACTCGAAAATAGCTCACGAACCATGCTCAAATCAATGTGCCAAGGCAATTTTCTTGCCCAACATCACGACGATGCTTGGCAATTTCTTGAAAACCTTGCTGAAAAGTCATCCCAATGGGAACGTTCGAAAGAAAAATCAATTTACTAACAATCGAGTGCACACTCGATAGGATTTTCTTTTTCTTTAGAAGCTAAGATTGACGCAATGATTAAAAAATTCGATAACGTTTTCTCATCGAATCAAATGAACCAAGCTTCCCAACCGATGTGCTATAAATGCAACTATCCTACTCATATAACCGATTAGTGTCTTAATTCTGTCGAACAAATCAATGCTTTCAATAAAGCCAAAAACAACCCGTTTTCTCCAACGTATAACCCTGGTTGGAGAAATCATCCGAATTTTGCGTGGAACCAAAACAATCCCAACACAAATACGATTCATCCCAATTTTCAAGCATTTCCGAATAATGCTTCGAATCCTCCCCTTCAACCCAACAATTTTCAAACGAACTTTGCGGGTCCGTCTCATAATCAACCGCAACAATCAATTTTTCAACCAAATTCTGCTCATCCTCCCCAAGACGATAAACGTTTAACTTCGCTTGAGAAAACTCTTGAAACGTTGGCTAAGGCGACTACCCAAAGCCTTCAATCAAACAACAATTTGCAAAATTTATTGACCTCATATATGCAAAACACAAACTAATCGATTACAAAACTCGAAATGCAAATGAGTCAATTACCTACGTCTGTAAGTGAATGCGAAAGAGGAACATTCCCAAGCCAGCCCCTTCTGAATCCCAGAAATCAAAACACAAATTCAAATCAAGCCCATGTTGTTTAAGATAGCAACATCACCTAATTGAATGCTATCACAACTTTACGCTCCGGTAAACAAATCGATAATCAAGTCGTTAATCCAAATGATTTACCGAAAACTTCTCTCGAGACTTCTAAAACAACGAACGACTCAGAATAGAACATGGAGCCAAACTTCGAATCGAATTCCAATCAAAATTATTCTTCTTCTACTCAAGTAGACCCGCCTACCGAGTATCATGTCCCATTTCCAAATCGTCTTCGACCAAAGAAACACTTGGGCCAAATGGAAAAGATGTTGGAAATTTTTAAACAAGTCAAAGTTAACATTCCCGTTCTTGACATCATTCAGCAAGTCCCAACGTACGCGAAATTTCTTAAGGACTTGTGTACCCAAAAGTGACACACTCAAGTTCCCAAAAAAGTCTTCTTAGCCGCCAGTTTGAGTGAAGTCTTGTCCCAATCCATGTTTATAAAATACAAAGATCCTGGCTGCCCTACGATTTTGTGTACAATTGGAGATAAGACAATTAACAAATGCTTGATAGACTTAGGTGCAAGTGTCAATTTGATTCCATATTCAATGTACGAACAATTAGGCTTCGGTGAGCTCAAACCCACAAAAGTTACGCTTCGATTCACCGATCGCTCAGTTAAGAAGCCCATGGGAGAAATTGAAGACATGCTCATTTGGGTAGGGCAATTCATATTCCCCATTGATTTTATCATTCTTGAAACACAACCCGTGTAAAATCCCGTGAGTCAAATTCCACTTATTTTAGGCCAGCCATTCTTAGCCACCTCAAATGCCTTAATCAATTGTCGTAACGGTTCAATGAAAATTTCTTTTGGAAACATGACTTTGGATCTCAACATTTTCAATCTTGAAAGCCAATCGAACGAACCTCATGACCAAACGTTGGAAGTTAGTGCCATTCACGAAAACTTCGAAAACGAGACACTTAACCTTAACGACGAACGCGAAGCCGAGTACGAAAAATTGTTTCACGAAATTCCTAACGAGATTGAATACACTCTTCCTTTTGAATCGCTTCCAGTTGAGTCCAAATCTCAACCCAATTCTTTAATCAAAAAAGTCCCAAAGTTGGACCTCAAACCACTTCCCGATCACCTTAAGTACGCATACTTAGGTGATAACGAAACTTGTCCTGTCATCATTTCTAACAATCTTTCTCTTGAACAAGAAGCTTCTCTTCTCTCTATTCTTTCGTAAAACAAGGAAGCGATTGGATGGTCGATCTCCGATATAAAGGGGTTAGCTCTGCTATTGTTCAACATCACATCCATTTAATCGATGATGCCAAGCCTGTTCGTGACGCACAACGAAGGCTTAATCCAAAAATGAAAGATGCGGTGCATGATGAAATTCTTAAAATTCTCGACAACGGAATCATTTACCCAATCTCCGATAGTTCATGGGTTAGCCTAATTCACGTTGTACCCAAAAAGTATGTGCTAACTGTTGTCAAGAACGATTCAAACAAACTTATTCCAACGCGTACTCAAATGGGTTGGCATGTTTGCATTGACTATCAAAAGCTAAATGCCGCAACACGAAAAGATCACTTCCCTCTTCCTTTCATTGACCAAATGCTCGAACGTTTAGCCGGCCACGAATTCTACTGCTTTCTTGATGATTATTCTAGCTATAACCAAATTCCAATCGCTCCCGAAGATCAAGAGAAAACGACTTTCACGTGTCCATTCGGTACCTTTGCTTATCGACGTATGCCATTCGGACTTTGTAGCGCTCCTGCGACTTTCCAACAATGCATGGTTGGCATCTTTTCTGACATGATTGAATGCTTTCTAGAAGTTTTTATGGATGATTTCTCTATTTTTGGCAATTCTTTTTCCGAATGTTTACATCATCTCGAGTTGGTTTTAAATTGATGTAAAGAAAAACATTTGACCTTGAATTGGAAAAAACGCCACTTTATGGTCAAATAAGGCATAGTCCTTGGACAAATCATCTCAAATAAAGGCATTGAGGTAGATAATGCGAAAATCGATGTAATTGAAAACCTACCCATTCCCAAAACTATTAAGAACATTCGATCATTTCTAGGACACGCTGGCTTTTACCGACGTTTTCTGAAAGACTTTAGCAAAATCGCTCGTCCTTTGGCGGCTCTTCTTGGAAAAGACGTTCCTTTCGATTTTAACTCTGATTGTATCTCTTCTTTTGAACGTCTTAAGAACAAACTCATTTCTACTCCAATTATTTGCGCACCCAATTGGGATCTTCCTTTCGAAATAATGTGTGATGCTTCAAACTTTGCTGTTAGTGCTGTCTTAGGACAACGCATCAACAAGATCCTTCACGTCATTTACTATGCGAGTATGACTTTGAACGTTGCTCAACTCAACTAAACAACAACCGAAAAAGAGCTTCTAGCTATCGTTTTTTCTCTCGAAAAATTCCGACAATACTTGATAGGTTCACACATTACTATGTACACGGATCACTCTGGGCTTCGATATCTCTTCGCTAAAAAGGATGCTAAATCCTATTTGATTCGTTAGATCCTTTTACTTCAAGAATTTGACCTTACAATTAAAGACAAAAAAGGATCCAATAACTTCATAGCTGATCACTTGTCTTGTCTTCCGAACGCACCATCTGCTTTGCCAATCAATGATAACTTCTCCAATGAACAACTTTTTTCAATTTCGATCGATCCATGGTATGCTGATATAGTGAACTACTTAGTCACTAAAGAAACTCCCTCATCTTGGTCCAAACAGGATAAATACAAATTCATGTCCCAAGTGAAATATTTCTATTGGGACAATCCATACTTCTTCAAATATTGTCCCGACCAAATCATCCGACGTAGCATTCCGAATAATGAGATAAGGAGTGTTCTTTCATTTTGCCACGATCAAGCATGCGGTGGACATTTCGGTCCTTGAAAAATTGCAGAAAAAGCGCTTCAATGTGGATTCTATTGGCCTTCTCTTTTCAAAGACTCATTCGAATTTTGCTAAACTTGTGATCGATGTCAAATGCTTGGATGAATTTCTCGATGAGTTATGATGCCTCTAAACCCCATTCTTACAATCGAAATCTTTGATGTTTGGGGTATCGACTTTATGGGACCTTTTTTCAATTCTTTTGGAAACTTGTATATCCTTCTCGCTGTCGATTACGTCTCAAAATAGGTCGAAGCTGTTCCTTGCAAAATTAATGACCATAGAATTGATGTGAAATTTCTCAAAGAAAACATCTCGAGGTTCGGCACACCTCGCACAATAATCAGTGATAACGGGACCTATTTTTGCAACCGTTCTTTTGAAACTTTAATAAAAAAATACTCGATAACCCACAAGCTATCCACTCCATATCATCCTCAGACTTGTGGCCAAGTTGAAGTTTCAAATTGACAAATAAAACAAATCTTGGAAAAAACTATTAATAAAAATCAAAAAGATTGGTCTCAGAAATTGACCGACGCACTTTGGGCTTACCGTATTGCTTTTAAAACTAACCTTGGGATGTCCCCATTCCGTTTAGTTTATGGTAAAGCTTGCCATTTACCCGTTGAAATCGAACACAAAGCGTTGTGGGCAATAAAGAACTTAAACTTTGATCTTGAGAAAGCTGGCGAAAACCGAAAACTACAACTCAATGAACTAGAAGAACTTAGGAATGACGCATATGAAAACAAGAAAATTTACAAAGAAAGAACCAAAGTTTTTCATGACAAGTCAATCCTAAGGAAAACGTTTTCGCATAACCAAAAAGTTCTTTTATATGACTCAAGACTTCATTTATTCCCTGGTAAACTTAAATCGAGATGGACCGGACCATTTGTGGTACGAACTGTTTTTTCACATGGTGTCGTAGAAATAGAAAACCCCAGGGATGGAACGGTTTTCAGAGTCAATGGTCATCGTCTGAAACCTTTCTTGGAATTGCCAAATAACCAAGAGGAGGAGCTCATGATCCTTCATGAGCCAAGCTACGTCTTGTAAGAATGTTAACCCTCTTTTGTAAATATGTACATAGTTTCCCCCGTTACACTCATTATATCATGCATTGACTGTGGGAACACAGTCAAAATTAAGTGTGGGGGGAAGTCTCATTTTCATTTTTTTAGTTTTATGGCATTTTTGAATCTTCATTTTTCTTTTAACATAAAAAAATCTCAAAATTTCAAAATCACAAAAACATTTTTTTTGTAGCAATTTGATTTATTTTTGAAGAAACACTATGGGATAAGTATAAGTTTTGATTAATAAATTGAAAACTTTGAAAATTTATTTGTCTTAACAAAAATAAAAATGAAGTTTAATTACAAATAACAATAGAGTGCCTCTGTAAGCCTGAGTGCATCAGATTTTGAAATTTCGTTTAATGGCTTCCTCTCCCTCTCCTCTCCCTCAGCCCCCTCCTTCTTTTGCCCCCTCATTATCCTTTTCTGATATCTCCTTCGTCCCCCCGTTTTACCTTCGCCAGCCTCCTCCTCATCATGCACATACTCCGCCCACTGCCTCCCCCCGGAACCCTCCGGCCCCCCTCCGTCCATCGTCCCCTACCCCCAAAACCTTTGCGCAAGTAGCGGCTACCCCAGCCCCCCCCAAACTGCAGCCCCTTCTTCCGACCCCTCGTAACCTCAACCGTAGGCGCTTAATTCCTATTTTCAAATCCTGCCGCCAAATTCTCGATTTTTTAAAACATAATAAAAGGTGTTTCCGTTGTGCTGGTTTAGGCCACGTGGCGACAAACTGTAGGGAACCAAAGATTTGCTTTTACTGTGGTTTTTTTGGGCATCATTACGCCAGCTGTCCAGCCAAAGCTCCTATTTCGGGACCCGCTAATATCTTCCCAGATAACCCCTCGTTTCCCCCACGCACTCATTCCCCCCTCGATTCCAATGCTGTTAAAGTACCTTTTGGCGTTTCCTCTGCCCCACGTGCCCCTTTTTCCAAGCCGTCTTCTCAAATCCCCTCCAGTCACATCGATAATGTCACTGTTCAACACACATCCAATAGATTTCCTTCCCGCTCTCCTCCTTTTTCTCCAAACCATTCAGCTTCTCCTCTTCCCAAAGCTTCTCCCACCCCCATTCCTATGGCCGACTACTCACTGTACATCACTGCCACTATTATCGATGGAGCATGGACAGTCGAGGTCCTCAGCAGAGTCCTAGAGTCTGCCTTCGATCACCCGGACTGGGCCATCTGGCTTCTAGACAACAGCCGCTTCCTCATCGCCTGTCCCTCTGAAATCCTGAAATACAGAGCTCTTAACCGAAAAATCCTCACTAAGGCTGGGGGCTCCATTTATCTTGAAGCCTGGCCGGACTACGAACGACCAGCTCCTATCGACTTAGAGCCGCCCAGTTGGGCCACAGTCAAAGGAATCCCTGAGCCCTTACGAGACAATCCGGATGCAGTGCAGACTGCTATCAACCCGGTGGGGAGATTCACCAAGTTTGATAGATGTGAATGGTCTGAACTCGACCGTAGGCTTCTTTACATCAAAATGCAATTCTTGGTAGGGGTTCCCTCTTCCTCCTCCTATAGGGTCCAACTCAACGACGCTGAATACCTCATAACCGTTACTAGATGGGATCACTCTCACCCGCGCAGTAGACCTGAAGCTTTCCTCCTGGGTCTGGACTATGAAAGAGATATGAAGTGCTTCAGTGACCCGATGAACGTGCAATCAGATGAACTGGATTCAGACGACTGCTTCGACGTTATGAACTATGAACCGGCTTCTCCAACCCCGCCCTTTCCCGTGCCCCAACTGCCCAACATTGAGTTTGACGATGCAAGCATTCCGGCCCCCTTTGCAGATCCAGCTCCTCAGCGCTGGGACCCCTTCTTTGACTTGGACCTCTCGGTGCCTCCTCAGTTCCAAGCTCCCAGCTTTGACCCTGCGTCCCCCCCCATCCCAAATGCCAACCTGGGCCCGATCCCTAACCCGACCTCTCCCCCATCTCCGCTGCCGTTGCACCTTGCGAGGCAAGACCTAACCCCAGCTCGGGTGAGGAGAAGTGCGCAGAACTCCAGATCCTTGCCTGGTCATGCAGGTAGCATCTATAAAACTGTAGTATTTTCTTCTGCTAATTCTAGACTTAACAGAAAACTAGCGCGTTGCATGGGAGTTAATATTCAAGACGAACATTACACTGCCATGCAAACCCTAGAACAGGAGAGATTGTCCTTCTCCCAATGAAAATCATCTCATGGAATATTCGCGGGCTAGGGGACCCCTCCAAAAGGCACTCAATCTTCCTTACACTGTCCCCCCTAAAAATCGACATTCTCCTGCTCCAAGAATCTAAACTGTCTGATCCAACTCCCGTCATCATCAAGCAACTAGGTGGCTCTCATCTCACAGGCTGGGCCCATACCAACTCTACTGGCTCCAGAGGAGGCCTAATCACCATGTGGAACGAATCTGTTTGGTCCCTTTGCCAAATCATTCCTCACACCTCCGCCCTCCACGTAGCTCTCAAACACGTGCTGACCAACACTATCTATTTTTTCTCAAACATTTATGGTCCCCAAGCAGCGCAAGAAAGACGGAACCTTTGGTCTGATTGCTCGAATTTTGCGTCATCTATCCAGGGACCTTGGGTAGTTGGTGGTGATTTCAACACAACTAGATACTCAGATGAAAGGAGCTCGGGTTATATTTCTCTTGACTCGGAGGACTTCAATGCTTTCATTAACTCCTGCTCCCTTATCGAACCCCCAATCAACAACCGTCAATTTACCTGGTCCAATAAACGCCTTTCACCCGCCTTAGCTAAACTGGATCGCTTTCTTTTTAGTCCTGCCTGGGAAGACATTCACCCCCTCTCTTTTTGCCTTGGCCTCGCTACCATTCTTTCTGATCACTGTCCCATCTGCCTTGATTCCGGTACCCCCCCCGATCTCCAAGCGACCATTCCGATTCGAGAGGCTCTGGCTCCTAGAACCTTCATTTGATGATTTTATCAAACTGGCTTGGAGTCAGCCTTCTAGATCCACCTCAGCCACCTCTCGGGTTGTTTGCAAACTCAGATCCCTTAGAAAACTCCTCCGGCCTTGGGCCAGGTCGATCTGGGGCTCCATCCGTACTCGCATTGCCACCATCCAGAATGACATTCTTGCTCTAAATATCCAAGAGGAGTCTCACCCCCTAGACGAAGGAGACTCAGCCTCCCTTGCAAACCTTGAATCTGAACTTGAAAGACTTTTGAAACAAGAAGAGATTGGTTGGAAACAGCGGTCCAAAGCCAAGTGGTTTAAAGATGGCGACAAAAACACTTCTTACTTCCACAAATTAGCAAATGGTCGGCGCAGATCCTTATCCATCCCGGAAATTGTGCACAACAACAACGCTATATCTGATCCTACCTCCATCCTGAACCTCTTTTCCGAATTCTACCGTTCTTTGCTAGGAAAGCCTTCACCTCCACTTCCCGTCATCGATTGGAACCTTCTCTATCCTAATCCATTGCCCATCCCCATTGACTCCCCTTTCACGGAGGAGGAAATTCTGGCCGCCCTCAATGATATGGATGACAACAAATCCCCAGGGCCAGATGGCTTTGGTCCTTTCTTCTTCAAGCATTTCTGGAGAGTTGTCAGAAATGACGTCCTATACATGTGTGCCGAATTTTGTTCCAACCCTATGACCATATCCTGCCTTAACTATGCCAACATCGTTCTCCTTCCCAAATCTGATGGTGCCAACTCCCTCTCCGCATTTCGGCCCATTAGCCTGCTCAATACCACTTTCAAACTGATAACCAAGGTGCTCGCTAACCGTCTCCAAACCCATATGGATTCACTGGTGGGAGTGGAACAATCGGCCTTCATCAAAGGAAGGAGCATACTGGACTGTGTTGCGGCAACACAAGAAGTCATATCCCACTGCCATTCTTATAATATCCCTGGGGTCCTTCTAAAATTAGACTTCTCCAAAGCCTTTGACTCAGTCAACTGGAATTTCATCCTTGAACTCTTAATGCACAGGGGCTTTCCACCTAAGTGGTGCAACTGGATAAAAAGTATACTGAACTCAAGCCTTTCCTCGATCCAGATAGGCGGTGTCTCTGGCGGTCTCATAAAATCTGCAAGGGGTCTTAGGCAGGGAGACCCTCTCTCCCCACTTATCTTCGTTCTCGTAGCGGATGTGTTTAACAAAATGATCAAACGGGCGACTGTAGATAACTACTTGGCAGGTATCCGTCCTTCCAATCCCAACTCCAACTCCCCTCCCAGCCCTTCGATTTCTAACCTTCAGTTTGCAGACGACACAATCCTTTTCGTCTCCCCCTCCCCTGAACACATCCATTGTCTTAAGGTCCTCCTGTACACCTTTGAACTCATTTCTGGCCTCTCTATTAACTTTAGCAAAAGCTCTGTCATCATGCTTGGAAATGCTGACCATCTCGGTCCCTCCATCGCCTCTGCCCTCAACTGCAAACTTGACTCATTTCCCTTATCCTACCTTGGCATCCCTCTGCGCCCCACCAAGCTTCATCGTTCGGACTGGAATCCCCTTGTATCCAGAATTGAATCTAGACTTGCAGGTTGGAAAGCGAACTCCCTATCGACAGCTGGCAGACTCGTCTTGGTAAAAGCGGTACTCTCTGCAATCCCTCTCTACTGGCTCTCCTTTCACAAAATTCCTAGTTGGGTATCCAAAAAAATTGATTCTATTAGACGTTCTTTTCTCTGGAATGGTGGGAGAGCCAAATGCCTGGTCAGCTGGAAAATCATCTGTTTACATACGGAACATGGCGGCTTAGGCATATCTAACTTGATTACCTTCAACCAATCTCTTCTCGCCAAATGGCTTTGGCGTCTCCTCTCTCCGGGTCAGTTTATCTGGAAAGACTGGATCCTGGCCTTTTACTATAATGCGGACCCTTCCCTTGCCCTCCACTTCGCCCCACTCTCCAAACCCTCACCTTTTTGGTCAGGTGTTCTCGCATCAGTTAATCGCATCAAGTCGCTCCTTCATGTGGAACTTGGAGCTGGCACCAACTGCCTCTTCTGGTTCGATCACTGGCACAGCCTCTCCCCACTTCACCGCTCCCTCCCTTCCCTCTTCTCCTCCTCCAATCGACCTCTCTTATCTGTAGCGGACGCTGTTAACCTCGGCCTACCCGGCCTCTGCCCCCCATCTCTCTTCGACACTGACACCCTCTCTGAGCTCCTCTCCGCCCTTAACATCCTGCGTTCGACTGTCCTGACCCCTACCCTACCTGATCTTCACTCCTGGGCCCTTGCTCCTTCCAGTGGCTTCTCTGTCTCCCAATGCTACTCCTTCCTAAACCACCCCGGTAGACTTTTTGCCTTCCCCCGTGTCTGGAAATGCCATATCCCTCCCCGAATCAAATTCTTCCAGTGGTGTCTCATTCATGGCCGGATTAACACCAAGGATCGCCTCTCCCGCTTCAACATCACTTCAGACCAGATCTGCGTCTTCTGCAACACTGAAATCGAATCTATCAAACATCTATTCCTTGAATGCGATTTATCCTTCTACATTTGGGTTGCGGTCTGTGTCCACAATCTTGGGATAATCTACTACTTAGAAGACTTCTTTGAACACTGGCAGTATGGCTCACCTAACCCTCATCTAGACTCTCTTCTGGCTATCTTCTGCTGGGTCATCTGGAAAGAGAGAAACGCTATCATTTTCAACAAACCCACTAGCTCGCGTCTGGCATTATGCATTAAAATCTCTAATCTGTTCGATTATTGGGCAGGTCCCTCATCTTCGGCGCCCTTCAGATTTCGCCTTCCAACGGTGAGGTCCCCCTCGGAAGAATCGGTGGGTAGCGCTTCCTCTGCCGCACCGACAGGACCACATGGAGCAGACTAAGGGATCGACTGTCCTCTCTCTCGCGCTTGAACCTGCTTTTACTTTTCGCTGCAGTCATTTTAATAATCACTGGCTTAGTATGTATATTAATCTTTACCTATAACCTGATGCAATGTCTGTAATCTAAACACTTTTTTGCTGAAATGCTGCTTTAGCTATCGATCAGGCATGTTGATCGAACTATCACTATATATTTATATTTAGCCTAATCGGCTGTGTAGTCACCTGCTACACAACCGTTCTTCTCAAAAAAAAATTACAAATAACAATAGTTTAACTAGTATATAGGAAGGTTCATATGTGTTAATTATGAAGTATGTTCTAATTGAAAATCTTTGTTTAAAAAAGTGGTAAATTTAAAGTAAAAGATATAACATTTTTACCTTCTGAGTTAAATGGTGCTAAGATGATTTTGCAAAACTCTCTTCTTAAAATAAAAGTAAAAAATAAAAAATAAAAAAATAAAAAACATTTGTATATATATTTTTAACACCTAGAGTCATGTGTTCACACCCGTGTGATCACTCGCCATGCTATGTACCCTTCTCACGTAAGCCCGAAAGGCAGTGCATGATCGGTATATCTGGCCTCAGTTTATCTGAGTTAGGTGTATGTATATAAAAATTCTTTTTAATAACGCCTACAGTCGAATAAGTGTTCACACTTGTATGTTCACTCACCATGCTCTGTATTCCCCTCACATCTGTCCGCAAGGCAGTGCATGGGTAATATATCAGGCCTTAGTTTACCAGAGTTAGGCATATGTAAATATTGTTAATATCAATGAAATTTTCAAGTAAGAGAGAGTAAGCAATTGAAATCCAAGCACCATTTTAACTTGTTTGATTTATCTTGTTATTGAAAAGAAATGAGAATACTACTTTGACAAACTTTGATAATCAACTAAGGATTTATTTCATAGTTACACTTTGTTATCGTCCGAAACAACGAGTTAAATATTGTCTATTTGCTATGATAACTTGATTTTTGTTGGAAGTTTTGACAAGTAAATGACTTAAATTTTCAAGACAATGACCAAAACCTATATTTAACTTATGAGTGTCGAATTGAAAGTGAATCCTTCATTCGTAAATATTTTCAAAAACTTGCATTCACCCCATTGTAAATAAATCTTGCACTTTGTAAATATTTTCACTTTGCATTTGGATTTTGTGGGTAGTATCCGCTGAAAACCCTCACGAGACAACAGTCCTCCTATTGGGGACACCTAGAGATTTAATGGCTTGTTGCATACACTCAATGCAATCGTGCTCCCTACGAAAATGGATTTATATTTGTTTTCCTTTATTCGAGGACAAATAAATAGATAAGTGTGGGGGTATTTGATGTGCACGTAAATGTGCATATATTTGCATCCATATTTTATCTCTTTTTATTTAAATAAACATCATATTTGGGCATTTTTACATGTTAGAACCAAAATTCAATTATTTTCAAACCATCATATTTTCATCTTCATTCAGGGGCAAAATGGTCATTTTTGTGCATGTGTCACTTTAAGAATTTTTACTTGGACAATTTTTATGATTTTTATATGATATTTTGAAGCATATGGAAATGGGATTCATGATGATATATGCATGCTTACAGCGACCTATCCAACTGATCGGAATCAACGGAAAAGCTTCTCCGGAAGGCGCCGTGATTCGTAATACAGGATGGGATACTCTAGCAAAGGGGATTCTCAACCCTCCTTTCTTAGATGTATGACAGATGACGAAGCTCAACGGATCCTGAAGGAATTGCACGAAGGCTAATACGGAGACCATACTGAGGGGCAAACCCTTGCAAAGAAAGTTCACTAGTACGGGTACTTCTGGCCTATAATAAACCACGATGCAGCAGACTACACTAGATGATGTGACGTTGCCAAAGATTCAGCAAAATTAAAAGAACTCCATCTACAGAGTTAACACAGATGGTCAGCCCGTGGCCATTTGCAATATGGGGAATTGACTTGATTGGTGTACTGCAAATAGCTAAAGGAGGGGCCAAATATGCTATAGTTGATGTTGACTATTTCACGAAAAGGGCCAAAGCGGAACCGCTGGCCATCATTACCACAAAGAAAGTCATTAATTTTATCACTAAAAACATTATCTACAGGTTTGGTGCACCACAAAAAATCATCACTGATAACGAGACCCAATTCGGAAGCATCGAGTTCAAAGACTTATGCAAACGCTTCCGAATTGAAAAGAGCTTTTCCGCAGTCGCTCATCCACAAGCAAACGGGCAAGTGGAAGCAATAAACAAGATCATCAATTCCACCATCAAAAAGCGACTAACTAAAGTAAAAGGGAACTGGGTTGATGAACTTCCACTCGTACCATGGGCTTACAGAATGACCCACAAAGCGGCAATTGGTCACACTCCGTTTTCCTTGGCATATGGCTCAGAAGCAATGATTCCCGTCGAACTAGAAGTCCCTTTTCATCCAAGGAAATTTTTTAATCAGAAGCAAAATAAGCAGCTCCTACTAGAATCACTGGATACGATTGACGAAAGGAAGGAAGAAGCCGAGTTGAAGATCATTGCCCATCAAAAAAAGGTCGCACGATACTTCAACTCCAAAGCTAAGGGACGAAACTTTGAAGCTGACAATCATCAACAGAATCCAAATTCCCAGTGCATGGAACAACGAATCATTGCGCCGCTACTTCACCTGAAAACTTCCTTATGTACTTTCTATTTTTTCAGCAAATAACTCATTCCAGGATGCCGGGGGCATTGTAAACAGACAAAAACTAGCCAAAATTTTTTGAATAAAATTAGTTTGCTTTTTGAACCAACAAAACTGTGTTCATAATGGTAACTTGCTGAATCGATAGGGTCAAATCGGCTCAAAATCATGCAATTCCTACTTAAGAAAGTGGAATCATGCTTAAGTACGCCCCACTTACCCACCGAGTTGACGGAAGCAAATCGATTTAAACCGTTGGATCGGTAGAACCCGATCCCCGCCTTCTAAGAACTAGTGCTGCCACGGCAGCATCTAGAAGGCTCGAATAAAAACGCCACGCACCCCATAAGCCGTGCATTAACTTTTCGAGCCGAGAAATCACGCTCTTAAAACATCAACTCCTCATATTGCCCGAAGATAGGCAACATTGAGAAGTATAACATGTCGCGCATCCCATAAGTCGTGCACTAACTTTTCGGGCCGTGAAATCATGCTCTTAAAACATAAACTCCTCACGTTGCCCGAAGATAGGCAACATTGAGAAGTATCAAAAGTCGCACATCCCATAAAGCCGCGCATACTTTTAACTACCAGGATACCCCTAGTAATACCGGGAAATTTATCTGTCATAGGAATGATGAGGATCAACCCACTCCCATTATCAGGAGTAACAGGCGTGAATCCAACAAAATTAAAGTGCTACAAACCGATAGAAAGCTCCAACTGCTGACACCCAATGATTAACTATAACA